>CM070075.1:62381691-63581691 GCA_036250285.1 Pyrocoelia pectoralis | reverse complement strand
GTCAATAGGTGTTTTCTTTTTGCATCGCCACAGGGTTAGGTAAAGTCACAATTATCCATTGAACTGTATGCTATAATAAGCAACTGGAAGGGATACGGACGATTGCAATCCATTATAGGCGTTGAAGCTGACAAATACAATGCGAAGTAGGTGTTTCTGTCGCCTTCTAGCTTACCGAGGTAGTTAAGCAGATGAGAGAGATAACTGCCGCATCGCTCCCTGTCATCGTTTGTATAACGTTGCGTGCGAAAGAAAAAGATAAAGATCCCTATATTTTGGGCTTCAGTGTTACTTATGCGCCTTTCCTTTCCAGTTGCTTTAGCATACAGTTCAATGCAATTATCACGTGATTGAAGTGCCTTGCGTCAGGTAGATATTTCTGCCTAGGGTTAATATAAACCTTAAATAAAGCTTTTAAAACGAATAGGGTTATTGAGAACTGAGTCAAATTATTTTTATAAAACGAATGGTGTGTTATTGACAGAGCTGACTTAAGTCTACCACAACGTGCAAAAAGAAAACACCTAATAGGTGTTTTCTTTTTGCATCGCCACAGGGTTAGGTGAAGTCACAATTATCACGTGATTGAAGTGCCTTGCGTCATAAGACATTTCTGCCTCAGGTTAATATAAAACTTAAATAAAGCTTTTAAAAACAGAGTCAAATTAGTTTTATAAAATGAATGGTGTGTTATTGACAGGGCTGACTTAAGTCGACCACAACGTGCAAAAAGAAAACACCTATTATAAGTAGGTATTTGGTAACATTACAGCAGATCGGTCGTGAGCATTGAGTTAGGAAGAGAGAGGAGGCGACATGCGATCTCGAAAAGTGTCCAAGGGACGGCCATATTGTCCATATTTTTAGCAGATTTACGTCGTTTAAGGTTTATAAGTGACATTATTTGAATTTTATAAATTATAGTGATGGCTTATATATTATACCACGGGTATAACGTTTCATAGGCGAGTTCTTATGAATTTCGCTCTTCTAACTCAATGGTCGTGAGACCATTATAGTGACTTTATTTATCAAGGGCGCCAATACGGCCGCGACCGCGGTTAGGTCGTATTGACACTTGACGGGCGAGGCAAATATTACATTTTTCGTACAATGAGAGGTTTCCCTTGGCAGCGGCCGCATTTTCGTATCATTTGAAATTACTTTTACTTTAGCATCATATGGACAGAAAAATAGTTATGTGTGTATCAAGGTTGTAAAAGTGATCTTTTTTGGCTGAATCTGATGATTGCAACAAATCAGATGAGGCTAAAAAAGAACTTTTAACCGAGGTGCACACAACATTTTTTAGGCGACTATTACAAAAAGATATAAACTTTAATTTAGGCGGCTATTACATAAATAGTTGTTTTACGTATCTTTTGAAAGCCGTAAAGTATAACTTTTTTTTGACATCTACCATAAACAAGTTTACGACCGCATTTACAACTTTACGGCCGCATTTACTAGGTAACTGTCACTGTCAAAATTATGAAATTGATTTTATGAGTGAGACGCTGGATTCCCGACGCTAACTTCACATTCACATTGTCGAAAATTTTACGTGGTCACTTTTTGGCTTACTTGTCCCTTTCCTAACTTGTAAACCAATGAACTGTATACTATACGTTATTATAGTATACAGTTCATTGTTGTAAACATTCAATGTAACCTCACAATTTTTTCTCTAGAACATAATATTTTTATCTCGGCTAATAATAATTCTTCTTTACAGAATATAAGATACTTTATTCGCGTTTTTTCTTGTTCGCTATCCTCCAGTTTGTGTATCAACTGTTTCTGTAGGTGCGACCTACTTCAAATGGATGCCGAAAAGAAATTAGCAGAATATAGATCAAGACAACGTAGGCAAGAACATTTGTACAGTCTTACCGGAGCTCTTCAATCTTTCTTTACTTCTCCAGTTACTAGAAGAAATACTACTTCAGTTATGGTAATACATACGTAATTCTTTTTAACAGTATCTACTTATCATATTATTAATAAATAGGAGCAGAAACTTAACGAACCACTTATTATTGATGAAGTATCTGACGAAGAAGAAGAAGAAGGAGATAGTGTTAAAAATTGTAGTTGGTCATATTTAGAAATGGTAACATACCTTCTTTATTTTATATTATGGTGTACAGTGTATTTTATTTTTATTAATTTACAATTTGGTATTATTTACCTTATACTGTCTGCATTGATCGGAATTTATTTAAACACTCGTACATCTCCAAAGAAGAGAAATGAGGTTAGTGCATATTCCGTGTTTAATAAAAATTGTAAAAGTATTGATGGTACATTGAAAGCGGAACAGTTTGAAAAAGAAATCAGATTTGGTGCAATAGGTGTTCATTAATAATTATTCTAATATTAGAATATCTGTATGTGATACCTTTATTACTTATAGTAATTTATTTTTATACATTAAAGTAAGAATAATGTTTGACTTTTTGCTATCCTTTTAATATTAACCCAGTATGTTAGCATTTCTACTTTGTACGAAAGTGCTAAGCACTTTACAATTTGGTGCCAATTTCCATTATGGTAGATAGCCTAAGGAGCCATTATCCCCTCTATTTCTACTTTATTCATCAATGTTGTGACCACTTAGTTTAAAAACTATTTAATAACGATCTACACCGATGGTACATTCATAATAGTGAGTCATCATTGAAACGGTCTCTTGAGAGAGAAGTAAACTTAGGTAGGAAGATAATTGTTGGTTTGAGTGCAAAAAAAATGTGGGGCCATTTTTCTAGAAGAGTTGGAATTCTTTCGGCCATTGAACACAACACAGCTCTGTCGTACTCTATGTTCTATTAATATGAAACGTTCTTAATCTTATACAATACCTATCTATGTATGTACTCTTTAGGTGTCCCAGTATAAAGTTTTTATAACAGACTAATAATTCTCATAAACACTAATTGTTATAAATGTTAAAACTACAAAGTCAGGGGGTCCAGTAGAACAGTAAAACCAATGGTAGAACCGAAGATGGCCAATTA
The DNA here is from genome assembly GCA_036250285.1 of Pyrocoelia pectoralis. Lineage (NCBI taxonomy): Eukaryota > Metazoa > Arthropoda > Insecta > Coleoptera > Lampyridae > Pyrocoelia > Pyrocoelia pectoralis. The sequence goes on along the minus strand of CM070075.1, from coordinate 63,578,674 downwards.
TAAATTTTAGTAGCTGACATTTATGTTCATAATGAATATATAAGAGTATAACATCATTTCATCCAATAATCAAATTTAACCCTTAACCTGTCATATAGGCCTGATGAGGCATCATTTGATCCTATAGTCTAGATCTAATTGATAGTCAATAGACTAGTGGGGAGTGTATTAATTGGTAAATGTAGGAAGGAAATTCTGAGTTGAATTTCTAATGGGAGATGGAGAGGGCATTAACCACTGCCCTTATGCTTTGGTTTGATGCACTTATCCATTTTTTTGGTTGCGGACACAGAGGTGCTCATAATGATTGTAACTTAAGCATTTCATTGGATGTGGAATAAGACCTAATTTTGATATTGAAGTTATGAAGTACCCTAGTTTTATCTATATTCTGTCAGTTTTAAAAAGAAAGGTGGGATCAGAACATCTAACTTATTTTTTTCATCCCTTTTTGACATTTACTACCTACTCCTACTCCTTAATAATTCCTCACTAAAACCTTTTAAATCTTCACTTGTTATTATGACCACTAATTTGTTTAATGATTAAACAAATTAATTAAACTTTAATCTATCGTTTGGATAAATGTTGGTTTTTTAATGCAGTGGCGTCCAAGCTTTTCAATTCTTAATAATGTTCTTTTTAAATGTCTACCTACAGTTTACAGTCATTGAACTGTATGCTAAAGCATACAGTTCAATGTTTACAGTTAGGTACATTTTTATTAGCTCGTTGCCTTCAATCAACGATTAGTACGTTGTTCTTTCCACGCCTTAAATATGCTTCATCCCATTTCATCTATCCCCTTAAACCAATTTCTCTTTGATTTTTCTACTATTACGCAGTAGTAGGTGTACTAATATACCTAATTATTGTAAAATTGTGCACACTATGAATATTTGCTTATATCAACATATATCTTAACTCCTGAATTAAATGCTACACCTACTGCCTGTATCAGTCAGATAAACAAATACTCTGAGGATACTTCTGAGGAAAATGCAGCTTTTAGTACCTAAACACTGTTAAGGCAAAAATGGGTTGTAACGAAATTTAAAAGGAGCAATGGCCGCAATAGCTCAGGTGGTCGCAGGTTAGCTATAATAAGTGAAAAAGTTAAAATTGGGGTAGTAAAATAGGTAAATGTAAGTAAAGCCAAAGGGCACCACGAGTAATTCTTCGAGAAAATAAGGCTGCTAATCCGAATTACGAAGGTATTAACAGTTATAATAGTAACGATGTCAATTATTCTGAAAGAGAACGGGGTAGTTTTAGCAATAAATAGAGAAGTAAATAAATTTGATGTGATTATAATGAATAATAAATAAGTCAAGATAAAAATATGTAACAAAATGGCACGTTTATAAGTACAAAGTAAGGATTGGTAATACACTGGCGAGCAAAAAGTTTAGGTTATATTAAAATTATTATGTCTTTTTGGATTTTTATTTTTTAGGTTCTATTTTCCAATTGTAAATTATTCTACTGTATTTTGTAGCCCAAATTAAGAGCTTCATTATCAAATTCCAACGCATACGTTTTTGTTTAATGATTTATTTTAGAAAACCAACAAATCAATATTTTGAACATAAGTTTGACTTTTTGTTTTTAAAATAAAAACGAATGAAAATAAAATAAAGAAATGCATCACTAATATCGCGTATTACCCCCTTTTGAGTTTATGACTGCTTGAAGTCGCCGAGGCATACTTTCGATTAAGTTACGGATTACATTTTGGTCAATGTTAGCCCACTCCTGCAACAGCAATTCTCTAAGCTCCTGGGCAGTTCTTGGAGCGGGTATATGCTATTGGATTCACCGCCCCAATTCATCCCAGACATGTTCTATCGGATTCATGTCCGGACTAAGAGCTGGCCAATCAAACCGCCTAATGCCCACTTCATCTAGATATTCTCCGACAGCGTTGGCTGCGTGAGGTCTAGCATTATCCTGCATAAAGATGCCATCGTCTCCCATAGTGACCATAAACGGCATTACATGATCTTGTAAAACCTCCGTAATAGGTACCTATGAGCTCTGTCAGAGAACCATTTTGTACAAAGACGAGCTCTGTGCGTGCTTCTGACGAGATTCCTGCCCAAAACCATTACGGACCCACCGCCAAATGGAAGTCGTTTGTCAATGCAAGCTTGGGCGTATTTCTCTCCAGGTCTTCGCATACTCGTCGGCGTTGTTACATGTTTATTATTAATGATGATTATAATTAAACATGATTGCTTTATAAACATATATATTTGTAGTTGTCGTATGATACAATTGATACATGCATAGTTGCCAAACCTATATGTAACATCCCCCCTTTTTACAACTTTAACTTAAACTAATTTTACAAAGAATAATCATTCAACTTAAGCGGTTTTCTTACAACACGTCCTAGCCTAGTTGTCACTACACTATTATCATTTTGAATTTGTTCATCTGTAGCATGAGTAATATTACTAGCAGATGTGTTTAATGTATTATCCTCAAATCTATCATCTATTACTACTCTAGGATTAACATTATTTACATTTCTACTTGGTTTAAGAAAAGAGGAATTCCTCCGATACATTGATCCTGTTTCATTCTCAACCACATAGGATCTTGGAGTTCTATATTTATCTTTTATTATACCTGGTATCCAAGGATCCCCTTTACTCACTTTCATTAATACATTTTGATCAGTCTTAAAATCTGGTTTCATTTTAGCTGTTAAGTCATGATAACTTTTTACAATCTGTTGTTTTTCTAATTTTTTATTTGTTAGATCCACTACCTTAGGCACTAGTAGGGTATTTGAAATTGGTAAATTTGTACGCAGCATTCTACTATTTAACAACTCTGCAGGTGATACATTTAACCCACACAACGGAGTCGTCCTATATTCCAACAGATAGTAAAACAAGTCATTCTCATCTACACATTTTTTTAGCATTTGTTTACAAATATGCACAGCTTTCTCGGCTAAGCCATTACATCGTGGATATCTCGGACTTGAGAACTCGCATTCTATATTAAAGTTTTTACAAAATTGTTTAAACTTTCTACAATTGTAAGGTACATTATCAGAAATAATTTTTTTCGGTAATCCATGAGAACTAAATATTATCTTAAGATTTTTTAACACCTCCTCTATACTTTTATTTTCTATCTTAACTAGCTCAATCCAATTACTATAATAATCTACCAACACCATGTATGATTTACCACCAAACTCTAAAATATCACTGGCTACAGTTTCAAAAGGAAGTTGTGGTACTGGCTGATTTATCAGTGGTTCTTTAACACAGTTACTACTATAAGTCTCACACACTCTACATCTACCTATAAAATTTTCTATGTCTACACTCATTCCTGGCCAATACAACAACTTTCTGGCTCTATTTTTGTTTTCTCAATTCCTAAATGAGTTTTGTGTAATTGTTTTAACATATGCAATCTTAAACTATAAGGTATGCAAATACGATTATTATAATATATGATGCCACTTTTAACTACTAAGTCATCCTTTATTTTGTAAAATTTCTTAACTTCCTCTACATCAATACACTTTTTATCAGGCCATCCTCGTAAACAATAGTCTGTTATAGTGCTAAAGTTTATATCATTATTTGTCTGTGTACTAATATCCTCCATACGATTACTTGTTATAGGATACTCAAGCTCAACACAATGTACTACTTCCGACCAACATGCGTCATTGTCTCGATTACTTTTAATAAACGACCTACTTAACAAATCGGCTATATACATTTTGTTTCCTGGTAAATACTCAATTCTAAACGTGTATTTTAGCATTTTTATCCGTATCCTTTGTAACCGCATACTAATCTCATTTATGTTTTTCTCCTGTATTCTAACCAAAGGTTTATGATCTGAGTGTACTACAATGTTCCTACCATAAATAAATTGATGAAATTTATGCAAACAATAACATACTGCTAAGTACTCTTTTTCTATCTGTGCAAATCTACTCTCACTATTAGTTAAACTTCTGGAACAAAATGCCACAGGCTGTCCATTTTGTAACAAACAACCACCTATGCCACCTTTGCTCGCATCACACTGTATTACAATTGGTAATTTACTATTAAACAATTTCAACGTAGTTATATTAGCTATTAAACTTTTCAAGTCTTTAAATGCCTTATCCTGTTCTTCACTCCACAAAAATTCAACATTATTTTTTATTAACTTTCTCATTGGTAAAACTATATTAGATAACCTTGGTAAATACTTAGTTAAATAGTTGACCATACCTAAGATTCTTAGCAATTCAATTCTACTTTTCGGTTTCTCTATTGCTAATACAGCCTCAACATAAGCATCATCAGGTTTTACACCCTCTTGAGAATAAACTTGACCTAAATACTTAACTTGAGTTACTTTATACTGTAGTTTATGTAGATTAAATTTAATATTGAATTTTCTAGCTCTTCCTACTACTTGGTCCAAAATTTTATCATGTTCTACTTCATTTGACCCCGCAACGATTAAATCATCAAAATATATCTGCACATCTAAATCACCAAATATTTTTTCATTAACTCTTTGAAAAACTTCTGGACTGCAAGCCAACCCAAAAGGTAATCGTTTAAACTTATACTTGCCAAAAGGTGTAATAAAAGTGCAAAGTTCACTACTTTTCCTATCCAATTCAATATGATAAAATCCTTCTTTCATATCTATTACTGTAAAGATACATTTACCCTGTAATTTACAACTAATTTCCTCCGAAGTTGGTATCGGATGCCTATCTAAACATATACTTTTATTCAAATGCAACGGATCCAAGCAAATTCTTAAAGATCCATCACTTTTTTCAATACATACAATGTTATTAACCCATTCCGTTGGGCCTTCAACTTTTTCAACAATATCTCGTTTTATTAAATTATCTAACGTAACTTTCAATTTATCCTTTACCAAATCAGGTAAACGTCTACAACTACTGACAATAGGTATATAATTTTCTTTCAATTGTATTTTGTACACATATGGAACTCTCCCTACGCCACTGAACAAATCCCAATTACTATTAACAAACGCTGATTTGTCATCTTTAAACTGAGTATGAACATTCTCAATTTCTATTCGCCTTATCAAATGTAATTTGATACAGCTGTTTAACCCCAACAACGGTTTACCCTTAAACTTAACTACAATAAATCGTATTTTATAGCTTTTGTTCCCTATAAAACACCTTAATACAATATCCCCACTTACATTTAAATTATTTCCACCATAGGAGACCACATAATGTTTTACCTGTTTCATTTCACTTTCTTTTTTTAATTTAATGACATAATCTAGAGGCAAAACATTACATTGAGCTCCTGTATCAAGTTTAAATTTGATTGGTTCACCTGCTATATATACTGTTACAATCCAATCTTTCTCTTTTTCATAATATCCAGATGAATCTACTGTACCTATTTCAATATCATTTATAACCAAATCATCTTCAGCTTGTTCAATGTCATGTACTTTAGTTCTCCTAAAATGATCATTACCCTGTACTTTACCACGTTTATTCCGGCACACCACTGCAAAATGACCAATTTGTCCGCAATGATTACAAAACTTGTTATATGCGTAGCACTTTCCTTTTTCATGTTTACTACCACACTTGTAACAACCAGCTGAATTGGATTTCTTCCCTTCATATTTCTTTTCACCTGAACTGCTTGCTCCAGCAATGGCGAAATCTGCATTTTTCTTCTTCACGGACACTTTATTAGTGACCATTCTGACATCATCTACTTCTTGGCCTTGTAAACCTCTTGCTTGTATCTTGGTTGCTTCTTGTGCTCGACATGTATCTTCTGCATACTTCAGATCTAAATCTGTTTTACTTAATAACTTTTCTTGCAGCGCTACATCTTTTATACCCAACACAATTCTGTCCTTAATTAGTGATAATTCTTGTGAACCAAACTCACAGTTTTTTGCTAAAATTTTTAAGTCTTTAACAAAACTATCAAAACACTCACCATCATTTTGTGATCTTGTGAAAAATTTAAAACGACTATATGTAATGTTATTTCTAGGTTTACAATACTCATCAAATTTCTTTACCACTGCTTTATAGTCTTTTTGTTCAGTTTCACTTAGCTTGAATGTGTTAAATACATCTAATGCTTCTTCTCCCGCTGACGTTAAAAATAATGCAACTTTCCTTTCATCCGACTTATCTTGCAAACCAGCAGCCAATAAATACATTTCAAACCTTTGTTTAAACTTTTCATAATTTTTATTCAACTGCTGATCGAATACCAATGGTGTAGGCAATTTGAGATCCATTTTTCAAAATAATACAACACGTGGTTTTAACCTCACTTATTCTTTTTCTTTATTTTATAGCTTCTTACTATTTTTTAAAGAAAATACTATTACTTATCCATCAAAATACTTGTTGTTTAACACCTGACACCATGTTACATGTTTATTATTAATGATGATTATAATTAAACATGATTGCTTTATAAACATATATATTTGTAGTTGTCGTATGATACAATTGATACATGCATAGTTGCCAAACCTATATGTAACAGGCGTCCGTCTAACCCATTGAGGCAGAAACGCGACTCATCTGAGAACAGCACCCTGCTCCAGTCCTCATTATTCCATCCCCTATGATTTCGGGCAAAAGCCAATCTTCCAACTCGATGCTGGCGTTGCAATGGTGGACCTGTAGCCATCCTTCTACAAGGCAATCCTGCACTATCAAGTCTTCTCCTAACAGTCCATTCACTAACATTTACATCTCGAACTTTTTGAAGTTGATTTCGCAGCATAACTGCAGAGGCTACACCCTATTCCGCAAACTTGCAGACACCAAAAAACGGTCATCTCGTTGAGTAGTGACTCTTTTTCGGCCGGATCCTGGTCTTCTGGTTAACAGGCCAGTCTCCTCATACCTCCGGTATACATTCTGGACAGCACATACTCTTATCAACAATTCTTGCAGTTTCACGTTGACTTACGCCCTCTTGTATGAATGCTACGATTCTTGCTACAACAACAGAATCTAAAGGCATTCTGACCCAACGCAGACACTAGGGTTTGCGACCGATTGATTTTGCAGACAAAAATCAACAAAATAAAACACCGAAAGTTGAATTTTTACTTATAAATAATGCACGCTATTTCGTAAACGTTGAAAACACGACATTAATACGAGATAGATGGCAAATTTGACAGATACTATTCTTAAGAAAACAAATGATTAAACACCTACTGCGGTTTACAGTTAGCAAATATTTTTTAAAAAAAGAAAATCCAAAAAAATATAATAATTTTAATGTGACCTAAATTTTTTGTTCGCCAGTGTATTATAAAACAATTACGTAACTTTTGACAAAATAAATACGTAAATCAATTCACCTTGGTGAGGAACGTGAGCAAAAATTAAATTAGTGACGTTAAATTAACAAACAAATTAAGATATAGGGATGCGACTTTAAAAATGCAATAAATAAATAAATAAATTGAAAATCCTACCTTTAATTTTTAAAGTCGAGTCGGATGATATGAACTCCTGTGGACAGTTCTTAAACAAAATAAGTAAAAAAACAAGGGTCGCTGTCATACAGCGAGCCGAAAGCGAAATGAATAATTGCACGAGTACCTACTATCCTGTGATTCAAAAAAATCGGATACCAAATATGAGTAAAATAAGCGATTTCGCTATTAAAAGTAACGTAAAAATAAATTCAAGGTAAATTGTTTGCAGAACAAAATTTAGTACACTTTAGCAATTAAATTAATAAAGGTTTTTCAACTAGGTATGTTATAAAATAAGCAAATTTAAGAGAACAAAATCTTGAATACTAAAAGTGAAAAAAAAGAGTATGTGGGAATTGAAGTTAAAAAGTTCACGTAGTACAAATTTAAAGTACCTAGGTATTAACTATTAATCAGAATCAGATTATGAGCAAAATAAGTAACAAAGGGGAAAAACTGAAATTGGTTTTTCACTTAGCGACGGTATAGAAAAATTGAACTCACTTAGTTTTCGGAGCGGCGATCGGGGGATTGAAGAAATAGTTGATTTCCCACGTAGGTCGTCGAAGTTGGAATTTCACAGAAAGCAGGAAAATGGTAGAAGATTTAGAGTTAGCTTTTATGGGTGTAAAACCGCTAAAAGGGAAACCGAAATTAGGCAATGCAATTAGGAAAGTAAAGAGAACATACCTAGGGTATTATTACAGCAAGTTTTTTATGTGTTATAGTCGTAAAAACACGTTAATAGATGATCTTCGGACAAGCAGATGGTTCCGAAATATCACTAAACTAAGGGTCAAATATACGCCAAAGCCGATTTTAATCGATTTTCAGAAATGCGTAATATTCGAGCACAGAAAAAGTACGAAGTGAACATTAATAGGGCAAATAGAAGCAGCTAACTGAAGAAATAAAATGAAGAAAAGTGGGCTCTTGAGTCTTGACCCTCCCTAAAGGCAGTAAATCAGCAAGTTCTACATAAGCAAATTAGTAAAAAGCATACCTATAAAGGAAAAGCGGTTAAAGAAATGAATAGGTCTACTGTGCAACACAGTCACACTTTGTAGCGAATAAAAGAGAGTTACAGAAGGTTTAGATTACATAGGGCTAAGATGATGTATCATGAGAGCGGATGCTCTACATTACAATTAGCCCAGTCGAATTAGATCAAAAAAGCGGTTGACACGGAAAAAATTTTTAGCAGCAATTTTCCTTCGGAAATCGTTGGAGGGGGTCACTGGTAGTCTACATTTCGGTTTTCGGGATTCGCACTCTGTTGCGTCATCCGCCATCTTGAATTTGAGGGTGAATGTTTGTTTATTGCATAACTCGTTTATTTTCAACTTTACACGAATAATAGTTATTACCAAAGTTGTTTGGAATTAAATTTGCTATAATTTTGTTCCTTATGAATTTTTCCCTAGGATCGATATTTTTCGATTAAGACCCGAAAAGGGGGTGAATTTTTCTTTATTTGATAACTCGTGTATTTTTAATTTTACACGAAAAATGGTTATCACCGAAGTTGTTTGAAATTTAATTTCCTACAATTTTAGTCCTTATCAATTTTTTTCTAGGATTGATATGTTTCGATTAAGGCCCGAAAAGAGGCGCGGGTGAAATTTTGTTTATGCGATAACGCGTGTATTTTCAATTTTACACGAAAAATGGTTATAACCAAAGTTGTTTAAAATTTAATTTCCTAAATTTTGGTCTTCATTAATTTTTTTAGGATCGATATTTTTCGATTAAGACCCGAAAAGAGGTGGGTGTGAACATAAATATTCTATTATCTCGTTTATTATTGAGTTTTTCGTAGAAACGATGAGAATCTAACTTGTTGAAAATTTAATTTGCTACAACTTTCATGTCCACTCTTTGTTGTAAGGTTCATATTTTTTCGATCCACGCTTGCGTAAAGAGATAGAGGGGTGTAAATGAACTGCATAACTTTTAAAATGATAAAATGAAAATGTCATATGTGAAAGAAGTTCAAAATTTGAATTATGACAGTTTGAAACGTTTAGCCGATAGTCCGGTCGAGCTGTCTGATTCTTCATGATGACTGATGTCTATGGCTTCATCCAAAAGCTCAGGATGGTCGATGCTTTGCGACAAACACACATTTTTCCGCATCCCATTTTGAATTTGCACGAAATTGTCTTCAGCAAAAATCTGGTGCTGGATCGGCAATTGTAGCGACAGGTTCTAGTCCACGATTAGTTTTCTTCCAACCCCACTCCCTATAGCGTCGGTTTCATATACTCCATCCGCATCATAGACAAAACCTATGATCCGCATTTGCACCTGCAGGTACGTCCTGTATGTATGTTGTTCCGCTAATACTAAATAATTAAGGGAATACCTAATTAAATTAAAAAATGATATTCAGGTAAGTACCTACCAGGTTATTGCATAAACAAAATTTCACCCGCACTTCTTTTCGGGCCTTAATCGAAGCATATCAATCCTAGGGAAAAATTGATAAGGTACAAAATTGTAGGAAATTTAATTCCAAACAATTTTGGTAATAACTATTATTCGTGTAAAGTTGAAAATAAACGAGTTATGCAATAAACAAAAATTCACCCTCAAATTCAAGATGGCGGATAACGCAACAGAGTGCGAATCCCGAAAACCGAAATGTAGACTACCAGTGACCCCCTCCAACGATTTCCGAAGGAAAATTGCTGCTAAAAATTTTTTCCGTGTCAAATCCTAATTCGACTGGGCTAAATGTAGCAATTTTAAATTAGGAATATTTCAAATAGAAATTAGGACAACATACCTATATAATGTAATTTGGAAGAAAATGACGACCTAATAAAGTACTTACATATCACTCATATCAGATGAAGGTAATTGTGGGGGTAAATACTTACAACAAACGGAAAAATTATGACAGAAGAAGGTGATGAAGAAATTGTTACATGCAGTTGTATATTTATCACATAATCGTAGACCAATTAACAATTGTAAAGTTGTATTTTTTGGATTGCTGGTTATTACCTACCTACTGCATAGAGAATATTGTGTGCGAATGTGGTAACATTTAGTTTTTGTGCCACCATACGTAGGTACTTATCTTATACCTACATCAAATCTATATAGAAACCTGTACTACTTATGTTTCTTCCATGTTTTGCTTGAAGAGTAATTATTAGTCTAAAATAACGTTCAAGTGTTTGATCTTTTTCACAAGGTACCTACCTGTGGTTGGTACCATAATTAACTGATTTTCTTCCTTTGTAAGAAATGCTTCATATCCATAGCCTGGAAACAGAGCTTACTCCGATTTTTTAAGTCTCACAATCAGATGTAAAAAGTTGGGAAGTGTAGATATACATTTAAAGGTCACAATGAAAATCATGATGCAGATGAATGAATGAGTTATACATTATTTATTTTACAAACAGAATATGGTAGAAGCGTAGAAGGGATAAGTTTAATATGTAGGTATGATAAAACATCGTTTATTTTAATAAATATATAGCACTCATAGAAAACATATCATTTCAATAAAAACCACCACAAAACAAAGTTACATATAACTTAAGTAATAAGTAAACTTTCTCATATATACAAAACAAGTAGGTATACAAGGAATATAACTTTCCAAGACTGCAGTTAAGAAGGACATAGATACCTACGAGTAGGTATCTATTTGACTTATATTAGTAACACTGCAAATAACAATTGTAGCAAAAACAGTAAACAAAATAGGGAAACTTAATACATCGAATATAACAATAAGTTTCTGATTAAATTAATATAAATAGTTACATACAAATTACATCCCATAAAAAAACCACTTTCTTCACCGTAAACCCTAGCGAAGGCTCGATCCCTATACCTGGTTACTTTATACACAGCAGGTACGTGGAAGCTCGCGTTACAATAAAATAGTAATTTTAGTATGTAGGTGATTCATTGGGGTAAGTTGTTTATTACCAAAAATCACCTACATTCCAAAATAATATTACATAGTAATACATTAAAATGAAACAATATCAATATACCACATGGAATAATTTCATCAATGTCTGACCACCACGTGATCAATTTTAAATTTTGCGCTTTAAATATGCTTTCTTTACGTTGGTAGCTCTGAGCCATGATACATTTTACTTCCCGAGTACGAAGTAAAAGGGAAGTGTATTAGTGTTGCAAAAAAAGTTGACCTATGCAAATTTCTGAATAGGTACGTAGATTCAAAAAATGAAAAAAAAATGTTTCCGTCTGTCGTCTGTAGTCTGTAGTCTGTCCGTACACATTCCTTGCAACGCTCTAAACTCAGAAACGATTAAAGTTATCGAAATGCGGTTTTCGCCAATCGATTGCATTCGGGCCAACGGCGAAAATGCTAATATTACCTTTGATGAGGTCACTTCCGGTATAAGCTAAAATGGCGGCACTCATTTTTTTATAAGATAAAGTTGCAGTTTTTTTATGTAGTTTAAGAGCAATTTTTTTGAATTCAGCTATATTTATTTTTTGAAAAAAGTGTTAATACGAGGGAAGTCTCTTGGCAACTTGCCAGAATTTTTGATTGCATCATGGTTCTGAGCAGGTCGAAGAAAAAAAATTCTGGCATGTATTGCCATGAGACTTCCCCCGTATTAACACTTTTTTCAAAAAATAAGTATAGCACAATATACTTATATTGCTGAATTCAGAAAAAAATACTCTTAAACTACATAAAAAACTGCAACTTTATCTTATAACAAAAACGAGTGCCGCCAGGTTTGCCATCTTGCATCTTTAGTTGCCTAAGCATCTGCAATCGCGTGGGGGGAGTCGGACATTGATGAAAACCCTGTACTGTACATACAAACAATAACAAACCTTTGTACAATATTTTTCAATTGGCAAACCACTATTGCACCATCTGTACTATATCTAATGTCAAATTTATCACATGACTAAAGGGTAAAAAGTATTGCACACACGTAATTAGGTATCTACCTATAGATTTGAAGAGAAACAAACATACAATTTGTAATGCAACGCTATTGTAGATAGTATTCAGCGATTTACACAGTTAACTTATTTCATCTGAACGGCTTCTGAGTAGGAATGGATGGCACTGTAACAGAACTTTTTCCGAAATAATGTATAGCACAACAGAATAGATGGTTGATAGTCTACTAAATTGAGGCACTAACAATAATATTGCATATCTTATTAAGTAATATTGCAACAGTATCCCTTAATTAAATATTGCACATCCGGCCCGATGTATATCACAACAATGCAATTGCTGGTAGACAATAAGTCTACCAGGACTATTAATATTGCACAATATTGAAGTAATTTACACTAAGAGCTTTACTTAACTTAATTGTAATTGCAACCTACCTTATAAAATATTTGGTTTAATTAATTAATAACCTAATCTATCCAAAAATATACATCTCAATATTTGGTTTAATTTGAAGTATTAAGTAGTATCTTTTGTTAACTATTTAATGAAACGGGAATTTGTGAACGTAGGCATGTTCCCCTATACATACTTAAAATTCTAATATGTACATTAACAATATTGCACCCGCGGCAGTTTGCAATTTATAATTCAAAGACTAAAAATAGAGATCAACTAATTATCGTTAACGAATTATCTATTAGTATCTACTGGCACAACTGTGGCATAATCCATATTATTCAAATTAATGTAATCGTCATCCAATGTTGTGTTGGATATTTGTTTCATACTTTCCGGTATTGTACCGCGATACTTTGACATAAATATAGGGTTCCGGTATGTTCCAAAAAATACAGAATGCGTTTCTACACTTTCCCCGCCAGATTCACTATGTCCGTCACCTAAACTTTCATCCGTTTCACTTCCCGCGCAAACATCTTTTTCAGATTCACTCGGTTTCCTGTGGGAGTCATTTGAATCTGTACTTAAATATCCAGAGTCCATCACCTTGTTCCTCAAGTTATTCGTTCCGACAACTTTGTACCATTCCCTTTTAGATTCTTGAGAGCTATTCACTTGATTAGTGTAAATGTTGTTATTATTGTCATCATTGTATTTTTTTGCTTTGAGAGAATGAAACGGTTGTAAAGATCTCGGTGCATGTAGTGCAAAGCGATTATTTATCGACGCATTTCTAAATAAATTTGTTTTCAAGTTGCCTATTCTGTTGTGATCGTAACTATCATGAATATTTTCTACGGCTTCTCCTATGCTATTATATATTTCATAATCCGAGGAATTGGGACTGACAGAAGTACCAGATAAACTAACTGAGGGCACGTCACTATAATGTTCAGAATGAGGAGAAGCAGGAATAATTTCCTTTATATTTTGAGTTTGACTAGTACTCCTGCCATTCCCGTTTTTTGGAGGCAAAGGTGGTCGATTTGCCCTTTGCAGGTCGATTATAATTTTTCTGGGCGGTTTTGGATGGTCATAAACGGAAGTGTTGTGGGGCGGTGGTGGTATAACATCTGGGGGTACGGCTTTCTTGTTTTGCGCGGCTAGCCGCCTTTGGCGTTTTAAATGTCTCTCCTGTAACGTTAAGAGTTTTCCTTCGTGACCTTTACCATTAACATCGTTACGCCAAGTTACTAAATTTGCATCACGTTCGCCTTGTACGGAATCTGTCATCGATAAATTTTCGGCACTTCTTCGTATACCATGTTTGGTTTTTTTAAATTCGTAAATTTCTCTAAGACTTCTGAAGGTTCGCTGGAAACTACTGTTGGTTGGGTACATCGACTTAGATGGATGTATGAATGAACTATGTTTAAATGAACCGGTTGTACGCAACAAAATTGAACCAGATCTGTATAAACCATCCACACCAGCATCACTGTTAATGTTTGTGCTCGAAATACTTCTTTTACTAGGTTTTCGATCTAGCGTATCTGGTTCAAAGTTATCGCAATCTTCAATGCGAATATAATTATTAGGACAGTCTTCAACCTCAATGGTGAGTCGACCCGGTTTTAATTCAGGTTGTTCGTACTTAATCTTTGGTTTCATTTTCTTCTCCAAGGTAGAATAATTAGAACCGCATGGAGATGACGAAGTGCTTCCAAAGTTGTAACCGTTGTTAACGTAAACTTCACTCACTAAACTGTATCCTGTGCCATTTTGAAAGTAATCAGGTAAGCTGTACAAATTAGAATTATCATCATGTTGACCTGCACCTTTCCTTACAACGATCAGTTCATAGTCATCGTTCAAATTTGGTTCTGAAATTTTTGAGTGAACCCTACCAACCGTCATATTTCCAGTTTTAGTATTTAATACTGCGTTTTGAATAGTCATTTCTTCAGTCATGGGCAAAGCAGAACTTAAACTTGGACTGGGCTGTGATGACAAATCACAATATTCAGTCGGTGTTCGATTTCCCTTATTTTTTTGACTTCTTTCCAAGCTATCAACATCGTAATCGATCACAGTTTTGATAGGCATCTCCGGACTAGGAGAAGAGTCAGAACTAAAATTACTACTACGCGTTACAGAACGTTGGTTGGAAAATTGACTTATCACAGCTTTCATGTTATTTCGAGTTAAAGTTGGTATCTCCGATTTTTGTATCGTGGAAATTGTTTCTTTCTCTTCCTTACTGTATGAAATATTTCCCGATTTTAACGACACTGGAGGTAATGGAGCTTTAGGTTTAGTCACGGATTTGTTATTTCTTTGTCTTCTTGTTAGTTTCAATTGTTGGGAAGAAGGACTAGGAGACCGGGCCCGTTCGGAAGCGGGCTTTGGTGATAATGCTCTGGCAGGAGTTGATATACCACCAGGCGAAAGTGATCGAGTTGGCGATCGAACTCGTTTAGGACCGATTACCTTTTTTACTTCATGAGATCTGGATAACGCTTGTACTTCATCATTTCTGGTCAGTTTGAGTGTAGGAACATCTTCTAACCATTTCTGTATACTTCGTTGTTTGCTGTCAGAATTAATAGTTGTACAATTTTGACATGCCACCAAAGATGGAAATTCGGGAAGTTTTCCGCATAGAGCTTTTAAATCTTGGGGTTCACATGCCGGACAACCAGTACAAGTACGCCTTCTGCTATTCTCCCGCTTTAAACTAATCATACTACTTCTACGACTACTAAGCGCTCGCTGTGGATCAATAGACGAGTCGAAAATGTTAGAACTTTCTTCTTCTGGTATGCCAAGAAGACTTGGAGAAAATTTTTTACAGGCCATCTTTTGCTTCGCTATAGCTATAACTTCACGGATTTTAATTAAGAACTCTAACGCGGCAGGGGGAGGAGCCTAAAGCAAAACAAATTTTCATCAAACTTTAAAAGTGTTATTAGCGTGTTTTATGTGTTGAACTTACAAGTAGTAATTCCGGTTCGAAGTAAGCGGGATTGAAGTATAATTTTTTTCGAGTCGTTCCAGTGATTGCTCTTATCGAATCAGGTCGTTCTTCTCTTCCTTCCATGGTTTCGACAATTGATACGTTTTCTTCTGGTAGCCGTTCAATAGCTGAGGAATCTTGAGACATTGATTCCAAAACGGCTTTCGATACGTATGGGGAACAGTGGTAATATGGTTGTTGTGGATGAACGAGGGCTGATGTTTGAATCTACAAAAGATCGTTGAAGAACTGCATAATAACGCTATAAGTAACATACGTTCTTTTTCCTATCATAGTGATTCTGAACCAGATCCGGTGTTATATCCGTATCTGAACTGCCTGAATCACTGTAGCTGCTATCAACTCCGGTAAAATGCCGACTAAGCCCAAGTAAAGGATTGCTTTTAATAATCCCTTCTTCAACACCAACTCCTGCATTATCATGTTTATTTTTACCTTTTCCCGATCCCTTCTTTTGTTTTCTGATGTGAAGATACAAAAATACTGACGCAACATATATCAATCCAAGAAGAATTGAACAAACACCAATTGCAATATATTCGCTTACGCTAAGTCGATTGTTGTTGACATCTTCTGATGCTTGAGCATCAGCAGAAAACACTACCTCGCTAACATCTGAAATTTTAACTTAAGTGTACAGAACAGGTACGTTTTATTTTAGTTACTTTGTAAATATTTTAATGGTGTTCCCACGACTCGAAATGCAACACACGGAGTAAAAATTGATTCAATTTCTGTCGGAGATTGTCCACCCATTGATGCATCTCGGCATAATAAATGAACAAGAATTAATCTCCCTGTCATTCGCGTTCGTAACTCCGTTTCGCCAGTCCACTACAATAAGGAATCAAAAAGTAATAAAATACAGTTGATTTTAGTACAAATTACTTGTAAAAATGTTCTTCCTTCATCGATGAACAGCTGAAATGGAACGTTCGTGTTTACTGTGTTTCTTAAATCTTTCCATCCGTTTTCTGTTAAATATTTTGAACCTGATACAGCACATATTGGTGTTTTTATACCTGAAATAAAATGTTTAAAAATTAGTATGAATGGATAATAATGGTAGAATCAGTTGGAGAGATTCTTCTAGTAAGAACCATTTGGAAATTTTAGTAATTTCATAAATGAAAGTATGTCTTAGCCGAACACATACGTTGTATACCTACTCTTTGATTAGTGCTAACACCAATCTTACTTGTAAATAAAACTTGAATTTCCATCTGTGCATGAAAATCCGTCCTGATGTGTCACGCCAACTAGTTATGGTGGTTTATTATCCACAAAGCATAGCATTTTTCTTACGTTTTAATTAAATGATCGTAATATAGAAAAATACTAATCAAACTCTCAGCCTCCCCATATTAATTATTTGAATTACCTATTAAAGGGGAGGCTGAGAGTTTGATTACTATTTTTCTATATTACCACTTATCTACCCCCTTTGAGAGACAAGAACCTTCCATCATGTTAAATAATCGTATATAACCTTACAGGACCATATGAAAAGTACGGTGTTTTTTGAAAATGCAAAATACTTTTGGTTTGGACACATTGTTAATCTTTTTTTTTTCAGCAATGCATTTTTTCGGGAAGATGTGTTGTAGGGAAAACTAAGACAAAAAATACGTACTTTTTGACACATTTTTTTTCCTAAAAGACCCCCTTACCTCTAAAGCTTAGTTTTCCCCATTACAGTTTCGCACAACCCCCGTATTTTCTTAGTTTCAAACGTGGTAGCAAAGTAACACAAACAATTTTTTAGGCAGATATTACACAAATAGTTGATTTACGTATTTTTTGAAAGCAGTAAAGTATAACCTTTTTTTAACATCTGTCATAAACAACTTTACGGCCGCATTTACTTTACAACCGCTTTTTGTTGTCCAGGTGATGGAGCAAAGCACTCTGTAAGTGACATGAATAATCAAATATATGATTGTATTTGTCACTGTCAAAATTATGAAATTGATTTTTAAATTAAAGTCTTTTTGTGATAGTCGCCTAAAAAATGTTGTGTGCACCTCGGTTAAAAGTTCTTTTTTAGCCTCATCTGATTTGTTAGCCTCGGCTCTCGCCTCGGTTGCAATCATCAGATTTGGCCAAAAAAGATCACTTTTACAATCTTGTACACAAATAACTATTTCCGTTTTAATAAAAAGAGAGATTTGCTTGCTAGATTCGTTTTATACAAACATGACAACTAGCTACATTAAAAAAATTAATACAAGCCAGAAAGAGATAGTCCTATAATGCAATCATTTAGTCCAGTATCGGAAAGATCTGAGTAAACCGAGGCCTGTCTTTCCAAACCAAAACGTTCAAGTTCCACATTCCACCATCCTCGGCAACTCCTGTCGTCCATAGACGTTTAGATCGTAAATTATACAGCTGTGAAACCCACAACGTCGTAAATGCTATGTGCAAGTCAGTATTATTTTGTGTTCGAAGATGGAGAATTTTTCTGTGTCGGTTTATGAGATATAAAACGACTTCTTCCTCCCATTCGAATACATCGGTACTGTTTACATTCTACCCCTATTTTTTTTAAAATTGTCTGTAGGTCTTTAGCGAAACCAATACTTTTAATCAAATTTATGATACCAAATAATCCAGAAAGGGGATTAATAAAAACAAAAACTCGCAACCTTCCCCATGGTATGTTTTCTTTAATTGTTGAAGCTATGAATTGGTTTGATGAAGGCAATTCACTTGTGAAGATGGTACAATAAATTAGTATTTGTAATGCGACATGTTTCGACAACTTAAATTGTTGTCATCTTCAGGCTAAATATATTAAATTTAAGGTAAAATTCGATAGTGAGCAATTGAAATGGTGACAAAATTAAAGAAAAAGAAGAATAACCCCCAAAGGGTTCATCGCTAATATTTTAATTGAAGGATGGAAATTATTAAAATAGGGATAGAGGACCACATGTTAATCGTCCAGATATCATTGAAAATACCGGTTTAGTACCGGTTTAGTGGAACACAAACCCCTTGGTTTGTGTTCCACTAAACCGGTATTTTCAATGATATCTGGACGATTAACATGTGGTTTGTGTTCCACTAAACCGGTATTTTCAATGATATCTGGACGATTAACATGTGGTCCTCTATCCCTATTTTAATAATTTCCATCCTTCAATTAAAATATTAGCGATGAACCCTTTGGGGGTTATTCTTCTTTTTCTTTAATTTTGTCACCATTTCAATTGCTCACTATCGAATTTTACCTTAAATTTAATATATTTAGCCTGAAGATGACAACAATTTAAGTTGTCGAAACATGTCGCATTACAAATACTAATTTATTGTACCATCTTCACAAGTGAATTGCCTTCATCAAACCAATTCATAGCTTCAACAATTAAAGAAAACATACCATGGGGAAGGTTGCGAGTTTTTGTTTTTATTAATCCCCTTTCTGGATTATTTGGTATTACCACGCACCCCATTTAGAGCTTTTCCAACAATGGAATCAATCAATTTCAAATTTATGAGTTGGATGCTTAGGCTATTCATCCCCCAATTGAAAAAGAGGCGTAGGTGCGATATTACCATTGCTCTGAGAGTCTTAGAATGCGTACGTTCAATTCTTAACCATTCTGCAACGTCATGAGCAATTTTTGTGGGAGAAATGGACCATGACTGCGTGGGAAGTGCACGGCTGACAGGAAAACCGTGTGACGAAGAAAATCGGCTGTCAATTCGTTGCATTGCAATCTACCGCGCCGCTATTCGTAACCAGGGGCGCACCCAGGTTTTTGTTTCGGGGGGAGTTCAAAAATATTTGAGAAAAGTTAAGCGGACTATCTAACTTCATCGAAGAAACAAAGTGGTGCGTGGTGCGTATGCAACACTTTTTTGTATACCTACACTACCTACGGTACAGCAATATTGCTAAATTTTGAATGCGAAGGTATTTGTCGGCAAAATAACTTCATTGTTCAAAATTTCGGGAGGGGTTTGACCCTCTCCCCCTCCGGGTGCGCCACTGTTCGTAACTCATGAATATTTCCTTGTACCATAAACCGCGACAATCTGTCATCAGGTGCGGGAAATATCCGGTGCTGTAATTAAACTGTGCTGGAATCACAGCTGGAGTAGCATCTTGTTATAGGAAACGCTGCATCAGAGCTGCTATTGATACAAGAAAAATTCTCTGTGGAAAAACAGTTGTATTTCATCAATTTGCGATCTTCTAACCGCAGCGAACGTTATACGGCGTTACTGTTTACTTCCAGACAGTGCGCGCGAAGTCCCCAACGCAACTGTGTTCTACATGCGAAAGCGACAGAAATCGTGGCAGCACCACCAACCAGGAGAACTGCATCTTATAACTGACAAACGTGGTGACTTCCATCTTTTTATATTCTGGAAGAACTATAGCCAGTATAGAAACCATTTGCAAGTGTCATGGTGCCGATTCTTACTTCAGAATCGTATCGCGTATTACTGGAAGGTGTTTTGCAAAATGACGAAAACTTGAGTTTTTCACTCCCTAACCATCCCGAACAACGCATATAAAGAAATCAGAACTACTTAGAGACGAGACTATCCAGTTTATTACATATTCTGAATCTCTCTCAGAAGAATTGTAAATAGTGTAAAATAGTTAAAAGTATTTGCTTCAAACGATGAGAGTGAGTATACACATCAAGAAGGCAGCAAATTTACTTTATAAAAAAATAAAGCTATGCGAAGAAAGTAAAATTTTCATTTTACTTTTATACCAATGAAGAACACTGTAGCGAATGGGCTAAATTAGATTCAGGAAGAACGAAACATATGGTACCGAAAATAATGAGTGCCAAGAGAAAAGGGAAAACTGTAACGATTTAGTGCTTTTGTTATATGTGATTGATGATTGTTATAGGGTAAACTAGCTGCTTACCCGCAGCTTTGCCCGCAGTCTTGGGAAATTCGTATTTTTCTTATTTCCCGGTGTGAATACTCGATTTTGCCCGGGGTAAAGTAAAATTTAGTTTGAACAAGTATCAAAAGGCGCAAATTCTTATAGAATTTTAATTTCAACCAACTTCAAATTTGTAACTAATTATAGCATAATATACTATATACAATGTATGTATTTTTTAAATGTATGTATATCTATATAAATACCCCCCCCCCCCTCCCCACCTCAGACACAACCACGCCGGATTCTGCACAAATGAGTCATTGTTTTTCTTTCCACCCTTAAGGGAGATGGGAGTGGAGAGGGTGACGGACAATTTGTAAATCACGAAAAAATGTTAGAGGAAAAAATAGTAATAAAAGACTGTTTTTCTGCGGACGTGCAATTTTCCCCCTTTCCACCCCCAAAAAAGGGGTTGCAGTTGGGGGTGAAATTTGCAATTTGAGTATCGTTTTTTATGGAGAATCCAAAAGTAATAAAAAATAGGCGTTCCCATTTAAGTTTTGAAAACTCACCCCCGCTCCACCCCACATGAGGGGTGAGGGTGATGTTTACGTATCATGACTCAATAGGTTTCAACAAATAAAGGAAACGTATTTTTTTCTTTTTGTAATTGGACGTGTCGTTCTCGAGATATTAAAGGGTGTATATTTTAACTTTAATGGCGCCCCGACGGCGAACGGGCGATCCGATCCAAAAATTTACCAGCGATTTGGAATCAGTGAAGAATTTCCTATAAGATGACACCACTTCCAGCTTTCTAAACCCTGTAACATCGACCAACGCACAGACACACAGACACACAGACACACAGACACACAGACACACAGACACACAGACATCCGGACGAATTTAGTAACCAACTTTTTGAAGTTGGTTGAAAATTTTATAGCTATTAAAGACCTTATACTGCACGCGGCGCGTAAGAAGACGAGGAGCCGGCGCATCGCGAAGAACTCCGGCGAGTACCGATTATAATAAAAATATCAAGTAAACGAACGCGTGAATTTGAAAAACATCATAAACTCGTGGTTTGCGCATTGGCGGGCTCGTCTTCTTACACGCCGCGTGCTGTACATACATATACAAATTTTCAGCTTCAGTGAAACTACCTATAGGTACATTTATTTAATTATTTATATATTATACGGCAAGTGCGAGATAATAATACATTTGGAAAAATAATTTCAATATTCTATCCCTCCTAAAACCGTCAATTTTGCGTTTCTAATCATATAATTACAAACCTTTAGAAATTGCAGTCCTCGTCCTCTTGGGAGGCAAGAATTCTATCACGAGTGTAATACGCCCAATGGTAAAGACATAAATAAATCAAGTTAAAATAAATTAACCACACTATGAAATTGAAAATGATAAATGTAACACAGAATGTTTAATTAATTACACAATTAGTTGTCACGCAATATGCAAATTAAATAGTAAGGTGAGGATATACAGGATGTTTTTTTGGGAGCTTTAGTAAACGTTTTTGGGAAAGATTTATAGGTAGGTTTTTGAAAATTTGTACTTAGAAGTTACTCTGAAAGGCGAATCGATGTAAAATATTTGTAAAATGGCAGCACTTCCGGAAATGTCGGAAGTAGCCAGTAACTTCGTTATTTTAAACGGTAACCTCTATTTTTTTATTGCATATTTGGAGCCCCATAGGTGAGATGTTACGCAACTTACCTAATTTTTGTAAGTAGGTACGCTAGTAAAAACTCGATTGCCATAACTACAACGGATATTGGTATGTGGATATCAAAAGAACTGAAATTTCACACAGAATCTAATAATGCAATAAAAAATAGGGGTTGCCGTTTAAAATAAGGAAGTCACTACCTAGTTCCGGCATTTTGTAAATATTTTACATCGATTTGGCTTTCAGAGTAACCCCTATTAGTCCGGGAGCCGGCCACCTTTTTTGCAATCAATTAATATACTTTTTATACTTCGTGAGCGGTTTTATTTTAATGAGACGCCAAACTTTTTCCTCTGCCGAAAATTTTCGCAAATGGGTCCTACGGGGTGCGCAGGGGTAAAACACGTTGATGTGGTAATTACAAAAAATTGATTAATAACAGTTAATTTTTTAGCTAACTGTTAAGTTTTTTTGTAAGTAATTCAAAATAACATTTGTCCTACAACAAAAATGAGTCCATCAAGAGTGTCCCCATCTCAGATACATGCAAAAATAATGAATATCAAGCAGATTTTTTTTCTGTAGCGTAGCTTAGTAAATATTTGCATAGAAGGAGGAAAAATTTTGGCGTCTCGTTAAAATAAAGCCGCTCACGAAGTATAAAAAGTGTATTAATTGATTGCAAAAAAGGTGGCCGGCTCCCGGACCATATGTAGTACATATTTTCAAAAACATAAAACCTATAAAACTTTCCCAGAAACGTTTAACTAAAGCTCGCAAAAAACAGCCTGTATTTAAAATGTGGGCTTAGTGAAAATGAAATTCCCGTCTCGATGCGTTGTAGAAACTAATATATTATGTATGTAGTAGTAAAATCGAGAAACAGAAAATAAAATTACGCTATTGCATGATAAGTAGCATTCGTATTCCTGTTCATTTAGAATATTGTAATTAAGCGGAGTGAACTTTTTTATAATTACCCAAATAGAATTCGCTTTAAAGCGTTCATGGTATGTGAATTCACTTTTCTTTAATGATAAATGTTACAGTTATATCGTAACATATGCGTAATTAGATTTGAATTAATTAAAAAGATGAAGAGGCAACGTCCTCTTACGGCAGATGTGTACCTACTGCGAATTTCAAGAAACGTCATCACGTATTGTTCAATTTGTGTTGCGAACACGTGCATGATTTGAAATTGTAAAAGCGAGCAATGCGAGACTATTGTTACTTACCTATGAAATTTATTTCCCTGCTTGGATGAATGATTTGTCCTTTTAATGGTAGAAAAACAAAAGGTATCTTCTGTGACGTTGAACCGCTAACAAATGGTGCCAGAACACATTCTGTAAAAGAATAATCTTGTTATTATAAATAACTATAACCATAAAAGCTTCAATTTACTATTTAATAAATAAAAATAATTGCTTTATAATAGGAGCGGGTGAACATTCTGGAACGACTTACGACCTTTAATTATAATTTTTCATTTATGCAAGACAGTAAGAAATGAATGGAAGAGATTCTTACGCACAATTTATAAAAGATTATTATTGGTCACACCTACGAAGATCATATAGTTGGATCAAGGGCGCCGCCAGACAGAACATTTTCCCAGGGGGGGCAAGTAGTATTGGGGGTTCGTGGCTCTGGGGTTTTTTCAAGATTTCGTAAAAAATTTATTTTTATTTTTAATAACTTTTACCTTTTTTCTTTTTCCCAGGGGGGGGGGGGGTGCCCCCGGCGACGCCCTTGACTGGGTCATCTAGTTCGTTTCAAAGTTTTAGAGGGACAAAATGCACCTACAACTAGGTACATATATCTACACAATTTCGGAAATCTTTTGTAAACGTTTACGTCTTAATGTAATTTCAAAAAGCATATCTTTCTGTTTTAAAGTTTTTTGACTTTACAAACCCTAATATTTTAATTGGTTGGGTTATTGCGGTTTCTCATAAATTTTATTTGGAATATTGGAATGTATGCAGTTTAGCTTCCGAATGGACAAAATCTATATTGGCGACTTACATTACCTAGTCGATTTCGATAATTTCATTTCATGGAAGTAAATTTGTACACGGTTTTTTATTCTGAATAAAAAATTTAAAAATATACAGGGTGTCCCATTTAAAAAAGTTGAGTTGGAATTTTTTCCTACTATTCTAGAAATGATAAAAATATGGCAACATTGCAAATATATGCGCCAATTTCGATCATACTTGAATGACAAATATTAACAAAATTCGACTTTTAAGAACGGAGAGATGTTCGACCGTTCCGGTTCTTTTTACTAACGTATGATAAACCTATTGTAAGGCATTTTTTCAAAAAATTTTGTTTGTCTGGAGTGGGGAATTATCCTAATGTGTTGAAAGTTGTAGTAAGATAGTCTTGAATGTGTAACAAACGATCTTTAAATGTTTATAACTAAAAGGGTGGTTCTCCCAATTATTTTCACAAGAACTGAAACGTTAATAACATTTAAACGCATTAACCGATTGTAGCCGTCAAACTTTCTACTTCTCTTTAGTTCTACCTATCTTTTTATAGGAACCTATTTGAGCTTGAAATTTTTCTGCAATACCTATTGGATATTTAAATTCAATATTAAGAAACCGTATGTAAACTTTACCTCATTATGGGTTCGTTATATTTTCTATATTAATGACTAATGAGGGTTTAACCGTAAATTACAACAAATTTTGTGCAAATATTTTTATTATAACGCAGTTTGCTTTCTATAATTCTGGCTTAGTATTTAGTGTTGATTCATCACTAATCTATAAATCAAAATAGTTTATTTTGTTTATACATTGACAAAATCGAAATTTGGGGAAATTTTATATGTACCTACAGAGCTATTTTTTGTCAACTCTGAGCTCATTGTAAATAGTGATTTTTATTACGATTTTCCAATGCAAAGTTATAGTAAAATAAAGATTTGCATTTCTTTTTTTATGATCTTCGGCCTACCCGTTCTTTGGGGATACTTGACGCATTCTGTGTTTTTTCAACGATTACATGTTTTAACAATTATTTAATCTGGAGTTTCAGTGAAGGAAGTAGAAGATCTGCGCAGCCAATGCAAAATTTTAACAACAGTTGATGTATCATGGCGATTCGTGGCCCGATGGATTTACTCTTATACCAATAATATAGACCTGGTGGTCTGCGAGATCGAATCCCGACTGGATAGTGTAAAATACTTCCGGACATGGATGTTTGTAAGCGTATAGGGCTAATAACCAAGGAAGTTATCCCCTCAACCAATATTCAAGAGGCTTTAAAAAATACTAATATTGATGCGGGGTTTTTATAATAGTAAATAATAGTAAAAATGTATGGCTACAGTTAACAGTAAACAAGTAATACTTTTTGTGCAGTTGATCAACATCTATTTCTATGCAATCCAGACGCATATTGGGACAATATAAATGTTCCGCGTAAACAAGGGATGAAAAGTATTACAGAATTTATTTTTGTATCAGGAATTGAAAACTGTTGAACTTTTCATACTACTGTAATGATCCAGACATAAGATGTATCTTAGCCTCTGCCTCAGAGCCGGATTAAGGAACTTTTGGGCCTGAAGCACTAAAAAAAGTAAACATTTTCGGGCCTCTTTCCTCCTTGAAAAAATACAAATTAGCAAAAAATAAACAATTGTAAATTTATTTTTTATTCGCTAAAATAAAATAAACATTTCAAATAAAATAATACATTTAACATATTTGTTAAAATAAACTTAATAACTCATAATCAAAATAAAAAGAAAAAATAATAAATAGGTAGTTCTATTTAATGAAAATATTAACAAATATATTTTTTTCTTGCTTTCTTTAAAGCAAAAATTTTTATAATAGCATCAGAGTCAATATTGTCCATATTTTTGTTCTCTATGTATAGCAATGAAAGCGCGTGCAGTCTGGTTTGTTCCATAGTCGATCTTAAGTAATTTTTTATCCGTTTTAATGTGGAAAACGATCTCGATAAATCATTTTGCAGAACGTTTTCAATATACATGATGGTTCACATTAATGCAAAATATACTTGATATGCGTTTTGGAGTTTATTTGAGCCGTACATGACTTGTCCAAAATTCTACATTTGAACAACACACTGTGTACATGGTAACGTTGATTGTTAAACCTAATCAAGTGTTTAAAGCTTGCTATTTTATTTACATTTTCAGTTCTGCTTTCTTCCTACATTTCATATTTCGGTTTTGTTTCTTGCGTTTTGTTTAAAACACGGAATCAATAAGGTATGCATATGTGAAAAATGTTTCATTGTTCCAAAAGACCATGGACCAGTTCCAAATCGCTTTTGCAAAGCACATTTGATACATTATCTACAAAACAATACGAAACCCTTGAGTTTTGAGGTTTAGAAGGTATATTAAAGTGGCTCCAAAGAACATTTCAAAAAGAAAACATGGGCTAATATAAATATTACAACAAGGCAAGCATGTTAAACATTTAGTCAAAAAAACATACCTACACACGTGTTTGTATCATCCATTGTTTTACTTAAAATGCTATAGTAAAATAGTATATTAAAGTATAAGTGGATAAACAGGTCTTTAAAACACGTGCGAGTTTTCAAGCACGACGGCGTAGCCGGAGTGCTTGAAATAGAGCAAGTGTTTTAAAGACCTGTTTATCCACTTATACTTTACGCTATTTTTTTTATCGGTTCACTTTGAAATCTGGTATTAAAATGGAAATAAGAACTAATAATGTGAAATGGTTGAATTCCTAATGTGAAATCAGTATACCTTTCGTTGTCATGGAAATGAGAAAAACGGAAATTAATTTGCAATCATTTTATTTGACGTAACAAAGTACTCCTGTCAGATCAATAACCAATAAGAATTCACGTTTTTCAAATTGATGATGATGCCATGGCAACTTTAAAACACGCGCGATTTAAACACGCTGGGGCGTGGTTTAAAAGGCTAAAATAGGACACCAATAAAAAAAAGTATAAAATACAGATTAAAGGGAACTCTTACTTTCTTAAGTTAGGAATAACTAGAGTGCATAAAAATGTACAGCAGAAGCACCCTTGTCATTATTTACAAACTGCTACGATCCTTGCTGATGTCACCTGCTTGAAAAGGTAACGCGGTTGACGATCGAAGACATAAATGTAGAAGGAGTGGGTAAATTGAAGAATCACTGCAAAATAATTTTAAAATTGCCAGAAGAGTTAACAATTTTTGTTGAATCATCAACGGGCGAGAGCAAAGGCCGTAAATTATTACCTACATCTTACCGCAGGGTTTCCCTGCTTTTTTTAAAGTTTATATAGCTTCACATTTAACATTATCACAGATTTTATCTGTGATATTAGTTTTAAATAATTTGTTTCTACTATCTTAAGTTCATGATGGGTACATAAAGTTTTTCTCGTATTCGGGACATAAAATGGTAATTTATGCACACTAAACAGTTTGTAAACAAGTATTAAAAAAAATTATGATTCGCATAAGATTTGGTTTTTACGATGTTATGTTTTCTAAAGATCTAAACAGGGCAAGTTAGATATTATGTATTCAACAGAAAAACAGTTACTTTGTGACAGCTGTACATTACAAATGTTAATTGAAATCGATATTATGAATGATATACATACTGGAATTACTGATCTTTAATACATACTACTTCCATTTAAAGTAAGACAAATAAATATTAAGTATAATGATCTATAGAGTTGTTGCGAATATAAAAAAAATATTTTCCATTTTTGATATAACGTATATAGCTGAAATATTTTAGAAAAACAAGACATTTCAGTGATTTAAAAGGTGGTAGATTGCGGTACCCTTACCCGTCTCTCACCTGTGACAGAATAAGACATTTATCTATTAGGTAAGTATTTCTGTTTCATTTCGAATTATGCAAGCAAGTAATTTGAACTGAAATAAACATTTCCAGGGAGTGATAACCAAGCTTAAAACCATTATAATATACAGGGTGTTTTTTTGGGAGCTTTGGTTAGACGTTTTTGGGAAAGTTGTATATGTAAGTTTCTGATAGCTACCAACTTCGTTGTTTTAAATAGCAACCCCTATTTTTTATTGAATTTTTGGATTCTACGTGAAATTTCATAATTTTTGATACCAACATGTCAATATCTACAAGTTATGATTTTTAAGTCATTTTCATTTATTTAAAAAAAATGGCGGATGCAGACGGTACTTTAAGAATTCCTTACTTGAAAACGGTGGTAGCTACGGCAACCGCGTTTTCACCAGCGCATAGAGGAAGAATAGGGCTTTCTTTTGGTGTACTTAAAAAAAGTTATGTTGCATACAACGTCACCTATGAGGCTCCAAATTTAAGAAAATTCAAAGACTAAAAAAGATTTTTTAAATGAAATGACCATTTTCTTACTATTGCATTTGATAGAGAATAAGAATGGGCATATTTTGGTATTACATGTTCCTATCCCTATCTTTAATAGATTCTGACTTATTCTCATTTCATTGCATTGATACCATTTTTTTCGAATTTTTTGTAGTAGTCGACCATGGCATGGACCATGGCAATCGAATTTTGAACAAATCAAGTGATACTATAAACCGTCACCTGTAATAGGTTAACATAAGTAATCGAAAAAAATGAAAAATGGTTTGCAATGGTTTTACATATTAAGATTTTTGGAATCTAATTGTTATTTATGGTGAAATCAACAGAATCGCGTCACATGCCTGTCATACGTTCATTGAGAGATATCCAGAAAGACCGGGTCCTAGTGAACGTACCATCCGAACACTGGAATGAAATTATTTGAATTTTGGAAGCTTTGTACCGTAAGATTTTACGAATACCTACCTAATGTTAAGCAACCAGGAATATTTTTTGGGGAACATTATTTGGTCAGACGAGGCCAAATTTAGTAAAAATTTAATCGCCATAATTCGCATTGCTGGTGTCATTAAAATTCTTGTTTGAATGGAGATGTACACTTTCAAGAGTGCTGGAGTTTTATTGTACTTTGTGCGTTTAAAAATAAACATATTTTGTGTTGCCACATTTATCCAGAAAATTTGAATAAGAACGTTATTATTTGTAAATTTTACGCAATATTGTTGTTCCTGCAACAGAAGAGCTGCCTCTGCAAGAATATGCTCAATACTGAATCACAAGTCATACAATACTCCACACGAGAACATTTACGAAAGAGGGTTTGTGTTTGGAACATGAAGGCGCTCATTTTGAGCATGTGTTGAAGAAGACAAGGTTTTAAATTGATTAACTAACAGGTAACGGATTGATTGGTTTAAAATTCGTTTGCCATAAGGTCATGGCCAACTACTAAAAAATCCGAAAAAAATGGTATCATTGCAATGAAATGAGAATAAGTCAGAAACTATTAAAGATAGGGATAGGAACATGTAATACCAAAATATGCCCATTTTGATTCTTTATCAAATGCAGTAGTAAGAAAATGGTTATTTCATTTAAAAAAACTGAGTTTTCAGTCTTTGAATTTTCTTAAATTTGGAGCCTCATAGGTGACGTCGTACGCAACATAACTTTTTTTTAAGTACTGCCATTTTTAAAATATTTTAGATCGATTCGGCTTGCAGAGTAACCCCCAAGTACACATTTTCAGAAACCTACATACAGTGTGTCCCCGGATAGGTGAAACGACTCTTGTGAAAGATAAAAAATTTTCGATATAAAATTTCATTGTTTGGGGTTCAGCCCTGCTTAGTTAAAGACTAATTTCTGGCATAATTTTAGTTTTCTAAAATCATGTATGCCTTGCATATTTTCAAAAATCTGATTTTTGGTTCTAGAAAACTACCTTTGTTAGTGAAGATATAACAAAATTTGATTAACAAAAGTTGTTTAGAATCATGAAAGAGTCCTACTTCTAGAATTTCAAGCACCTAGGCCAACGTTGATGTTTTGGGTTTTATCCTCGGATAGGTGATATGACTCTTGTAAAAGCGATAAAATTCTAAATAAACAAAATAAATGAAAGAATTTCTTTAACAAGAGTCATATCACCTATCCGGGGATAAACAATATTAAACTATCAGATAAAAAGTATTGTAAATTGCCAAAACATCAACGTTGGCCTAGGTGCTTGAAATTCTAGAAGTAGGACTATTTCATGATTCTAAACAACTTTTGTTAATCAAATTGTGTTATATCTTCACTAACAAAGGTAGTTTACTAGAACCAAAAATCAGATTTTTGAAAAGATCCAAGGCATACATGATTTTAGAAAACTAAAATTATGCCAGAAATTAGTCTTTAACTAAGCAGGGCTGAACTCCAAACAATGAAATTTTATATCGAAAATTTTTTATCTTTCACAAGAGTCGTTTCACCTATCCGGGGACACACTGTATACAACTTTCCCAGAAACGTCTAACCAAAGCTCCCAAAAAAACACCCTGTATAGCTGATTATAATTTGGATCATAACGAAATCATTTTTTGAAAACTAAAACTATCAAATTTGGTAAAATGAGAGTGCTCCAAAATGGTTGAACACAAGTCTCACTGGAAACTTATTTGAATGAAACTATTTTATGACTTCGGTTTTACACTGTTTAGGTGACATTATCTGTGGTAACAGCTTGGAAGGCAGAATAAACATAACATTACATTAGAGATGATGAGAACCGTTACATTTGAAACTTTGTAGTCATTTCACTAAAATCGTTGTCCATCAACAATAAATGTTTTTCTATTTTATAATTGCTAAAGTGAACCTGGTACTACTCATAAGAAGAAAAAAATTAAATTATGTTTGGCAGATAATATTTATTAATATAAAAGCTCAAATTTATAAACGAAATGGAATTATATACAATTAAGTTATATGCCATAGAACTTTTACTATAAAAGATTTTTTTCCCATTCATATTAAGTGTATAGTTTGCTTCATAATAATTAAGTATACGGCTAAATTTTGATTATAATAAAAATGTTGTAAATTACTGTAACTAAAAATTTTAATTTCCATAAAATATTTTAACGGCAAGTCGCTTCAGATTCGAAGTTATTACACTTTTGGCAGAATGTAACATTCTACTGTAACAATCGTGGAAATTTGATTATTAGTTATGTTGAAAATTAGTATACAATTACTAAAAATAATGAGATAATTCATTAAGGCAACGCGAATAGTCGGGAATTATCACAATAATAAGGTGCAAATTGCTCTTCATTGTTAGTTCAGGAGAATTTGAAATTAAAAGTCATTTACCTACTACTGCCGCTCTAATTACAGCAATTCGGATTAATTTATAGCTTTAGTTGATCTGTAGATATAGTAGTATAGTGAGATTTAAAAAAAAAATGATTATAAATTAGGCACGGTTAAAAATAGCTCATTATAATTACGAGAGACAAGCCATTATTATTGAGAATAAAAGCAGCATAACTTTTTCAAAATTTTATTTTAGATATGTTCAAAGTGGTTGCTTTCTGCTTATAATGCACTTAGCCAGCCATTCCTTCCGCTGCTTAAATGCTCCAAGCCTTAACACCGAACAGCAGCATCGATCTCTACCTTTGAAAAAAACCTTCTACCACGTAATTTCTTTTTTAGTCCAAAAAACAGCCCAAAACCGCACATCCGGTGAGTAGAGAGAGTGTTCGATTCACTGAACTCTATATTAAATGGAATAGCAATGCAGTTAAATAAAGTGATACAAATTGAATCTGCGTACGCACGGGGTTACCGATCATGGACTGTAATCAGTGGCGTACGCAGATTACTGCCTTGGGAAGGGATATAAAAAGTGCGGTGTGATCTACCAATTTAAAAAAAACATTTGTTTTACAGAAAGTTATAAAATAAATATTATTATAACATATTATTATTATAACAAAATCCAATCCCCTTGGCTGTTTCTCTATCATTTCGTCATCTGATATAGGTAATTCCCTATGAATTGACATCATTCCCATTCCATTTAGTCTGTTCTGTGAGCTTGAATTTCTAAGATAGGTGTTTTTTAAGAATAAGAATAAACGTAAAATAGAATGGAAGGGTTGGGCGCTTGGGAGGGGATATATCCCCCTTATCCCCCCCCCCCCCCGGGTACGCCACTGACTGTAATAACATACAAATAAAACAGTTGTATTATAATAATGAACCCCATGACACCCACTGTAAACAGTTCACACTTGTAACGTTTATAAATCAAATCAATCCACACCTTCACAAAGGCAAAACACGTAAAATTTTCTAACCCAACTTCAATTTATTAGGTAGAGTTCAGTGACTTCAACACAATATGATGTATTTTCATGGTATTTTCCAAACGCGTAGTCCCCGTAGTTAAACGATTTTCGACCTCATTATTCTCTTCAAATTTGCACACTTTTTAATCTAATTAATCTTGTTTGCACCTAAAAACTGTCGAGTTAGCTCTGCAGTGGGAAGAAGCATGATCGTGATGTGGCATAATTCCCTTCTTTGGCACTTTATTAAACACTTCCGGCAAACAGTGTTCGACGTACCATTTAGCTGTGACGGTTTTCTGCTCCTCTAGCTTAATAGCGCTCGCTAGACCGGTACTTCTAAAGAACACAGCGTCCAACATTCTTCATTTCTCGACGATGGGGTACAAAACGACTTATAACTTTTTTCAGATGAAGGTGTCCGTGTATTATTGTTTTCACAGTTGAGCCTCTATTACGGCGTAACTAGTTCTATTTTCTGCTTCCAAAATCTTCTTCACAGCAGCAATGTTCTTCTGTCACAGCGGTAATGGGAGAGCTTGCACCTTTCTGGTGATCAATTGTAGTTCTTTTACGTTCGAATTCATTGTACCATCTCGAAATTGTTGCCAAGGAAGGAGCCTGATCGCCAACTGTTGATTTCAAACTTTCTTCGCAGTTATACGCACTTAAATTTCTCTTAAAGTAATAATGAATTTTCGAGTTAATTCCATCTTTTTCACATGCTATTTAAGATAAGTTAATAAATGAAGCGGCAAATGTCAAGTAAAGAATTGCTTTTACTGAAGCCACATATTTTTTGTTTTCCATGCCCTACCAAATTTCTTCATTCTCAATAATAATGGCTTGTCTCTCGTATTTGCTGCAAATTCTAAACTGGCAATTATTTTTAACATCAGGAATGTTTTATAGTCAAAATGGTCATAATTTACTTTATCTACTATTCATATACAGGGCGTCCAGAAATGAAGGTGCCAAACGAAAATCCCAGTTAGTAGACATTATTTTATGTCGATTTAACCCAAATTACCTTAGTCCAAAAATGCTTCTTAAGCGAGCTGGAGCTCCTTATAGATGATGCCATGAAGTACTTTTTTTTGTAATATCTCAAAAACGTTTCGATCGAAAATGTCCAAACTTTGCACAATGACTTACCTTCTGATCACACATCGGTCGCCGTAAATAATACTTCCTTGCTGCGACCATTAGCGTCCCATGTGGGAGGGGCCGCAGACATTTTGGATGGTATTTTTTTTACATTTATTTTTTTGACATTTTTTGTGTCAAATTCTAATTCTCTAGGGTCTTTTCTAAAAATAATGTGCTCTTGTTTCAAATCGTTACGATGCACCCTTCTCGAGAAAAATAAATTTAAATAAATTACTAATTTATTAATTTATTTAAATAAATTACTCTTATGTCAAGTTATATCAAAAACAACAAATTTTACAGTAAGTGCTCTACATGACGGCCGCCTGTTTCAATATATATTACAAAAAAAAGTACTTCATGGCACCATCTATAAGGAGCTCCAGCTCGCTTAGGAAGCATTTTTGGACTAAGGTAATTTGGGTTAAATCGACATAAAATAATGTCTACTAATTGGGATTTTCGTTTGGCACCTTCATTTCTGGACACCCTGTATAAAGTTCAACATTCACTCAAATGAGTATCGTAATGAATTATTTTACCGCACTCATTTATTAAGGTGACAGATGTCAGATATGCCTACTAAATTATTTCTAATTTTTTACAAATTTCTTTCGATCGACAATATTTTATGAATAGTAGATAAAACGTTGTACGATATTCGTATCGTAACATCATTTTACGATACTCGACGGCTTATTAAACTCGGCCTGCGGCCTCGTTTACTAAACCGCCGTCTCGTATCGTAAAATGATACGTTACGACACTTGTATCGTAAATAACTATTACAATTAAGCAGCCAGATAATATGTAATTAATGTAACACTCTATACATACTTTAATTAGGGCTTGAGGGGTAATAGATGAATTCTCCATAGATGTACATTATACAGGGTAGGGACCAAAACCCAAAATTTTAAGTTGTGATTCATAGTGGACGGCTAACAACAGCGTGGAGTGTAAAGTAAAACCTCGTTTATCCGCTCTTCGATCAACCGAGTCTCCGCGTTATCCGAGCCAACGGACTTATCCGAGCACTCCGCGTTAACCGAGCTTGGATAATACGGAAAAACTCGGATGAAACGGATGACGCTACTATGCGATGTGCACGAACTTTCATAAACTAGGTTTGTAATAAGTATATGTTACGAGGAAAATTAATCCATGTTCGTTAATTTTTCATTTTCATATGTTCATGTGGTTAAATTCCCTTGTACCATTTTAAATATGTATACCAAAAATAAGGGAAGTTTTCGAGTTTTTTTAATTTATTATCATTAAATGGAGTATTGTGGAACGGGCATATAAAAAAAAACAAAAACAAGAATCTACGATACTACGACCACACGACAAATGTGTGATATTATGGTGTACGGAGCAAAAATTTGAGAATTTATAAAAAATATACATCAAAAATGAACTAAGTACGTAGGACTGAAATTTTGAGTCCAATGGGAAGGGGTAAAAGCGGACGGACTAGGACTAGACGATCGTTTAGAAATGCCGTTGACGTCATGGAATCCAGAGGTTATAGTCCTTCAAATTCATACTTCACACTTCCTGTAAGTTGAATGACGTTTTCTCTCTCACTCCTTCTTATATAAAAAAATGTTCGTACATATTTTTCAGTAATTTGAATTTGATTCTATGGACATAGCAGTTATGTCAGTTATTGAACAGTTTGCATCACGTATATTTGAATTTATCTATTTGAGATCGCGTGGCACCGTTTCTCACCAATCAAAAGATGTTGGACTTGCAGCAAAATTTTATATCCAGTACTTATTCAGCTGATTCCTTTGCAGTTTGCCACTGACCACTTTTTATTGAACTTTCCGACACAGGCACGACTATCTACGCCATAAAAAACAGTAGTTATTCTTAATATAGATGGGATCTTAGAACCGTAGCCGAAAATAACTGTAACTCTTTCTGTTATTCTTTACACTCTACATTATCATGAAACAGGTTTACGGATAAATGGAGCGCCTACCTCTTTAAAAATGGTTCTTGATAAAACGATATTAAAGTTTTTCCAATACCAAACTTTTTAATAAATGATTTTAGCAATGTTACAGTCAAAAGACCTACACTTTATCTAAAATTCGAAACGGTAAGAAATACGAAGTTGGTTAAGTGGAAGAATTTATTCCATCTGGCCAAACCTTTATTTTTCCAGTAAAATACGTAGCTAAATTGAAAATACATAAAAAATCTTGTATACCTACATACCTAAATAATTACGTCAACGATGTAGGGATTCAATGCAGTTATACCGTGCGTCAACTAACATATTGTACCCGGAATCTGGAGAAAACCGCGAAATAGTAAACGATCGACATGTCTCTTTTGTTTTGTTTTGTTATCGATATTCTTGTTGTTATTGCCATTTATTTTGAAAGCATTAATTAAAATCTGCTTCAAACACTTCTATATCGAAAAAGGAAAAAAAATGAACAATTTAACCATATTAAAATCAAATATGGCTTTCATCTTCTTCTTCATTAAAGATTTATTTTTAAATAAAGTAACGAATTTCAATTTTTCCATTATACCAGCAAGAAATGCATTTTAACTGAGCAGATGAGATAAAAGCCTCCATATTCTTGCATTTAATCGGTTTCATATCTCTTAGACTCTTACCGTTTCCAAGATACCAAAGGTGAGCATCAAATTTTTTACACAGCGTATAGAAACTAAGTTTGGCTCTACGAAACTGTTCACATCATCATTGACGAATACCGTGTTATTGTTAGGTATTGTTATGGGTTGCCATCATCGACATATAGAAATGGACTGCGCGTGGTTATGCTAAGCCCGGATACTGCAGGTGAGAGAGAAGGTAAACGTGGAGGCCTAGTTCTAGCTTTATCTGTCACGTATCTATTGGTCGCTGCATTCCCCTAGCTTTATCTGTCGCGTATCTATTGGTCGCTGCATTCCCATTAAAATGTAGCAACCAATAGATACGCGACAGATAAAGCTAGAACTAGGCCTCCACGTTTACCCTCTCTCTCACCTGCAGTATCCGGGCTTAGCATAACCACGCGCAGTCCATTTCTATATGTCGATGGTTGCCATTTAATATATTTTCTCT
Organism: Pyrocoelia pectoralis; assembly: GCA_036250285.1. NCBI lineage: Eukaryota > Metazoa > Arthropoda > Insecta > Coleoptera > Lampyridae > Pyrocoelia > Pyrocoelia pectoralis. Next base: position 63,541,780 of record CM070075.1, on the reverse strand, counting down.
TCTAATGATAAAACAGGTAATGTTAACGCAGATTTATAAAGCACTGCCACAATAACGTCTCAAAAAATTAATAAAAAACCTTTCTAAGATAGGATAAATGACTAGTTGTACTATAACCAATTGTAAATACATCAGAAATCTCAGAGTAATATCGATTGAATTATTATTTCTTTATATTTATTGCCACAGGTTCTCTTATACACACACTCGTAGTTAGTACACGTATCAATAAGCGGCATCTAACACTTCTCATATAGGTGAAAAAATGAATCAACTTTACAGCAAATAGCAATCATTTAGAAAAAGTGAATACTTCAAGTGCAACTTTCGATTATCAATGCATAAATAAGGTAATAAGGTACAACATGCAACATTCTATAATGTACTGTGATTATATCAAAATTCTCTTATAGCAGTTTGCGGAAAGCAACTCGATAATGATATTCACGTATATTCTAATGGACATTCAACACTATATGATTATAAATACTCGATCCAATCTTCCTTTAGTTTACGAGGCACACGAATGTCTGCAATTCTTTCCGTTCATCACTTTATAATTGACGCTACTACTCAAAATTATGTAGGTATTGCGGCATAATTACGCATCGTATAGCTAAATGATTACGAAACAATAAATATAATCCGTAGATCGGTAGATTGTAATTTGTAGAAATATTCTATTGAAGCATGTATTTACTGCAAGGCATGTATGTATTTATCGATTTAGCGAATTAAAAATATTGTACGTTATAGAAAAGCAACGTTAATGGAATATTCATGACGCGAGCTTCGATAACGAATTACACCGAGGGCACAAAGTGTGCTTATGCTTACTATTGGAGTAAAAATGTAAGGCCCCAGACTTTAAAAGCTTGTATCTCAGAAATTAGCGATCATAATTTAATGAAATAAAGTGCATTTAAAAGATCATTTATTCCTACAAAAAGGTGTACAGTTTTAGATTTTTGCAATACATCGTTAATTTTCTGTATCAGTGTATGTCCAAAAAAGCGCTATTTATGACTCAAATCGCACAAGCGTTCGACTTTAAAAATTAATTACGGCTATATTATTGAAACTGAGTGGTAGATAATTTGAAAAATGTATAAGTACTTATTTGTCGGTGTGGCTCAGTGGCCAATTGGTTCATTAGTCTTAAAGCTATAATAAAAAAAACGACATCTTGTGTAACTGAGTATCTGAACGTTCGATACTAATAATATTGACAATAACATAAAAAGTTAAACCAATTATGTTATGGTCTAACACGATTTAAAAAAATAATGTGTTGTATACATTTGAAAGGATCGTTGTTGGTGAATTCTTCTCGAAATGGGGTGAATTTGATAAAGGTAGTCAAAAATCACAAAACCTCCCCCATGAATAAAGATTGGTGAATTCATGGGGGAGGTTTTGTGATTTTTGACTACCTTTATGTGTTGTATACAGTCTATTATTTAAAACAGATTTGGAAAAAGGATGGACGCTTAGGTCCGCGCGGGGAAGCGCAGTACGCGAGGAAGCTGTCCTACACTATTGCTATGAAGCGATGCGGCACCGCAATGCTAAAAAATAATCACATTTTGTGGCTTGCCGCTCGCTGGTAGAGGTAATCTGTGCGTCTTTCTCTCGTGCTAATCATAGCATTTACTTTGAATTACAAGAATACAAATTTTGTTTTCAATAAACGAATAATGCAGTTTAATTTCAGTAATACGAATTTACCATCTAAAAACAAGAATTTTTTCTTTAGTTTCCGAATCTTTGAAAGTAATGAAATGTTTGGTTATAGCTGATAGAACCAGTTAATTATATCAATAATCAACATTAATGGGCTTTCGACTTTTGAGAAGTATGTGTGCTGCAACATTATTTGTAAATTTGGTAAGAATTTATGGAATAATAACAATTTTATGATAAGTTAAAACTGACCGTCAGCCAGGAAATTGCTAAATACAGTGTTTTTATTGCTGTTAATTAAAATAATAGTTAAACAATTGATTCCCCATTTTGATTTTTACACATGTTAAACATATACAGGGTCTCCCGCTACTAATGGGAAAAGTCATTAGCGTGTAGTCTGAGCCAAAACTTCATATAAACTTTTTCTATGCAGGCCCTCGTTTTCGAGTTATAGGGCTCCAAAGTTTTAATGTTAAATTTGTTTTTTATTTTTAATTTTTGTACTGGTTATTTGATCTTTATAAAATTTTCCGCATAAGTATAACGCACGTGTATATTTATTTTGGAAAGGTAAACAGATTTAGGTACAGTAGTGCCTTGAAGCCAGGGACTGACTACTCGCAATGGTTAGTGATTCAAAAATGTTGCAGGATGGCATACTCTGTATGAAATGATCGAAAATGACTTCCTCACGTATAAACTAACGAAAAGGTACTCTTGTTGGAATTCGATAAAATAAGCCGTTTGGCTAATATTTACAGTTTTATTATTTATTCACGTGTATTTAAAGAATGAATAGCCAAAGCACAACATTCTTTGTTAATTTCAATGTCACAATGATATATAATTGGTTAATACAGCCATTACATGGAATTTTGCTACTACACACACTAGCTTTATTTTTTATTTTAGTGAAGGTTTCATTTGCAAATATCATTTCCTTGCTCAAAACTTTGATTAATTTAGAGGTTAAGTATGGAGTAATTCTGTCATTTTTCTATGTTGTTGGTGATTGTTATTAATGGTGCCGCTATCTAAATTGCATCAATGCTAAATTTTTGCAGGTATAATTAGCGTTAGAAAAGATGAATTTGATTAAATTTTGCGATAAATTTGATAAAAATTCCGAGCGTGGAGTAATGTATATGATATAATTGTATCTAATTCATTGCTTTGATTTATATTGTATCTAAATCAAAACAATGAATTAGATGCAATGATTATACACATTAGTCCACACTCGGAAGTTTTATCAAATTTACCTATCGCAAAAGAAATATCTCTTTGCTGTCCACATGTTCTTTTTTTATTATCGCCCTGGTATTTTAAAGGTTCAAGACACCTCTCGAACAGAGCGACCATTAATTACAGCATCTATAGCTATCTTTATGCAATGAATTACAAATATTAATGAAAAACACATTTAACCAACTTATAAGAGGAACATTAAAAAAATTATCTCATTCAATATCTGTGAATTTCACCCCCAACTAACTATAACACATCCAGTCAACCTGCATTCACATTTCACACTCACGATTAAATTTAATATTAAATAAAATTTTCCCGTTTTTGTAAGCGCGTCCCGATATAATGATGAGGTCACTTAAGGAAATTTGAGATTTTCAATATTAAAGCATTAAAAACGTAGATAAGATCAATCCAAATCGTGTTAAAACTAAGATACAAAAAGGTGAGTACCTATATACATTCTGAAATTTTCCACACAAAGCGCAAATAATTTGTTACTCTAACAATCATTAGTTGTTACCAATCAAACTTGTTTTTGTAGCAATTTCACGATCACATTAGCAATACTTGGAATCGAATAGTAATTTGGATCCATTTCGGCAATATTTTAAAACAAGAAGGTCATCAATGACACTGTAAAAGCAATCCCAAATTTTCAAAAAAATGGCACCATCACCATCTATCCCAAAAATTTGATCAGATGTAATCTTGCACGGTTTGGTTCTGTTTATTCTGTTTACAGTAAGGATCTTCTACGTTTAATTATTTAGTATACAGTAGCTTGCTTTTCTGTTTGCAGACTTTAAAAGTTGTTTGATTTCTTACTTACTGATTGATTGTTTTGCACCATGCTGCGTATATTTTTAGTAATTATTTATACTTACATATGGAGTATAAATAAAAATATATTGTTATGTATAGTAATGCGAGTTCATTTTTTGTTTTTCGATCATTTTTTGAGGTGTATTCAAATGAAAAGCCCTCAAAACAATAATTTATTTATTTATTTATGTTGTGGGTCGAGATCTAGGAACAGCACTACCTACTAGAATTTGGCCTGACTAAGGGGCTCACAAAAAGTTACAAAAACATTACTGTACAATCAACGTCAAACTTTTCTGGACAAGGGCCAAAAACGACAAATGTGAACTCCATAAGTATGCCTGTGAATATTGGTACAGCAAGTTATAAATTTACACTACAATTATAAGACCTACTGTAAGAGAAAATAAAAGTCTGCCCAATGCCCAAAGTGCGTTGTGCTGTTAGTATTCCTACCCATATTATTATTAATGAAGACCTTAAAAATAAAGGTTTGTTTTGAAGTTTTATTCAAATTTGGAAGCAAATTGAAATAATATAATCTACTGGGGTGCTTTCTTTAAATTATTAATCTAATTAAACTGTAAAAATAGTGTTATTTTTCTACGTAATTTCTTAAATGACTTAATTAATTTAGTCCATAATTTTTCAAACTTTAAAAACCACTTTCCGCACTTTCTTTAACAATGACTCTTAGCGTCAATGATGTATTTCAGTTTTAGGAACAGGACAGTTTTTTGATGCCCATAGGTTACGTATCGTCTTTTGGGGAAGAATTTTTGAAAAAGTTCGGGATACTGCCAGAGAGAAACAAAGAGGGAAGTTGAGACATGGTGTTCTGTTTCATTAAGATAACATAGCGGTTGCAATTCACAATCCTGATTTTGGAATAACCCTTTTATGCTCTAAATTTGACGCTGAATGAGACTCTCTTTATTTCTAAAGTTAAAAGAACCTCATCAGAAACTCGTTCATTGGACAATGAAGATGTTACGTTGAGAAGTACAATAGTTTTAAACTTCTCAATTCTAACGGATAATAATTAATTAACTGTCTTCGTAAAAACAAGCACAGAATTTCTGGTGGTTTTCTTTCTTGGAGGTTCTTAGTCCAAATAATAAATCATCATACTTTTTGTGTTTTGCTTCCGCAATAGTTAGGACATTGTATTTCTGCAAGGGTGCCATTGTTTAGTAATCCATCGGCATGTGCCTCTAGAAATATAACTCTTTCCTTTCAATAAACTCACACCTTCCAAACCTTTTACAAAACAACTGGTTCATGAATGATACCGTAATCTGTATACTTTGATAGAAAGTAAAATAAACTAAAATTTATACACAATTAATGAATGTTTGAGGATCCATGTAAGCACAGTATTATATTGTTCTGCCAAATTGTTTGCCATGAAGGTACTGGTACTTACATTTTCATTTATTAACAATAATTGTTCTCAGAATGAAAATTATACAACCTTTAGTTTTTGATTTGTTGTTGTTTGTTCAGTTTTTATTTGAACATACATATTCTCTTTATACAAATTTGTAACCGCACGTTGATCTACAACAAAATATTTTAATAAGGACTAGTTATTAGGTAGCTTAATGAATTAACAATTTCCTACTTTATATTAATGAAGCAAAGATTGTATTATATTATAACTGTAGGATGCAAATTGAAAAATCCCCAAGTTCACAATAAAGTAGCACCATTGTCGTAAATCCTTGCTGTATCCGCATTGTTAGGGCCATATGGAAATTGATTGTATGTGAATAAGATTGTATCGGTAAAAGCTCAAATAATTAAAATACATAATTATCGAAGATAGAAAACTTAAGAGTGCAAATTTTGGCACATTGAGTGCTAAATATTTGTAGGAAAAAACTTAGGTAGTTAAATAACCTCTTATTATTATTTAGTAAAACTGTACGAGTAGATAATAGAATATTTTTACGGGCACAATGTTGGAATTTTTTCTGCGTCAGCGTGAAAAATAGTTTTTAGGTACTAATTCGATGCTAAATGCAAATTTTAGAGTTTGCACCTACATATAATCCGTGCCAAAGTCATACACCTCTAAAAGCACCTATCTAAATAGTCGTTAAGCTTCATACTCGCCTTCATTTTGTAAAACAGAATTTATAACGTTATTTAACATAACATAACAAGTTTTTTGGAATTTATAAACCTTTCAGTAAAATGTGAGTGTAATAAAACAAATTTGCCCAATACGGAAATTAACTAAATAGTTTGACTTTTTGAATATTGGTGCAATAAATATTACGGCAAGTGATCAGACGATAGAAGCCGTACTGTTATTTTTTTAATAATATTAGAGGGAATAGTTCATGTGTGTAAAGAGTCATTGCACTTTTTAAAATATTCCTATACAAACTGTTATTAACTGGTAAGATTAAATTGATCGGTAACAACAGATGTTAAAGAGATAATCGTAGCAGCATCACCATTCTTGTTATGTTATAAATCTAACATTTCTGCAGCAGCTATTAAGTAGCCAACCAGGAACGTTGGGCTTGTCACGAAATTATTTGTGAATATGTATGTTGAAATGCAAAGGGAAATAACAGGTAAATTAATCTTCAGGTTACCAAATACCTTACAACTTATGTTCACTGCAAATCAAGCAATCATCTAACACACATAATGGTTTTATGAAGGGACATACTGATGTCACAGTAATTTCTGATTATTGCGGTGGTAGAAAGGTCTCATTCGACGTTAACCTGAATGGCTTTTAAGTTTGAAAGTTGTAAACATTGCAAAAGTAGGACCATAAAAAACTTGGAGTGTGACCTACAAGTGGAGGTTACCACAAAACTGCAAGATCCCACAGGGGGTCAATTCCTGTGTGCTTTATTGTAGCGGAAAACGTATCGTCACACGTAGTTTATGTGTTATTGCTTCACAGGTTACAGTTAGCTACAAAACGTTTACTTCTTACTATCCTATCTGTACAAACACGACTTGTGTCCTAAATGTAAGTTTTATTATTATCGAGGTAGGTACATGCACGTTTATGTGAAGGAAATATTGACACTACAAAGACCTAATTACCCTTTCTTTTTTAGTGTAACATCATAATAATCCTCTGTTGAAGAATGTCAATGAATGGGGACATTGGAGTGATTTGTTATATGGTTGTTTTCGTTTCACGAACACGAAATTCGTAAAATTTATGCAAAATTCTACACCCACACCGGCCATAAATAGAAGATAAGGTTTGATTAATAGAAACCTTTCACAAATTACCATTAATATAAGCTTATAAATCTAAATGAAAGTTTTTAACATGTCGAACATTATATATGATCCTGGGAATATCAACGAATTATAAACAAATGCATGGTTGGGAAAAAATAATAATTTAAGATGTAGGTGTTAAAAGTATAGTTTGACACATACCTACTCGTGCATTGTATCCTTTGTATGTATTTATTTACTAATGAGTAGTACATTTTAGTGTTTTAGTGTGTTCGCTGCTTATTTTTTGATATTTATTCCTATTGCACTATTGGACGAATATTGAACCATAGAACCACAGTAACTATTATAAAATGTAAATACAAGTAGGTCTATATCCTCAGTATTATAGGTAGTAGATACTAAACTATATGACCTATATAGTCTCATTTTAATGAAGTACAGTATATCTTTAGGATTTATAATAAATTAGTTTCGTCACATGGTTTCTAAATGGTTTTCCGTTGGGCGGGATTGAAAATTGTGCACTACTTATATACAGGGTTGCCCACTTCCCCTACGTTCTTCAATAGTACCTTTAATATTAATTTTAGGACAAAAAGCTCAAGAGACATATCTTATTAAGATGTTCCTTGTTTACAACCTAAAAATATAGTCAGACCCGCACTGCTCTCGGTTTCGTCTGTACAGGATCGTACTCGATTATTTTAAATGGAACGTCCTATAGATTTTTATATTTTTGAAATCCATGTTCGATTCTAGACCAAGTTTGTTTGACCTTTCACCTACTCAAGTCAACTCATTTAGGAGAAAATAAAGTTTTTTTAAAAATTGTCGCCGAAATCAAAAATCAGTAAAAAAATCATAACTATTCAATCATTGGTAGCTGAGTAACAAAATTGGAGATTATCATAAACAAAAGAGCGTTTTATTTCTCGATATTCCGATTTTTAACGAATTTTGTTGCAAAAGGAACGTACTGAATTTTTTCTAACGACCACAGAAGAACTGCTAAAAGTCGACTATTTTAAATGGAATACCCTGTATATTTTTTCATGAATGAACTGCTTTTTAAGTTAGCTTTAATTTTTGTTAAATATGTCCTATATCTAAAGGTAATAGTTTCCAAGAAAACCATATGCAGTTCGTTATTTGGAAAACGTGGCATTTTCGATTCGATTTAGCTTTTTTAACAAAGTGAAGATGATAATGTGTCAAATACAATCAATTGAAATTAAACTGGCGTATGTCGTCTATTGTTATTGGCATGGCATAATGTATTTATAATTAAAGAACAGCATAGGTACTATCTCAATAAGATTTTAATACCTACTTAGTCGGTTTTTCGCTTCACATTCCTGGTTTTTTAAGTAACAACACAATTTAGGTAATAATAAGTAAATATCTGATACAAATATTGTTATTGTTTGTTGGTTCCTTTAATTTTATTTTCAGAATTGAGCGAAAAAACAAAATAATTCAAACTAAGGTTATTATCTCGGAAACTATTACCTTTAGATATAGGACATATTTAACAAAAATCAAAGCTAACTTAAAAATCAGTTCATTCATGAAAAAATATACAGGGTGTTCTATTTAAAATAGTCGACTTTTGGCATTTCTTCTGTGGTCGTTAGAAAAAATTCAGTACGTCCCTTTTGCAACAAATTTCGTTCAAAATCAGTATATCGAGAAATAAAACGCTCTTTTGTTTATGATAATCTCAAATTTTGTTGCTCTGTTGCCAATGATTGAATAGTTATGATTTTTTTACAGATTGTTGATTTCGGCGACAATTCTTAAAAAAACATTTATTTTCTCCTAAATGGGTTGACTTAAGTAGGTGAAAGGGCAAACAAACTTGGTCTAGAATCGAATATGGATTTAAAAAATATAAAAATCTATAGCGTGTTCCATTTAAAATAATCGAGTACGATCCTGTACAGACGAAACCAAGAGCAGTGGGGGTTTGAAAATATTTTTAGGTTGTAAACTAAGGAACATCTGAATACGAAATGTTTCTTGACCTTTTGTCATAAAATTGATATTAAAGGTACTATCGAAGAACGAAGGGCAAGTGGGCAACCCTGTATAGGTAACATTTACACTTTTCCTTTCTTCAAGGATATGGTATTGTAAAGCATCATATGTCGCAGGATAACTTGGAAAGACTTCTATCGCAAGGAAAAACATGACCGGCTGGTAGGTCTTGGGATCTCCGACTCAAAAATAGTCAGTATCTTAATGCGTTTCTGACAGTATAGACAGTTGCCCAAGCTTGATAGCAGCAGAGAACCAAGTAACCTCTTAATCTTAGCCACGTCACGGAAATACCTACACTGTCTAGTATCTGTCTGTCTGTCTGTCTGTCTGTTGTACTTGTACGTTTGTTTCGTCCTGTGTTCAATTTTTGGTTTCATTTATACAATTTTCAATTTTATAACATGCCTAAATTAAGTAGAAAAAAATGGCTATGATTGTACTAATTTTGGACGATGAAGAGAATAACTGCAACAATTTAGACAAGAAAATATGGATTCGAAAAATTTAGAATGTCTCAAAATCAATTGTAAGTATGTCCTTTTATCAAAAATTGAAACTCAAATTCAAAAGCGAAACACTACAAGAAACTAAATACATACTGAAAATATGACGGATCCGTTCCGATTACAAATTCATACTACTAGAATTGCTAAGGAACAGACAGGCAACGGCACGTCAAAAATTAGTGGACATGTGAATTGCTTTTGAAAGTGAAATAAGTCCTAAATGTTAAAATAAGTCAAAAAGCAATTTAATGTTTTCTTTGATTATGAAGTTCCTTTCCATAAGCACAATGTAAAAAAAGAACAAAATGTTTGGCTTTGTTTGTGAGAAATAAAGGGTCTGTGGTGATATAACTCATTAGTTCCACACCACGATAATGTTTGTGCTCTTACTCCTTTCGTGCATATAATTTTGGAAATTTTGTTTAATACATTAAGTCAGTTATAATGAATATGAATAACGAACACACCGTTTCCCCGGAAAAAAATTCTGTTCCATGCCCAACATGTTGTAATTAAATTCTCTACGATACCTGAAGAGGTTTCAAGAAAATATTTTTATAGTATAAAAAACATGCATCGTAGAAGGGGATGTAACAAGCCAAATTTTAAGTTAAAAATATCAGAAGTGAAAAAAATAAGTTGAAATTAAATTACACTAGAAATCATGAGAGAAAAATGCTACGTCACAATGAAAAATAATGCTACTCCTACTATAAATCGTAAAATAAAAAAAAGTCTATACCTAGTTTAATATTTGAAAGAGCTTTACAATGTCGCAAAAGTGAAAATTTTTAAATAGTAACTAAATTATAAATTACAGTTCATAGAACTTTAAAATACTTCACTCACTTTTAAGGTTGTTGATGGTAATAAGTCGCGAGATAATAAGTTACTTAAACCACAGATTATCTGTGCTTAAACTATGTTCACAAAGCTTCATTATCCGACTTAGTGGCAACCTTTTTTTGAACTGCCTGAACTATGATTTAAAGTAAGTACTTCTTAACGCATTTCTAGCAAATATTAAGGTTGAAAAAGATGTTTCACATGATACTTCAGTTGTAGGTAAAGTTATTGATAAGCCAATGTTAAAACCGTGTGAGCATTTTTTGCAAAATTTTGGTAATTTGGATACACTTCGTGCGTTAGGTTCTTTTGAAGTTTGATTTTCGTCTTCGTTGTCATCATATACTTGGTCTTACTTTTCTTCTAGACAATTTTTACTTCTTTCCCAATTATTTGTAAATGGCAGCAATTTTTCATAAAGATTTTCGTTAGTAGGAATTTCATCATATTGTAGCGGCTTTTCGCTTAATTTTTGAAGTCAGGAAATTGTTCATTTGTAATTTCTGTAAAATTTTATGGTGGGGGTTTTCTCCAGCCATTTTTTTAATACGAGGTGCAAAATTCTATTTCCACATCTCCGCGCAAAAAATTCATTAAGACACATTTAGTAAAAGAATCTGGTATCTCCTAACTACAAGAATATCTCCCTGAATAGACTTCATTTGTTGTAGTTAAATAAATTCAACCCACTCAATTATACCACTAGTTTGTAAAGAACAAGGAGTAGTGGTTTTCAACTTTCTAAAAATTCGAGTTAAGGAAGTGTGTTTAGTTCACTAACGGATTTCTTAAATTGTTTAAATTGGATCATTTTCACCGGAATCTCGACGTAAGTATAAAATACTGTAATTGAAATGAGGAAAGTAAACATAGAAGTTGCTGTATAAAAATAGAAATACACTTACAAAGTCAATAATAAGCCTTATTTATCTACGAGTAAAAACATAAGCGTCAAGTAACACTAAAATCAAACATTGTTGCAAATTGAATATGTTAATGTTAATGATAGATATTATCTTAAGAGTATACATAATATCATTGAATAAAGAAGTAGTTAACTAAACGATAATATCATATACTGGTCCGGCCACTCATTGCTGCGTGTAAAATAAATAATCCTTCCAGAGCAATCTTGTTGGTTAAATGAAATTATTGAGGCAGGCTACCGAGACTTCTCCGGATGTGGCCGGAAGGTCAACAGACCTTTGGAGGGAAATGCCACTAATTTATTTTTTTAAATAAGATATTTTTGAATATCCAATAAAAAGTAAGTTCAAAAATGGCAACAACGAAGTTTTTTTTTAATAACAAATAGAATAGAGAATACTTTTCAATTGATGAGATGACACATGACTAATATTTTTTTGGAAAATCTATAAAAGTAGCCTCGATGAACTCTGGGCTATATACAGTTAACTCCTAAGAATCTAAATGAAAATGCATACCTAGCCGTTCTTCTTGTTATTCTCAAGAAAAGTACCCTGACCTTCGTAATCGTTTGTGTGTAAGAATTAGCGGTTATTCAAAAGCGAATGGAGGAATCAAATTAATGAATATCTTCAACTAAAATAATGAAGTAATAAACATTTGTTGAATGAAGTGGGTGTACTTATAATTCTATAAACAGCAAAAATACAACACAAACTTGCCTAAGGAAAACGAGTAGGTATAAAATCTTCATAGAGAAACGGTACCCAAATAAAGCACCAGTCATTATCTATATATTTTACAAATAAAGCGGTGTCGGCGTATTTACAAATATGTTTGCGCTTCAGGTGCTCGTTTGAATCATTCGAGAATTTAGTTTTTTTAAATGCCGATATTGTATTCTAAACACTCTAGTTTTTCAACTTTTTTTTTTCACAGTAAATAGTGTAGGTATCACTTTTTTCCACCGGCTCAATTGACAAGAATAGTTTGAATTCAATACAAACACCTTACACGGTTTCCTTTACCTGTCAGTTGCCACGGTCTTATAAATCTACAATGCTCATTACACTGTAATGTAGAGCGATAGAAGTGCACATAATCTTCAAACTTTACCTTCAATTGTCCCCTGGATTTATTCTTTAAAGAAGAAATACGAATATCCATCCGTTCCTTCGTAAATCACAAACGATTCGTGATTCTATAAATTCTAGAAAAACGATGAAAATATTGGTTTTTGATTACTACATAATTGTTGTATAAACTCATTAATATGAATTTCGAACTTTATCGATTTAGTATAAAATACTGCAACAAGGACGATCCCAAATTACCTTAAAACAAAGAGTATTATATTATAATTATACTCTTTGCTTAAATATACTTGCTCTTAACATGCTACTTGGATACATTGTTAACTATATACATTAAATCTAATAACTTCAACTGTACTTCTTATGTGGTATTAATTAGTAAATTACCTTCACTCTTTCCACATCATCAATAACAAGAAGCACCTCATTTTAGAATTACTTTTTCTTCAAATAAACATGTTTACTTTTAATCTTTATGATGAAAGCTTGTAGAATCACTCAGTTACCACACCTACCTACATTTTAGATACAATTAGTTTTTGTCGCCCCTTTAATAATATAACATTAATTTACGACTATTTCTATAGATAAACTGCGTGAAATGACAATAATTTTAACCTATTACGTGTTTATTATTTCCCGCAATCAAATTATATTCCCATGCATGTTACAAAATATATAACTACGGATAATTATGATCCTTTACGTATTGTGCTTTAAATTTTAAGCGCATCATTTGCTTTAATTAAAAGCTATTTGGATCTATTTTTAGCGAATATCAGGGGCGTAGTTATAGATAATTTTCGGAGGGGTTCACATGAGAGTTCGTCGTGCTGCCCCCCCCCCCCCCCCCCCATATACGCCATTAGCGAGTATTATTGGCTACATACAAATGATTTTTTATGTGTGCTTCTCGTAATTAAAATCGCAGTCGAACATCCCTCTTTGCTTTCTTTTTTATTATTGTCGTTTAATTTCCGCCCCGCGAAAAGGCGTTGAGGGCGTCAACGTCATTAGCCCTATACGCTTACAAACATCCATGTTTGGAGGTGTTTTTATCACCAACCGGTTGGGATTCGAACCTGAGACTGCCAGATGTAGTTTTTATTGGTATACCAACGGTACATCCACTACACCATATACCGCCACCTCTTAGCTTTATAAGGTTTGCTAGTTTTTTGACCCCACACAAAATATTTATTTGTTATGGTTTTTAATTTACACATTATTAACTTATTCCCAATGTACTATTTTTGCAATTTTTTAGAGCAGTATTAGAAAAAGAATGAAAACTTTCGTAAATCTCAATGCAGAAATGCTTTTACAAACTTTGAGGCAGGATTCGTAGCGCCTGCGACTACAGATCGAGGAAGACCAAGAGTCGAACAAGCTGTCGAAGAAGATCCAGATATCAGCACAAGACAACTCATCCTACCATTTGGTATACCTATGTCAAATTTCTGCATGGAAGATATTTCACAAGCGTGGACGGTTTGTCGCCTGCCGATTACCTACCACGGAAGAATTTTTGCCGATGTTTAGTACCAATCGGTTCTTTATCTTTTTAGTCCTGTTTGCACACTAGGCAACGTTTGGAAGAGATCGGATGGAAACAAACACATATGGACCGATCAAAATCCTCAGTTCCTACAGTTCACGGCCAGACGTCAGTATTTTTAAGATTAATGTGTGGAATGGAATTGTATTTAAATTTTTTTCTAATTTTATATTATTCTAGGCGCACAGTCTATTGTGCAGCAAGGTGAATAAAAACTTTTTTTTATTTTAGTATGGAACGTTAACTTACCGTGTATATCATCAACACATATTCGTAGGTCTTCTCGAAATGTCGGAATATGCTGATGACACTGGCAGCTACAGGAACCCTTCGAGACATTGGCATCTTCATTTGATGGTAAAGAAGCAGTGCCACTAGTAAATCCCACGCAGGTGTCTATATTACATTCTGCACCTAAAAAAAAGGGATAATTTAGATTACGGTAGCTTCTTGTGATCAATGCCGTCATTTTAAATTACACAAAAGGTGTAATGATTTGAAAATGGACCTATTGATGTGTAAGTATAGCATTAGAAATGCCATTAACCTTGTGAAGAATGAAAGTAATAACACCCCTTTGAATGCATTACTCAACAACAGATGCCAATATAATTAGTCGGTGCCGGTAGTCGTTTCACTAATGACTCTTGATAAAAGTGATCGCTCCTCGCTCGTCTTATAATTAACGCCGTATTGCAATAACAAATCTTTTCACGAGAATAGGATTTTTGAATATATCGATGAAAATAAGGAGCTAATGTGAAGGATAATTATATCGGCACTCCTATTGAAAGAGTGTGGCTAAAAGTAAAAAAAACAACATTAATCATAGTTTGTAAATAAATGACTGTGACTGACAGTTGGTTATTTTCAATTGCTTCCACAAGTTTTGAAGTGTTCTTGATATTATAATTGCATTTTTGAACGTTGATGTGTTATGTAATAGCGACTTGCACCTATTATGTAAGACCGGAGTTTTTACAATCGGCTATGTAAAATAATATAAGAGTTTGGCGAATGGTCAACTCTGCACCTGCATAATATATAATTTCTGTATGAGTTGACCTGTAATAATTTTGATTCACAAAAGCTCTCAGACTAAAAAGTTTAATGTTCGATTTTGTTAGAAAAAGATTATGATTATGATATCGATGATGATGAAGTGAAAACTATTAATAATTTTAATCGGGGTAATCTAAATGTTAAGGTCGTATTTTAAATATCACATTGTTGTAGAGTGTAAATTAAAATACACACGATTTTTGTAAAATTTAACGATGCATTAAATTCCGAAGTTCCTTTATTATATTATGCCAAGTATGCCATTTAATAATATTAATTAAAAAATTTCAAAATAGCTTACGTTACATGATAATTTTAAACAGAGTAGTGAGAGTACACAATGCCTTGGAATTATAGGCTATTACCCCCCCCCCCCCCCCCCCCCCCCGGTTGTTTAACAATATAGAACAAGATAGAAGTAAACGTCTACTCTCACTTGGTCTACCGATGTGCTAATAATGTACCTATCAGAAAGGTACGATAATGCAAAATCGACGAAAACATTCCCAGAAATCAGCTCGCCAAAAAGTCGGCACCAAATGGATTTTTTTTTATTTTTGATTTTTTTAAAAAACTTTTTACGGCAATAATTTGTGCTTGTCTAAAAACCTATTTAGCCCCTATCAGATATACCCTTCGAACATATAACAAAAGGAAGGAACATGCATATGGCAAAATGAGTAACATTAATGGTTTACCAATATGGCTACCTACTGTGACGTGTTCCGTCGAGTCATTGGTGTACTGTTAAGCAAGGGCGTAAATCCAACACTTCTATGTTTACGCGCCTGCTGTAAACAAAATAAAATGCATAAAATTGTTTTTAAATTTTATTGCTCTTTAAACAAAATTAATTTGGTATGCATATTTCTAATTTTTTGCACATTCTCTATGTTCTTAACCGTATAATGAATTCTACGCTACTGGTAACAACAAAACGAACATAACCAAACACATAAAGTTTATATAAATAATTCTATATTTTAGACTTTAGTAAGGTCAATTAATTAATATATTTTTACACTAAGATCTTCTGTATTACAATTTATAAATCAGAACTCGTAAAAACTCTTCGAAACATGGAACCGCTTTAATTTTAAATCGACAAACTGCACGCTACACCCGTTTGACCAATCACAAGTGGTTTACTGTTACGTCACTGTGACGTCAAGCCTGCGTAACTTCCGTTACATTTGTACCATCTACTAAACTATAGGGATATTCCTTCCTGTTGTTATATGTTCGAAGGATATACCGAGTGATTTTTACTTAGCTAGAAAATAGCGTTTTTCGAAATTGTCTAAATTCAAAGTGTGCTATTTTTCGTAAATTAAGCAGCATTTCAATGACATTTTTTTATCGTCTGTCAGTTTTAGCTTACCGAACAATCTCAAGACCAGAAAACATTTTTTTTCCATTAACTTCCGCTAAAACTAAAGATTCAATTTTTTGCAACATTTTCAAATTTTCACATACCAAGACATGATTTCAAAATTCAATTTGATTTCGTTAAAAAGTTAAAGGTTTATAATTGGGAAAAACAATAGAAATTGCTAATTATTCCTTTAGGTTTGTTATTTATTTACAGAAAAGTAATATTATTGCATAATTTTTACGTTTTTGGTGCGACATACTTTATGGGAGAAATATTTTTTAATGATAATGAATATCTATTTACGCGGCTTCTAAAAACCATAATTTACCCTTGCCGATTAATTACTCTCACAAAAATCCTCTAAATGTTCTTTTACAGTTGCCTAAACGAGGAGATTTTTCTTTATTCAGTTTACCTACATTGTTCAGTCAATTAAATAGTAAAACAATCCACAGCCGTCTCATATTATGCCTACTTAATTGACATGTAAACTGAATAAAGAAAAACCTCCTCGTTTAGGCAACTGTAAAAGAACATTTACAGGATTTTTGTGAAAGTAATTCATCAGTATGGATAAATTAGAGTTTTTAGAAGCCACGTAAATAGATATTAATTTTCATTGAAAAATATTTCTCCCATAAAGTATCTTGCACCAAAAACGTACAGATTATGCAACAATATTACTTTTCTGTAAATAATAACAAACCTGAAGAAATAATTAGCAAGTTCTATTGTTTTTTCCAATTATAAATCTTTAACGTTTTTAACGAAATCAAATTGAATTTTGAAATCTTGTCTTGGCATGTGAAAATTTGAACATAGTCCAAAAAATTAAAAATTTAGTTTTAGCGGAAGTTAAAGAAAAAGAAATTTTTTTCTGGTCTTGAGATTGTTCGGTAAGCTAAAACTGACAGACGAGGGAAAAATTTCATTGAAATCTTGCTTAATTTACGAAAAATAGCACACTTTGAATTTAGACAATTTCGAAAAACACCATTTTCTAGCTAAGTGAAAATCACTCGGTATATCTGATAGGGGCTAAATAGGTTTTCAGGCAAGCACAAATTATTGCCGTAAAAAGTTTTTTAAAAAAATAAAAAATAAAAAAAAAATCCATTTGGTGCCGACTTTTTGGCGAGCACTGTATATGAATGATAAAAAGTGGAGTTAAGCATCGTCCAATGAGACAGGTCGACACTAAAATGTGTGCCATTGAGGACCATGTCTCGTTATTAGTTTTCATTTTGTCAAAAGATGTAAAATTAACCACTAACTTTAAGATTTTAATACTATGTTGACTAAGCCAGTACCACACTTCTTCTCGAAACTGATCTCCTATACGTTACCACTTTGTAAGTTTTGTGTAATTGATACCAGCAAAAAGTTCAGCGAGCAGTCTTTGTGCGAAAGCGAAGGTGTTACCCTTGAAAAACAGGCGGATGTTAAAATATGCATCGAAAGCTAAAAGTAATAGCTTTCATCCTAATTACCATCTTATACGCGAAAAATGAAGTGAGTAATGCGAGAATTTAAGCCTCTAATACAAAAACAGGTGGACTTAACTATTGATGAAGTAGCTATAAAAGTGAACCAAATATTCAATATAACTCATGGAAAAATAAACGTGAGAAACAAAATAGCGCATCAAACATACACTTTCCCCTGATAAAAGCTTGCAAATGTTATTCACCTACGCCGAGAAGAGCTTTAACATGATTAAGGATAGGCCATAAGGAAATAACATACAGTCACTTACTAAATAAGTCAAAAGGGAAAACTGCCAACTTTACGACGAACCTTTAATCCTCAAAAATGAATTTGATGAATTTAACCTCTAATACAATGATTTTGGAAACTAGATAGGTTAATGAGGGCATAAAACACGTTTTTCACTTCCTTCATGTACGTAATCTTTTCACAACCATATAACATCTGCCAAACTGCCCTCAATAACTCATTGAGGGTTTTATTAGCAAATATTCCCAGAAGTAAGGCCCGGTTTAAAAGAAAAAAAATGCATAATATTGATATTATTAGGCACGAAGCGAGATTGATACTTTGTCGGAAGTAATACAATCTCTTCAAATCTCTGTTTGGAAGGTATAATAATCCTCTTATACGTTAGTGCTGCTCGTGTTGCGAGTCTGCTAAGAATAATCGTAAACTAATTGATGCACTTAAGCAATTAAATGAAAACCTGTTAATCAATACATTCTCTTATAACGTTGATTTAATGGTTTGAAAGCTGTAGTATTGTAACACCTTATGTGAATGGGGAAACCATGATATAATACATAATTATAAATTATAAATAATTATAATTAAAATATTATAATTATAACATGACGATTTGTACAATTTTAATCTTTCTTGAAATAACGCGACAATTTTCTTGAAATTATAGCTGCAAATCAGACTGTAAAAACGTAAAATCAATTTCATCCTAAAGCTATAAGTATAATAGTCAAAACAAATTCTTGCAAAAAAGACTACCTATATTTAAAATTGTATAACAATGTTTTGATACTTGGTGTTAATGAACTGAGTGAAGAAAATAAGAGAATATAATCATAATTACTCCATTCAAATCGTAATAAATTGTGGCCGTTTAAAATTAAACAAGGATTGCCAATATACAATATTAAGAAAATCTTTGGTGTATTTATTTATTTACTTATTTATTTATTTACGTTAAAATTTTTTGTTTTTAGTTAAAGAAAAGAAGTTATGTTACAATTAGCTAGGCACATTAATTTTTCTCAAAAAAGTTGTATCATTAAAAAACAAACGAATTGAAGAAACTGCACATCATCATACTAAAAATGTAGATAACCCTAACGGTGTGCGGTCAATTCGCCCCGGACATTTCGCCCTCGGACATATCACCCCCAAGACATTTCGCCCCCTGATATATCGCCCCCAAGATATTTCGTCTAAAAACATTTCGCCCCCGAAACATATCGCCCCCAAGACATTTCGCCTTTATATATTTCGCCCCCGAAACATCGCCCCAATATTCCATTATCCATTGTCTATTAGCTTATACAGTGGTCCAAATTTCGACGCGCACCATCGGTATCTCGGTTATTAGAAGAGGTAGAGCAGCGGTTAAATAGGGAATCTTTTTAGGATTCAATTCTCGCGATAAATCTCATTTCTAATTCTCTTCAATGTCTTTAAATAATTTTTAAAAAAACAAAATTTCCTGATTCCAGTTTTCTTCAATAACTCCACAGCTTCTAGTCTGACCTCTTCTAAACTTTTACAATGTTCGAAAACATTTTCAAGACAAACTTTTTGATGTAATCAGAAAACCACCGTTCTATTTTTAATTTTTTAAGTAATGTGTGCCAGCAATGGTTTTCATACGGCAGATGTTATAGAATTTTTATTAGTTAATTGCCTTTGAAAAGAGATTTTCAAAAATGTATAACATGCCTGAAAAATATTTATTTATGGGAGAGATATTAACAAAAACATGTATTTATCTTTAATAGTACATGAGAAATATAACCTTAAAGGTATGCAAGTGCTAAGTAACAGTGTGAAATACAGAAACCAGAACTGTGTTTTTGAAAATCTACGAAAATTATGGAGAATTTGAATGTCACGGGTATTAAACCCTGAAAAACATTCCCTAAGTATTTAACCGCTGCTCTACTTCTTCTAATAGCTCTACAAATGGTGAGCATCGAAATGTGGACACACTGTATATGTATAACGGATGAAGGCGATGTGAGGGCGATATGTTTTGGGGGCGAAATTGTCGGGGGCGATATGTCCTGGGAGGCGAAGTGTATGGGGGCGATATATCTTGGAGGCGAAGTGTCAAGTGGCGAAATGTCCGGGGGCGAACTGTCCGGGGGCGAACGGTCCGTGGGGCGAAGTGACGGGGCGAAAAGTACGGGGGCGATGTGTCATGGGGCGATTTGCCCTACAACCATCTCTAACAATCACAACACTGATTATACTTTGAGGTGTCATGGTGTTTCTAAGCAAGGTAGGCTAAGTATAAAATTTCGTATTATTTTTAATGGTTTTTCGTGTCTACTAATATCAGTTTAAATAATTTGCATTTTGGTTCATGCAAAATGACTCATTTTCTATAGTAACATTTTGTGGTTTCTATTGACACTGAAAGATTGTATCTTTATATCCGAAGAAGATTTGCAGCTAGTATCTTGATGCATATGAATTAAAAACGGTTGCTTACGACATTTCTTTGGCTGCACTTTCGTTTATGTTTTTATGTTGTGTTTATTAGAACTTAGAAATTTAAACCCAGGAACCCTGAGTTCGCGAATTATGGCTAATAAGCCAAAAAACTTATATAACGCAAAAAATTAAGCTCTAAATATAAAAGGAGACATTCATGAATAAGGATCATCAGTGCGTCCACGGATTGAGTTCACTATAGGTGGAAATAACAAAAAATTTTGGAATTTCAAAACGAATTTTTCAGATTCTGCCCTGCTTCTTTGGAAATGAATTTTCATCATATTTTTAATTTTTTTACTTCAAAGCCGCCTTGGTGGTGGAGGAAAAACTATTTTCTTTGCAGGTAAAGTACCTTTTTTGTGTATCATAGAGCAGAATTTTATTAAGAAAAGCTGTCCAGAATCGAAAAATAATAATAACTGCACAATTTCAAAATAATCGACACAATTTCATAAAAACAGTGATTATTATTAGTTAAGGCAACTATTATCGGTTAGATCTAGGAATCTATGTGTAATACATTTCAAACAATACATTGCCATTTGTTACGTTGTTACATTACGGTTAATGGAATAAAAAAATTATTAAAGAAATTCAATGTTGAAGACAAAAAGAAAGCGAAAAAGGTATGCCGTGAACACGCGATGCAGCTACTACCTATGCATTTATTATTCGAAAATAGCAGGTTGAGTTTATGAAGAAGAGCAGCGGAAGTTGGTTTTAGCAAAAGGCACTTAAAGATTATTATTCAAAGAAAACAAAATTATTCCTTTTAAACCAAAATTTATTCACAGCTTAACAGCTTGTGATTATGACATTCGGCTTGATTTTTGTGCAAACATTGCCTACGGTGTAAAAATTATAAATGACCGTTTGTTCCACTATAATATTTTATTAGTTTCCGATGAAACGTTTATGACAAATGGAGTAAGGGGGGGGGGGGGCTACAGTCCCGGGCCCCATTAGATAGGGGGCCCCCATTTCATAGGGGGATACCAATTGAGCGGATTGAGCCTACAAAAAATAAATGCTGTAGTAGATTTTCGAAATGCATTTTTACTTTCCCGTGAAAAAAAATTTGATGACGTTCGACGTTTTGAGTCCCCCTGAGTCCAAGACCACAATTTTTGAAAAATGTTTGTCAGTGGGTGGGTGCGTGAAATATCCTAAACTAATAACATTAGGAAAAAACATTTAAATTGAAAGTTATTGAGTATTACGTATTCTATATTATAGGGCAAAAAAAAATATTTTTTGATGCAATTTTGGTGATCCAAAAAAAAAATTTTTTTTAAATAGCGACAACAATTTTTTTTTATAATTTCAAAACGAGAAAATTTTTCTGAATTCAACGATGTATAAATTTAAAATTCTGACACGAATTTATTTAAATAGCAATAGAAGAAATATTTGATTTCATTAACATAGGATGCTATGAAAACAAAACTGCACATCATCTGTCAACAAATTTTTCATGTTTTAAGTAACAAAAACGTAATAAGTTGATTTATTTTGTCATTATTCGATCACTATGGTATTGAATCTCACAAATAACGAAAAGGCTGATATGTTATTAAAACATTAAACTATTGTTTATTTAAATAAATTTCATATCAAAATTTGAAATTTATACATTGTTAAAATTCAGAAAAATTGTCTATTTTTGAAATTATAAAAAAAAATTGTTGTCACTATTTAAAAAAAATTTTTTTTTTTGGGGACCAAAAATGGCTCAACAAAAAAAATGTTCTTTTGACCTATAATATAGAATACGTAATACTCAATAACTTTCAATTTCCTGTTTTTTCCTAATGTTATTAGTTTAGGAAATATCGTCTGGACATTGCAAGCCAAACGACCCTGTATTGTGCTATACTTATTTTTTGTATTGCTACGAGGAAGTTTCGTGGCAATACATGCCAGATGTTTTTAAAAATTATTTTTGTTATTGATTAGAAACAGACGTTACGGTTTTATGAAATTGTGCCGAATATTTTGAAATGTTGCAGTTGTTATTATTTTTCGATTCTGAATAGCTTTTCTTAATAAAATTTTGCTCTATGATACACAAAAAAGGTACTTTACGTGCAAAGAAAATAGTTTTGGCGGCTTCGTATTAAAAAAATTAAAAACATAATGAAAATTCATTTCCAATGGAGCAGGGCAGAATTAGAAAAAATCGTTTTGAAATTGCAAAATGTTTGGTCATTTACACCTATAGTGAAGTCAATCCGAGGACGCCCTGTATATAACACTCAAAATTAAGAAATCGTAAGCAAATTTCAAAAATTTTCAAGGTTAATTGCATTCGCATGGATGTTCGTGCATTTGGCCGCACCCGTTAACGCAATAGCGAAATTAATAACAGAAATAAATAATTAATTAGTGTAATCACTATATAATAACCGAGACGTGTGTATATGTTTGTGTTGCTGTGCACTTTTCCGACAGTCGCCGAATCCTGACGAATGCGGATGTGATATTTTAAAACCAAAGCTATTATAAATTTATAACCTACAAATTAATGCTACAATTATAGATACCCCCGCAAACCACGTAAATATCTGCACTAATTTATTTCAAAGTAAGTTTTAAACATTTTAGTATAAAAGTCCGTCATCTTATTCAAGCGGTATTTGTGTCTAAATATATTTCCTTTACTTAGAAAATACGTTCAAAGTTTCCTTATGGAGATTACGTGTAAAATAGAATTCGCTATTTGTGCTTATTTTTGGGTGAAAATTTTGTGTAAACATGCATATAGTTTGTCTGTCCGAGGTCCTTAACCCATTTCGAACATTAAAACAATGCCAGAAAGTATTTTCGCGAAAATTTTCAAAATGACAAATATCGGAAACATTTTCTCGATAACATGGAAATTTAATAATTTCAAGTTGAAAAGTTATTTAAATGATGAAAAATGATTCTATTATACCTCGCGTTAACATTTTCATGGTTAAAATGATGTAAAAAGTAGTAACAGCATTCATCGTAGACTAATTTATGTGTCCCGATACCTTCTTTCGGTAACTTTCAAAATGTACATGTTTGTGTGCTTATTTCGAATTTAGAGATTTTGAACGATGAACGATGTCGTAGGTAACATATATAGTCGAATGTTTTCACCGAGAAAAATGTTTTTGTCTACATATTTAACTTAATATCTATTGATGAAAGTAGGTAGCAAGTGTATTGTTACGTTACACCACACCAAAGAGAATACCTATACTTTGACTATACTTCTAAATATACAACTTATATTGTAATTATGAGGAAGTAAAATCCATATTTACTGCTGTACATATACGTGTAAATGTTGGCCTTTAGTTAGTGAAATAAACAAAAATTTGAAACTGTTTAAGGTAGAGAAGGTCTTTCTATAAAACAGATGTTATGCAACGTTAGACCAGCTTCTATTTTTACATTTTATGTTTTATGGTATTTTTAGTTTTACTATAGTTAAAGATGAATGTTAAAACGTTCTCCCTAAGGCCATTCGTATTCCCAAAAAGTTGCCAGTGTCCAAATTGAGTTCTTTTACATTCAAAATTCATTCTAAACTATCCTTATGAAGTTCACACGGAATTTGTTATATTTTCGTTAATTTTTGAGCAAAGACTATGTGCAAAGACGTAATTAACATTGTGAAAGGGCCATTATGTATTTTTGGTCTCAAATCTATTCCAAAAAGTTTGCATTTTACATTTTTTTTAATAATTGGTAAAAATTTACTATAAGTAGGAATAGGAACGAATTCGTATATCCTTACCAAATATCAACCCATTTTTGTGATTTTGACGTCAAATGTAAGTAAATGTAATCCTTTATTTTAGTTACTTTAATAACTTGCTAAATTACAGATACCTACAGGGTCAAAAATCTGAAAAGGTACAAAAATGTAAATTTTGTTTCTTTTTTCAAGCAACTAAGCCAGCTCAACAAGGTGTGATATTTTAAAACAAAAGCTATTACAACCTACAATCACAGATACCCCCTCCCCCCAAAGCACGCAAAACGCGAGAATCGCGTGTACCCCCGTTTATACATGATAACAAACGGAACGCGCTTGTGGTGGCGACGGCACGGACATTCCGCGCTTAAGAGACTTGGAGTTCAGGCATCCTTTGGCCGCGCGGACTGTACACGGAATGGAATTTTCGAAGTTCGGTATGGTGATTTGATGAATCTACAAATCAGAGCGGTTGAATAATTGTCTATTTATTATGTTCTAAAAATAGAGTTTGTACTCTGAAAATTACCTTCATCGAGACTTTTCGAGGGGGTATTAAAACCAGTATACACACGCACAAAAAACTGAATAACATTTTTAACATCCCCTTTTCATTTGCAGGATAGCGTTTTAAATTTTTAATGTAGAACCTTATAAATTACTTGTCTGTTCTCATAGACATTGTGGTTGTTTATTATACCTACCTTCATTTTAAGGTTACCTACACTGTTGTTGCTAAGGGCTGGTTATAAATAATAAATTGTAACATGTAAAGTTATTATAACATAATTCATTAGTAAATTTAGACTTTTCATTAATTGACAGCTCATTACCAACGCCAACCCGTCGATATTTAGGACGAAACGTGTTGAAATGATCATGGATTTGAGCAGGTATCAAAATGTTGTGTGAAATTTGAACGATATGTAAATAGAATTGCACGCCATCAAGTATTACATATGAAAACGCATAGGAAAGTAATTTAATAGCTTGATTTACATAATAAAACACATATTTATGTAAATTTTATAACTGAACGGCAAACTTTCAGCTGCCAGTTTCAGTGATAAGACAAGAAATTTTGTTGTTCAGTTGTATTTTGAGATATTATGAAAAATAGCAATTGTCTCTTCTTTTCTAAAATGAAGGAAGACAAATTTTAAAACACAGATGACAAACCGATTAATATGAATTATATGTTAAATACTTTAATCAAAATATTGAAATGATCTTCTATTAAACGACAGGAAGATATGCGATAAAGATAACGCAATTTATGATGAAAATAAACACCAGAAAAACAAGTTAACTTATTCTAATGTACCAAGTGCGTGTAGTTAAGATTAACTTATACCTCAACGTCAAGAATTGAAATAGGACGGCATATCAGATGTAGGTATAGATGAGTTTCTATATATATTTATTAGTAACTCCCCATGGTGCACTCGCCTACAGAGCAAAAGAAGATTTAACTTTACTGTATAGTTTTTAGAACAACTATTGTAGAATAGAAAAATTTGATAATCCGTTATAACAATATTCAGTTTCTCTTACTTACACTTGTAATTAATCTCTTAGATAAGCGATTAATAACGTTTGTATGTTCTTCTATTTAAGATCAATTAATTTGCAATAATTTAAATACAGAAGCTGGTTTTGTATATAAATGTAGAACCATAAATTCCCACGTTAACTTACCTATAAAATTATAATAAAAGTGTTAAGTAAATAACTGGATAAAGCAAACATTAAATTCACATCACGCAAGACTATAGTGATTGCGATCACATAAATTAATACTAAATTAGTTTCATTTTACCTTTTTGTATAATAAACTTAAAATGCCACTTATGTAAAATTTTCTGAAGAATCTTAAATAATAACAGCAATAAATTTTTCTGAATTTATAAGTGTATTTAAATTAAGTAGGTATGTAATGTGGAAAACGTGCATAGTAACTAGTAATTTTTTCGGTCTGTTGCTGATATGAATGATGTTGATAGCGTTGTTTACTGTCATCTACAAACCATAAACTATAACTTTCTACGCTGCTATTAATGAACACATAATGCTATATGAAACAGTTTAAGCTTTAAGGAGAAAAAGCTTTGGTTAATTGAACGAATGTTGTATTTGGGATAAAAATAAAAATTATAGTGAATTCAATGTAAAAGGCTGTGAAAAAGTTAAACTAAGTTAAAGCTGTGACACCTGGAAGTTTTAAATATAATATGGTTTTGGATTTTGGAGTATAAAAGATATGAACATATACAGGGTGTTCCG
Source organism: Pyrocoelia pectoralis (assembly GCA_036250285.1). Classification (NCBI taxonomy): domain Eukaryota; kingdom Metazoa; phylum Arthropoda; class Insecta; order Coleoptera; family Lampyridae; genus Pyrocoelia; species Pyrocoelia pectoralis. Next base: position 63,515,157 of record CM070075.1, on the reverse strand, counting down.
AAAAGATAAATTTTGTTAACATTGCTCTAAAACGGTTTAACGTTAATTTATGAAAATTTATACGAAATACTAGTATAAATAAACTATAGTATAAATTGGAAACAGTCGCATTCAATTACTTTTATTTATTATACTTTAACAAAATATGGAACGCCACCGGAATCAAACGTCTATTCCTAAACTTTTGTGTCTCTTTGTATTTCTTTGTAAACAGTTTAGTTTGGAAGATACAGCCACCCTGTAAAATGTCAATTTCAAAATATTGAATATTTAAACTCTATATATTTTCACAAATATTAAAAAATTCTTTATTATTTTCAATTTATAAACAAACAAGATATTTACCTTAACTCAGCAATATTGTTCAATATGACCTCCTCCTTTCTGTATACAAGTTCCACATAACTTTTTTTTGTGTGCACTTTTGTATATAGGTAAGTGAGTTTCAATCAACCTATTTTTGACCCCAAAATATGTGGTATAATTTATGACCAATCTTTTCGGGACACCCTTTATAACCCTTTATAACCATTACGAAACATATCAACGAAATGCGTGTTCTTCACCGCTATCTTGTTCACCTCATCGTTATAGGTTTTAATCTTTCGTGAAACAATAGGCTATGAAATGTATGACACACGCAATATAATTATGGGGTTTATAAAGGCTTAGCCCGCATACTCAACGGATAATAAACCGATTCGTACAACACAGTCTATTATTACCTATGTACTAGAATAATAAATATTTAAGAAGTATAAGGTAAATGGAATGACGAATTTTGAAGAAGTGTTAAGACAGTTAAAATAAGCAAGTATAATCATCGATGAAGATGATGATATATGAATTCTACTTCTACGTTTATTAAACCCAATATGAAGGTATACGCTGACGTAAGTTTTAGTCAAATCAAAATTGAGAACGGATTATACAAGAAGCAATTTACCAAGATACGTTTAGAGGCCATAGAGCTTTTCATTATAATACGAATTACTTCTCTATTGAGAATTGAGATTGTTACATTACATATATGTTTATTTTTGATGCAAGAAGTAGTTCAGTTGTCATCGTGAGGGATTTAGCTCTTTTGTTTGTAAAAAGTTCAATAATTAGATTGTATCAATAATAAATTGTTGCACAAGTAATGAGCGACAGCAATAAGTGAGTAAAAAGTTACACAAACTGGAAAATTACTTTTCTTTACGGGTTGAACTTGCCATTTTTTTCTTATACTCAGTTTTTAAAAGTTTAAGTAAGAGAGAATTTTAGAACTAATTTTTGCTTCCATATTTATTAGTCTTTCGAGCGTGGCCATAATAGTATATTGCTAACGAGAAAGCGCGCTAGTAAGTGCACGAAGAAATAATTAATTTCATTTCAAACTAATTTTAGTACGATTAATATTAGTTCGGAATGATCGCCTAACCTATCTTAATTAAACTGGAAGAACTGGAACTCTTGTGGCCGTTGAACTACACACAACACTGAAATACCACAAAAACTACAATACAAATTTATTAAATCGAATGTGTTTCAACAGCAAAGCTGTCATCATCAGCGAACAACTGGAATGTTCGCTGTACATTTTTTGTGAAGTACAGCGTAAGAAAGTTAGTAGTAAGGAGAATCGAATAAGCCTAAATTAATTGTTTTATACTGTATCCGAGAATTACAAAACTTAGTAAATGCATTTTTCTTCGATTTCCTCCATTTTGTTCGCATTGTATGATTTTTCCCCTTATTATTCTCTTACACCTCTTCCTTTGTTCCCGATAATTACACTTATCTTCTACTGTTCCTCTTATTAGCGTTAGTTTTCTTGCGTTTTCCCGTTTTTCCACTTCTGCATTGCATTTTTAAATATTTCAGTATTCCAGTTAGTACTTTTTCTAATTCTTCCCTATATTTCTCTTGCGCTTGCCTATTTTTTAGCTGTATTTTTTTATTTTGTCTCCTCAGCATTTCTTTTTTACCTTCCCTACATGGGATTACCTGCTTCATCTTAACTCCCGCCATAAAATGATCAGAATCTACGTCGATTCCCCTGTGTGTTCTTACATCCTTAATACAGTTTTCATTTCTTTTCTCTATCAATACATAGTTTATTTCGTTTACACATCTATCGTCTGGACTTATCCATGTATCCTTGTGTTCATCCATCCATAGCAAATCAGACAAACAAACAAACAATTACAATAAAAAGTTAATTTACTCGATTTTTCCATAAACGGAGTAAACCTGATAATATAGTAGTACCGTTACCTCCTCAAATAATGAAAATGGTGATATTTTATCATAAGCTGGTTTTTCGAAAAATGTAAAAGCGGCATTTTAAACTTTAACCGTGAAATCTTATTGTTTAATTGCCATAATTCTAGACACACTGTAATAAACTGGGCGACACAGGCAATCCAGAAAATATTCAACACTGTTGTGCGCTGATGATGAACAGCTTTGCTGTCGAGACGCGTCCAATATAATAAATCTTGTCGTTTTATTTTATTTATTAGCATAGTGTGTACAATTTGATGTGTAAGACTCAAAATATTAATACGTTATACCTTATTAAAGCTACATCTTAAACTGATAATGTTTAACTTCCTTTTGTTTGTTCAAGTTTGAGATAATTAAGGGAATAATGTAATAAACGTATCAAACAATTCAATGATGCAGCTTCGTACTCCGTTTCTGTTCAATGGGGGGCATACATTTGGTAATTTAAGGAGGAACTGTCGGGAATTTCATTTCCTTCTTTTGATATTTATTTTATTTATCTATGTAGGTAGCTTTTCCCAACACCTATCAAAGGATTGGGTTGATTAATTAATGTAACAGATCCATTTCTCTCTTTTGATATTTATGTATTATAATATTGGTAGTTTCTGCCATAAGCTTTCAAGGAGTAGTTTGATTAAGGCTGTTATGTAACAGATCCTAACATTCACACCAGGATCAAGGGTTCACGAGCCAAGCATGTCTTGGACATGGTATTTTGTATTTGGATTCGGGCGCCAGTCTGTGACTGATCTTATTACCTGGTAGTTATAGTTTGGATTTGTATTTTGTTGTATATAATTGCATAAAATTAATGGATGTTAATGTAATCACATTCGGTGGTTCCAAATAAGGTGGTGGCAAGATACCATTGTCTTGTATAGTCATAAAGTAGCAAAAGGAGGACAACATGATCATACCACAATAGACTCGTAGATAAAGAGGGGGAAGTTCTCCTGAATCATTTACTAACTACCATATCAGAAGGAATAGGGTGCGTGGTTGCCTAAACGCATACTCAGATGGCATTTGAAATTGCTTCAGAACATTCATGCAAGGTAATCGTGGCTCGAAGACCAAATAATATGTTACATTTCAAAACAACTGGCACAATCAATAAATAGATTATGGTTATACAAGTACATACATACGTAACAAAATATATTACGGCCCCACAAAACAAAATCTCATGACCTAAACCGCGTGAAGCTGTGTAACAATGTAATCAAAATGTAATGAATTACAAACGTTAAAAATACAAATGCTACGTTTGCCGGAAAATTCCATCGTAACTAATCTACCTACGCAAAATTATACTGCATACCCTAAATTCTACTAATTCTACTAAACACCTTGTATCAACCCTCAAAATACGTACACATTAGTAAGAAAGCTATCCCTAAGTGAGAATCAATTACTTAAAAACTAAGCAATCTAATATTATGTAACATGATTCAAATTCAAATTTGGTAACATAGGCACCTACTAAATAAAACAAGAACACGTATAAAATTAATATCAAAAATTAACCTGCTTATTCAACAATAAAAATACCAAAATAAATTTCCTTTCCTTTTTGCAAATTCGCTTTAACACACATCATTAATTACTCACTCTCTAATGGCGTTGTACCAGATCCAGTGGCGGCTGCTCAGAGGAGGCAAGGGAGGCTATGCCTCCTCATAAAAAATCCAAAATAATGATTTTATCATACTATTATTATTCCATTTATTTTCAGTCTAAAAGGATTAATCAATTAATGAAACAAAAAAATATTCCATTTACTTTTATCTCATCAGTACCTACGTTTAAATAGGAGCTACGCTTTAAAGGGAATCCGTCCTTTTACATACTGCGGTTGACGCACTCGGAGCCCAACTCCAACAGTGGCTCCGTACATCGCTCTTTAATTGCAATAAATTGCGAGTGTGACCTTGCATAGTAAATATTAGAGATGGGTGCGTGAAGTTCAATGGGCTGAACTGATAGCAAGGGAGCCAACGGCTCCAGCTCTACCCCATCTTTTTACATCTTCCCAGCAAAATCCGACAATTTCCCACTCCTTTTTCAACTAGCGTGTTTCAGTAATCTGATACTTTTTGATTAATAAGTGTTTAGTAAGTACGACTGCGACAGGTGGAAGGTTCAGCTTTTACTTTTGTATTTACCTAATTTGATCTTTTTACTCAAAATGTGTGATGAACTCCAAACTGTGCTTTCAAAATCTTGCGATGATATTGTAGATTTTTTGCTAAAACGGTCATTTAATTCCTTGAATTACGATGCAAAATCCTTCATATATATGAACTATGAAAGACCCCGTCCAAATTTAATATCTTTAAAACGAGCGGGAATTTCACAAAATCGTAGATTCAATGTAACATGGTACGACATAATGTGGATGGCTTACAGGTAGTATAAAACAATCAAAATTATTTTGCTGACCGCGTGTTTACTTTTTTCGTTGTTTTTTTTATTTCCATGTTTTTTCCCGGTCCCTACAATTCCTTGATTCCACTCCTGGCAGGAAATAACTCTACACCTCCTCGATGGTTCTTGCTGGACAACAAATTGTAGCAATTCATAATTTGTTGACTAAGTAGAGTAATTTTAAAAATTAGCCTCCTCACTCGCAGAGGTCACGAGCCGCCACTGACCAGATCTATGGAAAAAAGCTGTAATTAATCCTTTATCTAAAGTTACAAAAGCGACGGAGCTGAAGGATATCAGGCCCATCAGCATTCTACCACTAATGTCTAAACTACTCGAAAGGATAGTGAACAACCAGTTAAATCAACATATTCACAATAATGACATATTGCCTTTAACTCAATTCGGTTTCCGCAAAAGTCATAGCACCACTACGGCCCTCTTAAAAATAACCAGCGACATCACCAGAAACATAGACAATAGTGAAATCACGTATTTAGTATTGTTAGACTTTAGCAAAGCCTTCGATGTTATAGACCACACTCTTTTACTTGCTAAATTGAACCATTACGGACTCGAAAATCGCATACTGAAATGGTTTCACAGTTACCTAAACAATAGGTCCCAAATTGTCAAAATAGATGATGACGTCTCCCACGAATTGAAAGTTAAACACGGTGTACCACAAGGCAGTATATTAGGACCAACGCTATTTGCCATTTTTACAGCTGAACTTCCAACAATATTACAGAATCAGTGGAATATTCATATGTACGCGGATGATACGCAAATATATAAGTCGTGCTTACCAAACCAAGGACATAAATTGCTGTCTGAATTAAACAATAACATCAAACTAATTTTGGAATGGTCTAAGAAAAATGGACTTTGTTTAAACCCCCACAAAACTGTTGTGCTGAGTATAGGGACTAGTGGTACAATCAATAAAATTAAGGACATTGTCAAGGGCTCTATAGTAATAGATAATAAAACTATAAGTGATAGTGAGAACACACGCAATTTGGGTATAATTATGGATAATCGATTAAACTTTGAAAAACATGTCATAAAAAAGTGTGGTGCAGCATACGCGAAGTTAAAGTCGCTATGGAAATTTAAATCAATTCTACCAGAAGATGTAAAGTGAAATTTAGTTAACGCTCTCATACTAAGTCAACTCGACTACGGTAGTCATGTGTACTATAACTTCTTAACCGTGGAATTGAAAAATAAACTGCAAATCCTACAAAACAGTTGTATGCGCTTTTCGTTTAACACGCCCTACTACAATAATTTAGGTATTCTGAAAATAGAATACAGATTTATGCTTCTTTATGGTAAATTATTGTTCAAAATCTTAAAAACCAAAGAACCGCAATATCTCCATACGCTGTTATCTAGAAAATCTGCAACACATGATCTAGCTCTAAGAAATATTAACTCATTTAGTATCCCGCAACACTCCAGCAATAAGTTCAAATCTAGTTTTTCATACTTCGCACCTCAACTAATCAATAAACATCTGCTATTATTTACCCAATGCTCCTCTATTCTAAGTTTTAGTAAGAAATTTAAAAATACTTTGTCAAGTGTGCAAGCGTCACGATAAACGGAAAAATGTATAGTTAATTCTTGCATATGTACTTATGTATATATTTACTTTTGTCAAATCGGACAAATTTATAGCGGGAAACATTCAAAGCTGCCAGGTGTGTTACATTACAATGTGTACACTTTTGGTTTGGTTTAAGCTTAAGGTTTAATCATGGGTAAGATGATAAGAAGATACGCTGATCAACACAATTAAAATTTGTACTTAAGGTTTAATAGGTATCTGAACATCAATTACAATTTTTGTTCCTCTCTAAGGGTTAGATTCAATTTCTAAATATATTACCACATAAAATCTAATTTTTTCAATATTATGAAATCACTTGTGTTAAATGGGTTATTGTGTTTTTGTGTTTTAAATAATATTTTCTATATAAATACTTATAGAAAGTAGGTAAACATGTATTTCTGATGTGATTCTTAGTCTAAGCATCTCTTCCATTTATAACCAAATTTAATTTATTATATCAAATACATAGTAATTAACCTTTTAACATACTTAAAGGTGCAAAATGCAATATATTGAAAATGTATCGATTCCGCACGTGTCATTAGTGTTTTATTAAACCTGTATAGACGAATCTGATTGCTTACAGTTATTTTACATCTTACTCTCGATCCAAAAAAATGTGGAACACTATTTAAATATTGAAACAGATGAATGTTAGAAAATTCCAAATTTCTCAGCTTACAGCTATATGCGCTGTAGAAATTTTGGGTTGATTTATTCGAATGACGCTCACCATAATTTTAATCGCATCGATGATTTATAAGGATCTTTAGGAAAGGAACTGTTGTATTTAATATTAGATGAAGATCGAATGGAAGGACTTTTAAGTTAAAGTTCGTAACTGCAGATATTAATCAATTTTAATAACCTAAGCCACCTAAGGTATGGATTTATGTTTTTTACGACCATGTGAATAGCGCGAACATTTAAAATTGCAGATTAATTGGCGATTGGTGACGTTCAAGTGATATAAAAATGCAAAACTGATCTTAATTGCGTTAAAAAAGCCACAAAGATATTTTTGATTATGAAAATATCAAACCTATCACTTAATTGCGAAAGTGAAGTAATTAAATACGTAATCCATGGAAGTTAAAAAAACTATTACAGAATCGTGTTTTTGAATGAGGTCTTAATCCTAAAATTAATTTAGCGAGGCGAATAATATTTTTTGGGATTTAAACATTGTAATCTGACCACAACTGACACAATACGTAAAGTTGTAGGATAAAAGGTACAATATTACATGATTAGGTTAAATTTCGATGCCTTAAGTTACAATTTATTATAATTTAGTTTGCGGTGGACAGTTATTAAACTTACAAATTTTGTAACTGTACACCTTTAAGGTGTTGGCCGTATGTCTGAGGAACATTACATAACGTATTTTATGATGCAGTACTTTTCACATATTATCTTACTAATTTATCGAGAATATCTTTAGTTAATACCGCATTTTAAGACAATTCTCAGCGAGGAATGTTTATGTGTTGCATAAATACATATAATTGTAAGAAGCTTTAATTGTAAGTAATAAAGCGAAATTAACAACGTTTTTTCTATACACAAAGATATAATTAACACAGCACAGAGACGTTATTTTAAATAACCATTATACTAATTTATGTATTTATGCATGTACGGAAAAGAGTAGGTAAATAGATTGAACGGTTATCAAATCAATGGATATTAGAATAACTAAACGACGGAAAATTCATACCATTAGCAGCAAAGGAATCTCCATTATTCAGACGGGTGATCGTAATAACTTCTGCATTTTTGATCGTAATGGTGCCGCCACTTTGATCCAGGAGTAAAATAATGAATAGTATGCGACACAGAACTAGCTCCATCTGCCCCAATGCATCGTTTTCTGAAAGTAAAGACTATGATTACGTTTATGTTGTTATTCTTGATATAAAACAAATAGTTCATCGTTTTCATTTAAAAATCCAAAATTTTTCACTATATACAAAAATTAATTTCATAAAATATGTGTTTTGGCTAATATAATTACCGTTTAATTGAAATGTTACATTTTTATCAGTCACGGTCTTCTTAATATTATAATTACAATGGTTTATAGGAAATCTATTTAGTACTTATCTCTAACCTGCATATAGTGCACATCGACGGTAATAGGTACATATATTATATTGAAAAACTGGATGACGAACAACGTGTGATTTTTTTTCAATTTGGTTTTTCAAAGTTAAGTTTTTGACAATTCACATGTGATTCGTGACATTTTTGACAATTCACAAGTGATTCGTGATATAATAAGTCAAAAATGTTCAGTTTGCCTTGCCATTTCATTATGAATAGACCTTAGACTGACAAGCGAACAACGCTTGCAAATCATTGAATTTTATTATCAAAATTCGTACTCTGTGAAAAATGTGTTTCGCAAGTTACGCCCATTTTATGGTTGTCATAATCGACCCACCGAGCCATAGTGATCAAATTTCGCACCAGTTTCACTCTATTGGACATCGAATCCACCAACCCGTATCCGTAGAGTGCGTACTGAGGAGAATATTACTGCTGCATCCGCCAGTGTTAATGAAGTTCGCGAAATGTCCATCCGTCGCCGATCGCAGCAATTGGGTTTGTGTTATTCGACCACCTGAAAGATTTTACGTAAGGATCTCGGTCTAAAGCTGGTGCAGACGTTGAAGCCGGACGACCTACCACAACGTCGTCTTTTCGTCTTAGAAAAGCTGAATTGAATAATCTTTTTTATCGAAAAATTGTCTTCAGCGACGAGGCTGATTTTTGGCTCAATGGGTACGTGACTAAGCATAATTGCAGAATTTGGTCCGAAGAGCAGACAGAGGCTGTTCAAGAGCTGCCAAAGCAACTTGGGAAGTGGCATCATTGGACCGTACTACTTCAAAGAGGATGATGGCCGCAACGTAACGGTCAATGGAGCAAGGTACCGTTCGATGAGCTCAGACTTTTTTGCCCAAAATGGAAGAATTGGACATGGTAGACATGTGGTTTCAACAGGACGGTGCCACATGCCACATTGCACACGATACCATGAACCAATTCAGAGGCAAATTTCGTGAGCAATTAATTTCCCTTTTTAGCGTTGTCAATTGGCCGCCTCGTTCGTTCGATTTGACTCCACTAGACTATTTGTTGTGGGTGTACGTGAAGTCTCTCGTGTATAGGGACAAACCAACCACGATTGCTGCCTTGGAAGAGAGCATTACACGTGTCATTGGTGAGATACCCACCGAAAAGTGTGCTAAAATTGAACTGTAAGAATGAACCACCCGATGCGTAGCCGTGGGCAGTGTTGTTAAGTATCTAGATACAAGTATCTAGATACATCATCTAGATACATTTTAAGTATCTAGAGACGTATCTGAGATACTATTAAAAAAATGTATCTAAATTTGTATCTAGATACAACTGCAGCAGTATCTATTAAGGAAACATGTAAGATACATTAATAGATACAAATTCTAACATTCTTGTAAAATTTTAAGTAGGTAAATTTGGTATAATCCCATTTATTATATGATAAACCTTGAGTACCTCTTTCCTTTCCCCACCGTCCACAAACTCGTGTCAAAGCATTGTAAAAAATATAAGACAAAAAGAAGAAAGCAATACCTTTTGTACTGTAAAATATCTCTCTTACTGCACTTTATAGAGACGTGTATTATATTACATTACAGAAAAGCATGATTCATAAATCGCTTGACCCTTGTGTCGGCAACTCGGTATAGCTAAATACCTACAAAGATATTATTTACCTAGAAAGGGGCAAGAAATGTGCAATTTGCAATAAATATTTTAAATTATAAATGATCAGTAGGTAGAGGTAAATTGAAATGTAAAGAACCTGTCACGTGGGTCAATCTGCGCGAACGATTTATTTGACCTTCAATTCAGTAGCGCCGTAAAATCTTGTTTAAACGTAAAGTAGGGTTACAGTTTTATCAAGGAAATTTTGAAACACTTCTTCAACACAAATCATAAAAATATATAGGTACCTTACTATAAAAATATTTATTAAATTAGGTGACAATTTGAATAAAATAACAAACGAAATTACTAGACAAAGGTTATCATAAATGTAGAGCTTAAATTAATGTAATTGACAAATGATACATAAACATTAAACGTCATCATCAGTATAATTAATATCAGAATCACTATCACTGCTATCTCCTGTATTTACACGAAAAACTAATTCACTACATTCATCGAAAACATGTTCTTTCTGGATATATTCTTCCTCGACTTTCTTAACGTGATCACATATAGAACGCCATTCTTCTTGAGACACATTTGCAAACTTTTCCCTCGTTAAGGTCTCCACATCTTCCATTTTGAAGGTAACATTGTGACGTGCTACCCAATTTTTGACTAATGCCCAAACTTTTTCGATGGGGTTTAGTTCAGGGTGATAAGGTGGAAGGCGCAATACACTCACTCCTCGTTCTGCCAGCATTACATCAATCGTAAATGTAGGGTTTGTCGTTTTGTGCATCTTTATAATTTCATATAACTCGGGTTTTGTCATTTTTTCATCAAATACTACGTTCTTTGCTGTTAGCCAATCGCACATTTCACCTTTTAGAGAAGCAGTCGTAGGATCTTTTACAGCTTTAACATTATGGTATGAAGCATTGTCCATAACTAATACACAATTTTCTGGTAAGTTTGGTATTAATTGTGTGTTTAACCATAATTTATAATTTTGGTAATTCATTTCATCGTGATAATCGCCAGATTTAGATCCAGACTTAAACATAAGTAGAGCATTTGGTATAAAACCATGTTCATTTCCAGCATGTACAATAATAAATCGTCTTCCTTTAGAAATAGGCGCTTTTAGTGTGTCATTAAATCCATCACACCATTCTTTAGGAACAGTATGCGAACTATGAATGTACGTTTCATCTGTATAAACTATGGATCGACCTTCATTGCGAAATCGTGTTAAATTTCTCAAATATTTTGTACGAAGTGCTCTAATATTGTAACTTTCCATTAAAGCTTTTCTGTTATCGGTAGTCTTTTTCCATCTACAGTAAAATAACATTATTAGTTATAACCTTAAACATAAAATTTTGTTGTTTTACCTAAATCCAATTTTCTTTAAAAGAACATTCAATGTGAAAGTACTTCCAGTAAATGGTATTTCACACTCTCGAACTTTTTCTAAAATCTGTTTAAGTGTCGGACGTTTTTTTTCATGAATGTAGAAATTATGTATCGTTCTTCGGAAAATTGCTACTTCGTGGTTCGGAAGGTTTGTTTTTAAAACAGTTTTCGGCCTATTCTTTCGAGGACTAGAAAATGAGGTGCTTGCCCCTGTGTCCACAGATTCAGCTTCTTTCAGAATTCGTTTATCGGAGCTTTCGGAGATTCCGGTTGCAGCTAACACCCTTTGTTTATAATTTGATAGTGGTATTATGGGATCTCCGTTAGCTGCTTCTTCTTTCATAAATTTCATAACATTTGCAATTAACTGCAATGAAAATGTTTAGTACTCATAAATGCATTTGTTAAAATAAACTAAATTTACCTCTCTTGCTTGGCTGTGAATTATTAGCCCTTTCTTCCCTAATTTGACGGTGTCTGCCATTTGGAAATAAATGAACTAAAGTTCTGACAAGAACTGCTATTAATTAGATTAATTCGCAAAGTTTAACACGTTGAATGAAAATATACAAACGATAACCAAAACGAAGGAACGAGTACGAATATATTGCAAGCAAACGTAAACAATAACATAACCTGGCTTTTTACAATTCGTTCTTCCCCTTATATGAACAGTAGATTCGTCCGTTTCATTTTCGTTCATGGCGCAAGTCACGTGACAGGTTCTTTACATTTCAATTTACCTCTATAATAACTTTTAATCTTTTGCACATTGAATGGAAAAATGTATTAAGAAAAGCTACATTAACCTAGTGAGAAATTATTTAATTATTATTTAAATGAAAATAAATAAACATGTATCTTTTATCTAGATACACTGTTAAAAACATGTATCTGTATCTATATCTAGATATATTTTTAAAAATGTATCTGTATCTGTGTCAAGATACATTTATTCCACAGTATCTATATCTGTATCTAGATACCCAAAAAAATGTATCTTTAACAACACTGGCCGTGGACAACATTTGCATGAAATAATTTTTAAAAAGTGAATGGCTGACTGCCCGCTAAACCTTTTTTTAAATCTTTTTAACATTTTCCACTATTTCAAAAGAAGTTCTTTACAGAAAATCGGAAAATCAAAACTTATGAAAATATCATATTTAATCCCTATTATTCCAAAAAAATAACTGAAAGTGCCAACTCAGTTTCCCACGGATTTATTGTTACCATCATGCTACGATCTGCAATATCAGCGGGCGTCTAAATGACGTCTTACCTCGCTAACATGAAGTAGTTTGTTTGTGCAAGTAAAACGAATGCACCCAACTTCTAACTATCTAACCCAGGGGTTCCCAAAGTGCGGCCCGCAAACCCTGTGAATGCGGCCCGCGATGTCGATACGATATATTATATTTTTATTAAAAAATAAATAAGTAAATTAAACAAATTGTAGTATGTCTAGTCTAGTTATATGACACATTTTTACAGAAATACAATATAGTAGTCTCAAATAGATACATTCAATGATGTGCGCTGTGCCGCACACTACAACTGTAATTATGAACGAAATGCGCCTTTCGCGCAGTTCTATTTCTATTTGAGACGACAACGCAGTGGTGCTTACAAGTTACATGACGTGCTCTGCTACATGATGAAATAATAAAACCTTTATTATTATTATTATTATGACTTTAGTATACTAATAAAAAAAAAAGAAATAGTTGAATACATATATTTAAAACAAAAAAATGGTGGTTATTGTTTTGATTTTATTCCGTTTTTTTTGGCCCGCCAAAAATTTCGGTAATATTAAATTGGCCCGCCTAAGAAAAACGTTGGGAACCCCTGATCTAACCTAAGCACACAACCATCACACAACGATGAACGTATTTGTCACCCCACCGTAATCAGCGATCACAGTTGAACTTACTCAAAAGGTAATTCAAAAATTGATGAATAATGAAAGTTCACTGTTTTTAATATTTACATTGTGTTTCGCAATCAGTAATTTAGCTTCAACAGGAAAAGCACCTTAGAAATATTTCAGTAACAGAATAATGAAAGGTATGGTGCAAAGTAAAATGGGAACAAAAGGACAAAAAATGTATTTTTCCAACATTGCTTATGAAAATGACACTTTCATCACTCAATGTAGTGAGGAAAATAGGCATTTGCATCACTAGTGAGGAAAGTTCATTTCAATAAGTTGTTTAAGGTTAGTTGTCATTTTTGACAGACAGATGACTGAACTGTCAATATCATATGTTTAAATCATACATTTTATTATATAAATTTTCTACAAGGTGTCTCACGGTGACCGTCGGTTAGAAGTATATGAAGAACTGTAAAAGCTAGAAATTTGAAATTTTGCACATGCGACATGGAGTGTTTAATCTATTAAATCAAAATATTTTCCAAATGGCAGCACTTCCGGAAATACCGGAAGTGAGCATCAACTTCTTTATTTTAAATACAAACCAGGCAATTTTTTTTCACATTCTGATGTGTCATAAAATGTTTAGTAAGTATGCTTAAAATAATCGGTGTATCAATTTTGATTGTTGAGAAAAAAAATTTTTTTCACTGAAAAATGTCAAAATCGTGTTTAGGAAATAAAATTGAAAGTCGAAAGTGGTAAAAGTTAGGGAAATGGGATTTTAGGTTCTCAATGTCAAAAGATTGAGACACAATGGTCTGTAATGGATAATAAAAAATTGCCCGTGGTTAAGTGTCTATTTGACGTTATTTCCAGACTTAAGAAAAACTTTAAAAAGTCTCTTTTTTTAAATGGAACGCCTATTTAATTATGGGCCCATTCGATGCAGAAATAAATTTCCTTTAAATTGATATACCATGTTCCTATTCCTAAAATCAATGATTACAGAGTCATTTACATTTTTCTAATTAAATTTATAATTACATACTTTACAAAACATGGTTCGCTTTGAAAATTTTCAAAAAATTTTTATTCAATTGTTTCTTATGCTTTTATGATTACCTATTTAAAATTCTATCTATGCAACTTCTTGACTATCCAAGGTCTCTTTCCGCCGATCGAACAGAACTTTCAGGGAAAACATTAAAATATCCCAATACATTGGTTTCTGCAGCGTCATTGGGGACAATTGGCTTTGCCAAACTTCGTGGCGCATTTACTTCGCCCAAGTTTAGAAAATTCTTTTCAATCATCCTGATTTTTCGTTCTGTCATTGTAGGTAAATGCGGATATCTTTCGTTAAAGTGTTGAGTGATCCTTTATTCAATGGTTAAAGGTTCTGCAGGTCCGAAAAGTAATACGAGCAGACTCGCCATGAATGTAAAACAAATTTAGAATATCAGCGTTTGTGTATTCCATATTTCCCAATTAAAAATAAATATTAAGCGCAAAAATCAAAATTCAAACAGATAACACTGATAACAAACGTAAATGTAGCGTAAACTTTCAAACTGATAGCTAACTGACAACTGTCATCATATGAAACAATTGAATAAAAATTTGTTGAAAATTTTCAAATCCAACCATATTTTGTAAAGTATGTAATTATAAATTTAATTAGAAAAATGTAAATAACTCTGTAACCATTGATTTTAGGTATAGGAACATGGTATATTAATTTAAAGGAAATTTATTTCTGCATCGAATAGGCTGATAATTAAATAGGCATTCCATTTAAAAAAAGAGACTTTTTAAAGTTTTTCTTAAGTCTGGATATAACGTCAAATAGATACGTAACCGCGGCCAATTTTTTATTATCCATTACAGACAATTGTGTCTCCATATTTTGACATTGAGAAATGAGAACCTAAAATCCCATTTCCCTAACTTTGATCACTTTCGACTTTCAATTTTATTTCCTAAACAAGATTTTGACATTTTTCAGTGAAAAAAATTTTTTTTCTCAACAATCAAAATTGATACGCCGATTATTTTAAGCATACTTACTAAACATTTTATGACACATGAGAATGTGAAAAATATTGCCTGGTTTGTATTTAAAATAAAGAAGTTGATGCTCACTTCCGGTATTTCCGGAAGTGCTGCCATTTGGAAAATATTTTTATTTAATAGATTAAACACTCCATGTCGCATGTGCAAAATTTCAAATTTCTAGCTTTTACAGTTCTTGATATACTTCTAACCGACGCTCACCGTGAGACACCCTGTATATGTAACACATTAAAATTTATGATTTATTCATTTCCATAGCAACGTTAAAATACAAAATCAGCAACTAGCTTTTTGAAAAAATAGGAGATTAAAATAATTATAAAGAAATTAAAAATTTTTCAACTCGCAATACTATCCTCACCCGCTTTCGCTCGTCAATATTCAATGTATTGCTCCTTGAAAAATCAGTCACTTTCATCACTTATAATGTAGATGTTCTAAATTCATAATTTCCTAATGGGAAAAGTGGGACGTTAATCCTTTAAAGTTTAAAAGATATGAACACCTCCAAATTGCTAATGTAGAAATTGTGCTTTTACGATGCCATGAGTTTTGTTGCTTTTATACTTACCTTGTTTCCACGATTTTATTTCATTCTTCGATAATTTCGAATAGTAGTAATTCATGTGGGGTAAAATAAGAAATATCATTGTAGCAAAGGTTTCATTCTAAACTTATGGTAGGTAGTAATAGAGTTAGTCACGCAATAATAACTTCCAATGTACTAGCCAGCTGACATTCAGATATTGACAATAAGATGGCGCTTTTCAGTGTACGAAAAATAAGGACGAACTACCAGAGATAAGAGTTAAAGGTTGATGAAACAAGTCATATAGATAATACAATAGCACAGATCTATGACAATATATACTGAAAAGAGCTATATCAAGCATACTGAGAAAAGGTGGTGTTATATGCAGCGTGCTTTATAATTTGATACCGGAAGTGAAGGATAAACAGATAAACATATACTACAATGTATGAAAATTATATATTACATTAACAATACACAAACGGAAAATTACCGACCCATAAAGCTATTGTTTAGCTCAGTAAAGTACTTGAAAGTATGATCAATTATATATTGGTTGTGGTACTAACGAAAGAAAAGAGAGGGGAATTAGTCAGTACCAAGTAGTTTTTGAAAAAAAAATTGTAAAATAAATCACATTCAAATGGCAAGCGAGGCATTTATGAAGAGTTAATTTAGAGAAGACCTTCGATGTGTTGTGGATGTATCAGGCATTAAAATGGGCGTATTATTGAAAATTATAAATATTATACATCAAAGATTGCTATATCCAAGTACGAAGTATTTCAAATTAACAAATTTTTTCAGCGAATACGGGCGCTTTTTGGGAGCTTTCTGGGAAAGTATTATAGATAGGTTTTTGAAAATGTCAACTTAGGGGTTACTCTGAAAACCGAATCGATGTGAAATATTTTCAAAATGACAGCGCTTCCGGAAATGCTGGAAGTAGCTAGTAATTTAGTTATTTTAAATAGCAACCCCTATTTTTTATTGCATTTTTCAATTTTTGGATTCTAGGTGAAATTTCAGTTGTTTTAATACCCACATGTCAATATACAGCGTGTCCCAGGATTGATGTTACAAGAGGTGTGCGGAATTACGTAAATATCTTTGAATCTCAATCTCAATCATTTGTAACTAAGCCCCCCTGCTTGGATTGAAACTTATTTTTAGTATACTTTTGAGTTTGTAAAATCACGTAGGCCTTGACAGTTGAGCAAGATTCCGTTTCAGGTAAAGTACCATTCTATTGTTTTTTTCTTTATCAGACTGTTTTAAAAATTCAGATATTCGCAGATAACGCTAGGAGTTATTGTTACTGAATTTATTGTAGATCAGTTTCGTAAGTTAAACGTGTTGTACCTAAATACTATTTCTGTCGTTCAATGTTCTACGAATAAAATTTTTTATAAATACATTTTTGTTGAATCTGAAACTGACGGTTTAATTAAAGTAGATCGTCCTGAAATTTTGTATAGGACGATAGTCTGTCATTCTGAACAACTTTTCTTAGTAATACTTTAGCATATTGTGAACGAGAAAGGTACTTTACCTGAAACGGAAATAGATCTTGCTCAACTGTCAAGACCTACGCGATTTTACAAACTCGAAAGTATACTAAAAATAAGTTTCAAACCAAGCAGCTTAGTTAAAAAAGATCAAATTGAGATTCAAAGATTTTTAATTCCGCACATCTCTTGTAACATCAATCCTGGGACACACGGTGTACAAGTTATGGTTTTTAAGTTATTTTCACTTAAAAAAAATGGTGGATGCAGACGGTACTTTAAGAATTCATTACTTGAAAACCGTTGTAGCTATGGCAACCGAGTTTTCATCAGCGCATAGAGGAAGAATAGGGTTTTATTTTGGTGTACTTAAGAATAAGTCACCTATTAGGCTCCAAATTTAAGAAAATTCAAAGACTAAAAACTCAGTTTTTTTAACTGAAATGACCATTTTCTTACTATTGCATTTGATAGAGAATCAAAATGGGCATATTTTGGTATTACAAGTTCCTATCCTTTTCTTTAATAGTTTCGGACTTATTCCCATTTCATTGCAATGATACCATTTTTTTTGAATTTTTTTTAAGTTGGTGGTTGCATGTTGCATCGAATGCCCATTATAGTGAGAATTTTTAGGATTTTTTAGATGTAACAAATGTTCAAACCCAAAGCAATTAGTGGGGTACGCCGTGAAATATCTAAGTACATTAATAATATTAGCCTCAACAACGGGCCTTACTCTAGGATCTAGGTAATTGTTTTGGTGGTACAAAGCTTCCAAAATTCAAACAATTTCATTCCAGTACACATTTTCAGAAACCTACCTATAAAATTTTCCCGGAAACGTCTAACTAAAGCTTCCAAAAAAACACTCTGTATAGGCACCATTTATAAATCTGTTATTTTACTGCCTTTGCAAATGCCAATGTAATTTATTCTAATTATTCCATTTTTTGTAAAAATAAGTATCTTAATAACTAGGTAACACTTGTATGCGCTGTGTTTTTACTAAAGTAATTGTCAGGTTAAGTTATACAGGGTGTCCCAGGTTATGATCAGGACTTTGACATTTTTTACAAAACACATTTTAAGGTGCGTTGCCCCTAAAATTCTTTGTTTCTGAGATACAGAGCGTTAAAAGTGTCTAAAAAGTAAAGTTTTTATTTATTTATTTCCGAACTGTGAAAAATATTCAAACCAAAATTGGCACATAAGATACATGGACAGAGGGTCATGAGATTGAATAATATGAATTTTTTAAATCAACTAGTGGCGGAGATATGGGTAATTCGTTCTACTAATTTGATAAATAAAAAGAGTACGGCTCTGAATTAAATATTCTCAATATCTTTTTGGATAGAGAAGTCAATTCTGAAGAAAAAATGTCTCTTGACTTTTTTTCGGTTCTGTTACCGTCCGGCCGCAAACTAAATTTTTGTCATTTATTTCATGAAAAATGTATTTTGGCTGTGTACAAAAACGATGGTTGCCATGGATATTATGACCCTCTGTCCGTATCTTGTGTGCCAATTTTGGTTTGAATATTTTCCACAGTTCGGAGAAAAAGCTCGGTAATATGTAAATAAATAAAAACATTATTTTTTAGAAAATTTTAACACCCTGTATCTCAGAAAAAGAGAGTTTTAGGACCTATGTTTATAGGATCAACACACCTTAAAATGTGTTAGGAAAATACGAACTCTCAACCACCCCTTGGAAATATATTTATTAACAACAGAATTATTGCAACATGTTTCAGGATTCACAGATCCCATTATCAAGCAATGTGGATCTGTGAATCCTGAAACATGTTGCAATAATTAAACACATTCTGGTAATAAATGTATGTATTTCCAAGGGAAGGTTGAGAGTTCGTATTTTCCTAATCTGTTTAACCCCTTTGTGGGCGATGGACCACACCACCGTTAATTAAAATGTGTTTTTCTACAAAATGTCAAAGTCCTGATCATTCAACCTGGGACACCCTGTATATTCTAATTTATAGACAATTCAATAGAATTAGATAATAATGAAATGTCCTTTTATATGGAAAGCATTGGATTCTTCCGGAGAAATTGGTTTTGTGTAAAAGGTAAAAGTGTGAATTATTATTTATATAATGGACATGAGTAAGGTATTTATTTACAAAAGTGACATTAATTTTAAAATTTCAGAATTTTTATTTTTTCGTTGTGGGCTCGGCCGCGTCGGTATGGTATATTAGGTGTCAACACATATGTAAATAAATAAATAAATAAAAAAATTTGAAGCTTTCAACATAGTTAAATGATTAACACAAACCATTTAGTTTGGTGAATACATTATTTTGACAAGAGAAGAATTTTGACTACCTCCCACATTATTTAAACATCTGAAACTATATACAATATGACTGAAGATTTTTAGTTGTATTAGAGGTAATGATGTAATAATGACAAGACAGGTAGGTAAGGCATCTGTTGGATACGAATTCCAAAATAAATGCAGTTACACTCAATCAGTACTAATAACATCCATAAAAAACATAATTAATTCACTATAGGTTTAGTTCGTCCATGTTTCGTTCGAACGCTGAAAGTACAAAAAACGTTATAAGGCGCATAAGGTGCAAAACAATTAAAATTCTATTTAAATTAGAACTTTCGAACAACAATTTATTGTTCCTCATATAGGCAAAATTGTAATTACAAAATAAAGTGGGCTAAAAAACACTAATAATAAAGCGTTAAGTGATAGGGAATTTCATATTAGCTACTACAAAAAAGCTAAAGCCGAAGATATTTGTAGACAAAGTATAATTCACGACCCATAAAATAATTACAACGTAATTAATAAACCGAAGCTAAATGCATTCAAGCATTTAATGGAGTGTTAGGAAAGACGGCTTGATTTTATTAGGACAATACCATCACGTTAAGTAATGAACATTAGCTAATCACTAGACTGATTTGCAAAATTTATACACGCCATTACTATCAAATTTTAATGATCGTAATTATAAACATCAACGACTATACTATAATGAGAATCTATAAATTTTATAATCATCTTTACGAGTTGTAGTAGAAAAAGTTGATGACGTACAGAATTTGTGATTTATGAATTGTTGTTTCTCCGCTCTTCCGTTTCCGTCATAATGAAGACTTAAGGTAAATTTGTGCATGGATTCATTACACCTGACTAATTTCGTTTTCTATAACGCAGTAGCTAACGGATGCAAGCATGAGGCCAAGTTAAGAGATCGCACGTATAATTGGTTTCCCTTTAGTCACGGTCTGCTGAAGATGATCTGTTACATTACGTCTTACTTTTCCCCATATATAATTTGATATCATACAAAGTATATATTTAAATCAAATTGTTGTTGTCATCCTCTAGTCACGACTATGATAAATAGCAGTTATACCGTTATCGTAACTTGGAATATGTGTGAAATTGTACATGAGGTTCATAGTGCGGCGTAAATTTTCAAAATTAATTATATTCCTTTTTTTGCCACAAGCAGTGCCTAACTAAAAATTCTTATCTAGATATCTACCATTGTATGTGTTCTCTTGTACTATATGGAAAGCGACCTAAATTGACCGCTTTATATAAATAATAATACAGCTGTCAAACCTATTTGTAGATAAATAAAGATTTATAGATGCCATTTCACACCTAATTTTACATAGGTACTCCTATACTGACCTCGTTGAAATATTGAAACAGATTAGAATTTATTACCTACTAAAAAAAAGCATACGAAATTGTAGGAAAAATTGCACCAATAAATTTTCCAAACAAGGAAGTTAAATTATTGCAATAAATTTGTAAAGTTGGCCTAAATGTGGCAAATTGTAAGTAAAGAATGCTGTTCGTGTTACAAATCGCGTCTCAATAAATTTTTAAGATGGTCGTATAATCTACCTGTGATGAATTGTTATGTGTTATATAGAATTATTGAATTTGAGATAATATTATTAACTGTGAATGTAATTGAAGCGTTGCGAATTGCCTTAACGGCATTCACTATCTTCATTTACCAAACCGTACAATATTATTTTATACCCGTTACGTCTCCATTAAGGACATTTAAGTGACATCAATTTCTACACGTCAGCCGATATGAGTGCATTTTCAAGTTAGAAAAATACCAAATGATAACAAATAAAGATATATAAGCGTATTAAAAGTGGCAATTGGATTAATTTAGATAAGCACGGAATTCTTACAATGTCTGTATAACAGGGATATTACGTAAGATATTGTCAATGTAATAACACTTATAGTAACGTAGAAGAAACAGGAATTTTTTGAAAGTTACATACTAAAGAGAAACAGGATAATCATTTTTGACGTTTTATAACTTAATAAAATGCATTTCAGAACCACCGATTAAATATGAAGGGATGCATGTTCCCAATCCTAATGATCCACCGTTGAGTAAAAATTTTTATTCATTGCTTCCACTATATGGAGGGTGTTTTTTAGGTAGGTTTTAGAAAATTGAACTTAGGGGTTACTCTGAAAGCCGAATGGATGTAAAATAATTTCAAAACGGACTGGGCTTTCTTATATTGACATTAGTCTACATACGTTAATTAAGGATTCACCGAGAGAATTTAAAAAAATACGATACCGATTTACACGTTTTATACTCACATTTATAAACTGCCACATCGACGCGGTCACTCGAAATACTGAATTTGTTAATACACCAATACGTGTTTTCAATTACTTCTATTGTACTCGTTTCGACCGTTGTTAAGCTTGACGACAGTATTGATAACAACTCTAATTATTGTTATACTTTTTTTACAGAAACGTGTACGTGCTGATGTTGATAATAAACGAGCAATTATTATTTCTAATTTTTTGGGAAGGTGAATTCGAGGTACAGAAAATCAGAGATGGATAGTGTTTCCAATAGTGTATACCTTTACCATCGCTCTAATACATGTTGATGAAGAAAACAAAAAATGAAACCTTTTAAGTGATTTTCGATTGGGCAACTATATAAAAAATGTAAATTAAGAAGCGCAGATGCTAATGATGTTTTAAGAACATATTTGAAACAAATCAATAATGACGCTAAGCAGCATATGACACAATGGCAATAAGACAATAATAATTTAAGGAATATTTAAAAATTTATTTGCGTATAAAGCAATGATTTGTACAGAAATGGCTTATTACTTAACAGAACCACACAATTTCAATGATGAGTGGTTGTGATAACAGGCAACGTACAAGTATCCCATGTAGCATTTCATATTGGTGTAATATTGGCATTTCATTGTAAATATATTGGTAGAATATGAATGTACAATATTGTCCCAGCATTAAAATGTGAAGAATTTTACATATTGGCTAAATATTACTAACCGGTATTCTTTCAGACTCGGAGGACATCGGTGATGATGAAATAGTTATTTACCTAACGTATTCGGGAAGAAAGATTTCCCGCATGAGCATTTAGACCGAATATAGACCAATATGTGCTTAGTAGGCCCATTTCCCAGTAGGTTAAACAGTTAGATACGCGGGGGTAGATCCAACTACTTAGTCTAGTCTAGTCTAGTAGATCCAACACGTGCTCCTTCTCTGATCATCACAAAAGTTTTTTGTGGCTTTTTTATTTTCTTGGAAGAATTTTTCAACAATACTTGGGGTAAATGGCGTCTCATAAACTAAATTTTATACCCATCTATGTAAGTTTGTAGCAGTATCTCATTCTTCCAGAACAATTTACAAAGAATACTGGAATAATAGGACACTTTGCTACAAACTTACATAGAATGGTTGATGAGACGCTATTTACCCCAAGTATTGTTGAAAAATTCCTCCAAGAAAACTAAAAAGTCATAAAATCATATGAATTGATCATTTAATTTACGTTTGTAGTTGAAATGCTGTTATAAAAGTAATTGCAAAAAGCGAGCTATATGCTGCGAAGATTACCTGAAAAAGATGGTACTGATAAGTGTCAAAATGTTACCATAGTCAATATTTGGCATAGTATTCATAATTTCTTGTGCACGATGACGAATTGATTGATTTGGATCATCATGAAAAACGAACAGCAACAACATTTTCAATCGATGAATCGGAATTGTTTGGTCTGCTACTGACCCAACCTGTTCAAGTTTATTGATTTAGACGCCAAATGGTGGATTTTGTTGAACCGTCATGGCGACAACAAATTGAATGGAAAGTTGTCAAATTCGAACAATGATTTTGTTAAAAGTTTTTCGCAATTTCCAGGCGTTTCTAAACCGTGTATAATTGTATATCTCCATGGTTAAATGGCTAGATATACACCAAATTTATCAGTCGGGTTCCTATCTGCTTGAACGCCGAGGGGGATTTTGGATATCGAGTCTTTAACAAGGGCTACATGTGCGATATATTTCTTTCTGTTGGGAAACAATGCCTAGAATCTAGATCTTAGTGTGATTTAAACGAGATTGCAATTTATCAGTTTCATCGTGGCGAGAAACGCCAACAAGAAGATAAGTTACTGGCTTGATGGTTGCAGTCTTTCATATTTATTTCCTTTTCCTAAGTATTCAGTTTGTTTCGTAACTTAGGGACATCTTGTGTTTCCCTATCTATACATATATTTGCATTCGTAGTCTGGTTTCAAAATTCATTCATACACCTCGCATGCTAAACTTAATATTGTGATACTGCCACAGTTTTGACATTGTAGACCTACTGCCCAGAACCCAATGTCCTCTTTTTTCTCCACATTCTTATTATATTCTTCTCACCGTTATCATTTCCAGCTTTATTACCATTGCTTTTGCTTTTATAATAGTTTCTTTCACTTTCTTGAAATATACTGTCGCTGTGTCTGTCTGTATGTTGTGTCAGCAATTTGCTAGCTAATGCGCTTCCTGCCTCTTTTACAGGTATTTTTTATTTTTACCTTTACCTACATGGTTTGTTTCAGTATTAAGACGTTTTTTCGTATTTCTAATTTTCTCATTACAGTAATTTGGTGGTGGTGTTAAAATATAAACGGTGAAGTATTAATATAATACCTGCGGTACTGAATTAAACAACTTAATGATACAAAATTAAATAAATATCTTATTATATTCCTTGAATTTACTGAATTTAACAATTCACGAAGACGGTCAATTCGCTTACATATAAAACAATGAATCCTAGAAAAATAAGAAATAATATCCCACGTTTATATAATAACCGGCAGAAAACTTAAAATCATTGATCTGTTTGTTTATGGAACCGCGGTGTAGGTACAATTAATATGTACACAAAAGTTAAGTATATTACTTAACAAAATTTTACACATATTTACATAAATCAGTCAAATTGGTTAACACGTAATTAAATTCACACTGATAAAGAGCAGTAACATTGAAGTGATTCGGCTTGTAAAGACAAGTTCAACCTTATTAAAAATGCATGGCACCACAGCCACAATTTATTATAGTCAATAACGGACCACGACGCAATCAACCCAAAAAAAGAATTAACTAAATTCTCTTATTTACACCCCTGTAATAAATGTTACCTGTAATTCCAGTATTTTTAATCGAGCAAGGGATTCCACTCTCACATTAAATCAGGCTTAACAACCGATAAGAGTCGTAGCTATAAAATAACAACACTAGAATTACGACATTTTATTGTGATCAGAAATAGTAGACATTGATTGGAACAGTACTTTCTCACGTATAAATTTTTTCAGAAATGTTTAATTAGCTTCACTAATGCCTTTTGTACTGTCCTTGTAATGTGTTCATTATGACCCAATTAACAGTTGCAATGGATAAATTGTCTTTAAAGGAAAATCTATACAAATTCGAATGAACCTGCTTCATCGCGATTGATTCTTCCTTTTTTTTCGATTACACATGTTCCCAATAGATAGGATAGGCACAAATAACTACTGCCAAAGACGTAAAGGACAATGCAAGGAGCTACTGGTGACTAAAAGTATTCTATAGTGTGTTACATTAGAGTATTATAAATAAGTTCAAGAATTTATTAAAGTTATATACCTAGTTCTGATACTACACGGCACAATATTATTTCTATGTATAACAAATCGGTGATAAATTGTAAATGACAACACTTACGTAGCTTTAAGCTATATTTTATTATTCCTGCGGTATCGTGCTTGGTGCTTTCCTTCTGTATTGTTAAAACATAGGCTACAACCTTTTTATTTCCTATCTTAGTGCACTTTACAGAATATGAGCAAGAAGTGGTTTGGCTTTACGGCCCTAAAGTAGGTAGGTATACTTACAATCATTTATAATAACAAATTTTTTTATTTTGCACCTGCTCCGAAACTTTGCATTTATATGTAGTACATTTTATTGCTTCATTAACGAGATGTAATTTTTTAACACGTCGAAAAAGTGCATAAATCAACCGATCACCACAACTTTTCTGTTTTCATAAACAAGATCAGGTGGTTTTGATTATATGGATGCACGAGGATTAATTGGAATGTGGCGATCATAAAATTTTATGTCGTTTTAAATCGATCGTTTGTGGGTTCATAACGAAGTAAAGAATTTTATAATTGAAATTTTGCGTAACATAGTATGCGTTTTAAGTACAAGAAAATCGTATGTTACTTGGTTAGATTCATTAATTTTATGTTGTTCGCGATAATATTCAATTGTTAAAGTCGATTGTTAATAACAAATGGTCATCTTCGATCTTCTATTGTATCGAACAAGGCATTTATCTTACTGAAAACGATTCTATTTAGTATGTAATTATCATATCATCTAGCTAGATTATTTAAATTATTGAAGTACATCACCTAACATAAGTAGGTATCTTATTCCTTTGATAATTAATTATTTTTAATACACATTTCTTCAATTACATACTATATTTGCTTTTGTTTTGTCTCACTTAAATAGACGTAAATGGAACAAAGAAAATCAATGAAGTTTTCTTAAAAGTCGCGTTGTATTAACGGGGACGTGTATTAAATTAAAATGAAATTGAATTTGAAAAGTTTGGTAATAAACTGGCAAAAGGCCTTATACATATATGTAGATTAATCATTGACTGCTGACGTAGATAGCGATTCGCTCAATTAATTAGTTTTTCCATGGCGTCTCATTTTTGTATCACGCGGCATCCTTTTTTACTTTCAATGATCCAATGCGTAAAAGAACAACCCTTCATGCTATGACTTTCTTGATGCCATAAAAGATGTTTGGAACTATAAGGAGTAAAAGGAATAATATAACTTTCAAGAATAAGGTACCTTTGGTTTGTGTTGCGTGCGCCTGAGTGCAAAAGTGCATTAAAATATAATTACGGTACCTATTTCTGTTTCTGGAGAGAGCTTTTTTGAGGCACATAGTCAGTATATTATTATATCCACAAAAATGTTACGTATTTATAGTCAAATTTGACAGTAACCATAATCCTAATAAACAGTAAACTTAGCACACTCGCCTAGCGGCTCGTGTGGCAAACTACATCTTCGTGAGTAATAGCTATCATTACATGCTCGTTGAATAATATACTATTAAATCAATTTATTGTTTTAAATGTCAAATTAGGTGCTACTTTCCCAAAACAGGTTATCTTTACAAAAATAGGTAATAGGTAGGTAGTCAAAATGAACAGAAAAGCTCAACAATAACCCATAGAGGATAATACATTCAAGCATTTGCAAAAAAATGTATTATTTTTGAAGTAATGATTTGATTGGATTTTAGTTGCGATAAATACAAAAACATACTACATAACTACAGTTACTGAAACTTTTTTGCTTTTTTC
This sequence comes from Pyrocoelia pectoralis, assembly GCA_036250285.1. Lineage (NCBI taxonomy): Eukaryota > Metazoa > Arthropoda > Insecta > Coleoptera > Lampyridae > Pyrocoelia > Pyrocoelia pectoralis. Next base: position 63,487,945 of record CM070075.1, on the reverse strand, counting down.
AACAAAATAATCAATTAATTAAGATTTTGTTTAGTACTGATGAATAGCATTTTGAAAAGGTTTTCCACTGGGGTACTGCAATTTAAGAAATAGGGGTGAGATGGCTGAAACCTACGGGGTGGGTTTCGAGAAATTTTACTTATTTGTTACAGTTTCGAAGATATGAGGTCTGGTAAGTTTTCAAATTGACACGTGGTATATCTATGCGAATTTAGAAACTGGAATTCAAATAGACGTACACCTTTAGCAGCTATTGTGTAATCTTAGGAACTGAAGCAGTTAATTTCTGTTAAAGATGTTCAGATATTTCCTTATGTACTAGAAATGAGATATCCTGTGGAGTTGAAGGTGTAATTTATAATAATTTTAACAGGCAGCATGTAAAGTTATGGACTTTTATGAAGTATGCAAATTATGAAACTACAAAACTAAAAATTCAATTATTAATTAATACGAAATTCTTTATTACTGTACATGTCATCGCCATAAATTGTTTTATTTAAAATTCTCATACAACCCAGGACTCGCCCACGTACTTAAAACAACTTCTGTGGTTTCAAGAATCTAATTACCTCAATAATTACAAGAATAGGTTAGATTTATTTACTTATTAAAAAGTTTATTTTCATGAACATGCACGTGTGTGGTCTTTATTTTATGCAATACGATAGTCGAAAATTGTGAACCAAAAATAAAGTGTTCGCTGTTTGAAAGTTTGCTATAGCAATTTGGTTAATACTAGTATCAAACTGTGCACTACATACGCAGAAAATGTTTCCCATTTAACGATGGACAATGTTTTGTCTTTATTAGCTATGGCAACGGTCTCAACCTTGGTTGTATTTTACCCTTAGCTTGAAACGTTCTTATACACCTAAGTAACTCCCCTTTCCTTTAGAATGGGTAAATAGTCAGATTGAGGAACAAAAATTCGACGTTGAATGTTGAAACAGAAGGAAGAAATATGATGATTGAGAGAGAAGCCCACCTACTGCAAAGAGTTTAAATGATTGATTCAAAATGATTAGATTTCAAATTGAGATGTGATGAAATGTGTTTTGGTATTACTTAAATTTAAATTGACGAATAGAAGAATAAATTGGATTTAAAATCCTGTGCAATTACTTATGTAAACGTTATATAATAAAAAAATTAATTTAATAAGTTGAAGAGATTAATGTAAATACCGACAGTATGCATGTAGCAAATACCAAATCGTAATATCGTAAATAACATATTGCAATCACGTCTGTCGTGAAGAACTGGTATTCTAAACTGATGCAGTATGTAAGTGTTTATTACATTACTAAATGGACAAGCATTTCTACGCATGTACCTTACGTCTGTTTTTATGGCATCATAGTTGTAAATATGGATTTGATTTCCGTATCGACCGAAGCGACAAGAATTCTCGTCTCTTTTAAAGTTGGAATTACGCCAAGAAAGGGAATTCGGCCGCTGAAGAAACCGTGAAGTAATTTATAGTCGTTTATCCTCTTTTTACTTTTTACTAAAAAATGTTAAAGAATCCAATCTACCCTTAATTGCAAAGAACGTAGTTTGATTTCGCAAAAGAAAGTATATTTTTGTACCAAATGAGGAAACTGGCAAATAAACCATCTCCACCTATGTAATTTTTTTTGTATTATTGGTAAATCTTTCAATTTTAATTGTTGAATTTGTTTCAATTACTTTAGAATCTCTTTCGTTTAGCTTGGTTTTATTGGTATCTTTTGCACAACACCTCATACGATCTCCTTTATTTTTCGCATCATTTCTGTGCAAAATTTCCTTTGGAAGTCGCCGATCTCGCACTTTACAGTATAACTAAATTGTGCTTCAAATTTTATTCTTTTATCACGTGTTGAATTGATACATTCCTTTTTTGTACTTTATTGTTGTTCTGGATGAATAACTTGCCTTAACTGATGGATTTTCAATTTTCTCCTCCGGCAAGGGATTTTAATATGCTAAACGACGCATCGACACGTTTAGCTTAGTTGCGCAAGAAAGTAAGAATGAAAGTTGTTGTTGACAGGAAAGGGCACATTTCGAATAGAAATACTACTTCTAAACTAGTAGTAGGTAATAAAAAATAAATACGTAACTACACTAAATAAGAAATGTTTGTCCATATACGTATATTTGAGAGAAAGAAATTGATACCAATAGATATATACAATAGCCCAGTCATTTTAGGTAAACAAGTATCAAAAGGTACGAATTCTTATAGAATTCCAATTTCAACCAACTTCATATCCGTAACTAATTATACAACTAACTAACTAATACGTCCAAAAAGTGTGGAAACCCTTGAATATCTCGTGAACGACACATCCGATTACAAAAAGACAAAAACGTGTTCCTTTATTTTTTGAAACCTATTCAGTTATGATACGCAAACATCACCCTCATCCCCATGGTGAGTTTAATAGGAACGCCTATATATGCAATTCCCCCCCCCCCCCCTTACTACCCACAAAAAACGGGCTTTGAATGGGGATGAAATTTGCAATTTGAGAACAGCTTGTGTTATGGACAATGCAAAAGTGTAACAAAAAATAGGTGTTCCCATTTAAGTTTTCAAAACTCACCCCTGCTCCACCCCCATGGTGAGGTGAGGGTGATGTTTACCTATCATGACTGAATACATTTAAAAAATAAAGAAATGCGTGTTTTTTCCTTTTGTAATCGGATGTGTGGTTCTCGAGATATTCGAGGTTTCCATACTTTTTGTACACCGTGTATATTTTGCGAGATAAAAAATTGATAGATATAGTTCAGCCATCCTAGACAAAAAGTCGACCCCACCTCGCAAAAAATAAGGCCAAGCTGAAAATTTGTGTGTATGTAGAACTAACCTGCCTAAACAACATATCAAAAGTCCCCAAGAATTCCATTTGAACGGAAGCCGCCATATTGGAAAATGGCCGCCATTCTATTCGTATATCTGTATGTAGGCTTAATTACAACAGATACAAGAAAATTCACAGATGCAAAAGTTGTAGAGTATGAAATTCTGAATAAGAATAGTTTTATGAATTATTTTGTGGGAGCAATATTTCTTGAAGAAAACAGCTCAGAAGTACCTACTCGCGGCACTGTCTCATGAGCCAGCTGCTATAGGAAGTTTCGCCTCCCACTTTTCGTTGACTTTCACCATTAATTTAACGTACAATTAGGATATTCTTTACATATATTTTCTCTTTTGCAACATCATATAGCGGAACGATAAAAAAAGCTATTTTTCCCACGAAAATTTAAGGTAATATGGTCGTATACCTAAGTGTTATTTTATACTTATTCTGGGATAATTAGAGCCTCTAGCAAGTTACTTGTACGGCAAGTTGTGACTACAGTTGTTTCGGCCCTTTTTTGCTTAACGTTGTTATAGAAGCTTTGACAAGCAGCAGTTTGAATCTCAATATCGCGTGAGTATTTAGGCAACTTTTCATCTATGTCCCTCTATTCTTTTGAAAATTATTAGCTTGAAAGGCAACTTTTTTTTAAATCTTAGTATGCAGAGTGAGCATGTAGTTGAAAATGAATACAAGTGTCAGCCGCTCAATATAACAGAAGTTTAAATTCATCTGGATTGAAATGTATAGATATATGCCGAAGCTGCAACGGCGTTGTAGTAATGAATCTTCGCAACATGGGGACAAATCAGATACTGAGTAAAGAAAGAGGGAATGATATAAATTAATTACTAATATAAATTAATGAAAAAAAATCATATCATGTAATTGGCACAGATGACTTCACAGCAGTTTCTTTTAATACTTTCTTCAACACTTATTTATTCAGAATTTCATGGTCTACAACTTTTGTATCTGTGAATGTTCTTGTATCTGTTGTAATTAAGCCTACATACAGATATACGAATAGAATGGCGGCCATTTTCCAACACGGCGGCTTCCGTTCAAATGGAATTCTTGGGGACTTTTGATGTTCTCAGGCAGGTTAGTTCTGCATACACACAAATTTTCAGCTTGGCCTTATTTTTTACGAGGTGAACCCCTAATATGACTGTGCTAATAGAGTAAAATTATTGTTAAGGCTACTTAAGGGTGGGGTTAGCGTGAAATGCATGACACCTTGAGGAGGATCTAACACTAATATTTTTGAGCCGAAAATCTAAGATTTAATTAATTTTCTCTAAACTTACGTTATGGAACTCTATAAGTAATAACAATGTCGCAAGATGCGTATTAAAGAAATTAAATGCTAATTGGTAGCAAGCTTAAATCATATAGCTTTTGCAAACATACTTACGTTATGGAACTGCATAAGTAATAATAATAATAACGTAACAGTAATATATAAAAATGAAGTGGTGCTAAGTCGATTAAATGGAAAGAGTTTCTTTCCGGTAGTACATCGGGCAACATTTCCTTCCTATTACATAGGGTGCCGTATGTAAGAGAATATATAAATTTAAAAACACTTTGTATTAAAAGAAAACTAATAAATGCTATCAAATAGTACTACATTGCGCTATATCCAAAGTGTGTAGTTTTTGAGTTAATCGTGCACTTCACAGAAAACTTCGATTGGATTTGCAAATAATTATCTTGTGTCAACATTGTCTTCTTATTTTTTTATCCAAGTAAGAAGAAATCTACCCGTACACTACATATCCAGTTCAACAATAAAGATTTCCAAATTTACTTAATTATAATTAGATGTGAAATGTCCTGCAAGTATAAACATTAGTATGAAAGTTAATATGTTGAAGATTTATAAATTGTAACAGTGCAGGAACGCGACATGTTTCAGTAAACGAACACTGTACCATTAACAACTTCACATTATTCATACCACTGCTACCGCAGAAACCAAGTTACGGCCATAACGTAATGATCACAATTACTATTATATTTGACATCTCAAGAACAAACTCTTTTCCCGCGTGTTACGAACCTCACAATATTAATAACGGAGTATATTTATTATCAGACGTAATACGAGGTGACATGTTTAATAACCAAGTAAGTTTGAAGAATCGATGAGATGTCTTTTATTAAAATACCATTTAACGGAAAAATTTAAAATGGACATTTTTCTTTGCAGTAATTATGTGTTAACAAATTAGTACAAATAGTTAGTCTGAAAGATTTGTCATCGTTAATTCCCGCGGCATAGTCACACATCGGTTTTCGAAAATATCCCGTTTCCTATTTAATTTATAGGAGAAATAATTCTTACATATTATAAAACAACCCCGCCGCGTCTATCTGTCTGTCTGTCTGTCTGAAATCGATAAACTCATAAACTACTCTTTTCTCAAATACAATACGTTTAGCTAAGAGTTTCTTCCTGTTTGCCTGGCCTTTCTATTCGGTTGACGATGAAAAATCAGCTCTCTGCCCATCTTTTGGGCGGTCGTCCTGGTGGTCTCTTTCCTTCTGGCCGTCCTGTTTTACAAACTGGAGTCAGTCTTCCTAGATCCATTCGGTGTATAATTATGGTCATTCCACTCTTTCTTTCTTTCTTTCTTTCTTTCTTTCTTTCTTTCTTTCTTTCTTTCTTTCTTTCTTTCTTTCTTTCTTTCTTTCTTTCTTTCTTTCGTTCTTTCTTTCTTTCTTTCTTTCTTTCTTTCTTTCTTTCTTTCTTTCTTTCTTTATTTCTTTCTTTCGTGCCCATTTCACTAGGTCTTGTATATTGCTTCTCTGTCTAATGCGTTACTGTTATTGATTGTTGTTGCACTTCAGCATCTCCAATATAATAAAATAATATTTCAACACTATTTTAATTTAAGGAACATTTTGTACAGAATTTATTGCACTTTACGTGAATCTGTAGAATCGATTCGATATCAAAACATAGAGTCTTCCATTAAAATGTTTTTGATAGATTGTTCACGTTCATAGTGAACGAGCAAATCTTCATATGAGACTCAGTTTACTAAACCTAAAGCCTTTCTTCAAAAATTGACTAGTTTCTTATAGGCGGCAGTATTAACAACTGCACAAAGGCAACAAAAAATTAAATAACCCGCATTGATTATTGTTAGTTACAATAAATTATGCGTGAATCAATCACAATGACTTTAAATATTGTTTGGCCATAAATCAATCAAAAGTGTTAAAACATGAAAGCAAAGTCGATTTTAATTCATTTTTAATATGATATATTGAATAATAAACAAGTTTCTATAGACATCTGCTTTTTATGCATAACAATCCATTTTTTTTTCTTAGATTTAATTTAATAGTAATCATCATCAAAGGCTACTGAGAGAAATAAGATTTAGATAAATTTTTATAAATTGATGTGATGTAACATCTTTTCAATCTCGTACAGATAAGATACAAGACATAACTATACATAAAAGTTAGACCATTAATTTTCATTTCGGAAATATTAAACTCATCATCAGGATTAATATTCATGCTTCTCTATTGTAAATTTGAACAAAGCATTTAATATGTGTATATTTTTAATTACTAATCTATTTTTACTTGAGTACATCCAGATGCTGAATGTGAATGGGAAATAGTGTACAGGCCTTTTACGAGATTTATAATTATTATTAAAAAAAGACGCGCACGGAACTAAAAATTTCAGTAATTAACAATGTAGTGGTATGGCATGAAAATTTCTCAATGGTCGACAAGAATATAGCCTAATTACGTGGTTGAATAGAGCAATAAACATTGCATATTGTCAAGGGAATTCCTCACTATCAATTTATGGATTTGTAATATTTTTATTCTCAAAGTATACGCAATTACTGGGCATTTATCGCTCACAAGTTACGGTTTCTCTAAAGGTTTACTTGTAAAAATATTTATAATAGTAAGAATTTCTTGCTTTTTTTTCTCGTTTAATGCGCCTATGAAATTTAATAGCTTCATTCGCCACTTTAAACAAGACAACATTATATAAATTGCGATGGTCACCGGAGAATTTTTTGCTAATTTGTGACGATGATGTGTAAACGTAGAAAATAGCTTAATTTTCAATAAGCTTTCAATAAGTATTTGTACACTTCGAACGTAAGGAGCATTTATTTTCAATCTTCAATCATTGATGTTGTATTGATATTTGTATAATTGTGACGTCAATCATGATTTCTAGTTGGCAAGTACTATAATTTAAATAAATGGGTAATTTCCGTACAATATAACATTATTCAGTACATCTCTTTTAGCTACATATTAAATTTGTCAATAAAATATATTGTACTTATTAGAGTTGTTAAATCGAATCGAAAAACTAAAATAACTGAAGGCAGCTGCATGGAAAATACAGAATGTGCAACTGAAAATTGTATAACAAGAGACAGGAAACTATAGTAGAAAATCACCAGTTTGAATCCTGATATCCACACATATCAATATCAAATATTGTTCAAATTACAATCAAAAACATATTCATGCTGTAGGAATTATAACTTATTATTGAAATCATTTCTTTATATTTAAATATTCTAGAATTTGTAATTATAAGAACATTATTCTTACCTTATCTACTATTCTATCTCCGCGATAGGTAAAGGTTAAAAAACATTTAAGATAATTTCAGTTACTCACAAGAAGAAAATTATACTACTTCACCATCATCACTTTAAAGTGTTTCTAAAATATAATTAATAAAAGCTTACTTAAACATCTAAAAAGATTAGAGAAAAATTAATTTTACAAAATTACGTTTGTAAAATACATGTTGATGAAAAGGTAAGCATTTTTAAGGTCACGTGGTAACAAAAGATACACAGTTGTACGCTGATGATGAAAAGCTTTGCTGTCGAAACGCGTCCGATTGAATGAATTTTTATTGTGGTTTTTGGTATTTGCAGTATTCTGTTCAACGACCTCCAGGAACAAAAAAATTCAAATAAAATACTGGAGTCATCATCGCAAACAAAATGTGGGTAGGTATACTCTATTTTGTCTAGGTGCCAATACGGTTAGACTTACAAAGAGTTGCTTTTATCTTCATTTCGATGTGATTCGTGAACTTTGCCAGCACCGTGTCGCAAGTACGGGAAGTACCCGTTATGTCTGCCACTGAACCTTTGAATTGAGAAGAGATTTCCGACAAACATTTTTACAATTTCTTAGTTGGAAGTTATATAATAAACTATCAAAGAAATTATGGACATAATCCATCACATATTGGTAAATTCCCATAGGTGTCATTAATAGTTCTGGCCTATTATTAAATGACATTTCAACCGAACAAATTGTAATAACAAAACAAACATTTTATAGTGAATCGCACATAATAATGTAAGTCATGCAGAGTATCATCAAAGAGTATACTCTTTGGTATCATAATATGACAGAGTAACTGATTTGAGTTTTATATATTTTTGGCCATTTGGGGAGGGGGGGGGGGGTCCGAAGAGATATAAAAATGGTAATTTGGATAATATTCGTACTCAGTGTTAAAAAGCACATAACATTAATATGGATAATAAAAACACTCAACCTCCCCTTAACTAATGTTTTAATGACTAGGATTATTTAAAAAAATTGGCAACCCCTTGTGAACACAAAACCCTTCAGGATGTCCTAAAATTGATATATCATAATATGTCGGGGTATTAAAATTTTCATATTTCAGACACCATTTCGAAGTGTTCCTCAAGACTTACGGCGGGCGACATCAAACCCGAAGATTACTTTTCGATGCTCTATCTGAACCTGATCTTTAGGCATTAATATGTATAATGGAATGTGCTTATGCTGCAAAATTATGGTAATGGAGAGAGATGTTGTTAGTTCCCAGAAACGGAATGAAAAAGAATATGTTTTAAATTTTACATCCCTTGAAATCTTATGTATTTAAATACTGTTTTTGTGATAGGTCCTATAACCAACATACAACAAATTACCAATCTAAATATAATTACCGTGGGCCGGGTAATAAGATTATCCACAGAATAGCACCTGAAGCCAAAATAACAATACCATGTCAAAGACATGCTATAAGATCAGTGCTCGAAATGGACCGGAACGCACCGGAACGGCATTCCGATTCGCGAAAAAAAATCTTATTCCGTTCCGGTTCGTACATTTTTTTTTTGTTTCGTTCCGGTTCGTAAAGAAAGATGTTCCTTTCCCGTTAAAGAACAATGTACCCTAAAGCATAGACCAAATACTCCTTTTGGTCTATGCCTAAAGTTATTTATACTTATACTTAAACCAATATTTTAAAATTTCAAATATCAGAATTAATTAAATTATTTGTTACTTTTAGAAATCTTATGTTAGGTTCGCAGAGAAAAAGAGCGGAGAATAGACGAAGTGTGTATAAAAAAGATGCTGCACGCCTTTTTCCTTTGAAAATCCTTATCCTCTATTATTGTAGCCATCTTGAGTGCTACCTACACTATATAGAAGATTGAAACAATTTTTTCTTGTTTTATATCTTCCGTTTTCCGAAATATAGTTTGATCAAAGCAATATGGCGATGTTATGTCATCAATTACGAATTGAATATTATCTCCTTTAATTGGATCACCTTAGGTTGCTCTCCTTAGTACAGGAGCTTTCAGGAGGAGTTATGTGCGGTACGGGTTTTGGTGTTTTGTTGCCCCGAAGAAGGCTACACGTCTGTAGCCGAAATGTCGGACCAGTGGATTATGGGGATGGGACTAGTGGCCGCGGCGAACTGGCCGCCGAGACAACTGGCCGCCGGGACAACTGGCCGCCGAGACAACTGGCCGCCGAGACAACTGGCCGCCGAGACAACTGGCCGCGAGAGAAGTAGCTGTCGGGACAAATGGTCGTCGCGTCGCTGCCAGTACAACTTGACTTCGAATAAATATATGGCTAGTTTCATTTATTGAAAACAAACTGATAGTGAAGTCGGTTAGGGACTATTCGCCGCCGCGGTGCATGCCGTTTCGCCCTTGCCGATTCGTCGTCACCGTCACCAAGTATTCATCAAAATAAATTTAGCTTTAGTATATTTCAATTGATTCAAAAATGGGAATATGATACTAAGCAGCATTTGAAACTTAAAAAAATGCCAACCTAAGCGTATATTGCCACTCAGGCGCTTAGGTTAGAGGTAGGTTTAGTATAGTTTTTTTCAATTGATAACAGTCCCTCAAGATTAAAAGTTATCTTCGATTTTCGATTTGTATGGTGAATCGTTCCTACGACGAATTTGACCAACGGCCAACTGTCCCGACGGCGGAACGGCGAATCGGCGACGGCGAAACGACGGCGGCGAATAGGCCTAGACCCTTTTTAGAAGCAGTTAGTCGCGGCCAGTTATACTAGGCCGGTGGATTATTAACCCGTACCGCACATAACTCCTCCTGAAGTCTCCTGTACTAAGGAGAGCAAGCTAAGGTCATTAATTACATGAAGCGTATATTGTTATAAGATTTTTTTATTGCTTTGATTAAAATGTAGTTATTTTTGTAATATTTGACAACAACTTGAATAAATGTACTTATTTACTTTACAGTGACTCTATTACAAACAGTGGCGACAAGAGATGTATCGTTTTTTATTGGCCGTGGTTTAATGGCGGCCTGACTATGTTTACCTTTGATCAGCGTGTGATTTTTATTTGGATTTAGAAAGTTGCTAGGATACCACCGTTGAGTTCATAGAAACCCACCCAAAATTTTGCCTCCTAATGGCGGATGGGTGGAGCTAATCGCTGCTTGTCGTCACTGTTTGTAATAGAGTCACTGTAATTTACTTAGGAGGAACTCTCCTGTTTACAACGGGTTGGCCATCTACATGTGACCCATGTAAACTCTTAATAACTTTGACATACGTTGTCAAATCGACAAACGTCATACCACAGTTGATGCGTCATTTCAAGAAGTTATTTACCTGAACGCGCTGAAATTGTTCAGCTATACATCCAAAAAAGTTTCTTAATCGTGGCTACTTAACGTGCGTTTCGTTGGAAAAATAAAATCAGAAGTGCTCCCGCAAAAAACACCATAAAGCGTTTGTACGAAAAATTTATATCGAGTGGTAGTCTTAGTAATGCCAGGCATTCAAATAAACCAAGACCAAGACGTTCCGATGAAAATGTCGCTGCCGTACATGTCGGTGTTGAAAGATCTCCGGAAACATCGAGTCGACGTCGATCTGCGCAGTTAAACATCCCAAGATCCACTCTCCGACGGGCGACGCATAATCCATGGCCGATTTGAATTTATTCCCATATAAAATACAAATGATGAACAAAATCGATCCACAGGACAAACCGCGTCGGGTTGCATATGGACAATTTTGTGTCAACATGGCCGAGAATGACGGTGATTTTTGGCGTTAAATCCTCAGGAGCGACGAGGCACATGTCTGACTGAATGGAACGGTAAACAAACAAAACTGCCGCTACTACGCCACTGAAAAGTGAAAACCCACAAAGAATCCACGAAAAGCCTCGCTATGACCAAAGAGTGACCGTTTGGTGTAATATTACCGCGAAATTTGTGATTGGACCGTACTTTTTCGAGGACGAGCGATCGAAGTCACTTACCGTCAATGGCAACCGTTATCGAGCCATGATTTTTTTATGCCAATTGTGCGTAGAAAGCGAATGCGTAACTTCTGGTTCCAACAGGATGGCGCGTCATGCCATACTGCAACCGCCACGATGGATTTGTTGAGGTCATTTTCCTTGGTCGCTTGATATCAAAAAATGGCGATTTTGACTGGCCACCGCGTTCACCTGATCTGACGCCGTCCGACTTCTATTTGTGGGGATCAAAAGTGTACATCAACAAGCCACGGACTTTGGCTTAACTTAAAGCAAACATCGAACGTGAAATAGCGGCGACACCGAGAGCTACGCTTGAGAAAGTGATGGAAAATGCCGAAAAAAGAGCACATTTTGTCATCAGGGAAAAATGTAAATTCTTTGTTGAAGAGATATCATTGTAACAGAATGACAATCAGTATATTTTGTAAACAAATGACAATGTATTCTTTGAAATATTGTATGCATAGATTCCTAGATCTAATCGATGATAGTTGTTAATAACATAATAAAAATAACGGTTTCATCAAATTGTGCCGATTATTTTCAAATTTTGCACTGGTTGTTATTTTTTGATTCTGAACAGTTTTTCTTAATAAAATTTTGCTCTATGATACACAAAAAAGGTACTTCACCTGCAAAGAAAATAGTTTTTGTTCCACGATCAAGGCGGCTTTGAATTAAAAAAATGAAAAATATGATGAAAATTCATTTCCAATGAAGCAGGGCAGAATCTGAAAAAATGCTTTTGAAATTCCAAAATGTTTGGTCATTTATACCTACATATAGTGAACTCAATCCGTGGACACACTGTATTAATAAAAGAGAATTAATGAATGAACGACGTGCAATGTTTAGACGGTGAATACATAAAGTTACGATTTAAAATGAAAACGGTAGGGTAATTTCCCCAAGTACCTTTAAAAGTAAACATTAAATATATTAAGTGGGACATATTCTTATTAAAAACTCATTGATTCAACCCTATGAATGTGCCCAGGTCGGAATTTTCATTCATAGTTTCAACAGATTTTGATTGAGACAGTAAGTAGGTATAATGTGTAAAATAAATTACCTACTCATTTAGATAGAAATTACAAACTATTTTCATGGAAAATTATTCATAGAACCATTAGATTATGAATTGTAATGCTTTACGTTACAACTTTATTGTACATGTGGAGTGTAATTAATGTACCATATTAAAATGATTAATAGCTAATTTCGAACGCTATAATCTGGTAGAGAATTCTATGATTATAGTTATAGATATACAAATTAAGTTCCACAAAACCCCGTATCTACATGAACGTAAGAAACGTTAGGTGTTAAATTCACGAGTAATAAAAGGGTCATTGACAAAAGCTACTTTCAATTTACTACTCGGACTAGGTATAATATTCGGTTAAGTTCTTATGGGATTAACAAATCTGATCGACGTGCGGCTTTTTTAAGACGTAAACTGAGTTTAACTTATTTGCATTCAGAAGATGTATTTGAAGATTGACAAGTTGTACGTATGGGTTTGTGTTGACTTGTCAATGGAAAGTTCACTTCCTTTTATATCGGTCCGTACAATATCATTAGAAAATAAATTTCGTCGTAAAGAAATAAGTACTGTTACCATTTACGTAAAGAGATTTGATGTTCCGCATTGGGAAATCCGATTTGTTAGCTTTGTTAGCGAATTAAGTTTGAAATGACATCGAAAAGGATTTCTTTGCTTGGGACTCTCAAAATTAGAAATTCCATATGGATTCAAAGTTTTCTAAGAAACGTCCACCGAAATGTACAATAGAACATTGTTATTACTGTCAGTGTACTAAAAACTAGTGGTCGTCATTTTGTATTCTTAAAACAACGCTATTAATTTTACATGAAATGGGAGAGGCTTTAGAGAGCTTCCCTTTTTAATCTATTAAATGTTATATGACCTTAAGCCCCCAGTAACATTATTGCTTCTATAAGGGACAAATGAATTCTAACCCTTTCTAGTTTTGAACTAAAGTAAACGACCTGTAGAGACATAATAGTAGCAATAATAAAAGTGACTAACAAAAAAAAAAAATTATTTATAGTGGATGTATAAGTACAACAGATTCTTGACGAAATTTTACTCATACACTAATGTTAATGATCACCTTTTGTCAAATTTGAATTATTGATTTGACGAACCGTACCAATCATATATAATTAAATATAATGAAATTAATAGAATTTCAACCCATACTTTACTAACGCATTCATAGTTATATTTCAATAGTAAAGCCAAATCTTTCATCATTATTGTGCTTGACAGCCGCCGTATAATTAATTAAAAAACTATTTTAATTTAGTTCGGTTTAAATACACGCAGTTAATGGAATATACTTGAATGAATGCATGAATATACATATATGTATACTATTTCCATATAAAGATAACGTTATTTAATTAGTCTTATGTAATGGAATCAATAAAATAAAGATATCTTAGAGCTCGGTTAACCATACCTCGATTATTTTATGTAATTAATTCTATATAAATACGTTTCCGTGCAATTTTATACTTGCAATTGTCAAGTGAGTTATCATTATTTTTTAAACTAACCTGTTCCAAAGGCGTTTCAAATTATACCTACACGTATGCATAAACTATTCATTTTTCTAATCGTTGATTATATCATTAGCGTTAGACTTTAACAAACAGTAAAATTTTGTTACTTTCAAAATACGAAATGATTTTAATTGAATTCTTTCAATTAAAATGGCACATAATTCATAGCTTTTTTCTGAAACATATACGATGTAAAAGTAACGATGATCTAATACCTTCCATTATTCTTAACGAACTAGAAAACTGTTATGTGTCATCGCATCAATTAAACCTATTATTTTTAAGTTGGTTTGTTGATGTAGGAAAGCATAAAATACGAATGACAAGGTCGCTCAATGTGTGCATTAATTTTCGTTGTGATCAATACAGAACCGTAGTACTTCCAATCAATCAATAGAAGGTATGCGTAGTCCTTTCTCCATTCGTTCGTTTGTGAATAATCATTAATGCTTGTTGTCGTTTTGAAAAGTAGTTTAATTATATAATTTGTTGTTTGTATGTATTTGTTTACTAATTAAGTTTCTATCGACCAAAACAGAAGTACCTATGCATGTGTGTCAGTACAAGGAGAGGAAACTCATAATGTTCATATCAGGCATAACGGACCTCAATAATCATGAAGGTGTAGTCGGAAGCTACTCCGGCCGACGACACAACCATCAAGGCAGAAACAATTGGAAGAGTGTGCTGAAAACACACGGGGAGTGCAAGAAACCAAGGCGACGATTGTGAGCAAGATTGAACTGGGACTCTCACACCGAAACTCAGAGCGCGAGTGAAACGTTTCAAAAATATAAAAAGCTGGAGGAAAAATAAACTAGTCCTGGATTTCGCAATAAAGTCACAGGAGTAACTTTCTTGGAATTGAAAGCGCTGTTGAGTGGTGTAGGCAACCGCGGGATTAAAGGCCTAGGGGGGGGGGGGATCGTTACACCTATTATTTTGTGTAAATAACAAACAGAACATTCAAAATATTAAGAAAACAAGAAACGTAATGTAAGAGAGACAAAACGGTTCAATATTTGATTAAGATATTTTATAATTTGGTCATTACAGATCATTCAGGGTGATTTAGCTTGCGATGTCCAGACGATATTTCCTAAACTACTAACATTAGGGAAAAAACATTTAAATTGAAATTCTATATTATAGAGCAAAAAACATTTTTTTTCAGCCATTTTTGGTGAACAGAAAATTTTTTTTTAAATAGCGACAATTTTTTTTTATAATTTCAAAAAGAGAAAATTTTTTTGAATTCAACGATGTATAAATTTCAAATTTTGACATGAATTTATTTAAATAGCAATAGAAGAAATATTTGATTTCATTAAGATAGGATGCTCTGAAAACAAAACATCTGTGAACAAATTTTTCATCTTTTAAGTAACAAAAACATAATAAGTTGATTGATTTTGTCATTATTCGATCACTATGGTATTGAATTTTACAAATAACGAAATGGCTGATATGTTATTAAAACATTAAACTATTGTTTATTTAAATAAATTTCATATCTAAATTTGAAATTTATACATTGTTGAATTCAGAAAAATTTTCTCTTTTTGAAATTATAAAAAAAATTGTTATTTAAAAAAAAATTTTTTTTTTGTTCAACAAAAAAAATTATTTTTGCCCTATAATATAGAATACGTAATACTCAA
The DNA here is from genome assembly GCA_036250285.1 of Pyrocoelia pectoralis. Classification (NCBI taxonomy): domain Eukaryota; kingdom Metazoa; phylum Arthropoda; class Insecta; order Coleoptera; family Lampyridae; genus Pyrocoelia; species Pyrocoelia pectoralis. The sequence continues at coordinate 63,472,223 of CM070075.1, read as the reverse complement.
TAACTTTCAATTTAAACTTTTTAAAGTAGCAAATTCGTCGATGATTGAAGTCCCTATTCCTTGCAAGGTCTTGCTCATTCGATAATATAGCTTGATCCGAAAGCCAATAGTCGCGCTTCCAATTCATCAGAATAAATTCTTCTACGTTGTCGGACCCTTGAATTGATTCTGGGATAACTTCTAGACCTGGACGTGTACGTACGTATTCCTTCACGTGCAAGTATCAGTTTGTCCAACTAGGTTAATATGAAATGAGTTTAGCGTATTTTCCCATCGATTCGTAGATTTAGAAAAAAGATAAAAGTATGATCACACTGACCAAAAAAATGTTATTAAAAATCTTTTTTCAAAGCAGTTTTGAAATAAAAAGGTGTTGTGTAATTAAAGCAAGTAAAATTTATTTACAAGCATTTGCACTATTTTCTCGATTTTTGACCCATCGTTTAATTTTGTCCGTCAATTTCGGCGCTTTTGCTGCGCTTTTTTTGCGCAAAAACGAACTTGCAACCCACCCGGCTATTGAGCAACCTCCAATTTGCTTCCAACAACAACTTGCAAAATATCAGGGTCAAAAAACGTGCATCTCTTAAGATGCATACAATGAGCTGTGTAGAAGCGTTCGAAATGTGGATCCAAATACCATAGACCTCCACGGTAACAAATGAGGAGGTAGAGGCAACTTCAACCATCTTTTAAACGACGCAAACTTGAATACCTTGGAATACATACTACCTACATAATGACATGGATAACCCGCTAATAGTTTATCTCAATATACAGACATCAAAAATACACCAGAACATAATTATACATTGGTATCAATCTTATATTAATTTAACTTTCATATTTCGCTAATAAATGGTCAGATCCTCCTAGAATTACTAGAAATATTTAGACTTGTACGAGACACAGGATGTGGTCGGTATATTACGGAACGAAAGTTCGGTATACGGATTCGTTAAGTCTGTGTGTGGCTTTTTGTTAAGGAATTTTTCATTCTTACGTCAGATTCTGATAGAGCATCAAAAATTTAAGCTTAGATCTTGATGTGCTTCACTGTAACTCATCGGGAACACCGTCAAAATATAAAAGTTTGATAAATATAGACATGATATTATTTTTTTTTTACTTTATCACACATAATAAGATATTTTTATTTCAAACAGTAAGTGTACTGGGTGGGCCAAATTGGACACTTTTAGGGTATATATCATTTATTAACTTTCTTATTATTAAAGATAATTGATTATGGCAAAATATTTCTTAGAGCACTTTTTACGTAGAATCCATTGCAATGGACAATATTTATACAGGGTGTTTGGTTTTTTGTGTACGACCCTAAACTACATTTTTTCATACGGACCACCCTATATATTATGGGCTTTTCGAAAATAGAGTAAAATTTCCTAAATTTTCATGTATGATTTGTTATATTTATGTTAAATATTATTTTTATGCATTACAATATGTTATTTGCAGACATCTAGGTTTCCATGGTTAACAAAAAACGGCGACATGATTTAAAACAACAATGCCTTAGTTATCTGGAAATTTTAATTGGCTCCAAATATTTTTAATTTGAAATAACAATGCAATTTCAAAAACCCTTTATCCACCCGAATATGATATTATATCGTTTCTGTGTGATTTTTAACGCTGAAAACGAATATAACATTTAGAACTAATTTTGACGTAATTATTATTTTCATAGATGAGGATTCAATCCCCAGTTGAGCCTCTATTACGGCCTAATTAGTTCTGTGATCTGCTTCCATAGGTAATTTTCTTCACAACGGTAATGAGAGGCCCTGCGCCTTTTTGGTGATAAACTGTGGTTTTCCCACCTTTGAATTCCTTGTACGATCTGTAAATTGTTGCCCTTAAACACTTAAACTTAAACTTTTCATATAATAAATCATTATACGAAAATATTCTCGGATTAATTGCATTTTTTCACTACATTTGCGAAACTTAAAACTACCTTTTTCTAATGCTATTTCATATAAATGAGCAAATGTCAAGTTATAATTTTTTGTTTTCAATGACCTACATAATTTTTTCATTCTCAATAATAATGGCTTGTCCCTCGTATACACTGAATAATGAATGACACACCCATTAGAACGCGATTACGGTAAAAGCTTTTCCTCTTTTATTGATCGTTTCTATATTTGATACGTTGTTGTTGGTCAGATATTCCCTTTGTCTGTATTAGAACTGTTGTGAGTTACGCTGCCCTAATTCACGTGAGTACATTTACTGTTTTCTTTCTTTTACAAACTCGTATCTATTATTATCAAACAAAATGAAAGTTTTGATATTCGTTATATGGGGCTATTTTCAGATATTGGATATTTTAATTATCAACTAGAACGAATAAAAATGGGTAATCAAAAAACCTTAAACAAGTTACTTTTATATGATGATACCTTGAGCTTGATCTTAAATAATAATTTATCAACCCATCTCAACCTCACCATCAAGCTATTTTTATACTTGAATCGAGCGACTCTAAGAAACATTCTCATATCGTGGACGACATACAATTATGCAATAATGGGACAGGTGGTAAAATTAGATTGTCTATGGTTGGTACACTACCATGATAAAGATATATGGGTAACTGAGAACCTGCTATCTCTGTTAGTTCCGTAATTGAAAAGCATGGGGCTGTTTTGTTAAAATTGAGGTCAAAGCACGTGCATGTGCATAACGTAAATTAGAACAATAATGTAATACGTAAAGCAAGTCGCCTGGGAAATTATTCTATGTTATTATAAATGGTAAGCGACCAGACATTTATGAAAGAAAAAATAAGTTATCGAATATAAAATGTTTCATTACAAGAAGTAATTAGACACCACGTTAACGACGCACATATGAATTCCTGATAACCAAACATCACCATAGGTGTATTAAATTGTAATTTTTGAGTGTAATCAAAATGATCTACCTTGAAATAAAAGTAAATGTACAATATCTTCATTAGAATAGAATTGAACAGCGGTTTTCAAGTTTCGAGGGTAGTTTCTTTTGGTAAGTGTAGCAAAATCTCTAGTTGCAGTAAACTTACATTTCTAATTAAAATTTAGGTAGCCCAAATTAATAACACCCTCTCTATAAGAGAGACAAAAGATTATAGATGGTGATGGATGGAAACACTGTAATATCATGGACACCATACAATATGCTTCATAATTACTCAATAATGGAACCAGGTGGTATAATTAGATGTTCTATGGTTCGTACTCATCATGATAAACATATATACGGGTAACTGAGAATCTGCTAACTTTTCTTAGTTCCGTAATTGAAAAGCATGGCGTGGTTTTGTTAGAATAGTTGCCACATTTGAGGTCAAAGCACACTGCATGCGAATAACGTAAATTAAATGAACAATAATGTAATACGTAAAGCAAGTGACCTGGGAAATGATTCCACATTACCACATATAATGGAACCAGTGGTACAATTAGATGTTCTATGGTTAGTACCCATCACGATAAAGATATGGGTAACTGAGAATCTGCTAACTTTTCTTAGTTCCGTAATTGAAAAGCATGGCGCGGTTTTGTTAAAATAGTTGCCACATTTGAGGTCAAAGCACACTGCATGCGAATAACGTAAAATAAATAGAAATAATGTAATACGTAAAGCAAGTGACCTGGGAAATTATTCTACGTTATCACAAATAATGGAACCAGTGATATATTAGATGTTCTATGGTTGGTACCCATCATGATAAAGATATATGGGTAACTGAGAATCTGCTAACTCTTCTTAGTTTCGTAATTAAAAAGCATGGGGCGGTTTGGTTAAAATAGTTGCCACATTTGAGGTCAAAGCACACTGCATGCGAATAACGTAAGCAAGTGACCTGGGAAATTATTCTACGTTATCACAAATAATGGAACCAGTGGTATATTAGATGTTATGGTTGGTACCCATCATGATAAAGATATATGGGTAACTGAGAATCTGCTAACTCTTCTTAGTTTCGAAATTAAAAAGCATGGGGCGGTTTTGTTAAAATAGTTGCCACATTTGAGGTCAAAGCACACTTCATGCGAATAACGTAAATTAAATAGAAATAATGTAATACGTAAAGCAAGTGACCCGGGAAATTATTCTACGTCAGTGGCGTACCTAGGGGGGTGCGGTGGGTGCGGTCCGCACCGGGCGGCAAGTACCTAAGGGCGGCTTCACACACACCGATATTATCGTTGTCGGTGTCGGTATCGTGCTGCATCAATAATGTATTGTTTTAAATGGTACTGCTTCACACAGGCAACGATCCGGTAAAAATGTCGGTTGTCATATCCGATATTATGTGTAAGTCGGATGGTTCTGCGGATATCGGTCAGTAAATTATCGTTCGGTTTTAGTACGCAATGCAAACCAAATACACTTGGATTCACACATACCAGCCCCAACACATCGGTATCGTTGTGCTGGCTTTTGCATTTCACTGAATTCGGTGTTGTCTCAGTACAAATGTAATCAACTACGAGTGCTGTTAAATTGAATTGCCTTCTCTGAGTTTCTTCTTTCGTAAATATAATAAATACAGTAACGACAAGGTTCTTTTCTTCATATTAAGTGACTCTAGTACAACTGAATTCCATAATTTTTACCTATGGAATATTCACAAGGCGCAGCGACACTGGTGATGCTAACAAAGATATAACCGCTATTCCAATTTCGACATACTGTTTATCGGTGTGTGTGTGAAAAGCTGTCGTATACCGATGCCGACAGGATACTGACACGACACCGACAAAATATCGGTGTGTGTGAAGCCGCCCTTAACTCTCGCTGCCCGAACGGTATTTTGTTTACGTTGGTGCTTGGAATGTACGCAAGCATTTATAAATATAAAATAAAAAATATTTAATGGTAATTATTTTTTGTAAATTAGGTTTTGTCTCATAGGTGAGGAACCTTCGGCCTCCGTAAGTTTCTTGTAGCCTAAAAAGTATCTTGTATTTTTATAAAGGTTGCATTTATGCCTTATGCGGCTTCCTTTATTACTGCCTAATTTAAATATTGCATGCAACGGTAAAAAAGTTGCCTACTTATAGTTCGTCTCAATTGTAACTATTTATTTATGTTTATTAATTTATAAAAACCACCATTTGATTGACTTAGAATGGGCGCCAAATTGGAGACCGCCCCGGGCGGCAAAAATTCTAGGTACGCCACTGTTCTACGTTATCACAAATAATGGAACCAGTCGTATATTAGATGTTCTATGGTTGGTACCGATCATGATAAAGATATATGGGTAACTGAGAATCTGCTAACTCTTCTTAGTTTCGTAATTAAAAAGCATGGGGCGGTTTGGTTAAAATAGTTGCCACATTTGAGGTCAAAGCACACTGCATGCGAATAACGTAAGCAAGTGACCTGGGAAATTATTCTACGTTATCACAAATAATGGAACCAGTGGTATATTAGATGTTATGGTTGGTACCCATCATGATAAAGATATATGGGTAACTGAGAATCTGCCAACTCTTCTTAGTTTCGAAATTAAAAAGCATGGGGCGGTTTTGTTAAAATAGTTGCCACATTTGAGGTCAAAGCACACTTCATGCGAATAACGTAAATTAAATAGAAATAATGTAATACGTAAAGCAAGTGACCCGGGAAATTATTCTACGTTATCACAAATAATGGAACCAGTCGTATATTAGATGTTCTATGGTTGGTACCGATCATGATAAAGATATATGGGTAACTGAGAATCTGCTAACTCTTCTTAGTTTCGTAATTAAAAAGCATGGGGCGGTTTGGTTAAAATAGTTGCCACATTTGAGGTCAAAGCACACTGCATGCGAATAACGTAAGCAAGTGACCTGGGAAATTATTCTACGTTATCACAAATAATGGAACCAGTGGTATATTAGATGTTATGGTTGGTACCCATCATGATAAAGATATATGGGTAACTGAGAATCTGCTAACTCTTCTTAGTTTCGAAATTAAAAAGCATGGGGCGGTTTTGTTAAAATAGTTGCCACATTTGAGGTCAAAGCACACTGCATGCGAATAACGTAAATTAAATGAACAATAATGTAATACGTAAAGCAAGTGACCTGGGAAATGATTCCATATTACCACATATAATGGAACCAGTGGTATATAAGATGTTCTATGGTTGGTACCCATCATGATAAAGATATATGAGTAACTGAGAATCTGCTAACTCTTCTTAGTTTCGTAATTGAAAAGCATGGCGCGGTTTTGTTAAAATAGTTGCCACATTTGAGGTCAAAGCACACTGCATGCGAATAACGTAAAATAAATAGAAATAATGTAATACGTAAAGCAAGTGACCTGGGAAATTATTCTACGTTATCACAAATAATGGAACCAGTGATATATTAGATGTTCTATGGTTGGTACCCATCATGATAAAGATATATGGGTGACTGAGAATCTGCTAACTCTTCTTAGTTTCGTAATTAAAAAGCATGGGGCGGTTTTGTTAAAATAGTTGCCACATTTGAGGTCAAAGCACACTTCATGCGAATAACGTAAATTAAATAGAAATAATGTAATACGTAAAGCAAGTGACCCGGGAAATTATTCTACGTTATCACAAATAATGGAACCAGTCGTATATTAGATGTTCTATGGTTGGTACCGATCATGATAAAGATATATGGGTAACTGAGAATCTGCTAACTCTTCTTAGTTTCGTAATTAAAAACCATGGCGCGGTTTTGTTAAAATAGTTGCCACATTTGAGGTCAAAGCACACTGCATGCGAATAACGTAAAATAAATAGAAATAATGTAATACGTAAAGCAAGTGACCTGGGAAATTATTCTACGTTATCACAAATAATGGAACCAGTGGTATATTAGATGTTCTATGGTTGGTACCCATCATGATAAAGATATATGGGTGACTGAGAATCTGCTAACTCTTCTTAGTTTCGTAATTAAAAAGCATGGAGCGGTTTTGTTAAAATAGTTGCCACATTTGAGGTCAAAGCACACTTCATGCGAATAACGTAAATTAAATAGAAATAATGTAATACGTAAAGCAAATGACCTGGGAAATTATTCTACGTTATCACAAATAATGGAACCAGTGGTATAATTAAATGTTCTATGGTTGGTACCCATCATGATAAAGATATATGGGTAACTGAGAATCTGCTAACTCTTCTTAGTTTCGTAATTGAAAACCATGGCGCGGTTTTGTTAGAATAGTTGCCACATTTGAGGTCAAAGCATAGTGCATATGAAGAACGTAAATTAAATAGAACAATAATAATGTAATACGTAAAGCAAGTGGTTTGGGAAATTATTCTATGTTACTATAAATGGTAAGTGACCAGACTTTTATGAAAGAAAGATAAGTTGTCGAATGTAAAATCTTTCATTACAAGATGTAATTAGACACCACGTTAACGACACACATATAAATACAATGCTTGCTGATAAACCAAACATCACCATAGGTGTATTAAATTGTAATTTTTGAGTATAATCAAAATTATATACTTTCCAATTGAAACATATTGAAATAAAAGTAAAAGTACAATCTCTTCATTGGAATAGAATAGAACAGCGGTTTTCAAGTTTTGAGCGTAGTTTCCTTTGGTAAGTATGGCAAAATCTCTAGTTGCAGTAAAATTAAAATTTTAATTAAAATTTAGGTAACCCAAATAACACAATCCCTATAAGAGAGATAAGAGGTTATAGATAGTGATGGATAGTGTGATGTAACTCACCTGGCTGCTTCGAATTTAAATTTTTCACGCTATGAACTTGTTCAATTTGTAAAATGTAAAGAAGCGACTGGAGTTTAGGCATAAATGTGTAATGGAATGTGCAGATGCTGCAAAATTATGCTACGGCGAGTACTCGGTAGTTAGTTTCCGGGGACCGAACTAAAAAGAACTTTGAAGCTGTAAGGTAGAGTTGTGTAAAGTGATGTTCGTCCTCGCCATTTTCGTAAATAAGTATTCCTTTTTGATAATTATGTAATTGGTAGACGGGGAATATTTTAATATTAACATTGTACCTACGTTTTTCTATTTTGTAGGGTGGGTGTTAGGTATCACGAATATTTGTATTTGTATGATTTAATAATAATAGTAGGATTTTGCGTAGGTAGTTAGGATGGAAATTTCCAGCAACGTAGCATTTGCATTTATAACGTATGTAGTGCTTCCCAAAAGTAATGGATATATTCGATAAAATGATTATTCACAATTTCTCAGTAAAAATCTCTGACACGTCGATTTGACGAAATTGTTATTTAATTATGTAATTTTCAACCCCCCCTCTCTTCAACCTCTAAGCGCTAGAATCCCCTAAGTCTCATTTTTGCTGACTTAGTATTAAACAAGCAACACGTACCCTCATTAAACTTATTTGATACTTTACAAACATTTTGTTTGTCAAAGCATACCTGATAATTGCCACTTTAAGTGAATAAGTTTATATTGAATAAAACAGTTATTTATCAAATTTTATTTCTGCATGAAAAATGCTATTAATTGAGGTATCACAAGGGGTACATTGCTATTTAACATTTTTAACTAGGGGATGCTAGCGTTTAGGTGTTGAAGCGTGGGGGGGGGGTTGAAAATTACATAATTAAATGACAATTTAAAAATAAAAATTGACGTGTCAGAGGTTTTTACTGAGAAATTGTCAATAATCATTTTATCGAATATATCCGTTACTTTTGGGAAGCACTGTACAATTCATCATTGGATTACTTTGTATAATATTACATTTTATCAGCTGGTAGCGGTTGATGTCAGCTCTTTATTGTGGGGGCGTAATATCTTTGTTGCCTATATGTACTTGTATAACGGTTGCTTATATTTCAGTGGTATAACCATAATCTATTTATGGATTTGTAATTAATAATGTCCTTTGGTTTTGAAATGTAACATAATTGGTTTTCGAGTCACGATAAAGGGGTAAACCATCATGCCCTCCTTGTATGAAGTATGAGTGCCTCTGAAGCATTTACAAGGTCATGGGGGCCATGTGAGTTCATAGTGCCCCCCCTCCCCCCTGAAATGACGGTAAATGATTCAGTAGAGTTTCTTGAAAGTAAATTTCTTAGACCTGACCTTTCTGTTCGAAAATGTTGGCTAGCCGATGAAGCCTGGCAGGGTTTTTCAAACGGTCTTGATTGAGGTCCATAGAATTAACTATTACAGATCGATTTTGTTCTTGATTTTGTCTACAGTCCATGTTTTAGCCTTTACGATGGGCCAGTATATGTGAGCTAATTTGTAATCTGAAGCTGAAGTGCTATGGAGCTCAGTCCCAGGCTGGCCTTCGTTGGGCCCGGAAGTCAAGTAGTTAGGATTGAATGTTTTATCTTCCCGTTATCCTCCCCCTCTTTATCTACGAGTACCAAATTGTGTTACAATCTCATTATCATATTCCCCTCCGTTTTGCTGTGTTATGGCTGTATAAGACAGTGGTATCTTGCCAGCAGCTTACGTTAAAGGGTCGAATGTGTTTAAATGTTGCATCCCTTATATTTTTATCCAATTAAATACTGTCTATGTGATGGGTCCTAAAGCCTAACTACAAGAAAATACAAATCCAAACTATAATTACCATTTCGCTCGTGAGCCCTTAATCCTGGTAAGAATATTAGGATCTGTTACATAACAGCCTTAATCAAATGACTCCTTGAAAGGTTCTGGCAGATGACCACCAATATATTATACGTAATATATAAATATCAAAAGAGGCGAAATGAAATTTCTGACGATAATCGCTCAAGTTGAAAACAATGTAGTGAAAAATTGAATGTAATCTAGAATAGAAGGCAAGTAGAAGTAAGTGAGAGATGTATTTATTAAATATCCTGGAGGGTTTTCTGTAGCTCTTTTTCCCTCCTTGTAATCGGCGAAGACCCAGAGCTAATCTCAAATTGTGTGGAGGTTGATGTAATCGTTGAACATTTTTAGCTCTGCCTCTACTTAATTTGAGAGGGCAACCTTTGATTGAATGTTTTATTTATGTTTGCCTAATCGATCCTTATAAGAGCAGTGGTTTCGAGATGAGCAGTCGTTCTCGATAAATTATACAAAAAACTTAGACCTAAAGCTTCCAAAATTAAAGAAATTTGTTCAAGGCGGCAATTGACTTGGTATACATATATGTAGTAGGTCATTGTTTGCTTCATCAGCGGTCCATCCCATATAGTAATGCTATTTTTTCATAGAAAGATCCCAAAGAAATACATAATCCTCTACACTATTGAATCAAATAATATTTATTATGCCAATTTTCTGAAAGATTGGATCTATAGGTAGTACCATTGAATAACTAAAGTATTAGTTATTCAATGGTAGTACCCCAGGAATAATAGTGGTGGAACCTAAAACAAATTAGATCACAAGGTTTTATTTTTTTATCTTGTAGAGGTCATTGCCCTATGCTAAACTACAAAAGCCCCCTTTCATACCTCTTTTGCGTCACTCGGAAATGACGTCACAAGATGGCGGTTAAGTGTATTCAAATAAATGCCAATATCTCTGGATCCACTAAACCAATTTTTAATTTCTTAGTCTCGTTGGAAAGGTATCTAAACGCTCTTTATTTTTTATTCTCAGAACTATATTACTAAATTTAATATTTTCCACGTTATAATCAATTTTATGTAATTTTTTACGTTTTTTAACATTTTTGCTTGTAGTTCAAAAAATATTAGGAATTCAGTTATCAGTATGCAGTATATCGACTTAAATTAGAGATATATTCAATACCTTTCTAATGAACGTTAGTTCAATAGTTTATTACCTACCAATAGTTTTTGAAAAATCTCAAATTTTGTAATAGCCCAACTTTCAAGGGAAAAGTACAATCGTGAATACTTGTAAAAAGCAAAGATAAGAATTTATGCATCCATTGACAGTCCGGTGGTTGCGCATTAGTGCAATCTGTGCTTTGGTATTCTGAACATAATCGTGAGCAGACGAGATTGGATCGTCTGCATGCGCATCGAGATGAGCTGCATCCTTTCTTGCACCCGCAGCTGATCAGGTTTAATAGACGGTCAGGTGCAACTGGAACCTCCATAGCGTTTGGTTCCAAAGAATTGCCATTCTGTTTCCATCCCCAATGAGTTGCACGTAAGTTCTTGCCCATCCATATCTGTACCTACATGTATATTGTAAAATTTATACCAGTAGGCTAATCATAATGTAATATTCGATATAATGGAAAAAATTACTCAATACTTGCCTGATGATAAACTCGGTATGAATGCTGCCTTGATGCATGACTGGTTGGAGACAGGGCTGCCAGCTTGAATTCGTCGCTTAAAGCTTGATCTGCAACCATTTGATGAAATAAATGCAATCTCAGATCATGTAACAATGTGAGCGACGAAGACTTACTATACAGGGTGGCCCAACGAAAAGGTAACAGACGGGTTTCTAGCCAGAGGGAATTTTTTTTTGGGAAACGCAAAAACAGTCAATTTTTATATCAAGGGGGACAACTTTCGCCATGATTTTCAACTTGAAGTGATTTCATCCCTTAGCGCTGTGAGAACAACCCCTAAAAGTGATACGTCATTTGAAAGGTCTTTCTGTCCTGAATTCAGTGCACTAGTTTTTTATATATTTTTTTTATTTTTAACCAAAAAAATTGAAGTTCCAAAATGGAAAATGAGGAAAGAGATTGAGGCATTTAAAAACTCAAAAAAGTTCGGACAGGTCAATTGTTTTTTTCTTAGAGAAGCTAGGTACTTTTACTGCTATTTGACAACATTGCTTCACCCCTTGGGTACAGGGAAACAACCCTTAAATTTTTAAATAAAAACAAGGGTTAATTTTTTCTTGTGCTAATTAATAAAACCAGTTTATGCAAATTCAACCCTTATTTTAATAAATGTTCGAAGTGTCTGCCTTCAGCTTCCATGTAATAATACAGATTTTGATTAAATCGTTCCTCCTGATCTCACCCCATTAGATTTTTTTTATGGGGTCATGTAAAGAGTAAAGTTTTTTTCACTGGTCCGGAACCTTTGGAGGAGTTACGTGACCGTATAGTACATGAATGCCGCCTAATCATTCCTCAAATATTGCAAAATGTACGGGAACGATTTAATGAAAATTTGTACTATTGCATGGAAGCTGAAGGCAGACACTTCGAACATTTCATTAAATTAAGGTTGAATTTTCATAAACTTGTTTTATTAATTAGCACAAGAAAAAATTAACCCTTGTTTTTATTTCAAAATTTAAGGGTTGTTTACCCTGTACCCAAGGGGTGAAACAATGTTGTCAAATAGCAGTAAAAGCACCTAGCTTCTCTAAGAAAAAAACAATTGACCTGTCCGAGCTTTTTTGAGTTTTTAAATGCCTCAATCTCTTTCCTCATTTTTCATTTTGGAACTTCAATTTTTTTGGTTAAAAATAAAAAAAATATATAAAAAACTAGTGCACTGAATTCAGGACAGAAAGACCTTTCAAATGACGTATCACTTGCCCCATCATCCCTATTTAAATTTTAGGGGTTGCGCTCACAGCGCTAAGGGATGAAATCACTTCAGGTTGAAAATCATGGCGAAAGTTGTCCCCCTTGATATAAAAATTGACGTGTTTTTGCGTTTCCCAAAAAAAAATTCCCTCTGGCCAGAAACCCGTCTGTTACCTTTTCGTTGGGCCACTCTGTATAGTTTAATCAGCATAATCTCCCCAGCTCTTGCTATGTCATCAGAATTAGCCTGTGGATTGTAGAAGATCTTCATTTCAGTTCGTAGCTTTTGATCAGACTCTAAGAGATTGAAGACTTTTCTTTTGCTTTTATTGAAAAGACCAGAAGTAGTATCACATCCAGACATAGCATGCACGAAGAGAAGTAAGCTTGTCATGTCTTTCAGAGATTTCTGCATCTTAGCAATACTGTATACTTGAATTGGCTTGGATCCCATGGCCTTACATTGTACAAGTTATCTGAAGCTGTAGAAGGTGCTGTGGCAGTTAAAAGTATCAGAATATCTGTGTCATTTGCAATTACTGTAACTGGCTTTTTTATGGCGTAGTTAATTGCAGTTGTTGCAATTAGTACGTCAGCATCGTTTTCTGCCTGAAGCACAGTAGTTGCAAATGACACAGATATTCTGACACTTTTAACGGCCACAGCACCTTCTACAGCTTCAGATAACTTGTTCAACATAAGGCCATGTGGATCCAAGCCAATTCAAGTATACAATATTGCCAATCTCGTCTGCTCACTATTATGTTCGGAATGCCAAGGCACAGATTGCACTAATGTGCAACGCCAGAGATAAGTTACAACCAAATAAAAAATAAAGGGACGGCCTGGGGCGATTTGAACTTTGCTTTGTGTTGTTTTATAGATTCTTGCGGAGTGCATAATATTTGACCTTGGTCAGAAGAACCATTAAGACTAGAGAATCTTCAAATTTGGGTTATATACGAGTATCAATAACGGATAAATCGAGTCTCACAGTTAAATTTTTCTGAAGAGCGGTGGTGGTAGATTAGAAAATCATATTTAACTAAAGTATATGACCTTATGGTTCATAGAGGTTACGACTATGATTAGCTTGTTCTGAGTAGGTTAAGGAACTCAGAGCTTTTTGGACAATCCTTATCAACCTGTACTGTGTATCACACATTTTCTTTCTCCTCTCATAGTTTCTTTTGGCATTTTAAATTGCTGTAAATATACAAGAAACCTTCAAAATGTGATTAAGGGTAACAGACGTTTATATTCGGAAGGTAGGTACTTATGGAGTTTGTTGAATGTGTTATTATGTTACGTTACAATCGAACCAGTCTCAAAAACACAAAAAGATGGAAGTCTTCCTAAATACCGATATAGCTATTTTACAGAAATAATCAAATAATATTAATGTTGGAAAAGCGCTTGCGATTGTATTTCATTCCTGATTATTAATCGTATCAAAAAACAATTTGAATTTTTAATTATATCCATAAATAAAGAAAATAGGTTTTCACCGATTTTTACACATTTTCCAGAAAACGAATAAGAATTTTGAATCCATTCTTGAATAATTTTATAAATCACACCGTTCTGTAGGTCATTTAATAATATGACCACTTTATCTCAAGTAACTACGTCAATATAACAATTTGAATGAGAGCTCATAATTAAAAGTTGTTATTTTAATTATGAGCTCTCATTCAAATTGTTATATTGATCTAGTTACTTGAGATAAAGTGATCATATTGTTAAATGACCTACAAAACGGTGTGATTCATAAAGTTATTCAAGAATGGATTCAAAATTCTTATTCGTTTTCTGGAAAATGTGTAAAAACCTATTTTCTTTACTTATGGATATAATTAAAAATTAAAACTTTTTTTTGATACTATTAATAATCAGGAATGAAATACAATCGGAAGCGCTTTTCCAACATTAATATTATTTGATTATTTCTGTAAAATAGCTATATCGGTATTTATGCATAATCGTTTCCCTTCCGATACAATTACTAATTTTGAATTTGATTTCTACTAAACCACGGAAGTTAAAATCTCGTTTCACAAATTTCTAAATATCTACTGTGAATTACGCATTATAGTACGTTATATACTTTTATTACATCTACAATAAGGTTTACCTACACGAAAAACTTTAGTGCGGGCCATTTAAAATTAACTGTATTGCGATATTAGTTTCGAATATTGAAACCATCGATAGGTAATATACCTTTTAGCCCACGTGTCGGTAAAATATATTGACGCTAATTATGGAACGGGATCAATTAATTTTTTGATTAGTTAATAAAGTATAATTTTCTTTGCCAAAAAAAAGAAGATTGGTCACGGTGTTTATTAAAAAAAACATTTAAATACGTAGCAAGCTTTTTTTGCTTTAGGTCAGATAAACTTAAAATATCATGTAATTTGTGCCCATCTTGTGAAATTTATTTAAAAAATTTAGGACTCAATAATTAATAAATGAGGAAACTAATTATTTTTATAGATAGTATCTTTAATCTTAATCTCTTATAAAACTGCGGGCACATAAGTCTTGTAGGGTGATATAGAGAATAGAAGACTGTCCTCAATGAGAGTGGTGTTAATTGCATCAGTTAATCAAGTTGTGAAGTTTTCACAGTTACCTACCTACAACTTTATTGTAATTAACATTTTGCGGTACAAGTTGTAAAAATGTTCGTTTTAATTGGGGATATGCAATCAATACCTTTATAGACATAATTAAATTTCTGACAACCAATTTGAAGAAAATTTACATTCATTCAATCAAATCCATTTACACCATCAAAGAAAATTCCTCTGTTCACCAAAAAGATACGTTTCCATAGTTTCGGCTTGATTCATTTATAAAATAGGTATTCCACAATTTTTGTATTTTGTATTTTATTTACCGCAAATATAGACACTTATTATCAGATAACGGATCATTAATTATGAGATTAACCTTGTTCCGATTTTAAATGTGTAAATTCTTCTGTTAATTTGGAATCTATGAATAATTTAAAATTGGGAACGTTTTTTTTAAAACCCACATAATCTAAAATTTGACGGAAGTTATTTCATTAGATTCGTTTTGGATATTTATACATATTGAATAAGGAAATATCTTTTTGCATTTATTCCTATACATTTTTAGGTATTCTTTATCTGTTACACGTATATTTATTATTAACCTTGTCAGCCAATTATAAACTATGCTTCCTTAGAAAGTTGCGGTTAAAGTAGTTCGAATGTAATTTTTCGCCCACAAGGTGTTCCAGAAATTCGTGTGAATCCCTAATTGTGTGAAAGAAAAATAAAATATTGAGGTTTGCAACGGTTTTTAATAACTACCTTAAAGCGGTTTACAAAGCGACATTTTAGAAGGTACTTTACTTTAGAAAAGGTTTGATAAAACTTCAGTATTTTCAGCATTGATGTTTAATTATAATCTCGAATTTATGCTTTTAAGAGTTATCTTAGCAGTGTACCTCAAGTGGCTAGGGCCATTGACTTTCTACAGTCAATGCTAGGGCTTCCGATTCCAATTCTCAATAAATTGGATATTGATATTGATTGTTGATTATTGAAGAAATGATACTTCCTATACGTAAATTACAGAACAATAATGTACCTACACTAATGGCGATGCTACCGGAATTGATACCGATTTTAGGAACATAACTTGTTTTTAAAAATCAAAGGGTTATTGAAATCATATTTGATTACATTGACGATCTTGGATTAATTACAAGGACGACATACGTCAAAGGTACGTGTTAATACTTTTGATTGCTTCAATAATACCATGTTAGTAAACAAATTAGAACGCTATGGGATTAGAGGCTCTGTCGCCAAATGGTTTCAATCTAACCTCTCATAAAGAACTCAGTTTGTAAGAGTTACTTATAAATCACCTAACGATGTTATTAATAATTACTACTTGTCCACTTTACTTGTTACAGGAGGGGTTCCTCAAGGTTCCATACTAGGTCCTATTCTGTTTTTGGGTTTTTTTCTTAAACTATTCGTTATATCTTTATGCTGCTCTAATAACTAGTACAAAGCTACATGATTTGATGTCTAAGACAAATGCTCTGATAGAGAACCTAAATGAGTGGTTTATAGGAAATAAGTTATACATCTACTTTGCAAAAACAAATTTTATGTTATTCAATAAACACATCTTGAGTAGTGGGCTTAAAATAAATAATACCGAAGTACTACCAGTAGTAAAATTTCTCGGTCTTCAATTCGATCAATCTTTGAATTGGTAATCAGTAATCACATTGTTCTGCTTTGGTAGAGAAAATTAATACATGTTGCTTTCAAATTAGATCTTTAAAGTATATAGTTCCATTCAACGTTGTAAATTCCTTTTACTGGGGCAAGTTCACTCAAAGCTGCTGTAGGGTATCTGTTTTTGGCGATTATGAACATTAGCGCAAGAAATATTTTTGAGCTAGAAAAGAGTAATTCCAATTATGGCTGATATAAAAAAAAAAGAATCTTGCAGACCTTATTTCACAAAATATATTATCTTTACTTAGCTTGTACATTCTTGAGCTTTTATGTCTTGTCCATCAGAACCAAAACCAGTTTAAAAAAACCCAGACTTTGATTTGTGCAATACAAGAAAAAAGAACGATTATCGTAATCCTCTTAATATAACCAATATTACCGCAAAAGCTCCTTCCTCGTCTGGCGTAAAGCTTTACAATTAATTGCCCCAAACTTTAAAGCAATTTAAACAATTTAAAGGTAAAACAAAAGCACTTTTAAAGCACCATTGCGTATACAATGCAGAAGAATGTCTTTTATTACTACAAAGCAATAAATTTTAATATATTCTATTTGCTACGCTAGCTGTAATGTTTTGTCTTATACACATTCTATTAATATTTAATTTTTGATGTACACTGTTTGTTTATACTTTTAACTAATGACTTTACTTAAATTTCATTTAATTGTATGTACCTACACTCTATTTTTGACTTAATCTATACCACTTTTGTGGTATAAAGATCAAATCAATATTATTATTGTACTTCGGTTCTTATCGATACTCAGGCTAAGCCTGGTTAACTTAAATTGTTATTATTATTATACTCTATACTAAATAATTTGAAGCTTTTGCGGTTCCTCGAACTGACAAGATAACTAGTATTCGGCTTATACCACATCGTTGTATTTGTTCCACAGTCTGCGTTGAAAGACTTGCCTTGTCTATTACCTTTTGAGCAAAAACAAAGATTTTTGGGATGATTATCTATATTCCTAGCTACCGATGGTGGTAAACTGTTAAGTCTAGCTTTTCCAGTCCGAACTGGCTGATTGTGAAACCAAATGTTCTGAAGTTTTCCATCTTCAGAGTGATAGGATATTATCAGCATTCAGGTCTGACAAACCTAGACTTAACAGCTCACCACCATTGGGAGCTAAGAGGATGGATAATCATCTTAATCCTCGTTTTGGGTCACAAGGTAAAAGTTTCCAATTTTTTTACAAATTAATTTCGTCGGAACAAATCCTACAGTTTTATCGAAAACGCCCAAAAAAGGTACATTTTTATACTTCTCTAGCAATAACTTTTGAATGCAGTCGTAAAAAATCGAATGGTTCATATGTTGCACAGAAATGCGGCTGATTGTAAGAACGCACCCACGTTAAAATTCTTTGTTGTGCTGAAATTCACTATAGTGTTTGAATATACATATACAAGCACACCTCTAAACAGATAATAGCCGAAGTTAAAGTACGAAGTATCCTAAATGAACTAATGCAGGAACTTGCGTTTGATATATTACCCCACACATAGACATCATAGCGTAATCGACTGTCAATTAGAGCTTAATTAACTACAATTAATTATTTACTTCGAAAAACCTTTTAGAAATGCCTAAAAGTGTATTTCAGCGTGTTTTGCTACTGGCTTCTGTGAAAAATTCGACTAATGGCTGCACCACATGACCAAATATCAGGATTCATGTTCCCATAAGAGAATATTTGCAGGGTATGGAGAAAATATATAGACGCAAACTACTAATAATGACTCAAAGTGTGGAAGACATCTGGAAATCCAAATTGAAGAAATCATCAACAAAGTGAACAGTCCGATGCCGAGTAAAAGTTTGTTAAAAAAAATTAGAATATCAGAAACAAACTCTATACATATAAATTTATACCAAAATCAAGACCTTTCTATATAATTCTAACGACTGGTCGAACCACTAGCAATTCTCCACGAAATGAAAGTTTATGCACTCAACCAACACTGGCAGAAGGTGAAATGTCTAAAATCTTTTTCACACTAAAACTTGCTAACGATCAAAACTTCTGAAGGTAGTTCACAAAAAAAGCTTCTAGGTAATTCTAAGTTAAGCAAGTGAATAATAAAAATGAACTCGATTGTTATGAACGTTTGGAAATTTACAAAAACAAACGCTTTCTAATGAATAATAATGATTCGGGTCCTTTAAGCTTAAGTAACAGAACTTGTATTATGTCACTTGAACATTAAGCAGTATAAACAGTTCACTTTTGTAATTGGCGTTTAGTTGTTCGCTGATGATGACAGCTTTGATATCTAAACGAGTCCAATTCAATAAATTATTATTAGGTCTTTTGGTATTTGCAGTGTGGCATTCGACGACTACAAGAGTTTCAGTTCTTTCAGTGGTTGCGACTTTCACGAATTACATCATCCACTTTATAGAACATCCTTCTCCAAGTATTACCTTTTTCCAAAACCCAAAAAACACTTGAAAAGTGTTACATGACTTGTAAAATTATGTGGAGTTGTATTTACAAAATTACCATAAGGATTTTTCGGAAGGCACGTCGTTATTAGGAAAACGTTGGAATAGGTGTCTTAGTGTTAATGATTCTTACATTAAAATATAACATTTTGTAGGTATGTTCTCTAACCATGTTCATACCATAAAAAACCCCTCCTCTATTTTTATCCGGTAAAACTACAATCTATGATATTAATAATGAAAAATAATATGATTGAGATACCTCCAAAGACAAGTTTAATTTTCAATAACAACAGAGGATCCACAGTGATTACTTCAACTGTTGATTTGTATTTACACCTAAAGAAAATGTCGAGATCAGATGATTATGACGGCTAGTTTATATTTCCGTTTCACGAAACGAAGTGTCTAAGGAAATATTCATGTGCCATGTTGCTTAATGATATGTCCATGATCATTACCGTGATGTTTTAGACTTCTCCATGGTTAATAGTCAAACATTACTAAGCATTATTCTCACTGAAGCTGCCAAGACAATAGGTATAATTAATTTTATATAAATTTACGTTATGAAACATAATTATCTATAATAATAAGACGTATTTCCACTCGGTTATATTTAAAATAAATATTTGAGTGGAATTGCAACTTATTATTATAATATACTGCCTGCCAAATAATTCTACGCTTACGCGTCCGTTAAAGTTAAAATCAATTGCTTAATTAAACTTCTTTGTGAAACCGAATCCCTACTGTGAAATAGATTTTACGAACCTATTAGGTGACGATAAATACTGTAAAGAGCAATAGAGAAGAAGAAATTTGTGAGTTGACGCTGAAAAAGTGATAATTGTGAATCCTGAGAGCTTTCCACTAAACGTGAATTAGCAGAAGAATTAATGTAGAACCGAATGAAATACACAAATTGACTTAAAAAGGTTAGTAGGAATCAGATATTAAGCGACACGGTGAGATATATTCGATATTTTTATGAGATTACTTTTCAGCTCAATTAATCTGTAATGAAACCTGCAAAACAAGAAGCACTTCAAATCTAAAGAAAGACTTAACGCTTTAACATATCCCATGTAAAATTGTGCATTAACAATGGACGTGTGATGTTGTTAATGTACGGGGATGTAAAATGTAAACATCACGACATTATTTTGCAAAGACTTTTATTAGGTACACGTAATAAATAAATACGCATCACACAAAGTTGTAAATAATATAATTAACGGGAGCCTTATGCATTCTATTAAAATCATATAGGTATTATCCTTTATCTCAGCATATTCAGTTTGTTCATATCAATACAAAATGAATAAATTCAATTGATCAAATAGGCGATTAATTTAGAAGTTGAAGATGAGCACAAACGATGTTACAAAAAGAAATAATTGTTTCTTATTTTTCCAATTACGGGTATTTTTATAGGTAATTAAACTCATCGAATAGATATAAAATTAAAAAAAAATGTATACAGGACCATTAGGAAAGCAGTTTAAGGAGTAGTGACCGTGCAACTATCTGCGACATATGGCAATCGGTAGTGCCATTGCATTACTTATAAGACAGTTGAGCCGTTGTGCATGGCCTTCCATCCCTATTGAATTCTTGTATATCTACGCATATTACCGTATACTAGGAAGTACTTTCAATCTTTGTTAATCATTAGTTTTATTTGTTTATTTATTGTAACGTAATACCCGTTTTAATATGATTTATTCGATTTTCTGTACCGTAAATGTTGCATTTAATTTAATATAACTGTTGAAATCATTGATTTCAGTTAGTAACAAGCATCAGGCTGTAAATATGTTTAAAGATTTTGAAATGTACCGAACCAGTACTCTTTTGAAATTTTTCTAACAGTTATTTGAAACAACGCTTTTAATCTATAAATCGTATCTAAATATGGTAGCAGTGTGGTTGGGGTTGAATAGAATTGTGTTTTCATGTTTTGTTGTTTATACTCCTTTATAAAAAATAACGTAAATTATTGACTTTCAGTAAAAATGCGTTCATCTTCAACAGAAAAACTAAGATTATCTATTCAGAATTCAGAAACATGGGCTGAAGGTTTACGTAACAAGGTTTGTTCACAGGGTGAACAGCTGAACACGTGGCCCGAAAGCGTGGATTTCAAACGGAAATTCTTCAATAAGGATAAGGTCGATAATAATTATGAACGGAACAAACATAAAGGTAGATTCGTCATTTTCGTTAAGTACACAACTTATGCTGTCGATCAGATTAATAAATTTTCAATGTAAATAAATGTGTAACAGAGATTTTCACATCTTCTTGGAAAGATCAAATGGTATTATACTGATGATACTCACTGAGGGAGGAAAAGCAGTCGATGTTGTTGGCTCTTTAATGAAGAAACTAAAAATTTAAGGGCGTTATTTCCTGCATGTTTTGCATAACAATTTTCAAGAACAATTTTCACCTTTTGTTTAAAATTTGACACTAAAGCATAGCAATAAATTCTGAAAATAACTGTTGAAAAAAAGTGTAGGAAACAAACAATTATAATTATAATTATAATTATGGATACGTTTTATTATACATGTCTGTAATATCTTTATCAAGGATTTGTATAAACTTTTGTAATTAAATTTGTATTTTGAACAGGAGCTCACCCAGGGGGGGGGGGTCAAAAATATTTGAGAAAATTTAAGCGGACTATCTAACTTCATCGAAGAAACAACTCTAACAAAACTATATTATGGAACTTGATACATTAATCAAATTAAGTAACTTTAATTAAAAGTGGAGCCTTATTTACACATGAAGGTAAGGTCCTTTTTAAAAATCTTGCATTTGATAATGGTCCGAACGACTAAAAACCTGACACGATGTTTAGATAGTGGAAAACTCCAAATATATCCAAAAAGCGAATGGGCATTTTGCATAATTTAATACGTGATCATTAAGCTGACAGTAATCAAAATTTATAGTGTTTTCCCCAATTCGGGGACCTTCAAAGGAGGTGTCAGGTGGCTCCTTAATGTAGACTGAAGTTCTTCATTAAGTGAATTGCCAACGTTTCGACTGGTGGCAATTCACTTAATGAAGAACTACAGTCTACATTAAGTATCCACCTGACACCTCCTTTCAAGGTCCCCGAATTGAGGAAAACACTATAAGTATATTACGAGGAGTCTCCATAACTAGTAATCAAAATGCTGAACATTCGAAACTTCGGCAGCGCTGACGATCGTTTCATCGATCATGCCCAAAATACTAACGTTTTCGCTTAAAATTTTTATATGGTCCAAAACGTCGAATGTCTAAAAGACTGATTCAGTATTTTTTATGTGCAAAACTTCGATCATGGCCAAACAACGGACAGTAGGTACAAAACGCTGGTAGTATCCTGATTATACAGGGTGTTACAAAATATTGTGAAGGAACACATTAAGGTTTTCCGACTTCAATAGTTTATTTTACAATTATCGAAAACCCGTTGAGATGAGTTTTGGTACACGGAATGTATCATTTAAAGGTCACATTCACGTGTACAAAATTGTTTTCTAAAGCACTTACATCAGTCGCGTTCGTGCCGGCAAGTCTTTATATTTAGCAAAAAAGACTGTATGCACGGGTTTTTGCAAAAATTAGTGCCGATTTCTTAAAACCAGATTGATGCTGGTACGTTTTTATTGTGACGCACCGTTTTCGAAATAAAAATTATTTTATTAATCGTCGGAATAATTTACTTTAATTTTTAATTAATTTTACAATTAAGCAATAGGTATATTTTTTTAAAATACATTACTTCCTGAGGAAAGTTGTCTGAAAAATAGGAATTTCAAATTGAAATCAGTGAAACACCCTCTGGCGGCAATGATAGGAAATTAAAAATAATTTTCAGCATTTTCTCTTGGCCACATGTATTACAAGATTTTTTATTTCACTGCTTAATCTCAAATAGTTTCTGAGTTATGGCCGGTCTTCTTTCTTACACTCGTACACTCGGTACAGTCACACAAGTTCTCTCATTTGTTTAGAGAATGTACGAATCAGAAATGTTAAGTAGGTATATAATCCATTCTTGAGAAGTATTTGGAACAATAAATCCATGCATTTTTCATAATCGTGAATAATATTTTACCTCAAAAAAAGTAATGCAAGGAGTTTTTTAATTTAAAAAATTGAATATTTAGCAGGCAATAGCATTATGTAGGTACCACTTAAACGATTAGTATACATAATGCGTTATGTAACATCGAATTTACATTTATTCTTTAAACATTAAAGTATTTTACTAGATCATTAGAGGAAAAAATTACAAATCAATTCATGTCAATATCCCTATACTTAACTTTCACAATTTCTTACTAATTTTATACAGTTCTTTGGTAGGTATGTATTAAACAAAAACCTGTAAACAAATGCAGAAATGTTAAACTTGATAATAGTTTACGCTCGATTAACTTACGATTTGTATTGTTATATGGTTAAGAGAGCTTAATTTCCATATGAAAGTGAGTTTTTCCTTAAAAATAATAAATAATGATGTGATAAAGAAATTGTAGACTAAAAGGAGTATTGCTTTCGGGACAATATTTACGTGTAAAACACCATGCCACTTCGAATAGTCAGTATAAGTTCTTAGTTAAAGAAATTTGTTAGTGATGAGCTGTACCATCCCAAATAATTTCGTAATGCACAGAGTGTTCGATATAATAGTCGCTAATGTGAGAAATTTCTAATTGTACACAATTAAACTATTAGTTTCTTTTATAATTTTCGAATTTTTCGAACCTTTTGAGATTGCTCCAAATTTGTTCTTTATTTTCAATAAATTAATTTATAATAAAGAGACACTAAAATTTTAAGAGAACACTCGAATCTAATAAATGAAGAGACGGATACTTGCGAATCTAAGTTCAGCTATCAAAATACTACCAATTTAACAAACACAAATTCTTGCGGTTGGGCTGTCCTGTATATGTGACTGAACACTCTGTATATTAAAACGTTTCTTAATGCCAAGGTTATTAAAACAACAATTAAGTGCATGATTCTTCTTATGACTGTTTGAACGAATAGATGAAGTTTTAAAGATAAAACTGCATAAGAAAAAGAGATGCTTATAAACTCTAACAAAAAAATAAGTTTTCGTTTTCTTTTGAGATGTTTGCATTGTACTTCACTGTACTGACATCGTATCCTCTCTTCATTGATACAGCGCGTGTAAACGTTTTTCTGTGTTTTTAACTTCACTCCAAAATATCTACTTTGGTTTTTGCCCTTGATTCTAATGACAATCATTTTAGCTTAGTGATCCGCGGTTCAAATCTGGATACACACACGGATGCTTTTAATTACTTCTTCATTTAAAACTTCAATCTCAATTGAAAGATTAGGTACTATTATTTTTTTTTAAATAAATAAGACGTTTATGTTTATAGGCTGCATCGTAAATCCTAATAAAGTATCACAAATAATAAATACGGTAGCCATTTTATGTCTTCGTCAATATATTACCTGTAACGAGAACTTAAACTCGTTGATCTGAGTTATAAGTTAACCGTAGTTTATGGGTGATGAATGTTCCCACAATTTATACGGTTAATAAATTTGCAATAATTATGAACCCCGACATGTATGATGTATCCCAAGAAGAAAAATGTGTATGAGCAAAAAATAATTACATCTTAACGTGCACACGTGTAGAATTTCTTCACCTTAACATGCACTGTACTTTCAAACTAGTGATAGAGAACAGTACCTACCTTGATGATTATATAGAAATTTCAATCTTTGAAGAACAAGATAATCCCTTTCATTTATTGTCATGCAACGTTAACAACAACAGTGTTTCTTCCTTTCTCCCAATAAAAACAAAATCGGTAATAATTGAAATTCATATTAGTAGATAATTATATCTTTGGTTAATTACTGAGCATCTGGTGTTCATTTTTCTTAGGTCATCAAACTTACCTCCGCTAATGAGATAATCATGATATGATTGAAGGTGTGAACTAAATATTTTCGTTAATTATTCTAGCTCTTTGCTTATAATTATATTGGACGTATCTGTATAATTAATGAGCAACAAAATTATATGAGACATGAAATGAATTTCCGCGCATATTTTCTATGCATACATAGTTATTAAATTATTTGGGTATTTAGATATGTTATTATTTTCAAGCAATTCCATCGTTATATAAGAATTAAAAGTAAAAACGATGCTATACTATACTATGTAGTACTTACGTAACACTTGCGGGAAACCCTCGGTTTGCTTACCTAAAATGATAAAAAAACAATAGTTAGACATGTATGACGATTTAACAGATCAGTACACACAGAATTTAACAAGTAACCACTAATTGAGGTTTCTCGTGACCATACATTTCTCAACCCCCTTTGAAAGGAAAAGTCAAATTGAAAATGAGGTTCTTAGACAGATTAGACAATTAGTGGTCAAATCGGAAATCAAATTACGTTATAAGCGCGTTTGTTTCCTTGCTTTAAGGTATGTGTTCCAAATACACATCCGTTCACTTGTGACACTTTACTAACGTTATCCTGTGACACTTTTTTAGCATTTGATTATGTCATGTCGCCGTGTGAATTCAAAATAACATTTCTGACTTGTTTCAGTACTTTAATACCTTTAAAAGATTCAAATGGTGTTTATTATAGCGATTTTATACCGTCATGTTCAATTCATATACATTGTGTAGACCATTGCTGTGGTCGAAATTAACCCCACTATCGGCGTGGCCCGATTGGATCACAAAGTATCTTCACGTAGAACAATTACTTTGCATAAATTAATTTCATAAGGGTAGTAATTGATTAGTTATTTCGAAAATAAGTAGTAATTCACTATCATTACAATTAAGGCCTTCTTTTGGACGATTGTTAATCATAAACTTGAAAAGTTTATTGAGAGGGTTGACGTCTTTTTACAGTCACTTTGTGTTGTGTGTCCGAATGAGATGAGGTTTCATGTGAAATTTTACGCTGATTTCAGATCTGCAATCACCTTTTCGATATAATCGACTTCGTGCCCAAAAATATGAATAAATAATAGAAATTGTATTGTTTTCTGTTATTTGTTCACTTTCGCACACATACGGTATTCCAAATTCGTTCTATAATCCCGTGGATTTCAACTGGTTATAATTTTTGTGTGTTATTAACTTGTGTTAGGTAATGTTTTGGGCTACAATATAACTGACAGCACGGCGCAAAAAAACCGCATGCACTACCTTTCTGGATGCCTTGTTACACGTAGAAGATCATCAGAAGCGAACCGAAGGAATTCGCAGAGCAATTGTTGAAAGAGGAGACGATTGTTCGTTTCAGCTGGTGATAAAGTTGGAAGCGTTATATAAATACAAAAGATGTTAGAATGAAAAAAGTAAATAACCTCGAACCGCCAAAGGGAATCGCTAGGGTTTGCTATGGGTTCTGTCAACGGTCAAAGGGAACTTTTTTTTACTACAGTAACACAGGGATGTGGCTATATGCTCAGATAAGTAGACTTGGGCTGTAAAAGGATGTGAACTGAACGCTGCAAGAATGTTTTGTTTTTGTAAAAGAAAAAGTCTCTCCAGATATTGTGACTATGAGGTAATTGATTCTTATTGCAACTTGAACTTTCTTGATTAAGAATTATGCGAAAGGTCTATCGGCGAAAGGGCAGCTCGCTTTATCGAAAGTGACATTAGGCCTATGGTAACACGTGCTTTGGTTTTTTCCTGACTCGCTCATAACCACGAAGTGCTATTGTTGCTCCATCGAAGTTACATCGGTTACTTTTTTTGTCTCAATCGAAATACAGCAAGAGAATGTAGCAGTAGATTTTAAAAATACAGTCCACATCTAGTTTTTTAATTATCACCAACTCTATATGCACGGATTTGGTTCATCTTATGCAGAAGTTTTGAAAAGAATATGCTGTGTCATCACGACAATAATTTTTAAATGGCAACCCCTTGGCACATCTGCAATTATTTTGTAAGTATCTAGTGCAAAGGAGTCTGGGCCCCTCATAGGTGGGAATATTATAGATGATTTCCCTGGGTATTGTAACCTATAGTAAATAATACATCGTCCCCTACCACTCGGAAAATTTCCGGCAAAAGTTACATTTGTGTTTCCACGGGATATTAATGGGCTTTCACAATCATTTCACAATTTCTCGGTTTCAGGAGCTTTTCAAATGTTTGAGTTACCGAATAGTTATTTAATAAAATAGAAAGCTGTATTCATCATCGTTACCAAAACAGATCGCAATGGTGAGTGTGAAAGCTGATTCAAATTAAAGGAAAAATTGGTAGAAAACCGACAGAACTCGGCCAAAAACCACTGAACTATGAAAGAATGTCATTCAGTTCAGACCAAATATGACCAACAAATGAAGCACAAATCTAAATATGTTCACAAAAGTATTTAAATGATTGATACGTCTAGCTTGTGTATACTATTGAATAGATAAGACCCATAATTGCAATTATGACCATAACTACACATTTATCACAATTTATCACAAGAGGTTTGTATTTTACTGAGTAAATTTCGGTTGTTTAATAAGAATCTGTTGCCTAGCAATTAGACGAGAAAAAAGGTGGAGCATTTTTAGGTTGACAGTTTTTCTCGTCTAATTGCTAATGGAAACAGATTAGAATTAAACAACACAAATTTACTCGGTATAAATACAAACCTCGAGTGTAATTCGGCAGGACAATTTAACGAACAAGAAATTTAGAAATCCGTTCGTAACTTTACCAAATGGACTCATTCTTAAAATAACACAATCATCATACAATAAATAATAAGATTAGTTAGCGCTCTCTGAAATCTGAAATGGAACATTATGCGCTAATTGGTCCCACTAATTATTAGATAGATTCGGTCAATTTAAGTACAATTCTTTAAGGCAGAATGTAGCGCGGGCAATATTAAACACGACGAAGATTAAACTAACTGGAATAAATATATCCAGACATAAAGAAAACGATCGAGAAAAGGAGAAATTTTAAGCAATCAAACGTAATAATTAAAATACATAATTAGAACCATCAAAGCTTTCATTTTTAAGGATTGCCTTTTACCCAGTGTAACGGATAATAATTTCTTTTTTACTCGTAATTTTTATGTAAGTTTGCTTATGTAAAGTATTCTTCTTACATTAGTATGACCTTGTACCAAAAGTTCTCGCTATTTCTCGAGCGTCAAATATTTATCGTCAGCACTCCATCGAATGAAGAGATGTCGGTGCTAGAACACTTCTGCGCCAACTCTTTTGAAACTTAAAACATGAGCTATGTGCTGGTGAATTGTAATGGAGTAACAAGTTTCGTTTTCAGTTATTGGGTGTACAGATATGTATTAATGTTGGACTTTCTTAACTTTATGATAAAAGAACTTCAGCATTACTTTATATCTATGGTATAAGTGAAAACAAGTGTATAAGATATATATATATGTATAGGTAAGTGGTGGATAGATGTTTTTGTTTTATAGCAGTGTGCTTATTTTAAGTTGTTAATTATGAAGTTATTATTATTAATTCAATCATTCCACGACTACAGGCTCAATTATTAACAGGTTATGGGCCCAGGGAGCTTAAAAAGAGAAAAATAACAGTGTAAATAAAAAGGGCAAAGTAATTCATTTTTGTTTGTAGAAAAAAGAATATGGTTTCCTCAGGCGTTGGTGTAATATTACCGCAATTAACGGCGAACAATTTTAACAATTGGAAATTTCGTGTAAAGGCTTTGCTAGAAGAGAGACAAGTACAAGAGGTGTTACAAGTGATACCGGAAGAATTAACAGATGAAAAAAGGAGAGAATTTGAGGCAAAAGATGCAAGAGCGAAGTCGATAATTATACAATGTATTACGGACAAGCATTTAGACCTTGTGAAGGACGCCAAAACTGCGAAAGATATGATGGATGCTTTAGAAGGAGTCTTTGAGAGAAAAAGTGTATTTACTAAGCTAACGTTACGAAGAAAACTGCTAACATTGAAATGTAGTAAAAATGAAAAGTTAGAAGACCACTTTTTAAAGTTTGACGCAGTAGTAAGAGAGCTCGAAAGTGTCGGTTCTAAAGTAGACGAGACGGACAAAGTGTGTTATTTGCTGATATCCTTGAGTGATGAGTACGAAGCAGTTATTACTGCAATAGAAACTATGAATACGGATATAACTATAGATTTTGTGAAGGCAAAACTTTTAGATCAGGAGTTAAAAATGATAAGCAAGAGTAATTCAAGAGTTAGTAAAGAAGAAACATCTTTTAAGGCATTTCAATTATCATGCTACAATTGTGGTAAAAAGGGACATAAATCGTTTGAGTGTCGCAGCAAACAAGCTACTCGTGGACAACCCCAAAGAGGATATTCAAACAGAGGAAGAGGATATGAAAGGGGAGGTAGTCGTGGTCGTGGAAATGGGCATCGACCGCAACAAGCAAATCAAGCGGAGAATGAAGTTACATTTATAGCTTTAAACTGTGGAGGTGGAGACAAATTAAATGGAAGAGAAGTTTTCGTGATTGATTCTGGAGCAACACAACATTTGGTATCCGACAAACTAGAAGAACAAATGTCAGAAGTTGAAATGATCGAAACAGGAGTACTTATACAAATTGCAAATGGGGAGAGAATGATTGCACATAAGAAGGGAATTTTACGTGGTATTTATGGAGGAAGGAAAATAACTATCCCAGCCTTGATTGTGGAAGGTATGTCACAGAATTTATTGTCTGTAGGGCAGTTAACACAGAAAGGGTATTTGGTTACATTTAATGACCAGTCAGTTAAAATCTCTGGTGATGGTTTTGACATTGTGAGTAATAAAACAAATAATTTGTATACCTTGCACATCGACATTCAAGAGATGGCACTACATACTGAAAAACAAAGCGATCCTACCTTATGGCATAGAAGGCTAGGTCATTTAAATTATGGAGGCTTAAGAATTTTAAAATTACCGTTTTCTAATGAGAAATGTGAACAATGCATTGAAGGGAAAAGCACAAGAAGAACATTTTATGAAACTCCTAAACGAACAAGAGATATAGGTGAGTTAATTCATTCAGACATATGCGGGCCAGTAAATCCTTCTACATCGAATGGTGAAAAATACTTCCAAGTATTGGTGGATGATTACTCACACTTTCTGATGGTGAAACTATTAAAATCGAAGAATGAGGCAGAGCAGAATATTATGGAATATATAAATTTAATAAACACGCAACATGGAAAAAAGACAAGAAGGATACGAGTGGATAATGGTGGGGAGTTTAGATCACTAAACTTGCAAAATTTCTGTAGATCAAAAGGAATTAGAGTGGAGTATTCAATACCATATTGTCCACAACAGAATGGGACATCAGAACGAATGAACAGAACGCTGATGGATAGAGTAAGAACAAAGTTTGTAGAAACTAAGCTGCCGAAACACCTTTGGGGAGAG
This sequence comes from Pyrocoelia pectoralis, assembly GCA_036250285.1. NCBI lineage: Eukaryota > Metazoa > Arthropoda > Insecta > Coleoptera > Lampyridae > Pyrocoelia > Pyrocoelia pectoralis. The sequence continues at coordinate 63,441,531 of CM070075.1, read as the reverse complement.
GCGATATTATGCTCCGCATACGAAATAAATAGATGTCCAACCAGTGCAAATGGAGGCGTGACACCAGCAAAAATGTGGTATGGCAAAAATGATTTAGAAAGACTACGAGTATTTGGATCCAAGGCATGGGCCGTACAGCTACCAAAACAAGGAAAATTAGACTCAAGAGCGAAAGCAATGATTATGGTGGGTTATTGTGGCGGCGGTTATCGATTATGGGTTGCTGACGAGGATAGAGTTACAAATAGTACGAACGTTATCTTTGATGAGTTAAAGACAGAGTATAAAAGTGAAGGTGCGAATATGAATGAGGAGAAACCCGTATACAGAATAGAAAAGGATTATGAAGAAGCAGAAGATGATAAGAGAGAAACAGAAGAAACACGATCAAGTGAGGAGGAAAACGTACAAGACGAAATATTAGAAAGGAGGAGTAGATACGGAAGAACTATAAACAATCCGAAACATCTTCAAGAATACGAAGTTTATGCAGCTTATTGTTTATTGACAATGGAACGAGTTCCACAAAAATTTGATGATGCAATTATGGATGAGACATGGAAAGAAGCGATTGAGAAAGAACTAGTTTCCCATGAAAAACTCAATACCTGGACTCCTACAACACCAAAATTGGGTACAGAACCAATAGATACTCGATGGGTATTTCAAATAAAAGATGATGGCAGCAAGAAAGCACGGCTAGTTGCCAAGGGCTTCCAACTACCGGAAGACGACCAATTTGATCCTGTTTATGCACCAGTCGCTAGGATGGCAACGGTAAGGATGCTGTTAGCACATGCAGTAAACAATGAATGGAATGTTAGGCAAATGGATATTCCTACAGCCTTTCTAAATGGGAAGTTGGAATCAGAAGTATATATCAAAATTCCACAAGGCGTGGTGGAAAAGACAGGGCGAGTCATGAAACTAAATCGAGCATTATATGGATTGAAAGAATCTCCGAAGTGTTGGAACAACAAATTCAATCAGGTGATGGTTAAAGAAGGATATCAAAGATCCCAATATGATTTTTGTTTATATTATAATGATGATGTTTGGTTAGTGATATTTGTGGACGATATTATAATTACCGGAAAAAATAATAAGGTGGAACAGTTGATTAACATGTTAAAGAAGAAATTTAATGCGAAAGATTTGGGAGAAGTTTCCAAATTTCTAGGAATGCAGATTAGTAGAAAAGATGGTTGTTTACGGATAACACAACCCAAAATGATTGAGAAGATTCTAGAAACGTTCAGGATGGCAGATTGTAAAGGTGCTAGTACACCAATGGAACCACGATTTCAACTCAATGATGATCAAGAAGAAATAGAGGTACCTTTCAGAAAACTTATTGGAAGTTTGATGTATTTGGCTATGACGACAAGACCAGATGTGATGTTTGCAGTGTCATACCTAAGAAGGTCAACTGCACATCCGACGGCAGAAGCTTGGAAAGCTGGAAAAAGAATATTACGGTATTTAAAAGAAACCTCAGAGATGGGTCTGCTTTACACGAAAGGTGGTGAAGAGTTGATTTCCTATTCCGATGCAGATTGGGCAGGTGACAAGAGAGACAGGAAAAGTGTTAGCGGTGGAATTATATTTTATGGTAGAAATTTAGTGTCATGGTTTTCACGGAAGCAGTCGTGCGTGGCCTTATCAACAGCAGAAGCTGAGTATGTAGCTTCGGCAACAACCGCACAAGAGGTTATAAATTTGAAAGGTGTAAGATTAGAATTTAAATCAAAGTGTGAGGAAAGTGCAGTGCTTCGCGTTGACAATAAAAGTGCAATTAGTATGATTAAATCCTTTGAGAACTCTAAAAGAGGAAAACACATTGACATTAAAGAACATTTTATAAAAGACTTGGTAAACAAAAATGTTATTGTTATTGAATATGTATGTTCAGAACAAAACATTGCAGACATGATGACTAAGCCATTAGGCAAAGAGAAATTTGTTAAATGTATAGAAAATGCGAAATTAATTTAGAATTAAGCGATTTTACATTATGTAAATGTTACAATCGAGGGGTGGTGTTGGAGTTTCTTAACTTTATGATAAAAGAACTCCAGCATTACTTATATCTATGGTATAAGTGAAAACAAGTGTATAAGATATATATATATATGTATAGGTAAGTGGTGGATAGATGTTTTTGTTTTATAGCAGTGTGCTTATTTTAAGTTGTTAATTATGAAGTTATTATTATTAATTAAATCATTCCACGACTACAGGCTCAATTATTAACAATTAACAGTTCTGATATCAGCAGCAACACCGGCCTTCCAAAGTCTATCATGTGCTTAATAAAAATAGTAATCCTTTATTGGTCGCCCTGTACGATAAAATGCGCACAATCATAATACCGAGGTGTCTTGCGAACCTATGGCAACAGCAAGACATTGTAAAGATAAGTTTTAATGTGACTTTGGATCTCAGAACTGAAACCCCCGAGACAGATAGATAAGTAGGCAATTAGTTATCATTACCATTGTGGAATGGTTCGATCACTCAAAGGGTTTTATAATTTTATTAGTTAACACAAAGCATTCATATGGAAATTCCGGAAAAGTCTCTGGGTTTGTAAAAAAGATTCAACTATCACTTCAAGAACAATGTGGTGCCAAAGTCGATTGTTAGAAAAGTTTTAAAGAAATTTTGCGTAGATTCGTATCTAACGTTGGTTCGGTTTGGTTTTGGGTTAACGCACTTAACAGGGGTAATGCACGTCCCAGATGGTATTGAACGACGATGGAGTCAGTGCTATGAGGAGGACCACCAGATCTGAATCCTCTCTAACGACCATATTAAGTGGGATGTTAATAATAGACGTAATGCGATGATTCTGTCCCCCAGAAACCCCCCACCGCGAATCTTTCACGTTCCAAGGGCGGATATATTCAGGTGTGGGCCTGCATAAAAATTCGAGAAACTTCTTAATGTTAAGCAGAAGATTTAGAACGTGTCAAGCATGCCATCTTTTCATTAAACACAATGATTGCTACAGCTTCATTTTTCGCTGAAGGCGTTCCGTTGAATAAGGTACTTTTGAAGAATACATTGCTCTTTTGCTATGACCATTGTGTTAGCATTCAATCAACAACATTTTTATTTAGCAAAGCTAGGTAGACTGAGTACGGTTGAAACAAAGGACGGTTGAAACAAGACTTAATATCTCTCTAACCGTTTACGGGTAAGGTAAGGTAGATGAAGGGCGAACGAAGCGGACAACAAGGCCGATACGAACTTCAGTGTTCCATCGCTCACAGCGCGCTGCAGTGGTTTGTAGGAGATCCTATTGTGTTTTAATAATAAGCAAAAGTAAGTATTTTTGTTTGAACATTTTTGGAATTATTATCGCTTTTGATTAAAGTGAGAATATTAAGTGTTTTTTTATGTTTGAAATGAAACTTGTAGAACATGGCAGCATGATTAATTTTAAATTATTGTTACCGTCACTATAAACTGTTTTGCACCTAATTGGGGGTTGGGGATGGTTGAAACATTTTTTCTGGCTACGGTTGAAACAATATATTTATTCAATTTTCATGTTTTCTAAATGCCTAGGGAACGTGCAAGAAAGACTTCGAGGGGGCAAGTTGACTTATCGAGGTACAAAGACGCCTATGAGGGGGTAAAAGCAGGAGATTCTTTGTGAAAAGCGGTGGAAAAGAATGGAATGAACCACTGTTCACTGCTGAGACATATACGAAAGTAAAATGCATCTGGTGACGGAGAAAATCAAGACATGGGGTATAAAGCACACAACCGAGTTTTCAATGAAGAGAAAGAGTGAGACCTTTCAAAATATTTAATTCGATGTGCAGATAGATATTTCGCCCTATCTAAGAAGGAGGTAAGAAAATTGGCATACGAACTAACCATCAAATACAATTTATCACGACCTCGCACTTTGGATGACAACGAGATGGTTGGTGAAGAATGGTTTCGGATCTTCATGAGAAGAAAAAATGAACTCTCTGTACGCGCAGCGCAAGCTACAAGTCTCTCAAGGACGACTAGCTTGCAACATACACGCTTTCTACGACAATTTGACCATTGTCATGGAGCCTCATAAGTTTGAGCCACAAGATGTACCTATATAATACTGATGAAACAGGCCTAACAACAGTGCAAAAGCCAGACAGAGTGGACAAATTGTAATTATTTCCTTGCAATAAATGTTAAAATTTTATTTTTAATTTTAATTTTTAGCCAGGCGTGGCGCTCGTCAAGTAGGTTCAGTAACTTCAGCGAAATGGGATACAATAGTCACAGTAGCTTTTGCGGCTAATGCCATCGGAAATGTAATTCCTCCATTCTTCATCTCCCGCGGGTGCGTTACCAAGATAATTTTATCAGGGTAGGATCTGCTGGAACTGCTCTGGCTGGATACAGGATGAAACATTTATTAATTTCTTGGAACACTTCAAAAAACACACAAATGTATCTCCTTTACATAAAGTATTACTTGTGCTCGATAACCATTCCTCGCACATTCATATCAACGCACTGGACGTTTGCAAGAAAAATGGCATTGCACTACTGTCTTTCCCTCCCCAATGTTCTCACCGACTCCAACCACTTGATCGATCTGCATACGGTTCTTTGAAGAAAGCTGTAAATTCGACCTGTGATGCATGCCGCTTGCTCTTACACAAACAAACATTCAAGCTGGCTTTCGAAAAACTGGTATTTAACCATATAACCGGGATTTGTTTACTGAGCTCGATTGTGCTCCTGCATTTGTGACAGATAGGCCAAACCCTGAAAATACAACACAGACAGAGGTTGTTCCTATTCGGGCCACCACTATTGCCTTCTATAATTTACGAACCATCAGTAGAATTGGCGGAAAATTCCAATGTACAATGCAGCTCTTGTTACTCAGCAACAGGCTATGAATATTCGACAGAGTTCACCAGTTTCAGAAACTGAACAAAAAATCATTAGCTTTGATTACACCACCCAGACGCCACAGCAGTATTAATATTCAGCCGATTTCGCCCAAACGCTCTACAAGTGCTCAACTAATTCCTCCGTTGACAAATCAACCTAAAAATGTAGCGTCTTTTAGTGTACCACTTGCATTTACGCCGGAAGCAATATGACCAATACCATTACCGAAAGCTCTTCCGAGGAAAACAAATAAAGGGCGGAAAACCATTTACTGCCTCTTTGTATGTCACAGTATTCAGAGAGCAGACCCCGAGAAAATGGATGCAATGTACAAATTGTAAATTGCAGTGGGCTCACGAAGAGTGCACAGAAGGTAGTTTAAGCTATGTTTGCCACAATTGTGACTGAATGATCCAAAAACTACAACTTATAACTCTTTAAACATTAAAGACTGATTTATATTGTTAAACGGCGTCATAATTATTCTTATAACTATAAGATTGAAATGTTATTATATTATATATTGTATTATTTGCATGTGTTACAACTGACCTCAATCACTGTTTCAACCGCCCCTGGTTGGTATGGGGACGGTTGACACAATTCAATTTTTTTAAATTTTTATCTTGCACTAAAAAACCGGGTACTGAAATGTGGATAAAAACTCCCTCTTGTATTTAACATATCTCCATCCTCACCCGGTTTATTAATGGCAATGCAATCTACGACATAAGCTAAATATTGTTTCAACCGTATCCAGTCTACCTATTATCTTGTATTTGAACCAGGTGATACGTATGACCATTTTTAAATACTCGGAGATAATATTACGTAAAAAAGGATCCGTTTAGATTTACTTTTTAGTTTCATTTCAATTAAAATTAAAGAAAGATCAAAAAAATCTTCCACAACCTTATGACATACTCGTTGTGGTTATAACAACTAAGATCAAATGAAAGTCAAATTTTAATTTAAATACAATTAAGATAAATAATTATTACAGATTCTTTGGGATCAATTCAGCTAATAACAGCCTAGGATTAAAATTAGTTTATTATGTAATATTAAATTTGAAAAAGTACGGGTAGTTTCGCATTTTTAGTCTTATAGTTACATTTTAGGGAGGGATTTATTGAACTATAATAAGTACTTTAATATGAAGTGCTCCGTAGTCCAACATTAAGAAAAACCTGATACTTTCAAGGCGTGCGCGATTATTACTAAATTTTGATCAAGATAATAATAAATTAGCTACAAACGTACCTCGTCCTATGCTTAGAACAGCAATCCAATCTTGACTGGAAGCAAGCCAATTTAAAATCCTCTTGAAAGAAAACTGTAAAATCCACGGACCTACACTATGATCGAAAATTTTTAAACTAACGATCGATTTTAATTATGAGTTGAACGTATCCATTTAATGTTTAATTAACGGGACTTTACCACCGAAGATAGATATGGTAATGGTGCATAATATGGCGGATTTGGCATAAATTTTTAATTATAAAAAAAGTGGCTTTGCTTTAAATTTACATACGTAAGCAAAAGAATTCCATTTCACCTGTTTCTAAACCCAAAAAAAGAACACTCTTTTAATATTGTTAATATGTAGTAACGCAACAGCAGTTGAAAATGTAAATGGTCGATTTTTTTTGCTGTGTAAAAATTGAGGCGACGTTTAATTAATGAACAATTAAAAACCCATAGCTACTATTGTTAATTAAGTTTCAAAATTTATTGTATTAATGGCCACCTGGTGTGCTTTGAATTATACAGGCAATTAATTATACCAAACATTTATTCAAAAAATCAATATTTTAATTAATTAGAGCAGATAATCCTAAGTCATCTTTCTAATAAGGTTTTCATGTTATATTTACTCATTTTGATAAGTTAGTCATTATAAAAAATTCTTGCTTTCCACAACATGACTGTGTCAAAAATGTACTAAATTAATATTGTATAATTTAAAGTGAGTTTATTTTTTACATGCTATTTCGTTCAAAATTGCCTGTAATATATGTATGTGTCGCCTACTGTGTTGAGACTTTGCATGAGTATAAGAAACCCAACAAAAACAGTTTGATACATGTTCAGATATTTCAAAATCACAAATAATTGTTGTTGGTGACCACGAAGATATGAATGTATTCATAAAATTGTTGTGTGGATGGAATTTATAAATAAAATCAATAATGTTAACGCGGCAGAATTCCTTTAAAATTGTCAATCTCTTTCTGTACTGCATCAACATATTATTTGACAGTTTGAGTGATTTGTAACATGTTTACTTGTAGTTGCATAAATAGTTAAGAGACACGAAAGAATCGTGATAATTATTATTTCGAAAATTCAGTTCACGGAATACAAATGGTGACGATTACCTTTATATTTAAGAAATAGATGTTATAACAAAACATTATGCCGTAGATGGCTCATATTACCTACTCCGAATAGCTTTAAAGAGATTAGAAAGTATTCAATGGTGTCAAAATCCCTGTATGGACGATTACGTTAGGTACCTTCTCTTACGCTTTCATGTAGTAACTATTTATCAATTTACTCGTACTACATAAGTAGTGTGTAACAGCACTTAATAACTACTTGAATTATTTTAATTATGAATTGTACGAGAACACGGCGATGAATTTCGCTAACAACAAATTAAAGCAAAGAACAACATTTTAACCATCCCCTAAGTACAATACAGTAATAATTATATGCACTGATTGCAAAGGATAATGTCAAATGTGCTTTACAAGAACCATAGAAAAAATAATTTATCTTCATTGAGAGGGCGAAGCTGGCGCAAAACAGTTAAAAGTCCCCACACATTTTCTAAAATTCATATTGCTTTATAGTCCATTCGCCATAGATTGAAAAAGGGGGACTCACTTAAAATAAACGCTATGGTTCGGTGTGGTACAGTAGTGCCGCACCCGATTTATCGAACAAAATTTCCTTGTGGAATTTGGGGGGGGGGGGGGGGGTGAAAAACCACGATTATTTTGAAATTTTGTTAGTTTCTTCTCTATAACTTTTTCCTTCGCGTCCTAAGACATAAGCCACTCTATTCACTGTTGTAGTTACAAAGGAAAAACTGAAAAAGTGTTAAAAAAATCGGCGTTTTTTCGGCCCGTCTCAAAATTTCACAAGGAAATTTTGTTGATAAATCGGGTGGAGCACTACTGTACCATACCGAACCACCACCACAAGCTTCATTAACTTGGCATTTATTTTAAGGGTAAAAGTACATAGCGACCGGATTACTAGGTTTTTAACATTTCTATGGTTTAAATCCTTTGGTAGTTACCCATGCAGAGGCTTGGAAAATAGAATTCTTTGGATACCTGTGAGTACAGAAGAAAACATATATCTTTAAGATTTTTACAGGGTGACAATTATTGAACTATCGAAAATTATTCAAAAACTACTGAGCGCACACACAATTCAACATGTAAACGTCACTACAGATATTCGGATTTAGGTTAGGGCATGTTCAATAATCTTGCCATTATTGGCTATGAATGACAGTTTTCAGCTCAGCAATGGTTTTGGTGTAATTTCTGTGCACCTTGTCTTTAATATAGCCCCACTGAGTCAGATGTGTTCAGATCCGGAGAATATGACGGCCAAGCAAGTTCCATTACAGTGGCCTATGGGTACCACAGAGCTAGAATGCGGTCCCCAAAGTGCTCCTCTAGGACATCAAACACTCTCTTGGTCCGATGGGGTCAAGTTCCGTCTTGCATGAACCACATCTTGTCGGAATCAGGGTCATCAGTGGATGAAATCATTTTCCAAAACCTTCACGTATCGTTCGGTAGTCACCGTGCCGTCAACAAATATCGCAAGGATTACTCCGTCACTGGGCATTGTACACCACACAGTCACCCGTTGAGGGTGGAGAGACCTCTCGATCGAGAGATGCGGATTCTCAGTGGCTAAAATTCATCGATTTTGCTTATTGACGAATCCATCCAAGTGAAAGTGGGCTTCGTGCCTGAACCAAACCATATTCACATCAAATTCCTGTTCATCAATTCTCTCGACAATGGTGTTGGCGAAACACAACCGCTGTTCCATGGCCATGAGGCTTAATTGCTGATGGGTTTGAATTTTGTATGGGTTTTCAACAACAATTTGTCGCAGGGTCTCCCGGTTAATTCTCACTTGTTGTGGAACTCGTCTGATCTATTTCCTTGGGTTGGTTTGAAACACAGCGCGTGTCTTCTTGATGTTTTCTGGCATTTTCATTACCGAACTGATAGTGAAGTTCTGATGTTTATGTAATTGCAATATTGCTTTCAAATATTAGTCCCTAGAAGGCGTCTTTAAGTTTTAAAAACAAACAAAAGCTACTCTAGGGCAAGTCTGGAAAGTAAGCTGGATGATTAAACACGATATCATCAAATGGCGTTTTTTTAGTTAAATTTGGCCATGTGGCTAGGTCGAGCCATACCAATTTACCAATTTACCACTATATCAACCTCTTAGTGTCTGCCAAATACATCATCAAAAGTGTATACACTCTAATATCGTTCGAGCTCTGTAACACTCTCACATATGTAGGAAAATGGTATGTTCAGCTCTATTAACATGGTATTGATCTGCGGTAAATGATTATTGCGAGCCGGAAAGATATGATTCAGATCTGCCGCCACATCACAACATGTACAATTTGGAGAATCCACAAAATTTATTCTGAACAGGTGAGAAGGGAATTGACCATGTGCAAACTTATACATATTATTACGATGTCGAGAAAATAACATTACCGCTGACCTTTCGGCCTATAACTGAAAACCATTAGCAGACAGCCATAATTCCGACCTTGCAACTACCCTGTTCTATTAATATCTACTGACAAATTAACTGGAGACGATCAAATGGGGTTTATTGATATGGAACGGAGCATTGTCCCAATGAAGACGGATTCCATCGGAATAAATTGGAGAATATAGAATCAAACGTGCTTATTTGAAGAAAAAAAAAGTCTTGTAATACAAAACAAAATTAAGCTGTAACATAATGTTATTTAATTTTCCTTTTAACGCTTTTTTTCAGTAGTCAGTCGAAAAAAGTGCAAAATTTAGTCAGATACTATTAAAAAATAATTGAAACGTTTTTATAGCACTTTCAGATTTATGACAGGCCCATGCCAAGTACTATGGAAAAACTATAAAAATTACATTTTTAAATTTATTAGTAACTTGTTAATTGATTTAATTAAAGCTGAGTTTTTTTTCCGGTTGTCTATTTTAACATCATCAATCAGTTTTTACGATGCGCCGACGATAATTGAACGTCCAAAATGTAAATAATCCTTTATACCAAAATTCGTATAGATCCAAAATTGGTCATTAGTGTTTTGGGCGATACTAGAATGAAGTTTCATTACATTCAAGTTTAAGAAACTATTTATAGGATTAAATCAATTTAGCAGGTGTGTTGTAGATTTAATAATCTAAATTTATATCTATGTCGCAACTAGATCAGATTGTGGGTAACACGTAATTAAACAGATTAATTAAACCTTTACAATTTTAATTTATAATTCGCTTCATATAGTGATATAGTGAAATCCTTGTATCCTAATTAAGTATACATAGGAACATAGGTACTATAGTTATAATATGTATTCGCTTCCCAAATTTCCAATGCCAATAAATTATAAAAATGCTTGATTTATTAATCATAAAAACGTAAATATACAATGTATAATTTAATTTATTCATGGAGTGTATTTCCAATCCGGTTTTAAATAAAATTTTTGCTTTTCGAAGTTGACTATAAATTTAAAGTAAAACTTATTGTATACAGCTGCTTTTACCGATGAATGTAACCTTAAAAGTTGCACATACATGTGCCACCGCTCATTGTTACATAGTTGTTTTTGATTTTCATTTTTCGACTATTTATATGGTTTTTAAAAAGTTGCAAGGTAGTAATTTATGGAGTATTCAAGGAAGTAAGTAGGTAGCTGACATTGCCATACAATGTATTCGCGTTCAAGTATCAATTTCTTGGGTCTTGTGTAAAATTATTATTTTATAAACGGGGGTACACGCGATTCTCGCGTTTTGCGTGCTTTGGGGGGAGGGGGTATCTGTGATTGTAGGTTGTAATAGCTTTTGTTTTAAAATATCACACCTTGTTGAGCTGGCTTACTTGCTTGAAAAAAGAAAAAAAATTTACGTTTTTGTACCTTTTCAGATTTTTGACCCTGTAGGTATCTGTAATTTAGCAAGTTATTAAAGTAACTAAAATAAAGGATTACATTTACTTACATTTGACGTAAAAATCACAAAAATGGGTTGATATTTGGTAAAGATATACGAATTCGTTCCTACCTACTTATAGTAAATTTTTACCAATTATTAAAAAAAATGTAAAATGCAAACTTTTTGGAATAGATTTGAGACCAAAAATACATAATGGCCCTTTCACAATGTTAATTACGTCTTTGCACATAGTCTTTGCCCAAAAATTAACGAAAATATAACAAATTCCGTGTGAACTTCATAAGGATAGTTTAGAATGAATTTTGAATGTAAAAGAACTCAATTTGGACACTGGCAGCTTTTTGGGAATACGAATGGCCTTAGGGAGAACGTTTTAACATTCATCTTTAACTATAGTAAAACTAAAAATACCATAAAACATAAAATGTACAAATAGAAGCTGGTCTAACGTTGCATAACATCTGTTTTATAGAAAGACCTTCTCTACCTTCATCCTCTACTTTCATCTATAGATATTAAGTTAAATATGTAGACAAAAACATTTTTCTCGGTGAAAACATTCGACTATATACAGGGTGATTCACGACTATTCCCTCGGTCTCTTATGCCTAAAGGGTACAAGATATCAGCTTCATTTTTTGGTGACATATGTAAATTGATAACGACTATTTTTTAAAATTATTTTCACTTATACAGGATGCTTCACAAAATTGTAATATGTCAAAGTTAGGTTTTTTTAAATGCAACCCCCTATATTTTATTACATTTTTAGATTATACGTTAAAAACTAAGGTAACTTTATTAAACGTTCCCTATACCTATCGCTTACCAATTTTGAGAAAATTGTGATTTTATGAAAAATATTCAATTTAAACAACCCCTAATAACACGGAAACCACTTACTTTCAGTAACGCAAATTTATATCGATTTATCTTGACCTTTTAAGGCTTTTATTTGCACTAAGTAGGATTTCGATTTTTTGTACAGGGTGTTTAGAAAAAGGATTCATATTTTATATTTTTCAAACATCAAAAACTCCCTTAACTTAAATGGAACACCCTGTATGTTTTTATTCTATGTTGAATAACTTTTCATTTTCTATCAAAAACTATGAGTAATTGATATGTCTAAAATCAACGATTAAAAAGTTATTAAGATTTTTCTCTAAAATTTGTATGGAAATGGTTTTGTTTGCATTCTAGTAGGCCATGTTACCTACGACATCGTTCAAAATCTCTAAATTCGAAATAAGCACACAAACATGTACATTTCGAAAGTTACCGAAAGAAGGTATCGGTACACATAAATTAGTCTACGATGACTGCTGTTATTACTTTTTACATCATTTTAACCATGATAATGTTAACGCGAGGCATAATAGAATCATTTTTCATCATTTAAATAACTTTTCAACTTGAAATAATTAAATTTCCATGTTATCGAGAAAAGGTTTCCGATACTTGTCATTTTGAAAATTTTCGCGAAAATACTTTCTGGCATTGTTTTAATGTTCGAAATGGGTTAAGGACCTCGGACAGACAAACTTTGCATGTTTACACAAAATTTTCACCCACAAATAAGCACAAATAGCGAATTCTATTTTACACGTAATCTCCATAAGGAAACTTTGAACGTATTTTCTAAGTAAAGAAAATTATTTAGACACAAATACCGCTTGAATAAGATGACGGACTTTTATACTAAAATGTTTAAAACTTACTTTGAAAAAAATTAGTGCAGATATTTACGTAGTTTGCGGGGTATCTATAATTGTAGCTTGTAGCATTAATTTGTAGGTTATAAATTTATAATAGGTTTGGTTTTAAAATATCACATCCGCATTCGTCGGGATTCGGCGACTGTTGGAAAAGTGCACAGCAACACAAACATATACACACGTCTCGGTTATTATATAGTGATAACGCAATAACTTCCCGTAATTTTAATGGTGGTTGTAATTTGAAAATGAACAAATCGTTTCTGATTATCATCCAAAAGTGACTGCTAAGCTTTATACAGGCCGTACCATTATGGATACAACTCGGTACCTAGCGACCTAAAAATCAAATCGGTGGACACCTTTCGCATCAAGTACAGAAGCTGGTTAAAGAAAAACCAGATTAAAACTCAATAGATTTTATATGGTATGATTCATACAACTACTGCCTAATCTTCATCATAACATCACAACATACATTATCACGGGTCCATATCACAACGGCCACTGATCATAACGGCCACCCCGGTTTTTGCTATTTCATAACGCGGCCACCTTGATCACAACGGCCACTAATATTATTTGATCATAACGTGAACAAGGTGGCCGTTGTGATCAAATAGTATTAGGGGCCGTTGTGATCAAGGTGGCCGTTATGAAATAATAATAACCTAGGTGGCCGTTATGATCAGTGGCCGTTGTGATCAGGTCCCGGTTTCAGTGGTAGAGCAAGTAGTACTTGAACTGCACCATGTGGTTTTCTATGATCCATTTTGTATATTTTATAATCAAAGTATGTTTTGTATATCGCTAGACTCATAGGAAATAAAGACCATTATATTATTATTATTATTATTATTATATCTACCAGCAATATCTTCAAAACTAAAGGTGTCAACTTATATAAGTAAATCAGGCATGATAACTTCAATGAAAATACTTTTAAACTATAAAAATAACCGCAAGAAGATGTAACTGCTACGACAAACACTAAAAATTGAATTTTTACAAAGCTACATATTAAAATAAGTTTTTTTGAAAACTTAGTTCACTTCAAACAACTTTTGTTTAAAAGATTTTTTTATATTTCCAACAATAAAGCCATGGAGTGCAGCCAAACCTTCCGAAACAGAAACCACTGTAACTTCTACAATTTTTATCCGACTTGAATGAATTTTTACTTATTTGAAAGGACATTCAACGCAGATTCTGGACATATAATCATAATTGACAATAATCGTTTAATACATTTTCTGGAGCGGGTTATCTCCAACTGAAGTTGCTTTTCTAAATTTTCTCTAAAATTTTAAATGGAAACATATCGTTCTTTTATGTTTTTGTTTTCTAGAACTTAAATATTCTAAGATACTGGCGAAAACCCCGTATTGATGTCTCTTGTCGTTTTCGAGATATGTATGACCAAACGTGTCTTTTACTGGTAATTTTTCACTACCCCCTTTTTAATATTGTCGATATCTTAAATGGCCGTGTAATTTATTATCTTTAAATATCACACAAGTTCACTGTTTTTTTTAAATTGAAAATTAAAGAATTCAATGCTCAAATTGTTCGGCGTCATTATTCAGACAAAAATTTTATCGACGTTTTGTATTAAAGATTGCTGCCTCGACTTCAGATCGGGGCAAGCTAGCAATAGCATCCTTTATTCGATTTATCATATCTTCCCAGGTTGTGGATGGTGTTTGGTAAACGATTCCCTTTATTCTTCCCCAGAAATAAGAGAACAGCTAAATCTGGGGATCTATCTGGCCATGAATATACCGATCCTCTTCTAATCCATTGATATACGGAAATGTGATATCCATCAATTTGAGAAAAATGTGCTGGGTATCATGCTGAAACCACATTATTCTTCTTAACGCCAACGAAACGTTTTCTAAAAGTGATGGCAATTCATTTTGTAAAAAATTTAAGTATGTTTCGCCGTTTAAAATGCCATTAATAAAGCCAGCCAATAACTGTATCGCCCAAAATGCCACACTAGACGTTTATACTACCTATGTTAATGTCCGACCTGTCTCAACCAGTAAGGATTTTCTGTAGGACAATAATGCATATTAGGTATGCAAATTTACTTGCCCATCGCTAGAAAATCTTGCCTCATCAGTCCACAAAAATTGTTTAAAAAAATTATCGTTTTCACGGCACAAATTTTTTAATCAATTACAATAATTAAATCTAAGATCATAATCCGAATCCATAAGGGCTTGGTGCAAAACAAGATGAAAAAAAGGTGAAATTTATTGTCTCTTAAAATCCGACAAATTGTTGTCCTAATGGCAAAGACATTTCTTTTGTGCTTCAACATATGCAAGGACATTTATTTTATTATCATCAGTTCTAGCTCTGCGTTTTTTAATAAGGGCTTTAGTCGCCCCAAAATTCCCAATGGTACCTAATTTAGTCGCCAAACGCTTAAAAACTTTCCTGCCAAAATGCCTTCTTTCAGGATATCTAACAGCATATTCACGTTCAGCTATACAATGTGTTTTCATAATAGTGAAAATACACTGGGAGCATATCGCATGCTTTCTCGTTAGTATAAGACATTATTTTTAAGAGTAGAAACGAAAAACAAAAGAATAAATACTGTAAATAATATACAGGGTATCTCAAAAAAATGTACTCACACTGTCGCTAACAGCTGCCTTTTTTGTAGTGCAGGTGTAATGAATTAATCACGGCACGGCAGGAAATCAACTTAGTTTAGAAGAGAGCAAGTTTGTCCTGAAATGTTATTGGAAGAGCGAAAGTGCAAAGACGATTCAGAAAGGAATTTGCAAAACTGCCACCATCGCCCCGAACCATTGGTCGCATCAGATACAAATTAGAAGCAGATGGAACCGTCCAGAACGTCAACAAGAAACGTTCTGGACATCCACGAGCCCCGGAAAAGAAGAGCAGGTACAGGAAACACTAATTCGATCACCATAGAAATCTCTTCGACAAACTGCTCGGGAAACCCACATCTGAAAAGACGGAACTGTCACTAGTAAGAGTTACCTCAACGTGCTTCAGGAGTTTGTCGCTCCACAAATTTCAGAGATGTTTGGTGATGACGACGAGATTTACTTACAGCACTTGGAGCACCTCCCAACTACCATCGCCATGTACGAGCTTACATCGATGCAATTTTTCGAGACACATGGATTGGACGAAGGGGTACCATTGAATACTCTGTGCGTTCCCCAGACCTCACGCCCATTGACTTCTTTTTGTGGGAATATCGCAAAGACAAAGTTTATCGCACCAAACCAAATTGAAATTGGAAATTGAGAGACAATGTCGCGATATTCCTAATGACCTGTTTCGTTACGTTTGCGAATCCCTTGGTGCGCGTTATCAGCGTTGTCTGGATAATAATGGTCATCAATTTGAACATTTGCGAACATGATTCTTCAATTACATTTTTGTCCTCTGTATTCGAAGCTATTCCATTTCACTCTATGTTAATAAATAGGTAATATTTTTCTCGTCATTCGAAGTGTAAGTACATTTTTTTGAAACACCCTGTATTTGACACAAATTATTCAATGAAATCGTGTCTTTTTGAAAATTGCATCATGCATCTCCGAAACGATTACTGTCAATTATGAACATAAGCCCAGAATGTGCGTTGAATAAGCAAAAATTCATTTAAATCGGATAAAAATTGTAGAAGTTATGGCGGTTTTTGCTTCGTAAGGTTTGGCCGCGCCCCCTATCTGTATTATTGGAAATATAATAAAACGTTTTAAACAAAATTTGTTTGAAATGAAATAAGCTTTAAAAAACTTATTTTAAATTGTACGGCGTTTCCACAAAAAAAATCAATTTTTAGTGTTTGTCGTAGCAGTTACGTCCTCTTGCGGTTGTTTTTATATAGAGTTTAAAAATATCTTCATTGAAATTTTTATGCCTGATTTAGTCATAAAATTTTTCATCCCATTAAGTTTTGACACCTCTGGTTTTGAAGATATTGCCGGTGGACATTCATAATAGAACGGCCTGTATTTATTCCGAAATTCGTAAACCATTTTATTAGATCCTATTTGCATAAAATTTCATACAAATCAGATCGACCATCTGAAATCCGTTAACGTAATTATACTAGAGACCCAGTTTTGGCGAAAACTTCATCATAAAGTAATAGTTGATCAAAATTTAGAACTGCAAGATATATAGTACCACAAAAATCACAGCAGAAACCTTCTTCGAAAGAAAAATACTGTTACAAGGAACTAATGAAACGTATAACATTGTTCCAGTCACGTAATTTTATTGACTAATTCAATTGCAGTATTGCATGGTTAAAACATAGATTCTGTAATCGTTAATTCGAATAGTACTGGAGAATTATGGCATTCCAAGACAATTTTTATGCACCAGAAGTACCGAGAAGGAACAACTCGATGCAATGAAAAATGTGAAAGATGATTAACGATTTATTTATGAAAATTAGCCGCAACTGCAAATTCCGTATTGCAATCTGTAAACGTTAAGAATTTGCATTACTATCTCATTGGTAATCAATATTAACATTCTAATTGTTCACGGTTTATAAAGATATTTTTACGCTTCTCAGTTTCACTCATATTTACCTGTCACATTTCTTATTGATACAAGTAGTATGTTTGTACATGTAATTTATTACCGACATGCCACCAACTGTGGCTACATAAAGATAAACCACCAGTACTGCACGGGGATCAAACTTTCACCCTTTGTAGATCCTCATATAATAATCTACAATATATTCAACTAACCGGTCTTGCACCTTTGATGCTTGGTATTATAGTTTCTTGTGCAAACCAAGGTAGTTATTATAAACCATTCGATTAAAGTAATACGTGAATCGTAAAGGCGTCCATTAAAGTCAACATAGAATTTAATTTTCGCCATAACGTTTAGTGTAAACTATATACACAACAAATCTAGAAAATACCTACCAATAAAATCTTCTCTGTATTTAATATTAGCTTTCATTTTTATAGCAATAATACAGAGAATACCTAAGAATTCATGTTATTATCATTAAATATGTCCGACATGTCACGATTTACACAAGAAAGTTACATTTTCAATTGATAAAATATTAGCAATCACCAATATAACATTTTATCGGCAACTGTACAACTAATTTTACTATAAAACGAACACTATAATAGTTATTTACATAAAAGTCAGGAAAATCTCACATTACTGAAGAGGAGCTAAATTGAAATACGAGGTACTTCGTGCCGAGTATTTTACAGCTCTGAGTCAAGTAGAGATTTTATTGACGTGATTTGTATTAAATTTTTCCGGAAATCCCAAAAGACGAAATTTTCAAATTTAAAGAAAAAAATTTTTCTACGACTCTTTAATAATATGCTTATTATTCGCTAGTTTTGAATAGATAACAACACCTATTACCTATCCGTGAGTAATGAATTTTATTACTCACTAACTCACTAACGCTATTTTAATTACTATGAATTTTGGTCTGTAAAAAGCAAGTCGGAGAAAAGGTATAGTATTCTACTCGCATGTAATAGCCATTACTCACTCAGATGATTACCAAAAAAAAAGAATTTTCGTGGATTCAAGAATCTGACGATTTCGGAAAAAGCGGAAGTGCGATGTGTACCGTGTGCACTACAGATGTTAGGAAAAAATGCCTGATCGCGTACTCTAAAAGCATTTTATGTCATACTACCTTATTATTTCACCATAACAACTCTGAAACAAGAAACATTAATGACTAAATAACGCCTCTTTACATGAGAACCGGATTTTAGATAGCAACAGGCGTTAATTTTTATAACGCCCGCTTATAACGCCTGGAAATGTAAAATTATGCCTGTTTTAATCATCCTAATCAACTTCTTGCAAGTATGACATAAAGTTATGAAGACACCACGGGCGTTATGAACATAACGCCTACGGTCGACGTATATCCCTCGGCCCAGAGGCCCTCGGGCAATACACTGTCGACCTTAGGCGTTATTTAGTTCATAACGCCCTAGATACCTTAATTACTATAATGAACAATCAGAATTTCATAGATAAATTGCAGCAGGAATAGCCAACCTCGACAAAATCGCCATCATCGAATATTTGTCGGCCAAAAAGCAATTGCAAATAAAAATGGCAAGAGTAACACTACAAAAAATTTACGAATGCACTTAGCTGATGTACCACATGTCAGTGTCTTTCAGATTTATTGAGGAAGATTTGTAAATTCGAGAAGAGTTTCTTGGTTTCTACGAAACCAGTTAGAGACGTTTTTCTCCGTTTTGAATTTCATATCAACAATATTCGTGGACAATGTCAGAGGAAATTTATCGGGTTTAAAAGTTAGAATAAACGGGAACTTTTTGTTCACTTCGTAGCTCATCGTTTAAATTTTGTAGTTCAAGACGCCCTACAAAATTTTTTGTGTGTGATTTTAGGAATTGTCAACGACATTTTGTAAAAGAGTCGCCAAAGCGTTTGGCCTTTTTAAGGGTTTCAAGATGACAATTCACTTTTAATTTCAAGATTTATTTGCTATCAAGTTGTGAGGCTCTGTTACAAAAAATGGCCAATTATGTTTCAGTATCGGAATATTAAAAGTAGTCGAGAGTTTGAATGTGATGATAGACTATTTCTACGCAAGGATATGTTATTAGATATTATTTCTGCAAAATTATGGCGAGCACCTAGTTTTTTATTAGATGTCAATTTTTTAAAAACACACAGGTGCCTGTGATTTGGATCCAACACTTACTGTACCCACCACGATTTGCACATCTGAAAGAACTTTTTCGTCACTTTGTCACTTAAAATCCTATTTACGATCCTCTATGCAACAAAGGTTGATGAAATCATGAAGCAGTATTGTACGTGCATCACGATTATGCCAAATCTTTCAGGATCTTGGAGGATCTTAAATTTATGACAACACGACGGAGCTGTTGAGGAAAAAATTAAAAAAGAAATCCAAATTTTAGCACTAAAGAGAAGATGGATAACATTAGTATGCACCTCAATATACAATAAAAAACAACATTGAAATTTCTATAGGTAGGCACAGCAACTGCATGTACCTTTCCTCGAAGGAGACGGCGACTACCATCTGAAATAAAACTAATATCTTACTTCAAAAGAGGATACGTTTTAGGCATTGCCTTATATAAAAAATTAAATTGGAAATGTAATATGTTGTCCTCATTAAATCTATGATGGAAGTGATGCTGTTGGTATAAGTTTTAGACCGAGGTAAGGTATCCAATGATTTTTGGACGACTGTCTAAGTGTACACACAAATAAACGTAAATGTTTTCGAACATTAAAAGGATTTTGGAAAATTAAAATTATTTCAGGGTCCTAATTTAAGTTTTTAAACGAATTTCTATCCTATCAATGGAAATTAACATTGTTGCACATAACATAACGTCGATGAAGTACTACACTTTGACTATAAGGATTAAAAAGGTAATCGAATTTACATTTACGTATCCAAGCATTTCCTAATGAAGCTAAGTAACAACCGTATGAATTATTTTATTTTATAAACTGTGCTCATGTAATATTAACAACCTGGCTGTGTTATAAAAAAGAAAAACAGTGTAATAAAACCCTTTGCGGGAAGAAAATGAAACTCTTTACTTCTATTTTCTATGTACTGACTAACCATTAAAATGGAAATTTTATGAAACGTGCCAGCCCACATTTCTCAGTGATCGCATAAAATGTAAACTGGATGATTTCAAATTGAGAAGTACGTTTCTGTCGTACGAACTGGTAAGCATTTACACCAGAAATTTTCTTAATTACAAGTTTAATAAGTTTATTGTGAAATATAAATTATATATAAACAAATCGGCAACATTAAAGAGATAGGGAATGTTTCTACCTAAATAGCTAATGAATATGATTTTATATTTTATAATCCGAATCTATGCGCGTTTCTGTACCCCATAGAGAGTTTTATTATAATATGACAATAGCGTCAAATGTATTTTTAATATGATTAAACCGCACACTTAATTTTAAAATGAATTAGTAGAATCGTTTTACTGCATTTATTACATTATGCTATCGGCGTTTTTCCTTTAAAAAATTCCACAGTAATGAAAATACAATCTTTTGTCGAATACTAAGGTACATCATGCGTACACCGTTTTGTAAGTAAGTAATTTATAATATAAGTAGGTAAATTCTAATATCAGGCAAGTAGGGAGTTGAATCTATTTTCATCTACGCAAACCTGCGTCACTTTTAATAAGTGTTTATAGAAATATTCTAAGAGAAAATCGCAAATTACACCTCCATTTGGCCGTAAACTAGGTTTCAGAACGGGAGCTTTTTACTGAGCTTTAAGTAATATTGTTGAAAATTAAATAAAAATAACTAGATCTGATTGCTATATATTAGCATATTATGTATTAACATAACATTTTAGTTATTCTAGATTTCAGATTTCCTAATTCTAGCTAAATGTCTTCATTATACAACGTGGCCACGATCTTGAAAACGGTAAGAGAAGGCGGTTAAATTAGGGAAACGCTGTATAATTTAGGGCATGTTCACATGTAGTTTGTAAAAGTTCATTATTGTTGATTGGGTTCATAATCTTGATGTAAGAAATGATTTCCTCTAAATGGGGTAATTAAATGATACTAATCAGTGGTAATTCACAAAACCTTCCCCATAAATGGCATAAATAACATTTATTAATAAATAGACAGTAAGCGAAGTTGAACTCGTAAATATAGCCAATGGTGGTGAATGATGTGTGTTAAAAAAGTTTGTGGAACTTGCGGCTCTGTTTACATCGGTCAAACCGGTAGAAAGTTTAAAGTTAGGTTTGTTGAACATTTCTCCTGCATTAAGAATAATAACATCATCCTTTGCCCATCACATTTTAGATCGAGGACATTCCTTTGACCCAAAGTCCCATTACGAAATATTACACATTTGCGATAAAGGTACCAAGCTAAATTTATTGGAAATTAAAGAAATTGTGACCTCCTTCAATCATAATCCATCCGCATCCTTGAATGAAGTTCTCAATATTAATAAAAATTTGTTGGTTTTATAGTTCTATTTAGTCCTTCACTCCATTTGGAATTTATTTCAACTTCGCTTACCGTCTATTTATTAATAAATGTTATTTATGGAGAAGGTTTTGTGACTTACCACTGATCAGTTTCATTATTGTTTATCGTTTCCGAGATTTAAAACAAAATTCGATTTTTGGGTTTTTCTTTTTTCGTAATTCCTTCATTTTCAAAAACCAAAGTTATACTTCTTCAGTGTCTTTTTGAATCCTATTAGATGGCGGTTTCAAATTTTTTATTTGACGTTTCGTCTCCGGGAAACCATCAACTTTATTTTTTATATTGCCGCAACAAACGAAACACCCTGTATTTGATAGTATTTTTTATTACGAATTTAACCATGTATTACACATTATGGTTTTGAAGCTCATTTTTAAGAAAAATTCGGATTAATATTAGTATTTGATAATGTTTTTACCTACTTCCCGAGTACGAAGTAAAAGGGAAGTATTGTATTAAGTGTTCAAAAACTAAAAATTTGACCTATGCAAATTTTTACATATCTTTGCGTTTCTGAATACGTAGATTCAAAATATGAAAAAAAAAATTTCCGTCTGTCGTCTGTAGTCTGTCCGTACACATTCCTTGCAACGCCCTAAACTCAGAAACTATTAAAGTGATCGAAATGCGGTTTTCGCCAATCGATTACATTTGGGCCAAGGACGAAAATGCTGATATTAGTTTTGATGACGTCACTTCCGGTATAAGCTAAAATAGCGGCACTCATTTTTTTTTATAAGATAAAGTTGCAGTTTTTTTATGTAGTTTAAAAGAGTGTTTTTGTCTGAATTCAGCAATATATATTATGCTATACTTATTTTTTGAAAAAAGTATTAAAAATATAATTATAAAAAAATTACTGCAACGCTCAATACTCAAAAACTATTAAAGTTATCGAAATGCGGTTTTCGCTCATGAATTACATTCGGACCAAGGACGAAAATGCTGATATTACCTTTGATGACGTCACTTCCGGTATAAGCTAAAATGACGGCACTCGTTTTTTTTATAAGATAAAGTTGCAGTTTTTTTATGCAGTTTAAAAGAGTGTTTTTTTTCTGAATTCAGCAATATATACAGTGTGTCCACGGATTGACTTCACTATAGGTGTAAATGACCAAAAATTTTGGAATATCAAAACAATTTCTTCAGATTCTGCCCTGATTCATTGGAAATGAATTTTGATAACATTTTTAATTTTTTAAATTCAAAGCCGCCTTGGTGGTGGAGCAAAAACTATTTTCTTTGCAGGTAAAGTACCTTTTTTGTGTATCATAGAGCAAAATTTTATTAAGAAAAGCTGTTCAGAATTGGAAAACTGACCATAAAATGACAATCGGTATTGTTTGTAAACAAATGAAAATGTAATGTTTGAAATGTTGTATGCATAGATTCCGATTTAATCGATGAAGCAGGGCAGAATCTGAAAAAATCGTTTTGAAATTCCAAAATTTTTGGTCATTTACACCTATAGTGAAGTCAATCCGTGGACACACTGTATTATGCTATACTTATTTTTTGAAAAAAGTGTTAAAAAAATAATTATTAAAAAATTACTGCAACGCTCGATACTCGGAAACTATTAAAGTTATCGAAATGCGGTTTTCGCTAATGAATTACATTCGGGCCAAGGACGAAAATGCTGATATTGCCTTTGATTACGTCACTTCCGGTGTAAGCTAAAATGGCGGCACTCATTTTTTTTATAAGATAAAGTTGCAGTTTTTTATGTAGTTTAAAAGAGTATTTTTTTCTGAATTCAGTAGTATTTATTTTTTGAAAAAAGTGTTAATCCGAGGGAAGTCTCGTGGCAACTTGTCAGAATTTTTTTATGTACAAATTTAACAACTCCAATTTTTTAAACCTATTTAATTAAAGTTCAAATAGGTTGCCGTTATTTTCTAGACACAGGTAAGCTCTCTTTACTGAAGAATTTAAAACACGGTCTAGCATTTCTGGGGAAATTGTATTAATTACTGCCATAATCGATACTAACACCTGCTCTTCATTTTCAAAACTCCCTTCATACACTTGGTTTATCAGGTAACTCCACACTAAAAATTCAACGGACTTAAATCGGGTGATCGGACTGACCAAGCTATTCCACTGTAAGTGCCGGGGGCTGGGCCACCATCTTGTTGAAACCATGCCCATGTGCCCATCCACATATTAAATCCAAATCTATGTTGATGTCTTGATTCTTTTTTTAAATAAGGATTTTGTTTTGCCCAATAATGTTTGTTACGTCGTGTCGGTTGAAAATTCAAATGTTGGTTATGTTTTCATCAGACCAAATTATTTTAAAATGAAAATTTAGATCTTCGTCACATTTTCTAGTATACCATTCGCAAAAACTTGCTCGCCGCTCCTGATCGGCTGGTCTAAGGCCCCGACAAACTCGAAATTTATATGGCAGAAACTTATTCTTATTTAAAATGAATTGTGCTGTAGAATTAGCTATAATGGTTAAATTCGTAATAAAAATGCTATCGAAGACAAGGGCTTTCGTTGGTTGCGACGATATAAAAAAATAAAGTTGATGATGGTTTCTCGGAGACGAAACGTCGAATAAAAAATGTGAAAACGAAAGTGACAACGAAGAAAAGTACCTTTGGTTTTTAAAAATCATTTAAAATAAATGAAGGAATTACGAAAAAAGAAAAAGCCAAAAATCGCATTTTGTTTTAAATCTCGGAAACGACAACTTTTGCAAACATGCCCTAAATTATACAACTTTTTTTTAATTTAACCGCCTTCGCATCTCTTACCGTTTTCAATTTCTACATGCTGTTCATCCTTATCTTGGGCGCGTTGTATAAGCGTGTTGGTAATCCTAGCGAAAACTTTTAAAGTTTTAAATGTAATTGAAAATGATCGATATAATTAAAGTAACTAACAGCAAAGGTATTGTTTAATTAGGATTTCGATTCGTAAAAAAAATTGAACTAGAACATGTTAAGGCAGATGGTTAATACAAGCACGTGAGTTTGAATCTTTTCTATTTAGTTTTCTTAGCACTTCTTAATTGTATCCATGTATATAAATCGTCTTTTACAACAGTTTAACGATATATTAAATAAATAAACTTAATTACAGTTATAAAGTTCTAACAAGACGAAGAAGGAGGTTCATTATTGTAATGATCCAATAAACAACTGTATACCGACTAGATTTATATAAATTTTCAAATTTTATGTTTCCTAGTTTAAGAAAATTTACAATCTGTTGTGATTTAGTTATGGGGCATGTGAAACGTTTATTAATAATTACTATTATCGTTTGGTCATGTGTTAAATAACCTTTGATCTTGTTTATTGGTACAGTACAACTTTAAATGACTTGTTTCATTTTTTATATAATCTGTGCTCCAACTGCTTAACATCATTCACGAGCAGTGTAACGTCTTTCAATTATCTTGTCAAACTTTCGTTAATATTGGTACAAGGTTCGCGCCCGCTTACGATTACTTATGTATGTAAACATTAAATTAGGTAGTATTTATAGAGCTGTAAAAATACAGTGAAATCATCCATTAATGTACACTATAAAACAATAATTTTTCATGTAATTTTCTCTACTACGATTTGTTGTGTAGTAGAAATACGGAACGTAGGAATATCAAATTATCGTATTTTATGAGCCACATAAGATAAGGCAATAGATCAACTATTGAGACAAATTCAGATGGAATTACCAACTCTCCTTATCTCCTTAGCCAGTAGTTACACAACTATTATGAGCTACACAATAATAGTTCGTAATATCAGCACTTTTGGATTTTGGATTGGCGAATCAAACTTCTAGCCGAATTTCTAATAAATAAGTTTAGTATAGAGGCAAATTATATGTATGGAGTGGCAAAATTATTACATTTTCGAGAAACCGAAAATTTCAGAAAATGTTATCTACGTTTCTGACGTTGCTGTCGCTACCATTTTCGTCTTTCCAGTAAGGTAGAGATAATTGATGTAATTACAAATTAGAAACTATTATTAAAACTTAATTATATTACGTTTGAACAAGGATTGAGCTATAGGTCCTCATACAAAGGTCAAAACTGATAGTTATATTGTAATAATAATAAGTAAAGTGCAAGAAAAACTCAAAACCTCCCCTTAAAACAATTTATTGCCTAATGACATAATTATAAAGATGAAATGAAGAGTTATGTTTTTTGGGTAAGTACTAAAAGTACTGAAACATCGACAATGCAACTGGTGAATTATAATATCCTGGTCTAATACCTAATAAGTAATAACGTTTAACATTTAATTATTAATTAATTGTGAATTAATGATTTTCAAATGAACTTGTAATTGAAAAAAAAAACGCTTATAATAAACATCCAGGTACTATTTATAATAAGCATACTTTAGCGTGACGAAATCTTTTAATTAATAACATCTAAACAAGGGTTAGGTAATATTAAAGACTATCATCCTAGTGATAAGATAAATATTTTTTTAAATAGAAACTATTTCTAATACTTAACGGCTCTATAAAATTTCTTACATTGCCGATGCCGTACTTGATCAGTAACGGAACTGGCCTTGATTGAACATTCATTTTAATCATAAATCAATGTTAATTCCTGTAAATTCCTAAAAATATTGCAAATAACTTTCTATGGTTAGTTTTGGTAAACAGTTGAAAAGTGAATGAACCTTGTGATTCTACATTATTATCTAGTTTCAAGATTAACATATTTAAGGAATTATAATTTCTATTAAAATAGAACCGGTTGTGATTTATGTTAATATTTTCAATAATTTGCCACTAGAACAGAATTTATGTATTCTCTTACTGTTTATTTTATTTTTAAGGGCATGATTATGTACTTAGTTGTAAAATGAAACTATTTATTTGCTGTAATGCTGTAACATTGATTAATTAACTTGATCGCAATAAAGTAAGTTGAGATTATTAAATTATTAGGTAACTGTGAGATGTACTTATCTTAACATTAACAATTACGTGATATCGTAAACATTGATTTAGCTGATGTAATTTCACAGGACACATTTCGTGCGAAGGGATAATGTTTAATTTAAGTTTTTATGATGTCTGTTTTGCGTGTGACTACATTAATTATGTACTTAACAGTAACTACTCTTATGTTTGAGATATTTACACTAGCAATGTATGTATTTGATTAATGTACTTGTTTTACACGACGTAGGTACTTAAAGGTTAACTAAAACGTATTAATATCCAATTTTTGTTCAAACATTTGATAGGTACATTAATTGGAAGGAACTGGAGAATTATAAAATTGTAATTTACACGATCAAGGAATACAGGACCTTTTTTCACCACCCACATATGCGCGGGATTATAAATTTGATATTTAAATTGAACATATTCGTTTATTGGACCGTATTATTAGTCATTCATAAAACGCTTTGTAATTTTAGAAATTATTGAATAAATCTTTCAAGAACTGTAAAACATGAAGCGTTTATTCAAATTCTCATTTAGCATTAAGGTAATAAAAATCATTGATCAGGTCTCGACAGTTAACATGAAAATATCTTCAATCGGATGTGAAATATCAGAAATTTGGTTAACGGTGTTTAAATAAATGTAAAATTCTTGTTATTTTAAAAATTGCAAACTGTAGTTTCCTGATAAATATTATCAAACACAGTTCAGGTTTGCATGTTTTTACATGGCTTGCGCCATACATAAATATTACACATTTTTTGTCGTTAAATTAAAGTGGTGGAAACTACAACAATTTCAGAACACGTTTCCCTGTAAGTAGTAAGATTGTCTACATTCAGATGTAATCAAGTACCTTACCTTATTTTAAATCCAGTCAAAATTCTGTTAAACCTAAAACAAGAACATTAAATTAGCATATTTATTGTTATTTTATTACTATTACGTTTACGTTATTGTACATATCTTTTAGAAGATCAGTGAAACATTGCACCCTGTTATAACATTCTTTCAGTGTTACGGGAAATGTTTTGTTTAATTATAATTGGTAGGCGCTAACTTTATTTATAAAACTACAATTCGATTATATTTACCACCGCTTGAAAAATTGTTTAACGTATAGGTACAAGTATGTAGTCGATTTAAATTAAGAACGGCATTCTCTGATATCGATCAGAAGGACTTGACATCCGTTAATGGCGCTAACACGTTATACACCTCCAGATTGGTTTAATGAACTAAGATAACAGATAGGTACAACTGTCAAGGGCCATTACTTCCTGTAATACGTAAATGGCGTTGCTAAAATTATACAGAAATTATGAGGTGAGATTGTATACCTAAAGTTTTAATGTAGTACATTTACTGTTGAGTAACTGCTGTAAGCTTGGGTGGGCTAAACAAAAACGTGTAATTTGATTTTTTGACAAAAGAACCTAAAAGTGTGTATATAGGTATTAGTTGTAAAAGAAAGCGTGTTTAAATCGCGCTTTCAAAAACGCGCGTGTTTTAAAGTTGCCATGGCATCATCATCAATTTGAAAAACGTGAATTCTTATTGGTTATTGATGTGACAGGAGTACTTTGTTACGTCAAATAAAATGACAGATTGCAAATTAATTTCCGTTTTTCTCATTTCTATGACAACGAAAGGTATACTGATTTCACATTAGGAATTCAACCATTTCACATTATTAGTTCTTATTTCCATTTTAATACCACTATTTATGATTTAAAAGTGAACCAATAAAAAAAAATAGCGTAAAGTATTCGTGGATAAACAGGTCTTTAAAACACTTGCTCTATTTCAAGCACTCCGGCTGCGCCGTCGTGCTTGAAAACTCGCGCGTGTTTTAAAGACCTGTTTATCCACTCAATACTTTAGCATACTATTTTCACATTTATATTTACAAAATCTAAGGGATTTAAAAAAATAAAGTGCATGTGAAATACTTTGAAGTGATTCATAGACTCAAAACAGAAATTTGTATGGTCAGGAATGTTTTTCCAACGAAGTAGAGAGTTGACCGACATTTTATTTCATGATTGAGATAAATGATTACACTTTACACATCAACGACGATTGCCAAGAATCATGAAACATCTTTTAGTCATTAAAATCCTAGGTTTTATGAGGAACCAAAATTGGTACTGGATTACCTGAAATGGCACCAAGTTGGCATAGTTGCAGGTGAACGTATATGAAGTAGCTTAACGAGAGAGTGTCTAAATTTCAAAGATATTAAAAAAGTGAAGAGATAGAAGAGGAGCAAGGAGGATAGATATCCGTTTTTGGGGATGGCAACAGAAAAACATTAAAGAACTGTTACCTCTACCGCTACCATTTTAAATCAATAAAATCTTCTTATATCAGAATAATAATAATATGTAAATTCCACTTATTTTTATCACCGAATAAAAGTTTGGTAGCTATGTGAATTCGTTAAGTCTGTGTGTGGCTTTTTTGTGTTAAGGAATTTTAAAATTCTGAAAGAACATCAAAAAGTACATTTATTAGTCATAACTATATATTGCGGTATTTGCACTGCAATTTTGTTCGGTCTGGCAATGCTAGAAGAGCATTCTCAATTTGATTATTTATTAATATTTTAAGTGGAATTTACGGCTTATAATAAAACTTACGTAGGTAAGTAAGTTTCGATGACAGACAGTATAATCAATAATTTAGAATAAGGAATAACACTAGCAGCCATCAAGTCAATTTTTTATAATGGTGTTATAGAATATAATAAATTACCTGAGCAAATTAAGAGTGCAATAAATATTGAACAGTTCCGTGAAGTTTATGAATAAAAATAAGTAGAGTAGAGAGATTACAATTTATTTTAAGCTACTGTTTCTTTCAAATAAATAAATTAATTAATTCAAAATATTTTTGTTTTAAAATGAAAAAAATTTCTAAAATTTCCTCCTGGTAATTATGCACAAATTTTTAAAAAAGATCATTTTTCCGAATACCTACGTCAACCTTTTGCGTTTACAGATTACCTAGGTACCCATTGAATGACGGAAATGAAACGTCATGTTGTCCAAACGAATGGATTCAAAAAAACTTTCCTTCTGGTTCTGAATAACGCATTGCAGTTTTCCTATAAGTGAATTTTTGTGGCGGTTAAAGCTTGTGCGGTTTTATTTTTTTCTCGCCCAGTATATTTTATATTGTTGGTATAATTAAAATTATGTTTGAAGAATGTTTGGATTCAGTTATTGAGTCCATGTGTGAATTACTGAATTATATTTTTTAAATTTTATAAAGCGTGTAATTTTGTTTAGGTTGTATAAAGTTATAAATAGATCCTACTTGTGACATATACGGACAGAAGTGCTGACAAAGCGAAAAGGTTGGACCGTTTCACATTTTAGAGCTGGACGCAACTAACGAAACCAATCGAGAGCGCAGGTGCGAAGTAAATTGGGTAGTTTTATTAGAAAAATAATAGTGTAGGTTAATCAATACGGTATCAATTTGTGATTTTGTGCTTTTTTTGCATGTTTCGTCGCTTAGTAATTTTTATTTATTTTTAGTCAGTATTATAAAACTCGTTCTAATACAAGTCATATTCTCGTTTTACGTCCATTTCTTTATAAATGAACAACCAGCACAATACTTTTACTTAAGATTAAGTGTTTTTTTAACAAACCACTACATCTTTTGGTCCTTCGAGCCGGATCAAAAGATGTAGTCCCGTAGTGATATGATGCAACCTGCAAAAAACGAGCAGCCAGAGGCAACGCGCGACTACCCTCAAGTAGCCCAAAAGACTGTCTTAACTTTGCTCCCATTTGTCACAACGTATCGTTGTGAAACAGGTTTTTCAGCTTGTACCTACCAACTTATACAAAAAACAAATTCAGGCCGAGATTGGATGCTACCCCAAATATGCACATAACACCGCAAAAGCTGTTGTAGCAAATTTGTTGGCAATTAAATCACAAGCAGCGTATTCTGAGTTCCAAAAGTGGTGCGAAATGAAGAAGATATCACTGAATAAACGGTATCAGAAAAGGTTCTTCTTGCTTATTTTTCATACAAAGTATTTCAACCGTCGACGATCTGAAGTCACTATTCTATGTTAATCTATGTCAATAAAAATGTATAATTTAAACATGAAATCTCATTTTGTCACTTGTAACTAAAATGAGTGTCAAAATTATGAATTATGACATTTCGTAACTGAATTGCAAAATAACTATTTATATAACTAGTTGCAAAATGAACGTGTTTTGCATCGTGTTTATACCATACAAGATTTGTTGTAATTCAGTTGAGGAAAAAAAAAATTTCATTACGTTTCATTTTCATTTTGAATTTATATTACTTGATTATTATTTAACATCCATGTTTGTTTCTATGGAAATAACCATTATTTTGTGACTGAGTGACAAAATGAAATTTTATTTTGTCACTAATAAGTGCCTAAATGAAAACTAGTTACAAAATGGCCTACATTTTGTCACTAAAACAACTGTCAAAATTATGATATTTCGTAAGTGAATTACAAAATGGTTATTCTCGCACAAAATGTAGGTATCTGCTGAGAAAAAGCGTTATGAATATGATAATAAATCAAATCAAACAGTACTTATAGTCAATAGTGGTCAATAGTATAAAATCAGATATTTCACTTTTCCCACCCAAAATCGTCCATAGTCACTTACAATGATTCTTGACAAGTTAATATCGCGATTGGTTTTTTCCCTCCAGAAGCTCATGAAAAGTCTTTCCCACCGAAATTCAGTTACACATAAACATTTTTAATTTGACAACGGGAACTTAATTACAAAATGACACATGGACACTGTTTGAAGCATTGGCGCTGCACGAACGAAAAATATAAGGTTTTATAACACTATCGCCTTTTGAAGAATTTGTGGCGTAATCGAAGATATTTTCTATTAATGGAAATCATAATTATAAAAATTCCTTTAAAAATTTAATTATTTCTTTCATCTTCCAAATAATACTATATAAGAAGAGGGTAATGGCAGCGCAGAAGGGTTCGTTTCCTTTGACTAGTATTTTCTGAGTTACTGTGAACCTATGTTATTAATTAATTACAACTTAATTAACATAGTTAAGTGAATGGGTATCATCCGATTATTTCTAAAAATTAGAGGCAACCATATCAATGCAGTGCCGTCCTTAGGAAAAGCGGGGCCTGGCGCAAAAAGTTTTTCGGGGCCTTTTTGAAACCAAATATCCCCCCCCCCCACAGTCACAAGCAAATGTATACAAAAAAGAAGTCATTTATACAAGTAAGAATGCAAAAACGAATAACCTTTATAAATATATACAGTCAATATACAACACTCAATAACGGATCGTATTCTTTAAAATTAGTAAGAATTTGTAAAAAAACAGTACCTGATTTTATGTCAGTAGGTAGGTATACTAGGTACACACAAGATTCACCGACGCGACGGTAATTTTTGTCTTTCTTAAGCCTTTTTCCCATCTATAAACTCGCGCTAACAATGCTAATGCTCGGTATTCCCGAACTCGTATCGTTGACCTTGACCATTATCAACTTCTTAATTAAATCGGTGTTAAGATTCACACACAGGTCTCAAGTCCACAGCTAACAAAAATTTCGGTTTGAAAATAGGTCACTCCACGCGAACTCACTTCCATTAACCATAGATATCGTTTCTTTTACTCTTCGAAAATTGGTACTTCTCAAGTACCTCTCAGTTAAGTCTTCACCAAAAAAACACTTTTTTGTTCACTTTTAATTTCGAGACGTATCTCACGTTTCTTTACATTCACTCAAAACCTACTGACTGACTGACTTTTCAGTTTTGTTCTACCCGCATTCATGGGCAGTTCACGGTCGCACCTCAAAACTGTTTATTGCACATTTTATAAAAGTGTCATTTTTCATCTCATCAACAATTTTCTTTACGTAGCGCGGGGCCTCGCGTCCTGTACCTATTGTAACTTAGGATGCTTTAACCATAAGAGCCATTCATACATATATTGCACAGTCAGTTGGTAACAATAAGTACTTTAATAACTAAAAACTTTTTAGAGCAAAATCTCAACCTAAAAGTTTTACAGCGCGAGTAAGGCCCCGCTCCGCGGGGCCTCAGCAAGCGCGGGGCCTGGAGCGGCCGCTCCACTCGCTCCACCCTAAGGACGGCTCTGTATCAATGTTACCGTAAGGGTTTTTACTGCATTTTAAAAGGGAAAAACATGCGGCATCTTCTGTTATCTTAAAATATCTCGATAATTTCAAAATTACTGTCATCTGCAGACTTATTTACATATAATCCCCAGTTTACTATCCACGCAAGTAATAAGTTCTAGTTTTAATTTCTTACATACGGAAGTTACGCGAACAAATCGTCGCTCCTCCACCGTTAGGTGTCTGATTATACCCGACCGTATTAAAGATTCTCGAATTCAAATAAAACTATTTCTTTCAGCAACAGAAACCCTCTATATAGTAAATATATAAATGTAAATAACACAAAGTTTCCGTTTCAATTCACTTATCTTGTCCATGAACTTTTACATTCAGCTGTTTCCTTTTATGGAGGACCAGCTAGTGGCGTATTAGTATTTTTATAAGTTTAAATAATATAGCCGTTCGCTAATGTGAAAACTGCATTTCAACTTTAAAATGTTACATACAATACATCAATTCCTAATAAATTATTCAGCAAAAATATTTTTATCATAAAATTGAATATGTATACAAAAAGCACAAAATATTGATTTTCACTGCTCATTCACATGCCTGTTTCATGTGATATATTGTTATTATAACTAATAACATTAAATTATAAAATGCATATCATGATAAATTAAATTCATATGCAATGAGCTTAAAATTACACGTTTGCGTGTTTTACAATATTTAGGTATATTTTATATTTAAATATTCTCTCATTAGTGAACGTGCAGCAAGTATTGAGGCAATATTAATCAAGTACACAGTTTGCAATTTTCATACACATTAATTAGTGTCGTCTGGTGTAAAAAGGGAAGATTTTTGTAAACGAGCGTCATCTTTCACTTATAGCTTCAAAACCTCAATTTGTTGTCTGAAACGAAACCCATTTGTGAACCTTAACTCTTGAAATATGCATATTAACATCGAAAAAAAATTGTATCGACAATTTCACGGTTAAAGTGGCCTGTAACCATTTTTGTTGCATAAAATTGGTTATTTTTAATTTTTATGGCTATCAACCGTTATTAATTAAATAAGCAGTGTAGGAATACACGTCCCTGAAAAAATTAATAGATCACGTAGCATAGCTGATGAGGTTTTTTTGTATTCACCAATTTGAAGATGAAAAAAATTATATTTTCTCTGCAAGAATGTGCTTACATTTAAATATTTTTCCTTATATGTGATGGTAAGTTTTCTCTCTACAAGTATCGGTACATTATTGTTTCCAAGATCTGATTAATTATGTTTTCACATACATCCTATAACAATATCCAGCTGGTTTAATGTTACTACCAGGTTACGGACGGTCTTAGTGAGTTTTATAGAAGTTTTATACAGTAATAATTTAACATTTTTATAGATAAACGTGTTTCCTATTACGTTGTGCCGGTTTAGCACATATTCATGAGTACCTCGTAGATTTTTATTAAGTACTTTATATAAATTCAAACTTCTCGCATACATTTCAACGCATGTTCATGTATAAAACAAGTAAATATTTATTTACGTTAGATATTTTACAGTTGCAATTCCATTTTACGTTGTTACTTTGTAATTCGAATGTTAATTATATGTTGACGGCATAGTAATCTTATCCCAAAAATGTGCAACAAACAACAATAGGAGGAAGGAATGTAATTTATAAACATTATGCTGCTTTCTAACATGTCAAGTATTGTTACAAGTACTGTACAGTTTAATATTGTTTACAAAAGTTTACACGATTCCTACACATCTGCTATTGAAAACTTAATTAACCAATTTTGCGCTTCCCATTAGATATAGTGAAAGTCGCTTAACCTCAGATTTACTTTCATTTGCGCAATTACTAAAGCAAAGAGATAGGTAACTAAAATTATTAGGCTAGTAAGAAATAAACTACGATATTTTAAAATAAAATAATTAAACCCGTAATTAACTTTTGCTAATAGATGCAACGTATATTTTTGTTAAGTCTTTTTATGTCGGTAGCTGAGGACTGCGAGCTTCTGAAGATCACGAATTCTCGGAATGAACCTTTGTAGAGCCTTGGTTGCTGAAACGTTCAATAATTGTTGGTGTTTGGACATTTTCAAACAATCTCTTCAGTTTTTCTAATAACAATATTCGTGGTCGCATTACGTCTGACGCTCGAGCTTATGCACAAAATAATTCAATTTGAATAAACGGTTCCAAAGAGTTTAAACCATAATAATGTAACAACTCTTTACGGCAGAACAGCCAACTACGCCTGCAGTACAAGGTGGTAGGTGACACAGACCAGCAACCTAACCGCCGGCGCCGTAAAACCCAGATACCTGAAAGAACTGATAAAAAAAAAAGCAAGGGAAAAAGTTAAAAGTACTTAAACTGAACGTATTATCATACATGGGAGAACAAGAAAAAACAAATCTATTGAAACAAAGTAAAATAGGTATATGTTCATATATGTATAGAAACGAAAGAGGATATCATGCGTGTATCAGGATATTTTTATTTTGAGAACCTATTAGGGAAAACTCTGCAGTAATAATTTTTTGAGCCAATGAGAATTAGGTTAAGAATGATCTAAGACATCGTAATAGACATGAGTGGTAGTTACCCATACCAATTTCGAAGGAAGAAGATATTGAGAGAGAATAGATAGTAGTAAGCCGTAAGAGTAGAGATTTTTTGACGATTCCGTTTTGTTACGGTTACCAAAACAATCCTTAATTTAGTGCTGTTTGTAACGGATAATCTCATTAACTGGGTGCCATTAGTTTAAGGTAGGTAAGGACTTATATTTTTTAAAAAGTATTGAACTTTAAAACAAGGTGTAACCAAGGCCTCCGTGTAACCCCTGCAGTTATCATTTTTTCAGTTACGAAAGGGCGATCTAAAAGATGTTTTGTTGTTAATACTAATAAATATCTGAGTGAGTTTGAAACCTTCCGTTACAATCGCGAATGAGTCATCTGCAAACTAAGATTAAATTGGGCTCCAAAGAAAAAATGGCAGAAGAGACAATAAACATTAAAAGTCTATCTACAACATAAATCAATAAGAAAAGGAGAAGTGCTACAATATAAACAAACAAGAAATATAAATAGCATAATAATAATGATTACAAATAGAAAATAGGCAGTGAATAAAAATGGTAGAAATATTTCGATTGCTTGCTTATATAAAAATAATCGCAATAAGAAAATCAGCTAGAAATAGACATTGTACAAGCATTGGCACAGCTAAACAATCGTGAAAGCTCTGGAACAATGGTATTGTAAATGAACAAATTAAATATGGAAGAGAAACTTTAATACCAGAACTACAAAGATTAATACTAAATGTGATTCAGCATCAAACCGTGCCGAAAGAGTGTAAACTACGCACACTATGTTTAAAAAAGAGATAAATCAACCCCTGAGAATTACAGGGGAATATAATTAAAATCGCCATCATATCATTAAAATCTACAACAAAAATAATCCAAAGCCTGCCTTCACCTACTTGACCGTATGCATAGCATTCAACAAAAACACTTACTCTATGAATAATCGTCACACCCCTCGCGATACAGCACGTCATTAAGAAATACGAAGACAATATAAAATGCAAGATATAAGCAAATTTAAGAAGATTTATAAAAATGGCAAATGACAGGTTAACAATAACAGCAAGAGATAACATAACACGTGGAAGAAGGCAGAAGAAGATCACCTAAAAGATGACCCCAGAGCTGGAAATCGTTCATTAGTGGACACACCACAACTCGAAGAAAGACCAGGTAAAGGTAAATCCAACTAAAGAGGAAGCTGAAGAAGAAGAAGACAGATGAACCAATGAATAGGGAAAAGGAGATATTTAACTCCAATTATCAAAAAGAATTAACCCTGAAATTCTGTCAAATGTTGAATGCCATTTATTGCGCACCATCACCATCGCTGGAAAAGGTAGCACCATTATTAAATCACCATAAGGTGAAAAAGTTTGAGAGGAAAGGCAAAAAAATCCTTCTCCTGTCCATAAGATCCAAAATCTTAAGTGACAATTGGGATCAAGTGACACTCCGTTTAAAATATAATTACATTTGGAATTCAGTGTTTAGATCCTTTCACCTTTTCCCATTTTTATTTTCAAAAAAATAATTAAATGGGCCGTAGACGAAGGTTCCTTTGCTCTGAGTTCCTTCCATATTCTTTTCACACCAGAAGTCCTGCACACAGGCGATTCTTATGTTAAAATACTCTTAGTAATTCAGGGTGCTACGTTTTCGCGTAGATATGTTGTATTTTGATATTTGAAGGTCCATTTCCTTAAACATTTCTTTGCTCTGTATTAAAAGAAATTTAGAGGAAACACTATTTCTTTTTCGACTTACTCCTCTGCTACATTTACATATTTACTATAGCATTTAATTAATGACAGGAAAGTTTCAACACAGAAAGGTCAGTAAAAAATAAGGAAGCGTTAGAAAATGGGAACCAGGATTACCTTCATTTAGCAATGATTTCCTGAAAAAACATAAGATATGTTTCTGACTTAGACCATATAGTAATGGACTGATAATTGTCTATTTACCGGTTCCAGGCAAGTTCACCGTCTGAAAATTCATCGACGGAAAGTTCACCGACAACAATTCACCGACTGGAAAATTAACCGCCTGGAAACTTCATCGTCTGGAAACTTCACCGGTCTGCGGAAAATTCTGTGTTTTCGAAGAATTTTCCTGTCGAAGAATTGTTTTTCGGAGAATTGCAGTCGAAGAATTTTCATTCGAAGAATTGCTGTCAAAGAATTTTCCGCAGACCGTGAAGGTACCTATTACCAATTTTATTACATCAAATAAAATATTGTACAAAAGTCCATATTACATGAATCATGATTATCGAATCGGTGAATTGTCTTTTCGACAAATTGCGAGTCGGTGAATTCTCCAGTCGATGAATTTTCCAGTCGGTGAAGTTTCCAGACGATGAAGTTTCCAGTCGGTTAATTTTTCTGTCGGTGAATTGTTGTCGGTGAACTTTCCGTCGGTGAATTTTCAATCGGTGAACTTTCCGGATACCCTATTTACCAAATGTGTAAAAAGCTCACCAACCTGCAAACCTGCAAGTGAGAGAGCAGTATTGCGCATCTACTGCGAGAAGGTAAAGGACACGGTTATATTTTCACTCTTTTCACGACCGACGGTGCGTTTTTAAACGTAAGGTTTCTGGTATATTTAGACAAGGCGACATGTTGAAAGGTGAAGGTTATTTAATGCGGTCGAATAAAAACCTCATCTAGACATCTAATTTAGTGAGAGGAAATAAATTGTGGAAACACCTTTCAAAAGGAAGTTGATTTAAATTGGGAAATACTTAAAATGTATGAAAAAGTGCATTCGGAAACGTTGTTCTAATTTCTGCGTAGATATTATGAATAGTAAAGAAGTTAGAGATTTCCAAATGATCGCCATTTGTGTTTGACATTTGCATTTTAACATTTATACCTACACATCCATAAATTATCACAATCGACTTTATGATTTTGAAAGAAATTATAAATCGCACAAGACAATAATCATATATTTATTTATGTTTTTTAGAGGATGGTTAGACAGTTAATCTGACTAAAATTGGATATAAATGGAATGGTTTCGATATGTAAATCTTAAATTGAAACATTTGGAATAGGTATGTAGTTTATGGTAGTTTAAGAATAGATTATGTGACATTTTTGAATATTTTTACATAATCCGAATGATACATTTTCATCACCTTCACACTTTATGCAGGATAACGTTAATACTAAATTCTGTATTGTACCGTTGTATAAATTTTCCAATATTTTCATTCATCATTCACTTCATTTCCTTTTTCGTAGTATTTTAATTATCACAAATCTGCAGCCGGTATACAAATTAATCTGTATATACAAATGGTATACATGTACTTAAGCAAATTCCCTTTTACTTATGTCTCGCTGCGATATTCGTGTTTCCAAACTTTTGGACGAATGAAGCTGAATTAAGTGAAAATTTTGAACGATGTTTGACGGGCTACAATAATGATTAGATTATATGGCAATAATCATGAATCAACGCGACGTCCATCAACGTGTAATAACCATGCGAAAAATCCTTAAAATAATGATGGCTTCTATTTCACGAATTTTAACGAATTTAATCTTTCTTTCGAAAAAGAAGTGATATACTTAAATTATGTATGTAAGTAAATGTAAATGTTTCAATGTCGAAAAGAAATCAAAAGCAATGATCAAAAAATTGATCTCTAATGGTAACGAGCACTGAATAACAACAAAGTTGAACAATTTGAAAATCTCTTTTAAATGAAAATGAGTGATTATTGAATTTTTGGCAAGCAACTCTGAAATATTGCAGTTGGTTTGAGTACAATCAGAACTCGTATAATGCAGTACTTTTCACTTCTAGAAATGATATGGGCTAATTCAAAACTCTTTCTTTGGCGGTTTTATACTTATAACCTAAAGGGCGTGTTATCTTTTTGCAACATGTACTGTATTTTCCCTCTGTTTGACTATTCCGCATTAATTTTAATTACAATATACAGTGTGATTAAAGTGAATAGTGTTTTTGCTTATGAACACTCTCTTTTGAAGTTGGACAAAAATAAAATAATTAAAAGGAAATTGTGATCTACCCCAAAAAAAAAAACAATTGGATGAATGATCGTGTAAATCCTCCCTTAAAAGAAATCCATGCTAATAAGACTTTAATAAGGTTTTGAAGTAGTATTAAAAATGAATATGCAGCACTTTCCAAAGTCGCTGTAAGGAATTTCTTCACAACTACTTATTTGTGTGAAACTGGTTTTCGCCTATATCTTCCTTGAAAAATAAGTACAAAAGGCAACTTGAAGTTAAGGATAATTTAAGACTTTGAATGTAAGATTTCACACTAATCACCCTAAATATGTAAGTGTAAACAAACACACCCTTCTCATCAAATTTGTTTGATTGATTTAAATTTATAAGGATCTGTAATACCAAAATCTAAGTCATAAATAAAGCTCAACGTGTCTTTAATGCAAGTCCTTCGATGGTGTCAAAAATCCGATTCTCCTAATGGGAGATGGACATATGTAAGTTAATTAATAATTTACCCTTAGTAGTGCGTATTCGCTTCTGGCTACTTGTCCAACACACACAATAACATTTAAATTTAAAAAAAATACGAGAGCGAATTGAATTTTTAACGCTTTTCACTTATTCACTCCGACACGGACGTGATCATTTAAACTTCTAAATTTGTTAAGATAGAATCCAATTTGATACAAACGTGTATTAAAATTTGCTGCCAATCAGGTTACCTGTCTTCTTAAAATATCCAATCAGACTACTGCTAATGACAGTGTTGATACGAACAGGTATTTCTTTGTTACAAATTTTACGTAGAAATTTACATGTATTAGCGCATATAACAAAATGTAATTATGGAATCAATTGTTTTAAGGAAGATGAAAGTTTTGATAAGCGTTTTCAATATTCAGATTTGTCAAAAAAATTGAAAAAACAAAATCGTTTAATAGCTCTTCAGGCTTTTTACATACTCACCTAGAATACCAAGTAAGGTTTGTTAATTTTCACCGAAAACCGAACACTCCCTTTCCTTCCTTTTTGTATCAAACTCATAGTGATCTCATCGTAAAAATATAAGCTTTGGTGGAACATTCATAGAGCTATTATCCCATTAAGTTATACATAGAAGTATTACGGGCAATTAATTTACAACACCAAATACTAACGCTACCGTGTATATATATCTTAGAATGTTTACTGTTTGTCAAAAAACACCATGAAAATTTTTCGAAACAATGTAACATACATAATCATCTCACCAGAACTCGTAATCATCTCCGCCATGATTTTCACAGACTAAAAAAATCGCAAACGGGACCAAATTACTGGTCGATAAAATTTTTCAACAAATTATCAAATAAAACAAAACAATTAGAATTAAGGCAATTTAAAATAGCAATAAAAAAATATTTATTAAACAAAGCCTTCTATAGTTTCAATGAATACCTTAATTATTATCAGCATATAATTTAACACCTAGATAGATTGACGAGTGTAAATACATTGTATGGTAGCACGAAATATATATTATTATTATTATTATGTACTTCGATTGTTATCGATACTCAGGCCAAGCCTGGTTAACTAATCGCACGGATCGAAATCAAGTAACGATTAGTCCTACTAATACATATATCTATACAATATAAATTTGAAGTTGCTGTTAAAAAGTGAACATACTAAATACTATACACATATTATGTTCATTAAATTAAATGACGTTGATAAAACCAACGCTGATCACATTTTAGATAATGTATTTGTTTGAGAAGCCTCGGTGTATTTGATCCCAATTTGTAAAAGCCACGTCCCGTCGACCCTCTTTCCGCGAAGGCATTAACATGAACGCAGCGTCGCGCATCAATAACAAAAAGAGACCCTATATTCCTAGGCTTCTCCGTTGGCGTCACTTATTCGTGACTTAGTGACTTTTTATAGAAAAGAAAAAATGAACATAATATGTATGTTTTGAAAAAGTGTTATGGTTATTGTGTAAGCGTTTTTTGTTGTTTAGCTCGACGCATAGGTTGCACTCGAGTGGGTAATGTGTTGTTTGTGTTTTGTGTTAATTGCGAATTCTGATACTGTGAGTATATTGTGTGTTTACGTTTGAGTGCATGAGAACGAGTTAGAGGTGTTACATGAGTGATTGTTGAAGTGTTGTGTGTTGGTAATGGACTTTCTATAATGTTATGTTGTGTATGCAACAGAGTTTCAATTTGTGAAGGGAGGATTGAGTGTTGTGTTTCATTTTGTGTTTGAATGGTATTAGTTGAAATTGTGTGATGTTATTATTATTATTATTATTATGTTAAGTTTTGGCAAAAAATCCACTGCCAAATTCGTTGCCTTCAAAATGAAATTATCAAGTCATTACTGGAAACCAAAAGTGAATTTGTGGAGTTTGTTTGCCGGATTGTCACTTTATGTTAGTAAGTTGGCAAAAATGTCGTAAGTACAAGTTGGAGTTGAAAATAGGTATTTATAATTTGGTTGGCCAAATCTCAAACGTGATATTATGAATAAGAGCAGAACACTACCCAGAGGCAACTTAAATTACAGAAAAAGACAAACATCTCCATAATATACCGCTGTGCAACGAGAAATGATACCGAGGTGCTGTAGAGCTTTTCGACTTAAAGACTTCACAAACAA
Organism: Pyrocoelia pectoralis; assembly: GCA_036250285.1. Lineage (NCBI taxonomy): Eukaryota > Metazoa > Arthropoda > Insecta > Coleoptera > Lampyridae > Pyrocoelia > Pyrocoelia pectoralis. Next base: position 63,399,221 of record CM070075.1, on the reverse strand, counting down.
TGAAATCATCGTTATGGACGATGAAAAATATTTTACCCTTTCGACATTCAGAAATGAAAGGGAATGACGGGTTTTATACCGAGAACATAAATGAAACTCCAGACAGTTTAAGATTTAAAGCAAAGGCTATAAGTTTGCCGACAAAATATTGGTTTGATGTGCAGAAAATGTATGCTCAAATTATTGCAGTTAATCGAAACACACCATAACAACGATGGCAAGGCTTAGCATTCATTCCCATTTGAAAAAATAAGGGTAGATGCCCTCTCCCGCGCTAATGTGTAAATATTTTCCCCTGAAAATAAAAATATACGGATCCGAGGATTTTTTTAATTTTCACATACCATGCCGTAAATCTGGCTGGACTGTTTTCGAGGGGCCACTATGTATAGAATATACAATATTCTTTTTATAATTTGTGTTTGAAAATGTTGCCAAAACTTGTGTTACATATGTTAGTAGCATAGCTTGCCTCAGATATGCAGGGTAGCCCATTAGTGTCAGGAAGTCCAATATTTCATTTAATATCGTACGGATTAAAAAATGTTTCAAATAAAAGTTGTAGGATACGAACCCTCACATATTTGTAGAATTTTTATAAATATACAGGGTATTTCGAACAATCGTCACTCCGTGCCGTGTCTTTTTGATAAGGACAGATTTTTTTATACTTTCGTTACTGCGGTATTCAAAGTTCGCCCTCTAGTATTTTTGGGATTTACTAATTACATTGGAATGGATTTGGTTCGAAAACGATATCTCTCAAGATGTTCACCGCAGCCAGAGCTGCATCCATGGATTTGTTACCGAAAAAATCCAGATCCAGTACAAATTGTTTGAGGAATTAATATTGAAATGAAAAGATTTCTTATTAATGTAAAATCGGAACAGATCCGATTTCAGCGTCTTGATGGTGTCTTGGACGATAGAGGTGCGATGGCACGGAGTGTTTTCGTGTTGTAATATCTCTGTCTCCTGTGTCATCCTAGTCGTTTTTCGAGCAATGCATGGTTAAAATTTCTGGTCCCACCAAACGCAGATCATTGTCTTATTTCCAAAGCTATTTTGAAGAAATTCTTTCTTTCATACAGCAAAAGTAAAATTTCGAAAGTGGTTGTTCGATTTGCCATCTGCCTCTCAGCCAACTCATGGGGCACCCATTTTTTCCTCCTTTTGAATTTTTCTCATGTCATATAAACGTTTGGAAATACCTTAGGGACTGATGTTTAATGCCCCCACAAGTTAATCTTGTGTTTTCGTACCATCTTCATCTAATAATACTTGTTTTTGGGCTTGTGGAGCGCTCTTTATTATAAAAGCAGAAAAACTTTGATTATGGAAAATATTGATACAGGGATACAGAATTTCAGACAGGATTGTCCATAAGTTTTCACAAGTAAGTACATACTTTAATATTTAAAACAACAAAATTCCTTGATTTCCGCATGATGGTTACAGCTTCCCCCTCTGAATATTTACTAAATAACCGTTTCAATTCCTTCTTATATTGCTTTATTTAATTGCATGAAATAAATAAATAGAATAATTTAAACGCTAACTGACATTCTTTCACACTTACAGTACCAATCTCTAAATTTACATATTATGTGTTTGTTTTATTGCTACAATACACCGCACGACAATGATTGAATTTAACATAGCTCTATTAAACAATAAAAATAAACTATTATTGCGGAAGAGTAATAACAACATTTATTATTTAAATTATTTTATTTCAGTAAATATTTCTTTTTTGACCGTTATGATGAAATTATTGCAAAAAAGTGTTACACATATAAAAAAAGCCCAGCACCGTGATCAAAACAAGAGAAGAAAATTGAAATAATGAGCGTTGTCCTGGAGTTGGACATCTACAAGTACCGTAGATTCATTTTGGTTTAATTTGTTTAATTGATATACTTTCCAGGAATGAAATGCGTAAAATAACTAACTATTAATATTACACCAAGGGAAGTGGAGGAAGTAGTTTTGGAAAAGTTTCAATTACTATTATTACACAAATTGCTGCTATGGAACATATAAATAACGGCATTATTGGGCGATTATATACAAAGAACAGGCTTTGCATTCCTTTTATTATAAAAAATTAAGCCGAAAGACATAAAAATTCAATATGTAGATGGATTATGCCCCAAAAAGCAAAAAAATATGACGGTTGGAAATGAATATTTTCAGTTCCCACGCTACAGAACTGAACAAATGTTTATGTTATGCATGACGAAGCTCTAACACATTTTTCCACATTATTGAGAGAATTTTAAATCAAATATTGGGTATTAAATAGATTAGGCGGGACCGTGCTCACAAGACTTGAATTCATCGAATTTTCATATAAAGGGTTAATAAGAATGGCTATTGTAGACGTGGAAGGAAATGTAAACTCCTTTTAACCACGTCGGACAGCATATAGGTATTCTCGAAATTTTTCTAAGAGAAAAACTCTTACTCTGTTCAAACACCATGGTGAACATCTTGAACGTTTCTTGTTACAGCCTATTTATGCTCATAAACGCTTCCATTTGCCGACATTCATATCGGTTCGTCGTACTAAAACCACTTTTTACTTCATTCAATAGTTTCAATAAAACCCGTATTTAATGCTTAATGTCTAAATGAAAGTAGTTCTTTTTTGTATCTTAAAGAACTCATAATTACTAGTTCGCAAAAACCTATACCTTCATACGAAAGGCAACATTCAAACATTAACACTATTTTACTTACATACCACTAAATTAACATACGTTAACATTTAACCTTAAATCAATTAACCCGATTATGGATTCAATTTGCAGATGGTTAATTATCATATAGAAACATCTTTCTAATTTTACCTGACGGTGTTGATATAAGTAGTGATAGGGTACCAAAATTTTGTGAAAGGTGACATTAATACATCTTCTGACAAGATACATCGCCATTATTAAAAGGTATGTAAATTTTATAGCCGTTCTCAATTCGAATAATTTCTGGTCTAATTCGATCTTATAAATCTTTTTCACACGACTCTAATAATATTTTCAACAATTTACTTAAGTAAATAATTCTCGGCTGACGAGTTCTAAATCGGTGATTACTATCACTTAATTTGATTTAACCATGGAAACAATATTCCACTACGATAATTAATTCATAATCAGTTAAATAAACAAGTGAAGGAAATCGCGAAAACAGCGAAACAGAAAATGTGGGAAAGTTTTGTGGAATAAAATTAAATATCTCAAGGGGAAAGGTAAAAAAGAATGAAGTAGAATAAAAGACTAAAGTAATAGACCTACTACTAACGAAGACAAAAGAAATAACACAAAGATGGAAACAATTCGAAGAACAGCAGGAGGCTGGAAACCAAATAACGTGAGAAGACGAAATACCTCAAGAAGAACTAGAACAATATAATATAAGTATAAAAGAAGCAGTATCGAAAATCAAAACAGGGAAAGCATGCGGAGAAGACAGAATAGAACCAGAGATACGGGAACATACTGGATTTGGAGGGTATTCGTGGAGAGGCATACAAAACAAACAAACTACCGGAACATACGAAGCACCTACACTAATGATGGTAAAATCGATTTAGAAATAGCCAAAAAACAAAACCATCTTTGGGGAAAAAAGAAATAAACAATAGAAACAAGCTGAGGATATACAATATCATCTTAGTCTCAATACTGACATATTCGAGAGAAACCTGGACTGTGCACAGCGAACACCTCTCTAAACTGAGTGCCACAGAAATGAGAGTGTTAAGAAAAATAGCGAACAAATCAAAAATGGACCACATTAGAATTGAAGATATAAGATCATCGCTACAGCAGAACATCTGCACGAAAATAGAAAATAGACAGCTATGTAGAATGTTGTCAGATGAAATGGAAGCTAATAACACAAGGAAAAGAAAGAAAGGAAGACCTAGGCGGACGTTCCATCCAAGAACACATCTCAAAATAGGCATAAGCAGGGGGAAAACTGAGCAAAATGAAAGAAGACGGCAGAGACCGAAAGCATTAGAACAACACCCGACACCCTCCTAGGGTAAAAGGGGTACGTTTGAAGAAGAAGTTTCTGTGATATGTTATGGTGCTTGGTTTCACTCGCTTAATATTTTCCATTTTGGTATCATCATACCATACATCATAAGTTCCAAAGAAATCCCTTTATGAAAGAATTCTGGTGGCGAGTGGAAGAAAATAGCAAGTCCCATTTTATAAGTGAGATCAAGGCCGGAGGGGATCAAAATTTAAACATGTAACATTGATTGAATAAAATGTAATTTGCTGTGAAGAGGTCAATTACCTTCTCTGTATCAATACATCAATACATTAAAGTCAACCCATTCAACCTTTCCTCACCCGTAGAATTTCTCAAATAAGTTTTGAGGCATTTTAAAGAAGAGAATGACCTTTCAAGAGTACAAGTTGTAACAGGCAGTGTCGCTAAAATTTGCAAGAGTCTGTGGCTATTTCGAAACAGGACCTGGTTGCATTCTCCAAGAGCTTCAATAGCAGATGTGGGACGATTTATTTCCTATTCATTCAGTCATTTTTGCTTCCATAGGTCGAATTCCGATTGTACACAGTCCCAGTCCAAATACTTTTTATAAAGAGAGAAAAGGTCAATTGAAATTCAAGGTTATTCCTGCAGCACACAGACGGGATAAAAATGTTAAGGGATGATAATGTAGTGTTATGATCCTTGAATCTTCTCCGAACTTGATCAAGGAAGTAATCCACTGAACTCTAATTATACTGGAACGCTTACTGGCAATCTCTGCCATAGAAACTTCGCGAGCCGAGAGAGATATCGCGCAAGGGACATTTCCTGTCCTTTTCGTAACGCTTACACATGGAGAGAGCAGACCGCGTTAAACTAACACACACTAACCAAAATGTAAGAGAGCAGGCAGCGTTAAACTAACACACACTAACCAAAATGTACTCGAGAGAAGGACAGGGATGTCCCTTGCGGGTCCTCTCTCGGATCAGGCCGGCGGACGCAGTAAGCGTTCCAGTATGTATAGAGTTCAGTGAAGTCATCTAAAAGTGGAATCATAATAGATCTTCTTAAATAAGATTCAGGCTCTGTTGCACTGTACTTTGGTCTATGCTATTGCCGTAACGCTAATGATGGAATTTTTAAATCTTCCTTTAAGGGTGTTAATAAATTTTGCGCATCTTTGAAAATTTTTGTAAATCTTAAATCCACATTTTGACGAATGTCTTCAATGGTTTTCATGATTAAATCGACATGCTGTAGAGCAGCTGACAAGGCACACAGCGGAGATTGAAGTAGATGAATAGGCTGAATTTGGCAAAAATGGCATAGAGCCAAATTTAAAGAATGCGAGCTACAATGCACATTGCCTCAGGAAATAGTGGATGGTTTTGCTAATTACTTCGCGAGTGTCTCTCAACCTGTGAGCACCAATCCCTGAGACTACCTACAAGTAATTTGCCCTGCTGCGCCATAGATAGTGTGACTGAGGAGGAAGTGAGCGGTTTTCTAAAAAACATTGCAATTAAAAATACAGGCTGACATGATCAGATCCCAAGCTTTCTTGTGAGGGATTGGTATGACATATTTAAGACGCATTGTTTAATCTCTCCCTTAGAATAGCAACGTTCCTAAATATTTGGAGAATCGCCAGGGTATGTCCAGTATTAAAAAATGGGGATCTGATGGAGATTAAGAATTACTGACCTGTGAGTATACTCTCAAATTTTTCAAAGATATTTGAAGTGATACTGCACTCCTGTGTCAATAACGCGATCAAGAGGTACATTTCGCCATATCAACACAGGTTTATGGAACGACGTTCGACCACGACAAACTTAATGCAGCTAACACAATTCATCTCGTAGAGTCTGGACAACCGAGACCAAGTTGACGTGGTCTACACAGATTTTACAAAAGCGTTTGATATGGTCTCGCATGCCATCGTATTGCGCAAACTAAAAAACTTTGGGCTTAGTGAAGACCTTCTGTCTTTTACCAATACAACTGCACTAACCAGCTTATATTTCTCTTTGGTGCGTTCTAAACTGGAATATTGCGCACTGGTTTGGAATCCCTACTACAGAAAAACACGAAGCCTGGAATCGATTCAACGTAACTTTCTAAAATTTCTATCCTGAAAACTGGATGCTGTATACCCCGAAAGGGGTTACTCCCAAACCTTGTTACTAGATAGATTCCACTTTCAATCATTGGAAGAAAGAAGAATAAGGAGCAGCTTAACTTTCCTGCACAACCTGTTCCATAATAAAGAGGATTCCCCGCAACTGCTGACGCAACTTAACTTCCACGTTCCCCAGTGCAACTCGGTCTTAGATACAACCTTCTACTGTTCACCTTCGAAGACAAATGCTTTACATAACTCTCCCATAGACTCTGTGTTTGAACTTCAATAAAATATGTGGTTTATGTGACGTTCATGAGTCTAATCTGAGTGAATGATTGAAGTTAGCACAATTTGTACGTTAAACGTACCACTGTTAAAGGTTTGTATCATAGTCCAGCACTTAGTACTTTCTTACAGTTACTTATTACTTTGTTGTCTTTATTCTGCTATAAGGCACACGATTTTGAATGGTATACATATGTATGTTGACCCTTAAAATGGGATATAGCTTTCTGTTGGTCAATAAGCTATTATTATTATCTATTATTATAGTGCTTCTGGGTGAGATTCGCGGATTACCTATTGCTTGCACACCATTAAAACAACCTTTCATGGCGGAGGCGCCATCATATCCTTGCCCAATTAAGTACTGACAATCTACGCTTAAACATTCTAATTCGGTGAGAATTGTGTTCCTTCCCGTAGTACTCGCAACTGCGACAAAGTTTAAAAACCCTTCACGCAAGATAAATATGTATATTATTTTCAAGTTTTGTGTATCTCGCACATATTGACATCTATTCTTGTCGAGAAACATGGGTTGTTTCATCAACCAATATTGAAAAACATTGAGAAGAATTTATTTCTTGAACTATCTTTTTCTGAACAATTTCGGCATATATTTGATATAAGTTCATTTGGTATGGTGGGGCTTAGGTACGTTGCATTTAATATCATAGTTTCGGAATGCCTCATTAAATTTACATCTCCACACCTGCATCGCATTCGTAGGACAACTCCAAAGGTTCCTTCTTTAAAGTCGGGTTCAGGATCATCAATTTTAATTTGACCTGTCCATGTCCCTCTCAAGGATCTTTCGTTAAAAAGTTGTTATTTTCCACTGAGTTTGAGGGGGGGGGGGGGTGACCCCCTTTATCACCCACCTGGCTACGACCTTGAATGAAATATTGTTTCAAGCACTTCAAATACAGGAAGAAATATTTCAAAGGAGATTATGATCATCTGCAGTCGCGTAATTTCGTTTAAACTTACATTACAACGAAAATTAGAAGTAATTTCTTTTAATTCTTCAGTTCAAAATAATCTAATGCATTTCAAAATCAGTATGTTGTATTTCAAAATTAACTAATATTCTTGAATAAGCGTTTTAAATTATAACTTAAATAAATGAAATTTGCCATTAAATCAGTTTCAATCACTCAACGGTTTCAGTCACCCACGTCCTTAAAAAAAACACCACATTTTTCATTTATGTTTCATGGCAAAAAGTATGTAAGTAATAAAGTAAGGATGTCTTTAGTAGTTTTACTTTCAATTCCTAAAGCATTGGTTTACTGAGTAAGAGCTTACATTAAAGTAATATACGTCATATTATACTATGATACAATCTCTAGCTCGTGTCTTTAAAATTATAGTCTATTCAAAATATAATCAAAACCTATAAAATTGTCACTTTTAGCCCACTTTACGGCAATATTATTCAAAATGTAAAAAACCTAAATATGGCAATATTGGAATAAAAATACACATCACAATGGTAATTAGGAGAAAAATTGTAGTTTAGTGTAGGATTTACAAAGTGGCCTTGGCAAAGCTATAAATAAGACGAGGGAGGATTAAATTCAATTTGAATACTTAACATATAACTGCTTTTTGCCCTATCAACGTTTACGAATAAAAGTTTACATATCATTACAAGAAAACGGTTTGTAACACATTATTATTAACATAAATGTAAAAATTTGTCATTAATTAAATTGAAAACAAAATTTATTGAGACAATTCGTGATTGGAATTTACAAATGGAAAACTAGAATTATACGAGTCGATGTCCAATTAAAAATCCTTCAGTAATTCATTATTCTCTCTACAAAGAAGACCCATTGATTTATTTAACATAGTTGTTGGTACATTACAATAGATGGGACAACATTGTTGTAATTGAAAAGTTAACAATTATTTCAATTAGTTAGAGTTTACCTACAATTCTTGCATTTAATTAATCACTGTCAGTAAAACGCGGGATTTAGAGGAAGAATTTGTTTGTGTGTTATATTATAAATTAAGACGTTAAAGAAAAAAATATTTTAGTGAAGAAAAGTGAAGGTTAAACGTGTTTGAGGTAACGTTACTACTGGATTGTTTTTATGTAAATTCAACGTGTAAAAAGATAATTCGAAATTTAGACATATATGTGCTTGTAAGAGATTATTTATGCGAAAGGTTATTTAAGTTATGATCAAGTTCTATCACCAACTATTTCAATAAAAAAATAAAGCAAACTGTGTTCTTCCTATGACTAGCCCCAAAAATGGGAAGGGTGACATAAATGACAATGATCAATGATCACAGTTGGAACAAACTTTGAAATGTTAACAATAACACCCAACTTAATGATAGATTTACTACCGCAATTCTGAAACTTTGATGGTGGCCACAACACCCAATTTTGTTTATGGCCCCGGACTTGACCATTATGCCCAACCATGGTCGTATTGCAAGTCGTAGTAGTAATCGTAATCTTGCCGTAATCCCTAATTTAAGGCTTTGTCTAAACTCGCAATATTTTGCTGAATTATTTTAATCTATTAATTTTTATACATGTAAAGTAACTTACATGTAAGGTGTGCACCTAAAACTAGTATTGCTACTATGACAGAATTGTCATAGGAAGGGATAGGACTATTTAGTTCTAATTTTGGCCTCCAATGTGGTTCAATAGAATTAGATGAGTGTAGTAGAGATAATCAAAAACTATTGAGGCAGTAACTTCGTTTTTCGAGCTTATTTGATTATTATTAAACATTAGTTTCTGTTGGTACTTCCCAAATGTAATTTAATAGTATATTAAAAAACAAGTTTCATAAGGTACGTTTTATGGCACGAATCAAAGTTTTCTTAATGATGAGTGCCATAAAAGCCTTATGAATGAGTTTTTTATACTATTTTTTAGAATTTGCGCCTTTTGCAAGCAATTTTAAATAAATATTTGACATTATCAAAATCTAGGGAATTTTTTAGAAATTGGAACTATTACTTTTCAAATTGTCAATTTAAAGTTTATTTAAAGGTTAACTACAGTATTTGCTATGAATTAATTCGGTAAATACCAACTTAGTAAAATTAAATTGTACCGGTTTTATTAAAACACCCAAATGTCTATTAAAGCACGCAAATGACGTCATTTGAGTGCTTTAATAGGATCTATTAAAGCACTCAAATGACGCGAATTCTAAAAAAATTATTATTATAAAGGAGCAATAATGTTTGGGAGACTGTAACCATTTCTGTCTACGTTTCTAATATTTTGGTTCCGATATGTTCGTTTCGTGTGATTTTAATGATTTCTGATCGTTTTTCGGTGTAAGGGGATTAATTGTAGCAAGAGTGGAAAAACATGAAAGTGTAATCAGATAATAATTGCCATAAACAAAAATATTGAACAACCCTTTTTAGTAGTCTCATACTCGTATTGTGGATCATAGACAGTTCTATGTACTTGTACGTATATTTTGCTTATGTTGCCTACACACTATAGTGTTCTATAGGCGAGGAAATAAAGCAATAAAATAAGCCAAATTTACAAAATTGTTGTAGTAAGACGGATTGAGATGAGGTTTTTTGCATTCCCTTCCTAATTTCAATTTGAAACTTTGTACCTACTTTTCATCACTTGTTTTTTCGAATACGACCTCCAAATTGGCTCACCGATCACCTGGAGCTCAGGATAGCTGAGCAACGTCACTCTCAAATGGTTGGAAACTTCTCACCCGGGGGTTTTTGGGCTGCTGATTTCTAATCTGGCCGACGAGCAACCTTGACTCGGGTACTTGGTGCCGCGCATCCGGGCATCAACGTCATCCTCTGGAGTTTCACTGAAGTTTCAAATACGACCATTTGTTTGGTTTAACTTACTCGTGAGGGCATATATTGCATAATAGGGCAACAATTATCACGGGGCCTCAACTTATTTAGTTAATTTTATTGTGGGGATTCGTTCTTATGATGGATAATGTATTCACTAGGAAAAATTGGAAAAGAAATGAAAGATGCAAAATAATATTCCATTGTTGATTTAATGTGAACACAGAACAGCAACTAATTGCTAACATAATATATTCAACTCAGCGCACAACCAAGTAAGCGCTTTTTTAGGTCATTTACAATATTTTCCTTTATTCTCTTTATTCTCATTGGTTGTTCTTCAATAGTACAATCTCTTTCTGTTAGAAGATTGTCTGCACGAACTGATGCAATAGAACACGTTACGACTGTGCTTTGAAGATATAATAATCAATGTTCTGCAAAAATATCTGATGATAATTTAGGGGCCCCAGAATTAAATGAAAATCCACCAAAAAAAATAAGGATATAAAAATAAAATTTTGTCATGCATTCCTATCAAAGATATAATTAGAATTAACATATTTACTCGGAGGGAGGGGGAGACCAAGTATATTGAAACCCCTAATAAAATGATTGTCGTCTGTGTGTACTTATCACAATGGAAAAATATGTGATTTAAAAGCAATTTGGTGTAAATGGACAGGAAGTTTACCAATTTCGGCATGATAATTAGAAATTTGTGACACGTTAATTTAATAGAGGTTTGAGTGCCACAATGGCTTTAGGAAACACTACAAGTCATAATAACGTTTTCTACAGATCTAGAAACAGGTAGAACATTTCTGTGTTCTAACATATTGATACAATTTTCCATAACAAATTTTAGAAAAATAAAAAACCGGTAACAGGTTCATTCCAATTTCCGGAAAAAATGTTAGGAATGATAGGGAAGGGGTTCTCTATAGGAACAATGAAAAAAAAATTGTCCCGGAAAACGAGTTTCTGTTAAGCACTTAATTGTAAAGTTACAGACTACGGTTCAATAGGTAGCGTTATAGGCATGAATTTGTATTAAAAAAATATATACATATAATGAAAAAACAGTAAAGCGTTACTCAACAAGTAATCCATGAGTCAAGAAATTGTAGAATAATCAAAAGAGAGTGGATTTTATATACCTTATGATGTAAGAATACAGTTTGTCTAATGTAAACGCACTTGGACATATCGATATTTTTTATGATAGCACCACCTATTGACAAATCCGCCAAGTTTTGACATTTCGCTAATAATTGCTATTATTTATTTATCGAATTTTTGAACAATTTAGTGACTTGCAGCTATTATGTTATAGCTTTTTTTAGTTGTCTAGTAATACTCTCTTATAGGGGAAAAAAGACTAATAGGTACTGTTCAAATTTAACACTATTATAATTTCAAAGCAGGCTTCCAAAATGTGTTGTTCTCTTGGTATATCGATTGGGTGTGGATGTATGAAATAAATTTTATATCTCTAAGGTTTTCTCCCTAAGTCTCAAATTCAATTTCCCTCAAATTATTTATTGAAATAGTTTGCGTTCAACCTCATACAGCTCCACTCAGCAAACAAGATAGTCGGAAAATATGTCAACTAAAATAGTGTATTTGAAATTTTTGACGCGGCAAATTATTTGTCCAATCATATTTGAGAATTCAGAGGTGTACAGTCACAGTTAAAAGTACATTATTACAGTTCACAGCTGACATTTTCCGCGTGCGTTTACCTTTTTATAGTCTAAGGTTTTATTACTTAATCCTCTTATTGTGTTACTCTTGATTGTTAAAATCGGTCTTTTTGAATACTTCTTATGCAACATACAATACTTTTATGTGTATCCAACAATATACATTTAAATTAAGCACCGAAATATTTTTTTTCGGATTGTACCTTAAAAGCTACTATAGCGCCGGTATCCCCTCTCCAACTATCTTGTTTGCTGAGTAGAGCTGTATTGTGAGGTATAGTAATGCGTTTCTGAATATTCTTTCTAGTTATTTAACTTGAATTTTGCTTCATTAAAATATGACAATAAACAACGCGGCTGTAGCTTTGCCACTTTTTAAGCTAGTTTTTTATTAACAGCCTGTATAAGAGACTTAACTGACTGAGTCCGGCGACAAGTAGCAGCCGGTTATAGAAATCCCAAAGTATGACTTTATTTAAGGGAATTGAACATTTATCGCGTAGATAATAAAGTTGAAATATTTTTATATTTCATCTGTTTTTTATTCAAACATTTTGTTAGAGATCACTATAAAAGTTTCTTTAATTGGACGAACCGTTCTCAGGACTAACAGTCGTAAGGACTAACAGTCCACTGGGCGAAACGTCCGGATACCTTGGCGCCAATGTAGTTGATGTCAATCACAGCATCAATCAATCAATAATTCTACTAATCAATTTTATGGTAAACGATTTGTGGATATACGAGAGGTACCTTTTATGTTGATACAAAAAATGTTTTATTTTCAAAATATTCGCCTTTAAGTTTTATACACTTTGCATGACTTCAAAACAATTCTCGAAGGATTATTCCACTCTTGGTATCACAAAAAGATGGTTTTCAAACAGGTTCTCGGCGTAATGAAAATTGCTGTCCAAGTCACTTTTTGTTTGACATTCAGAAACAAAAAAGCCCCTAGGCGATAAATCTGATGAATACAAGAAAGATAATTCGATGTTGTTCTCGTTCATATAATCAACTTTTCAACGTCTATGTGAGAGCTGGCATTGTCATCGTGGAGAATAATGCTACCGTTTTGGGGGTTGATTTTCCTAATTTCATCGATGACTTCTGGCAAACAAATTGTATATTTTCCTTTCATTCAGCTTTCACTGTTCTTCGATCCCTTAGAGGAATGATTGCGAAATGTCCAGTACAACAAAAGAAACACGCGATCATTTTGGATTATTTTGGTTCTTCGTGCACAAACAACGTTTGTGGGATATACGAGTTGATATATAAAATCGAATTTTTTATAAGGGCGTCGCGCGGGTTATGGGCAAGTCCGAAGCAGTGACCAAAATTAGAATTATCCAAATTCGGCGTTGTGGTCATTATCGAAGTTTCGGGGCTGCGCCCTAACATTAAATTGTAGATTATTGTTAACATTACAAGGTGCACCTTATGATCAAACCCTCTGAAGATGATTCCGATTAGAAGTTTAATTCATTATAATTTTATACTTCAAATATTTATCGGAGTAAAAATGCAAGACCTCTGACTTTAAGTGGTCATAACGAAAAAACTGAGGGGTGAAATTTCTTCATTTTTGGGCAGTGTACATTAGTCATTTATATACAGGGTTTTTCAACGAAAAGGAGCCACCCTCTATAACTTTATAACTAACTTTATAACTCCCACAAACATACCCTTAATTTTTTTAAATAGCAACATGGGTCATGTGATACGTCATTTGAAAGGTCTTTTGATATCTTGCATTACTGCGTTTAAAATTTTAAAATCGTTCAATTCGTTTGTGAGATATTTTAATTTAAAGTTTTAGAGAACTGATATAATTTTCTTCAAAATGGTTGTTTTTTATTTTTTTTTTTGCTTTTATAGTCAAGATAAATTGATACGAAATTCATTGTATTAAACTTTTTTTTAATTACATGGAAATAAAACTTAAAATAAATTAAAAAGTCAGTAATATTTTTATATTGCATTATTATAACGACAAATTATATCAGTTCTCTAAAACTTTAAATTAAAATATCTCACAAACGAATTGAACGATTTTAAAATTTTAAACGCAGTAATGCAAGATATCAAAAGACCTTTCAAATGACGTATCACATGACCCATGTTGCCATTTAAAAAAATTAAGGGTATGTTTGTGGGACCCAGGGGGTTAAGGTATGAAATCTCAAACTTATGTCAAAAAGTGTCCCCCTCGATATTATTATAGACGGGTATCGCCGATTTTTCAAATTTTGATTCTGTTAGAAGTTATAAAGGGTGGCTCCTTTTCGTTGAAAAACCCTGTATGTTTAACATCAAAATGGTAGAATCGGTTTGTTTAACTTTTATTTTAATTAACAGCAATAAAAACGCTGTATTTAGTATTTTCCTGGCTGACGGTCAGTTTTAACTTATCATAAAATTGTTATTATTTCATAAATTGCTACCAAATTTACAAATGTTGTAGCACACATACTTCTGAAAAGTCGACAGTGAATAAATATTGATTAATTATTCATATAATTAACTGGTTTTATAAGCCCTAACCGAAAATTTGATTATTTTGCAATATACGGAAACTAAAGAAAAAATTCTTGTTTTAAATGATAAATTTGTATTACTCAAATGAAGCTGCATTATTCCCTTATTGAAAATAAAATTTGTTTTCTTGTAATTCAAAGTAAATGTTATGTTTATCGCGAAAGAAAGACGCACATATTCCCGCGAGAGGTAATCTACCACATCGTAAACAGCGAGCGGCAAATCACAACAATGTGACTATTCTTTTGCATTGTACAAAACCATGCGCTTTATAGCAATAGTTAACGACAACAGTTTCCCCGCGCGCTGCACTTCACCGCGCGGACAGAAGTATCCATCCTTTTTTCCAAATTTCTTTTAAACAAAACATGTATACAGGGCATTATTTTTGTGAATCGTGTTAGACCACAATATAATTGCTTTAACCTTGTTATGTCACTGTCAATATTATTAATATCGAACGTTCAGGTACTGAGCTACACAAGATGTCGTTTTTTCATTATAGCTTTAAGACTAATAAACCAATTGGCCTCAAAATCATCTCACACCGACAAAAAAGTATACACTTGTCAAATATATAAGTATCTACCACTCAGTTTCGATAATATAGCCGTAATTAATTTTAAAGTCGAGCGCTTGTGCGATTTGAGTCATAATTAGCACTTTTTCGCACATACACTGATACAGAAAATTAACAATGTATTGTAAAAATCTAAAACTGTACACCTTTTTGTAGGAATAAATGGTCTTTTAAATGCACTTTACTTCATTCAATTATGATTGCTAATTACTGAGATACAAGCTTCTAAAGTCAGAGGCCTTGCATTTTTACTCCGATAGTATTTGAAATTTATCTGGTTCAAAATGAGAATGCGACAGCATTGCACTGCTGTCTTCATGGCATAATACCTTACTTTTGAAGAAACTAAAATAAGTGAGAGAATAGGAGATCTATAAAACGGTCACACTGCGGCCAGATAATTGCGAAATATTTTCCTCGCTTTAAAATTAAGCTCATCTACCGTTGGTAAAATAATTTATGTATAGTTGCATATAAATTAAGTTAAACAATCAAAAGTGCTCGCAGGAAGTAGAAATAGCATTTTTTATATATAGTTACTTTTACTAACACAATACAAACTTTCTCAGAAATCTTTATTAATTAGTATAAAAACAAATCTAGATCCAAGCAGAATAGAAATCTAGATCAAAATCATTAGTTGCATCTAAATTGCACGTTATGGCATCAATTACATTATAAGAAGTGTGTATTTGGTTTTTTAATAACATTTACATTGCACAATTGTTTAATAAAGATATTTTAAGATGATCTTTAATTTATAGAAGGTAAAAAGTCATCAATTTTCTTATAAGCTAAAATAAGCGCACATTCAAGTATTATAAATAACTAATAAACAATTGTTTAGCATTACACTCTTGTATTTAATGAAGAAATTTCCTTACTACATTTCAGTAACCTGTTAGATATACCTACGAAGAAAACTCCTATACCTATGCATTAATTTGCATATCTAACAGTATTTGTTAGAAATATAGAAAAATTATACTACACATTACCGACAAACACCATACATTCACACAAAGAGAACAAAACTAAAAAACTCGTTAGCCGTATATGTGTTTTCCCTCTTATTTTTTGTATCATTATAATGAAAGATATATGCTTATAAATATTTATCGTATACATTTCTCCTACGATAAATGTGTCATTGACGGAAGCCGGGATTTTGTATTTTTATTGTAAATTCATATTAATGCAATTTCTAATAAAATTGTCCCCAAAAATGTGGCGCTAAGGAAGTGGGACCTTTCTCTCTTTCTTTCACCTAGTTGATATTTTAAGAGGAAATATAATTTTCCACACACTCTGATCAAAGAATCAAGAATATCTTGGGAAAACAGTGTATTTGGGCTACTCAACGCCAACAGTAAAATCGAAAGAAAAACTAGTAGTAAATCTGTTGTTCATAAGATTTTTCATTATGTATTAACGTGAAATTGGTACGTTGTAGTACGTAACAATCTCCATATAATTTTCATTGGGAGTTACCAAGCGTGTAAAAGTTTGCCCCCCCCTCCAGGATTGTTATCAATGACCCACTGAACAATATTAGAGGGGGGGGGGAAGTTGAACGGCCGCCATCTTGTCCGCCATCTTGAAAATACCCGCGAACCTATTTTTGGCTATATCTTGGCAACCGTATGTCCAAATCGAACGTACGTAGACTCTAATTGCACAGTTTTGTATTCCTAAGATAAATTGTTATATAACCGAAATTGATAATCCTAGCGGATTTAATGTTTTTGGGCTTAAAAGCTTAAATTATGGAATATGTAAAAAAAAAACGCTAAAAAACATATCACTTTTTATTTTATTATTATTAATCTTTTAGATCTCGCTTTTATGAATAAAATGCAAAAACAATCAACGAAATCCGAGCACTGGTTACCAAAATATACAAGATTTAGGAATAGGTACCGCACCTTTGCTCAGCACACAATAATTGGGAGTTACAGGTCAAATTGAAAATTTCATAAGTTTGTTCTCTACAAAATGTGCGAATTAATACTAAATACATACATCAATTTTTGAAGGCTTATGCCCCATTCGCGATTCCCTCGCTCTCATAAGAGTAATGATCGCCGTGACATGAATCAGATCCGTAAAACCGTACCGGTGAATAAATCGAAAATAACCGAATTAATACAAATTTTATAAATGAATCATTTTTTATATATTTTTAAAAAGTTTTATGCGTTTCGCACCTTGTCGTTTTTTTAATTAATTAATTTAATTTAGGCTTTTAGGGAGAAGAGGTGACCATCAAATGACAAGTATTATTATACGGAACACTTTACGCAGACATTTGCAAAGAGCAGTGCAATTTAATGATTTTTTTCTTGAATTGCATCAGTTTCCACAATTCTCCTTGTAACCACATTTAAGAATCTCAATGCAAGCGGGGCTGACTTCCGGAATTGTTATCCACACGGGAAGGAATCTGTGATCGAGTTTCTTCCACCCATGTTGAATTGGATGTGGGGCTTGAAGCTCAGCCTTATGTGCCCTGCTCCAAATGGTAGCTTGGTAAGCTGCTCTCTTGCAGTGTAATAGGAGAACGTCTTGTGTCGGGTGCATCATTTGTAAACTTTTGTTTCGGTGACAGAATATTAACTTTCGTTGTTGATTAATGGATTCTGCACCGCCTCCATAAACTTGAATAAAGAAAGGCTTCAAAGCTTTGAACTTTGTAGACTCCAAATTTCACCACTGCGAATGGATTTTCCATCATTTGGACGATGACCTGAATTACAGTGTCTGGGTTCCTTTTCCAGGCACTGAATTCCGTCCTTTTAGACTTTTAGAGCGTCCTCTCAGTGAGGAAGTGGAGTCACAACCCGTAAGTGTGACAAACAATGGACGTGCTACACTGCTCTTTGCAAATGCCCTTGTGTAAATTAATCCGTATAATAATTGTCATTTGATGTTCACCTCTTCTTCCTAAAAGCCTAAATTAAATCAATTAATTAAATAAACGAGAAGGTGCGGCACAAAAAAAATTATTAATTCGGGTATTTTCGATTTATTCACCGGTACGGTTTTTCGGATCTGATTCATGCCATGGCGATCATTACTCTTATGAGGGCGAGGGAATCGCGAATGGGGCATAAACCTTCAAAAATTGATTACACTTAATTAATGCATGTATTTAGTAGTAATTCGCATATTTTGTAGAGAGCAAACTTATGAAATTTTTAATTTGACCTGTAACTACCAATTATTGTGCTCAGCAAAGGTGCGCTACCTATTCCTAATTCTTGTATATTTTCGTAACCAGTGCTCGGATTTCGTTGATTGTTTTTGCATTTTATTCATAAAAGCGAGATCTAAAAGATTAATAATAATAAAATAAAAAGTGATATGTTTTTTAGCGTTTTTTTTACATATTCCATAATTTAAGCTTTTAAGCCCAAAAACATTAAATCCGCTAGGATTATCAATTTCGGTTATATAACAATTTATCTTAGGAATACAAAACTGTGCAATTAGAGTCTACGTACGTTCGATTTGGACATACGGTTGCTAAGATATAGCCAAAAATAGGTTCGCGGGTATTTTCAAGATGGCGGACAAGATGGCGGCCGTTCAACTTTCCCCCCCCTCTAATATTGTTCAATGGGTCATTGATAACAATCCTGGAGGGGGGGCCAAACTTTTACACGCTTGGTAACTCCCAACATTACATTGTTACGTACTATTGCAAATGATTTGAAGTATGTATGTATGTTATAGGCTCATTTCGTTATTTAAATATAATTCGATACAGCATAGTCATCATCATGAAAAATATCCCGATATATTACATTAAAAAGTAAACTGAATAAGGGGTAGTCGAATATACATGCAAACCAGTTCGCCTAAAGCAATATTATTAACAATAATAACATTAATCATCATATTGCATGTATCGCCAATTACTAACTGAAACGAATTGTTAATTACTATATCATACAATTCCTCTCACAATTTTTACTTTTCTGATTTTTTAATATGTCGATTAAAGAGAGTATTTCCTTTTCAATGTTGAAGTTGCCTATGTAAGCCAATGAAAATATTTTCTTGTGCGTGATTATGTTTTCTTCATCCCTAGGTGGCAAACCAGCGTATTCTTCAAAGAAGAATAAATTGTTAGATATCGATCGCAAAATTTATTTCTTTTTTGGATTTTTCTGATTTTTGTTTTTTTTTAAACGTAAACCGTTTCAATTTTTGCGTAAATTTATTGGGTTTTGGTTAAGCTGCGCGAAGCCAATGCGGCAGTTTTGCCTCTTCCCAAATCTGTCTTTAAACGGATCCGTTTCCGTTTTTATTGACTGATTCAATATCAAAATATGTCAAAAGTAATGAGCTCACCCATTGAATAAAGCGTCAAAAGAATTTTAGTGCAAACTTATCTACCGATTTAACAATGCCCAACAATCTTGTTGCGACAGAGATTTAAAAGATCAGCTATTATTATTTTTGACTCAAACGTCAAAAAAATCATTTTGGAAATCCCCTTGCGTATTTCTAAATCTAGCAAATGCAGTATGCAAATTATGATATGAGACCTGACATCATAAAGTTCTCTATAACAAACTCGTCTTTCATAATATACATTACGATAACAAATATTTTATTAATGAATTTGGCAATAAATCTTTCCAAATTCTTTAATAATGTTCATTTGTTCATGTTTGTTTATAGCATTATTGTATACGTTTTTTTCAAATATAACACAGAATCTTTCATACAATGAGTTGGTCTATTTTTTTCATATTTGGCTTGAATTGCTTCAACTATCAACTGACCTCTTTTGATATTGTTATATAAGTCCAGTTCTTTTTCAAACTATTCGTAGAGAATATGCAATCAATCTTGCAAGTTTGTTGATTTTTTTTTAATTTGATGATGAACCTAATAGTGTGAGAGCTAGCGACCGATTTGGTCAAGTCATTTCCGGATGAGGAATTGTTTTTTTTCACATTCGATACACTCGATGATACGAAAGTAAGTCTGGCACCTTGAACCGGGCGGATTTGGGGGTGGTGGGCGTTTGAAGTAAAATGGAAGATGGTCTACTTTACCCAACAACCAAATGGTCGATTTTGGTCTTATTTAATTTTTGGTCACGTACTGTGGTAGGAAATGACAATGCTAGAGGTTTCAGTGCGCACGGACCCATTGCCAGACCTCAGTAACCTACTCTCATCGCATGAAAGCGCTTCATATACATGCGTAGCATATTTTATCTAGGTATATCTCGAAAAATATGCAATACTGGAGTAAATATGAAGCGACCTTTTTTGTTTAGAATTAAATTTCCCGCTGAATTAATTCATCTTCAAATTCGTTTCCTACATCTGCTATATATGTCTGAATTATTTTTGAAGCACCTATCCTAATTTCTTCTGTGCTAAGCGTTGGTAGGTGACGAATAAATCCAAGTATATTCTTCAGTTCATTGTACGCAGTTCATCTTTTTGTTAGAGCAGTGACCAACCTGTCTATTACCGGTAAAAATGTGCCAATTATTAGTTATTTACATACGAGTGAGGAAGGTACAACTTTCGTTCACGCGAATTGTGTGTTCGTCCACGAGCGCAGCGAGTGGACGATGCAATTCAAGTGAACGAATGTGACCTTACTCACGAGTTTTGTATTAGATTTTGTTCGATACCTCTTTAGAAAGTGACTCCGTAACTTTGTATTACAATTGGAATTATTTTATTTAAAAAAATCACACAGTCGTGACGATCCGTTGCTATGAAACAAATGTCATTACAAGTGACGTGAATACTGTCAAATATGCGTGAGTGAAAAATGCGTGAGCGAAAAATGCGTGAGCGAAAGTACAACTTTCTCTCACTCGTAACCATAGTTACGGGTCACTTTCTAAGGAGGTATCGAACAAAAATATTTCACATGAATACATAGATTCAAAAGTGTTATTCGTTGAAGTATCCTCATCAAATTTGGTGCCTATTTCTTATCCTTTTTCGTAAAACTTCTTCGCGATACTGTTGACATCCAGTTAAAGTTTTGCCTTTCTTCTGAATCACAAAGAATGTATTGATAATTGATTGAACATATCTTTGGAAAGATTCGTAAATCGTGAAAGCCGAATTAAGATTTTGATCTGACGACTGCAATGAAGCACCTGATCCCAAAGAACGAGCATAACTTCAGTCTTTAGTCTGTTCATAGTCTTCAACAAACCACTTGCTTGTCGTTTACAGTCGCCTGTGATATCTGGGTTCTCGATCATATTTTGCAAGAAATGGATGACAACTCTTGTTGCAGAAACATAATTGGAACATACTTCGGAGAAAAATTAACCAAAACCGTTCATACAAAGCCTACAGGTTCACGGACCTTATTTATTTTTCTGAAAAGGACTTATTGCACCGTTCGAATTTTAAAAGTGCCATTAATCCTAACGCTTTTATTACTAGGGTTACATGGCAATATAAGTGTATCAATATTTAAAAAAAGAGTTTCGTACGACATACAACAAATGTATTGAAAAAATTAAGTCAACACTACATCATAAATAAATGGAACAAGTGATCCCAGTAAAATTCACGACGTGTTTCAACAATAGCTATTTATGATATGAGTGTTAAAAGTACTATTTTATTTTGTGAGTGAAAAGTTTGCGAAACGAGCGAAGCGAGTGGAACAATTTCACGAACAAAATAAAAGTTACTTTTAACACAAATATTATACAAAGTTTTTTGTATAACTGTTCTATTTTGATAATAAAATAGAAAAATTTAATACATATTTCTATAAACTGACATGTTGACGTCTCTTGTCAGTTAATTATTTTTTGACGTTTCAACGATTATTACCGCATTTGCTGTGAAGTGGGCGTGTTAGATGACGCCGTATTACCGTAGTTACCAACAAACAATATTGGTTACAGCTCTATTATTGGACACTGTTAAAAATATTTTTTTCTACAAACGTCAAAAAATGAGAAGGTTTGCGCATCGATAACAATACGCGAAGTGACTCTTTTTTTCAGTTGCCTACGTTACCATGAAAGCGTGCCCGAAATGACGACGCCATGCGCGAAGTACGCAAACTAGATAGAGTTTTGTATTTTAACGTTAAAATAATTGTCAACTTCTTCACGTTTGTAGAAAAAATTTTGTTTGCAACTCGTGCGCGAAATACTTTTGGTGATCTCGACTATTTTTCAGTTCTCGATCACCAAAGTGGCATTTCGCGCACTAGATACAAAAATAACTATTTAACACTAGTGTTAAAAGTATTTTTAAGACGCTACTCTGTAAACATCATCTTTTAACACTCTTGACAGCCGTTTTAATGACAGTTGTACAAAAATACTTAAATTTCCCCTAAACCATTCACATTTTCATCTCTTTTTAACACACTAGATTAGTTGGCAATTTGTATAGTAAGCAGAGTATATAAGTTTTGTTCCATCAAATACATTTCAATCATAAATATACATCAACATAATATGAGCCGTTTCAAAAAAATCGTACACCATAAAAATGTCGCATGTACTTATATCATTATATTATGCTTAATTGCATTTTATGGGTTTTTTCTGGTACAATTGTCTGTGTTTTTCAGTCCCTATGGCTATACAGTGCAATGCTGCAGAACGAGGAAAGGAAAGTTCGGCCCACAAGTACATTCATAAACTTGTCACGAAATATGCAACCTTAATTCACCTACTACCCCACTTCGCAAAGTTCTTTGCACGAATAGTTACTGTTAAATGAAACAAATAATCGACTCTCGTTTCAAAAATCTCGAAGCGTATAATTAAGTCCTGCCGGTCGGTATATAGTGAAGGAGGATCTAACGAAAATAAATTTTAATGATCAATAACAGTTATTTTCTATAAAATTAATATTATGCTAATAATATATGTCTCTAAACTGGTTTTTTAAAAATTTATAACCAAACAGCAGCTTATATCCTTAATTTCCTATTTAGGTTTAGTGTAATAGATACCCACAACCAAAAATTCTCATGGCGTTTACACTTAAGAACCTCCTTTTATTTTACATGACCTGGTAATACTAATACAATGTTTACATATTCATATAATTATAAATCCATTTCCTCACTTTCGTTTAATTAGAACGGACGAACTAATTATTGTACAAGTTGTTCTAATATAATTTCATAATTGAATCTGAAACTCGATCCTATATTTAACTCATGCAGTGTATAACCAAAGAGAATAATATACTCTTTGCTATGAAACACGAATAGAAATGAAGAGTACATTTCTCTTGGGTCTTGATAATTTAGAGAAAATTTTTCTATTTTAGTTCAGTACTTGGTTTGCAATAGAATAAAGGAAATTTTGGGAAGACTTTCTTAAGACACTTGCCTGAATCCAAGGCAAGTATTTTTTATGAGTTTAAACCTGAAAAACGCTACAAGAAGAATTAAGTATGAAACTGAGGCAACCTGGTTGTGTGACGGGGCCAATATTTTCGTACTACATAAAGAAATCATTTCACATGTATTCTTTGCTAATACTGAAACAAACCAAACAAAATAACTGATAAAAAGGATTAGGCTTACATTCTTTGAGAAAATAATAACAAATCTTTTAATAATTAAAATAATTCACTTTTGAAGGTGATGTAGTGCAAAATAACAACTTTACGATTGCGTGATCCTTTTTGTTAGCTATTATTTAACTCTACAAAAGAAAAGTGAAAATGTAAGTGGTCATGATTGGTGTTGATTATCAAAAAATTACTTAGCTGGAACAATCAACAAATAGCCCTTGACGAAGAATTTGTGTGAATGGTGTGATGTTCCATCTAAGCATTTTGTGGATCAAATCGCAGCGTACAGAGATGATACACTCTGTACTTTTTCAACCCACTAAACTAAACAGGGTTAGCTGTAGCCACACACAAGCATGAAACATGTAAGTATCCCATTTGTATCCATTGTAGTCAACACATTTAAAGCAAACGATGCTTTACTTTCGTACTTAGAGGATTATTTGCTCGCATTTGATTTATCACTTACGTTTTAATATAAAATTTGTTGTTTTATCCCTTCAAACCTTTAAACATGGTTTATTTTTAAACAGACATTTCGCAATAGTGAAATTTCAAAATTAATTAAGAAAGATCCCAGCAAACACATTTATATATAAAATACATATAAATTATGTAAGAGCTTTTTAGATTTATATAAAACTGGAAGACAAATAAGAGATATTTAATGTCAGGATGTCAGCAATTTTCAAAATAATATCTGTGTCCCAATTTCGATGCTCACCATTGGTATCTCGGTTATTAGAAGACGTAGGGCAACGGTTAAATGGGGAAAGTTTTGCAGAATTTAATACTCACGACAAATATCATTTCAAATTTGACCTTACTTTTTTAATTTTTAAAATATTTAGAAAAAACCAAAATTTGCCGATTTTCATTTTCCTCAATAACTCTTTAACGCTTAATCTGACCTCTTTTAAAGTTTTACATTATTCAGACACTTTTTTAAGACAAATTATTTGATATAATCAGAAGCCCCCGATTGTCATTTGTTTTTAAGTTATTAGTGCTATCTTTTGTTTTTCATATGGCGGCCATATTGGATTTTTGGTTGGTTAGATAGTCTTTAAAAAGAGCTTTTCAACGATGTATAACATGCCTGAAAAATATTTAGTTGTAGTTTGTCCCACGAGAGCTCGGGTATGACTCATTAGTTATTGCTGTGTGAATTAACGCAAATTATATTTGCTTTATAATGTCGCTTACCCATAAATCGTTAAAAAATCAATCGCAATCGAGTGCCAAATTTGATAAAAATATCTAGGAAATCATTAAACAAACGATAAAAAACGATTTTTTTCTTAAAACTTTAACACCTTGTAGCTCAAAAGTTAAGAGGTTTAGGACATAGGTTTATTTGAACTTTTCTTCCTAAAATCACATAAGGATTCACACCCTTAAGGATCAGCATCTTATTCTGAAACACCCTGTATGTGTGTTTGCTGGGATCCACCGCTCGTTTTTGCTATGCTATTTGGAGTGTTTCTAAATAAGGTGCCATTTCGTAAGTATTCAACTTAAGAGATAGAGATTTGATTATATGATAGACGGCACTATAATCTAAATCGGTACAGGCCGACATCCTCGTTTATTTTGTTTAATTTCCCAAAACAACCCCTCAAACTTTGCGTTTTTTAAGAAACTTTGAAGAGAATTATATAGAAATGCAACAGGGTTAAAGAAAAAATCGCTCTGTACCGAAGTAAATTATACATTCGTGAAGGTATACAATTTTTTTGGTAATTTTTTGTTCATTAGTTTATTAATGGTATCTTATTTCCGAGACCTCTGTTTTCAACAAAATCATTCCTGATTAGTAGCGCATCATGCGGCAGTGTAAAACTAGCGCGATACTTTCATTTGATTTATGAACCCTTCAATTTTTATTTGAAATTTTCCGTGTACTTTTGATCAAAAATCAAGACCACTCTGTTATATGTACGAGGCACATAGAAAGTACCATATACAGGGTGTTTTTCTGGGAGCTGTAGTTAAACGTTTCGCGGAAACTTTTAGTTAGTTTTTTGAAAATTTGTGCTAAGGGGGATTACTCTGAACGCCGAATCGATGTAAAATATTTTCAAAACGGTAGCACTTCCGGAATTGCCGGACGGTAACGAAGTATTTATTCACAAAGAAGTCAACAATTAAAAAAGGTAGTCATCCATAGGATTAAAAATGTAAATTCAAATATCGCTTCAATCGTGGCGTAGCGTTGTCCTTTCATGGGCCTCTTCAGTTTTTGAGAACAGGAAAAAATCACAGGGGGCCAGTTCTGGGGAATACTGTGGCTGCGGCATCATTAGAGTGTTGTTTTTGGTCAAAAATTCGCGCACAGCATCGATGTGTGAGCAGGGGCGTGATCATGGTGTAAAAGATAATTTTTCTTCTTCCACAAATCCGTTTCTAGCGCATTGCTTCGCGCAAATTGCGCATTAAGTGCAGGTAATATTGCTTATTGACTGTACGACCCTGGGCAAGAACTCATGAGGCACCACGCCCCTGCAATCGAAGAAAACTGTGAGCAAAACCTTCACATTCGACCGAACTGAGCGCACTTTTTTCGGTCTTGGCTCATGCGGTAGCTTCCATTGCGATGATTGAGCTTCGGTTTCCACGTCATAACCATAAACCCATGATTCGTCACCAGTTATGATCCTCTGGAGCAAATAAACGGTGATTCGACGATTGGACACTATCATTTTCTTCATTTCATCAATGTTTTCGTCTGTTGTTGATGTGCTCGGGCGTCCGGCACGATTTTCGTTGTTCACATCACCTCGGCCCTCTGAGAGCATTTTTGTTTTAATTAATTTATGAACAATACATAATTCTACAAATGTTAAAAAGCTTGACTACAATCGATACTAATAACATACAATCAGTTTTCTGAATTACAACATATTACTATCATTTGTTATCGCCAACTTCATCGGACCTACCATGTTCCTATACCTAAAATCAATGATTACAGAGTTATTTACATTTTTCTATTTAAATTTATAATTACATTCTTTACAAAACATGGTTGACTGAAAATTTTCAAAAAAATTTTATTCAATTGTTTCTTATGATTCTTATGCTTTCTTATGTTTTTATTTTTATTTGACAGTTGTCAGTTAGCTATCAGTTTGAAACCTACATTTACGTTTGTTATCAGTGTTATTTGTTTGAATTTTGCGCTTGATATTTGTTTTTAATTGGGCAGTATGGAATAGGTACACAAATGCTGATATTCTAAATTTGTTTTACATTCATGGCGAGTCTGCTCGTATTACTTTTCGGACCTGCAGAACCTTTAATCATTGAATAAAGAATCACTCAACACTTTAACGAAAGATATCCGCATTTACATACAATGGCAGAACAAAAAATCAGGATGATTGAAAAGAATCTCCTAAATTTGGGCGAAGTAAATGCGCCACGAAATTTGGCAAAGCCAATTGTCCCCAATGACGCTGCAGAAACCTAATGTATTGGGATATTTTAATGTTTTCCCTGAAAGTTCTGTTCGTTCGACGGAAGGAGACATTGGATACTCAAGAAGTTCCATAGATAGAATGTTAAATAATCATAAAAGCATACGCATAAGAAACAATATTGAATAAAAATTTCTTGAAAATTTTCAAAGCCAACCATGAATTACAAATTTAAATAGAAAAATGTAAATAACTCTGTAATCATTGATTTTACGTATAAAAACCTGGTATATCAATTTAAAGGAAATTTATTTCTGCATCGAATGGACTGATAATTAAATAGGCATTTCATTTAAAGAAAGAGACTTTTTAAAGTTTTTCTTAAGTCTGGATATAACGTCAAATAGATACGTAACCGCGGCCAATTTTTTATTATCCATTACAGACAATTGTGTCTCAATCTTTTGACATTGTGAACCTAAAATCCCATTTCCCTAACTTTTACCACTTTCGACTTTCAATTTTCTCTCCTAAACAAGATTTTGAAATTTTTCAGCGAAAAAACTTTTTTTTCTCAACAATCAAAATTGATACTTACGCCGATTATTTTAAGCATACTTACTAAACATTTTATGACACATCAGAATGTGAAAAAAAATTGCCTGGTTTGTATTTAAAATAAAGATGTAGATGCTCATTTCCGGTATTTCCGGAAGTGCTACCATTTGGGAAATATTTTTATTTAATAGATTAAACACGGCATGTCGCATATGAAAAATTCTAGCTTTTACAGTTCTTGATATACTTCTAACCGACTGTCACCGTGAGACACCCTGTATATGTACGACTCATGTACAGCCCAAAAATGAAAAAAATTCACCCCTTCCTCCTCCCCCTTTTTTTATTATGACTAGTAAAATTCGGGAGCCTTGCATTTTTACTCCGATTAGTAGAAGTTTTACATTTACTACATTTTAGTATAATAGTATTTCTAATTCAATTTAATTTAATTTAAGCATCACTACTTCGCAGATGTAAATTTGTGTAACATTTTGTTTACCATTTAGTTCAAAAACATGATTAAGTAGACCTCCTTTAAATTTTGGACCGATTAATTGCTACCTTGACATGTATGCAAAAGAATATATTTGGTACCCTATAATAAAGTAGCATCTGCAAGTAAAAAACACTTTAACCATGATTTAAATGAAGATTATAGGTAAAGCTAAAGGTAATACCGTTTAAATCTAAACCATAAATCTAAATTGTTTAAATATTCATCCGGCCTACGGATCTCGGCAATTTAATGACGCCGAATTTTAAAACACGCAGTTTTTTATAAGAAACGTCTAATGATAGGTAATTTACGATTATGAATTAATTCTGTACATATTGTGACATATTTTTGGGCTAGTCTAAATTTCTTTTATAAATTGTAAAGAGAGAAATTCTAAATGTATCTGTTAGTCGATGATTTCCATCGAAGTATTGGCTATTAAACTCAAGACACTTTAATTACATTCGTACGTTTTGGTAATAATTTATTGCTATTGAAATTGTATGATAAATAGTAATTAAAATAACCAAAATACAGTGAAAATAGATTTTTAGTAAAGGAAAGAAAGTTTTTGAGCTTCAGCTTCGTATAAATGCATTTAATTACCTACAAACTCATAATCAATTAAGGGAAAGCTCATAGTGTGGCGAAAATCAATGTACCTATCGAAGTTTTAACTCCTTTCTAAGTCTGATATTTTGGATACCTATCTCGACCAATTGAGAAGTATTACGCCTTGATTAATGGCGAATGCGTGATCACATTTTATTTGAAAACAATTCGAAACCTAACCTGGTACTGTTCCACTTTAGAATCTCGCTATCACCAACAGGCATGCGTCAATAAATCATAGATGTTACTAATTTTAGATACACGCAGTTTTGGCATTAAATATACGTTTATTTATTATTATAAAAACTATATATCACTATTAATTGCATAAGGTGGCCCATAAAATAATATTTCGTTATTAAAAGTAGCACAAATAGCTGTTGTTTTTTGAATTTTTGGGTCTTCATGTAACATCATTTGTAAGAAGAAAAATATTGAATAATATGGAAAACTTGTTCTATTGAGATTATTGAGAATGTTGCTTGCACACATTTACATCATTTTTTATACGAACATCGGTAGATTTTATACGGTTGACTGAACATTTACAAGGAAAGCCCTGGATAATAAAATGGGAGGGAAATTACTCTTTACATCTTCACTCGTCGATGGCTCCTTCAGTACCCAAAATGCATATATGTACCTAAATTAAATTAAATGGTGATGTTAATTAATGTAGATACGCTCACCTTTGGTAATGAATGTTAAAGTAGGCAAAGTAATTTTATTAATTAATTGAAACTGACAGTTGGACAATTTAGGCTCGTTGCAAGTTGCAATTGTTTGATAAAAGAACACTAACCTTAGTCAAATTGAATAGTCGCTATTTGTGATACTTATTTATCCGGATGTAGATATATTGTACAAATGTACATGCCATTTAATGACGATTTAGAAAATGTAAAACTCCAATATGGCTTCTATAAGACAAACAAAAGTTCGATACGATTGCGTAAATCTTAGTAGGCCTAGAGTTTGTTCAAGGTCATTTTTGAAGTTCTCATTACCACTTAGCTCCGTCCCAAAAATGTCATGAATGTATCTACTATACAATAAATAAAATATGGACGTTTTTCGTCCTGGTCAGAAATACCTAATATATACAAAAATGAAGATATGATACGCCACTGACTTGTATTTTTACAGTACTCGGCTTTCGGAATCATGAATCGGGTTGCGCCGGATGCTTGTCTTCTTAGGTGACGAGGACTGTAGTAGTTATAGAAATGGAGAGAAAGACAACACCAAAAAGACTACCTCTATGGATGCCCTACATCACCCAAAATCCTCAAGATAACAAGATAATAAAGGCTCTGAAGCAATACAGAGAAGTGAATACATAAGAATTCATTTAGAAGTGGATAAAAATCTACTATTGAAAGCCATAGACCCTGCAAATAATTAAAATCCATAATATTAACAGACACGAGGGTGAGAATGAGAAAAACAAAACCCTGCATAAAATTTATAAAGATATAATAATGGAGAACATAATGACACGGGCAAAAACAATTGCAATGGTATGGTCAGTTTAGAAATTTGAATAACAGCTCAGTTTGAAAGAAATTGGAGGAAAAGTCGGGACAAAAAGATGAAAGTAAAGTAAATTATGACTGAGGGAAGAAAACCATCGATAGCTGTTCCATCTTAAAGTATATGCACAAGAAGTCAACATATGTATACGTAATTGATTTTCAATTTTAACTTTGTAGATAGGCTATTATTTATTTTCTACCACTGTAATTCCCAAACATGTTGGTGAGCATTGCAAATGCTACTGTTTTGTAAAACTGTCGGGAAGTTAATTTCTTTTAGATTGTTGTCAAAATGAACAAATGACTTTGTTGAAATCTAAGCTTTGAAACCGTCATTTGAAAATCTTAGTTTAGTACACGACGGGTACAATATTGCAAACAATTGGCCTTGGTATGTGATGAAGATGACATTTGGAATTGTAAACCGACTTATATCTGATAAACTCGTTGCTGCCTTCCGTCACTGCTGATTTTTTTAGCCATTTTTAGTAACCTTTAAATCAATAACCCACCTTCACGTAAACGTAATTGCGAAACTTTTCAAATTAGAAAATCAAATCTGTAATCATTTTGTACTGGGTGTCCCATAAAACCGGTAGTCTCACTGCGCCTAACCCCACTTTGTTCATATTTGGAATCTGTTTTTTAAAAATAATGTTGGCTACACTGCGTGAGTCATTGTTAGAGTTGTATATTTTTGGTTTGACAGTAATTCTCGTGAATGTCGTGGAGATAGAGAATTGGTGCAGTTCTCAATTGAAAAACGAATTGATGTAGTGGAATTTTATAGAGCGGGCTCCATTGATAGAAATCTTTTGGGATAAATACCTTCATGACAAGATACCCACAACTAGCACAATTCTAGATTTGTACAAGAAATGGAGGGCTAAAGGTTCCATCGTGAATATGAAGACGAACAAGCGTCCGATAGTCAGAACCCCGCTGGTATTCGACAGAATTCGAACAAACATAACGAGAACCCAGAATAAATCGATAAGGAGATTGTCTCAGAAAATTGGTGTATCTCCCACAACCTGCCATTGTGTGCTAACAAAAGATCTCAAATTCCGACCATTTCGTGTCAGTGTAGTGCATGAGTTACAAGAAATAGACAAAGAGAAACGAGTTACTTATTGCAACTGGCTCTGATCTTCAATCGTTGACGGTTTCTTGTACCCAATGCTCTTCTATATAACAGAATAACTCCCCGAGATGTTGTGGATGACGAACCTCTTTACCCACAGAAGATCTTTGACACTTTCTTTGCACAATTGACAGCGAATGAAAAGGAGTATGGCGTCTTCCAACAAGATGGTGTCACATCCCACACATCCAACCAGGCTATGGTCGATATCGGCATAGTGTTTCCTGCAAACAGGCTTGTCGGTAAAACCTGTGGCCTCCGCGGTCGCCGCATTTAACATGTTGCAATTTTTATTTATGGGGAGCTCTGAAAAACAAAGTTAAAGAGAACATTACTAATGAGATAAATAACATCATAAAGAGCGTAGTCTGGCCTATGCTATATTTATCCCATATTTACATAGGAAGTTGCTTGGTGGAGGAATTAACATAACATAATGTATTGTAATGAATGCAGTGAGGGGTACAGGTTTTATGTGCGACAATATTCCATTAACCTTTTACTAGTTTTCAAAACAACAAAGGAGATCCTTTGTTAAAGTAGTAACTGGAGTTTTCTTTTAAAGTGGATTTTTCTTAATTTTCTGAGCTGAAAGATACAGTTTCAGCTCGTCGTTGAAGAAATGAAGAAAAGTCCACTACCATGTTTAAAAGAAAATTCCAGTAACTACTTTAACAAAGCATCTCCTTTTATTATTAATTAATTAATTACAAATTCACGTCAACGACAAATCTAGTATGTATTGTAATGTAGAGCTTGTTCACTTGATTGTGGCGAAGCCAATGTTAGATAAGGCGGGTAGTTTAGCTAATAACTCCGCCCTTCATTACTAATCTTGTCATTAGCGTACGTACAACCGGTACAAGGAATGTCTTCTAGTAATAATAAGTAAAGAAAAATGTTTGATTATTATAGTTCATAATGCTTAAAATGTATTTAAAGATGTATTTCTACATCTAATGCCCGTTAATTATGTTTTTGCATTTTATTGCTCATAGATAATAATTACGTTATAACCCTAAAATGTGTACAGGGAGTACTACGCCACTGAATTTCCCTATCATGTGATTTTAAACGGGTTCGGTTGCTCGTAAGTGTCTTACGACAGCTCACTTGGTTTACTGCGCATATATCGTTTTCGCCACAAGGAAGTGAACAAGCTCTATACAGGTTGTAACTTCAATTTGTTACAAATAAAACTTACAGGAGTTCAATATTTATCAAATCTTGGTATAATAATAATATAATAATAATAACAATAATAAGTTTATTTTCTCTCATTTGACACACATGAATAGTTACTATAAATAGTTTCTATAAATATTAGTACTAAATAAACAAATTCCTACAAAAGCGTAGCTTGTGTGGTTATACAATATGTGTACTACCTATATTATCTATATTGGTGTTATGTTTGGATTGTATGTAAGTAGGTACCTAATCACCTAATGCCAATATTGCAATAGTATGCAGCACCAATATTGTTTCATGCAACCATATAACTTTATTGGTTCAATATTGTTCCACAATATGCTACATTTGTCCAAGATTGTTAAAATATTGTGCCAATGTTGATGTGCCACCTGTAATGGAGTTGTTCAGCAGTTACAAAAGATTATGTTTAATGTAACCATTCTTTAATAATCTCTTTGTAACAAAATATCGAGACGACAGTACAAAAATGACAATTTATGAACTACTAAATATTTTTTTATTAGATCTATATAATTGAAATACGTTAGCTTCAAACATTAATGTTGTAATCATAAAATAATACTATAAAAACGATATTAATAGTTTGTGAAAAATTTCAACGGTATAAAATATTAGACGTTAACAGTTAAATATATACCCATGGCCAAACCAAAGAAGGAACTACCTATACGCACACCTTTAACTATAATAATTACGTAAATGGCCATTTAGTAATAATTTTAAATTTCAGCATATTTTATCTTCCCACTTCCTTTTCAGAGGGGCATAATTATTTTAATTTTCATAATTACTAATAATCGCATAGCGTTTGTCCTAAAAATCAAATTGAGGGATCAAAGGGTCAAAATGTCGATATAAGGCGCATTTCGTTTATTAAAATTAGCATTCTCAACCGTGTTAGTATTTGTAGACAGTGAAAGTAACATCGTGCTCTGTTACATATTGCTGATTTTATGTTCAATTATGCTTACATTGATCTCTTTCAGTGTGCGGCGTAATAATATATCAATAGCTTTTGTTCGAGACAATTTGAATGAATTTATGTTAATTTGAATGTATAGTTGATTGAATTTTAATTAGTTCTGTAACGAACTGTAATAAATAATTTTTAAATCCGTACGTAGATGTACAGACTTGTTTGACATAATTTATTCTATAATAATTCTTTTACTTGCGCTGCAGTACATGTAAATCATTACGCATTACATTGTACAAAATAAATTACAAAGATTTTACATAACGACATCAATAATTACTTAAGTTTGCTGTTGCAACATGTAGACAACTATTTATTCCAAATGGGCACTTGAAGTTAGTGTTGTAAGTATCTATTAATTACGTTCGTTAAATGCGTTACTTCAAGCTAGTCTGTAATATAGAAATGTATGTTTGGTTTT
The DNA here is from genome assembly GCA_036250285.1 of Pyrocoelia pectoralis. Taxonomy (NCBI): domain Eukaryota; kingdom Metazoa; phylum Arthropoda; class Insecta; order Coleoptera; family Lampyridae; genus Pyrocoelia; species Pyrocoelia pectoralis. The sequence goes on along the minus strand of CM070075.1, from coordinate 63,365,226 downwards.
TAATAGAAAACAATTACTTTAATTGTTTATTCTCTGTTCGCGCATGTATTGTTTCCCACGTTGTATTTTAATAATTAATACACTGAGATCGGCAAAATTAAGAAAAATAATAATCGTTGTAAAAATTGTATTATTTGTGTTGATGAATTTTTTCGACTAGATTTTTGCCAAATAATTTTCTATAAAAAAATCCCAGAAAAAGGATGTGCTTGTATTTGCAATAGATGCAGAAGTTTTTCTCCTGTATTTTTAACTGGTTTAAAGATCACTGATGCATTTTTTTAAAGTAGCGATGTAGCGTGTTGTGGACTATAAACACCATCTTGCAATGCCTCCAAGGTTTTTTTTAAGTTGAAAAGGGCCAGTAGACCTACATTTTGTAGAACCATGAATCTCATTCGTTCGACGCATTTTGTTCCTGACGCTTCCTATCGAAATAGCTCTCAATTGTTATATTGGAATCATAAATGTTCGACTAAATGCTTAACATCCCATGTTACGGTCAAAGTATTCGGCGCAAAAAGCAGTTGCCGGTGGTGGCGAAATAATAATTGACCAAATTTTCCTTGCCTTTGGAGACCTTGTCGAAAAGAACGTATAAAGCTTATTTTACTACTATCGGAGTAAAAATGCAAGGCCTCTGACTTTAGAAGCCTGTATCTCAGTAATTAGCAATCATAATCTAATGAAATAAAGTGCATTTAAAAGATCATTTATTCCTACAATAAGGTCTACAGTTTCAGATTTTTGCAACACATCGTTAATTTTCAGTATTAATTTATGTGCGAAAAAGCGCTAATTATGACTGAAATCGCACAAGCGCTCGACTTTAAAAATTAATTACGGCTATATTATTGAAACTGAGTGGTAGATACTTATATATTTCAAAAATGTATACTTATTTGTCGATGTGAGATGCTTTTCAGGCCAATTGGTTTATTAGTCTTAAAGCTATAATGAAAAAACGACATCTTGTGTAACTCAGTACCTGAACGTTCGATATTAATAATATTGACAGTAACATAACAAGGGTAAAGCAATTATATTGTGGTCTAACACTATTCACAAAAATAATCTCATTATACATCGTTTTTTTAAAAAGAAATTTTGAAAAAAGGATGGTTGCTTCGGTTGGAGAGGTGAAGCGCAGCGCGCGGGGCAGCTGTTGTCGTACACTATTGCTATAAAGCGCATGGTTTTGTACAATGCAAAAGAATAATCACATTGTTGTGGGTGGCCGCTCACGATTTACGATGTGGCAGATTACCTCTCGCGGGAATATGTGCGTCTTTCTTTCGCGATAATTATAACATTTACTTTGAATTACAAGAAAACAAATTTTGTTTTCAATAAAGCAATAATGCAGCTCGATTTGAGTAATACAAATTTAGCATTTAAAACAAGAATTTTGTCTTCAGTTACCGTATATTGCAAGATAGCACATTTTCGGTTAGAGGTTATAAAACCAGTTAATTATATGGATAATCAATATTTATTGGTTGCGGACTTTTCAGAAGTATGTGTGCTACAACATTTATAAATTTGGTAACAATTTATGAAACAATAACAATTTTATGATAAGTTAAAACTGACCGTCAGCCAGGAAAATACTAAATACAGCGTTTTTATTGCTGTTAATTAAAATAAAAGTTAAATAACTGATTCTACCAATTTGATTTTTACACATGTTAAACATCTATAAATGACTAATGTACTGCCCAAAAATGAAGAAATTTCACCCCTCAGTTTTTTCGTTATGACCACTTAAAGTCAGAGGCCTTGCATTTTTACTCCGATAGTAGTTTACACGTGCAGTTATTTTTGGTCAAATACATTAAACTCAAAAGCTCCCCTATACATAATTAGTTATTAGGATTGCATTAAATTTGCGACTAGTTTCGACTTTACAGTCATCCTCAAGCTTAAACGTAAATTAATAGCATGATGTGCGAACAATACATATATCTACGTATTAATATAAAATGGAAACGAGATTGTTATTGTAGATGGAACTGTAAATGAAAATAAAATACATGCTCGAACCAAGGTTACTTCTTTTTACTTTTTGTAGCCTTTTTATACCCATTCTACGCCCTTGGTCTTGCGCCACATACCTCTAATATTACCTATGTAGAACCAAAGAGTACTAAATATTTGATAGAACTTTATTTTGATTGTTGATTTTAGCCGTTCCAATTCCGAACCAAACGCTCTACAAAATAACAGAATCTTGATAGTAATGAGAATATTGAAGAAGAACCAGCTAAAATTTAATAAATTGTATTCGACTAATAAATAACGATATACAATTCTGGTTGCAATTTACGTTTCGCTTGAACTACTATAAGCTTATTCATAATTGATTTGTGTGTATCAAGTCAAATAGAAGGGATGTGTGCGAAGGATAACAATAAAATGGATTAAACACATCCGCCGTTGTGTAAATGTATGAAAAATTCATTTAATTGTGCATTTATTAATCATAGTCAACATTAATTTCTCGTCATTGTGCGTGACGATTAGGTCATAGTCAACATTAATTTCTCGTCATTGTGCGTGACGATTAGGTTAATAAATGCACAATTAAATGAATTTTTCATACATTTACACAACGGCGGATGTGTTTAATCCATTTTATTGTTATCCTTCGCACACATCCCTTCTATTTGACTTGATACACACAAATCAATTATGAATAAGCTTAGTTCAAGCGAAACGTAAATTGCAACCAGAATTGTATATCGTTATTTATTAGTCGAATACAATTTATTAAATTTTAGCTGGTTCTTCTTCAATATTCTCATAATACTTACCTACAGCTACATCACCTTACTTGATAGTAATGATTAGTTGTTTATGGGCACGGATGTTCATGGAAACAAAGTAACGTACTGAATCGTATATATTGTAGGTATGTATATCGTAATCACGACCTTTTAATGTTCTGGTGTGGTAATAAGATAACCTGCAACATTAGAAAATTAGATGTTTTGAGTGGTAGAAATTTGAGTTGAGTGCGGCGTATCCATTTATGAAGACGCTATCGTGAAGCACATGATTGGTAATGGGTTCATCGGGAGTAAGTATCACAAAAGAAAGCTTGGTATTTCACATGGTGTTTGTTTTATTTAATACAAAAAAAGAGACCGGTAATTTTTGTTTTGCTATACAAACTTGACAAGAGATTATATAAATCCTTTCGGCAAATGGTAAAGGCCAATTAGATTTACCGTCCAAAAATATTACTAATCATATTTGGAAAGCATCAATTTCTTGCTTTCATTTGCGGCGTTATGAAAAATATGCGACAGGAGTAAGTTGATTTTTTTCTTCTATGGTATACGAAAATAAAAGGTTCTGCCTTTTGGAGATGACCATCAAGATTAATTTTAGTGTATGGACGTATGAGATTTCCAGTTAAAATCATCAGTAGATATGCAATTAGCTTTGATAACTTAGGGAGTAGAATTATAAAAATACCGCATACTTCTGCATTACTACTACCGTTATAGAAAATAGTTTATGTGTAATATTAATTGTTATTTTACATACTCACTTATAGAAGAACTAATCCAAAAGTGGTAACGATCTATAAAAGAACTTCTCCATTACCTTTAATTCATAAATATTATTGATTGATAATCATTCTCATTTATGAAGAAATTTACTTCCTGTTATTAATTAAGATTCTTTCAACTTTTTTCATATTTCTACACAGGTTTCTAAACCAGTTTTCGTTTACATATTTTGATAAACGCCGTATTCGGAAAATTTAACAAACGAATTCAATAGTATATTACGGATCTAGGAAAGTTTACCGAAAACAGTTTACCGAAAACAGTTTACCGAATACAGTTTACCGAAAAACAATTTACCGAAAGGTCAATTTGCCGAAAGAACAATTCGCGGAATTACAATTGACCGAAACACATTTTTACCGAAGCACAGTTTACCGAAAGAGAAGTTAACCGAAAGGGTGCTACTGTAGTATGCGGTCTACCGTCACATTTATGCTGTAGTATGCGGTCTACCGTCACATTTATGCTGTTATATGTGGTCTACTAGTATTTTTGGGTGGCAGGTTCGCTACGCGAACCTGTTTTAAAAAAAAACTTAAGAGGTCCTAACAACGATTCAATATGCTTCGCCCCCATGTGCACAGAGGTCCGCCCTCACACGAAGGTTTTTACAATGGTCTTCTTACAACATCTAATAGTAAATAGATCGCAACTTAGCAGTAGACCGCATACTACAGTACTAGTGTTATGGGGTAGATCAAATTCTGGCGGTAGACCGCATACTACAGTGGCACCACCGAAATTTATCACTGGCATTTCCCTGCCGATAAAATCCCGCCGGTCAGTTGCTCTTTGAATAAAATGAAATATGCAAAGATTGAGTTTTAATAACTAATTTTTATTGTGTTCAAATGATATATACCTACTTTAAAGCCTTATTATACCTAATTAATTTAAATTTAAATTGTAAGCGATTCCCCTTAAAAACATCAGCTTAATATTATTATACATTCCCATATTTCCACCACGATATACCTACTTTCTTTTGTCGCGATCCTTTCCTGCCTTGAATTCTCCTTTACCTACATATTTTATATTACCTCTAACTTCTTAATTCTTTTGGATATTCCGCAAATAGATTCTAAATCTCATTTCTTTTTATTCTTGCAAGGGATGCATATAATTATTCTGTATGAGTTATAAAAGTAATCAGCTTTATAATACTTTGGTGATACAATTGTTACATTAATGACATTAAAACATGTTGTACCTATATGTATAATAATTAATAATAGTAGGTATATTATTACAAACATGATCAGCACGTACCTACCTCATAGAATTATAGTATATTTTCGGTTAACATTCCTTTCGGTAAAGTGTGTTTCGGTAAAAATGTTTTTCTGTCAATTGTAATTCGGCGAATTGTTCCTTCGGTAAAATGACCTTTCGGTGAATTGTTTTTCGGTAAACTGTTTTCGGTATATTGTTTTCGGTAAACTGTTTTCGGTAAACTTTCCGGGACCGGTATATTACATACCGAGTAGGGAAGTGTTTCATTACTGTCGAGAAATTGATATTGTTAATCGAGACGCGTAGCGTCGAGATTAACTAAATCTCGAGACAATAATGAAAACTTTCCTCCGAGGTTTGTATACGATTTTATTTACAACCACATCATTAATTAAAAAGTAGGGACAATATTTTATTTTGAAAATAAAAAAATAAAATAAATATGAGAAAATTTGTCCTTTTCTGTTTTGACATTTCCATATCTAGTCACCGGTATTAGTTTACGCGACTGGTTGCTATGGCGCAAACCTTCAAAATTTTCAAAATAAACAACCAGTGACAGTTTTGAATTTCTCGTTCGTTCTTTCGAATTTATAATTATAACTTAGAAAGCCAGAATGTTCTCGGAAAGTTCTGATAATGAAGACTATTGTAATATTGGTACTCCACCAGAACTTAAAGAAGTTTTGCTTAATTAAATGAGGCGAGAAACAAGATAAACCGAGTGAGGGAAACGAGTGAGGGAAATGGGTGAGGGAAGTGGAAGAGGGAAAGAAATGTAAATAATTTGACACTTTCAAAATTTTTAAAAGTCAGTAATGTCAGCATTACATATGTGGTTGTAAATAAAATAATTTTACTTCACTGTTTGACCGTTCTATCGAATTATAATTCGAATTTTTTATTTGATAGAAAACACGTAGCCTAGGTATATAAAGAATATGTACTATGTTATATTTTCGTTTTAAAAGAATTCAAACTTTTATAAATATATGTACTTACATATAAGTTTCACATGACCGCAAATCATATGAATGCTTCCGCAATTAGCATAATTGACAGTTGACACTACGTTTATTTAAAAGAATTGACTTATGTTAATAAACAGTTCGTTATCTAATTAATTCATTATTAATTATGTATGTGCTCTTCAATTATATTGCAAATTTTCTCACGCCTATAAACAACAAGTTCAAACCTTCCGTAACATTAAATGTATGCCCATTACAGACTTTTTCCTTACACACATTAGTAATGTGTAAATTAGTATTTCAAAGAAAACCGATGGGTGATACGAATTTTCAATTTAACTAGGCGCCGCACCTTTTACAACAAAATAATGCAGGTAGGTACAAATCAAAATCGCCTTTGAACTAATGTTATTGCAAAAGAAGGGGTCTATGATAATAAATTACCGCCATACACTTTTTATATCACGTTTAATAATCTAAGTGCATAAATTAAAGAACATAATTATTTAAATTAGTCGCAAATAAATTTTGTAAACGTCCGTGTAACTATGAATTACATATAAACGTAAGTCATAAAAAAAGACCGTTATAAATACAACAATTTTACCGGTAAGTGCTTTTTATACGAATGTTCTAATCGTATAAAATTATACTTTTGAATTATATTGTTAAAAATTATATTAAACCGCCGGGTTTTTATACGTTTCGACCAATTAAGTTCGTATAGATAATCATTAAAAATCGGTTATACATTTAACAGCTCAGTGAGCACTTAGCACTTTGGTAACAAATAATTGCATAAGATGTTACGCATTGTAACATCTTTTTTGCATTTATTTAAACCCGCCCCTAATTACGAGTATTAGCACTAATTTTGAGCATTATTTCTGTTTAAAGGTTCAATTAAAATTCTAACCAGATCATGTGGCTATATAGAAATGCTAATTATCACATCATAGGGCTTTCTTATTTTTTAATTAGTCTACTTACCTGCACAAGAAAAATTTAAACTGGAATTATCAGACGGCCATGCTAAATTTAAATATACGTCTCATTATCGTTGAAATGAAATATGTATTATAAGAGATTGCTTTAGATTATTTTCTAATCACGCGGAAACAGTCGCATGAAGTATTCAAATACAGAATTACGTGCTCATAAAGATATAGGTAATATGACATTTATGCGCTGCATTAAAAGTAACTCATTAAATACAAGTATCGAGTCTTGTAAATATTATGCATATTTCAAATAACAAATCGTAATGGTCTTAAAATCGTTCAAGTATTTATGTAATTTATAACAATATTTATTCAATGTGACTGAATGTAAATATTGTTACGCATCGATACAAGAACAGCAGAAATATAATGAGCCTAAAAGTTTTATAACGAGAACAAATTTCTTATAAATTTTACTTTTGGAAATTACCAACTGTATCAAGCTTAACGAGGTAAGGACGTTTCGGTCCCACAGTTTAGCCCTCACTCTTTTGCTCCATCGCTTTGCTCCCGCCGTTTCACTCCACGCGCCGTTTCGCCCCCGACTGTTTCGTCCCCTGTTATACAGTAGATATATTTTTGCATCGAGTAGGAATAGGAATAATATCAAGGGACGAACAATTACCAATTAAATTCTACATGTAGATGTGTTGAATTATATTATATTATGTAGTTTCAAAATTTCTCTTGCAGGCGTACAAAAAGGGTTAATTACGGAAAGGGTTAAAAACTTTATCGGTTCACCAAGGTTAATACAATAATCATAATTACTACTCATCAATTAATTTGGAAAAATACTTTTTTCTACAAACGTCAAAAAATTACAAGGTTTGCGCATCGATAACAATACGCGAAGTGACCCTTTTTTTCACTTTCCTACGTTACCATGACAACGTGCGCGAAATGACGACGCCGACGGAAACTAGATGAGAGTTTTGTATTTTAACGTTAAAGTAATTGTTAACTTCTTCACGTTTGTAGAAAAATTTTGTTTCCACCTCGTGCACGAAATACTTTGGTGATCTCGACTATTTTTTAATCAGTTCTCGATCAACAAAGTGGCATTTCGCGCACAAGATACAAAAATAGCTATATCTAGTTGCGAATGATTGTTTTGTTGGTACTTCAGTAAACCTGAAGAGGTAACTTACTTTCAAATGGCGTGCCTTTGAAACAAATTACGTTCTTATTTCCCTTACAATTGGGTTACAAGTCTGACAAGAAATGTACAAAATCAGTTCAAATTAAATACGTTTATTAAAGTTATTTCCGAACAAGATTATATTTTGAAAATCATGGGGCTTTAATTTTTTTCCAATTATTTTTATGATTTCACATCGTGGAGCGAAACGGCCAGGGAGCAAACGGTATAGGGACGAAACATCCCGGGACGAAACGGCGGGGACTAAACAGTATGCAAATCAACATCTTTCGCATTTTTCACCACCGACCGTTATTAAATGGGATAACATATGTGTATATCCCCTACAACACGAAACTGTAGCGGATAAGTTATTATTAACAACCAAATGTCATTGTTGGGCTTATGTAGAATTTTACTGTAATTGTACATAATATTTAGCTACTTTCCATCGATCTAAGAACGAAAGAAAATGCTTCTCGTCCTTATATTTCAAAGCAAAGTTATGGGGAAAATATTTGTAAAAAAAGCATAACGATTAATTTACTTATGTAAATTTAATAGGCCGTGTCCATACTAGTCCAGTCAAATTAGACAAAAAAAGGGGGTTTATGAAAAAGTGATGCTAACTTTACGGGACTTTTTCAGGGTTGTTTGGGAAGTTAAGGAGAGCTTAAATCCAAGTTTGCGTATACCCAGACCCCGTGGGATTTTTTTAGGGGGGGGGGAGGTAAAAATTTTGATTTCGCTATAACTCGGCAGCAATTGATCGTACAGAAAAAAAAAGGGTTTTGTAGGTTTGTTGAAGCTCTACAAGTTTCCTTTGGACGACTTTTCCCGAAAATTAATATTTAACGATTTATCGTAAAAAAACCGTAAAAAAAAGTAAACTTTTTTGGTCAACAAATAGAATTTGTTCATGTATGAGAAAGTTGTAGAACAAAATCACCGTGTCAGATTTTTCGATCGGTTGAAAAATAAGGTCGAAGGGAGCGTCTGAAGGTGTGCTATCTATTCGCGCCCCTCCGGCACCGGCGCTGCGCGGGCGGCTCGACGCTGCGGCACGCGCTCGGATCCCGGCGCGTTTGTCGCTTTTAATCTCTGTGCCAATGAATTGGAATTAAAAGTAAAAATCGTAAAAAAACAGTAAAAAAAAGTAAACTTTTTTGGTTAACAAATAGAATTTGTTCATGTATGAGAAAGTTGTAGAGCTTGAAAAAACGAACAAAATCGAAAAAAAAGTTTATTTTTCATTTCGATTCATTGGCGATCCGAGCGCGTGCCGCAGCGTCGAGCCGGCCGCACCGCGCCGGTGCCGGAAGGGTGCAAATAGATAGCACACCTTCAGACGCTCCCTTGGACCTTATTTTTCAACCGATCGAAAAATCTGACACGGTGATTTTGTTCTACAACTTTCTCATACATGAACAAATTCTATTTGTTGACCAAAAAAGTTTACTTTTTTTTTTACTGTTTTTTTACGATAAATCGTTAAATATTAATTTTCGGGAAAAGTCGTCCAAAGGAAACTTGTAGAGCTTCAACAAACCAACAAAACCCTTTTTTTATTTTTTCTGTACGATAAATTGCTGCCGAGTTATAGCGAAATCAAAATTTTTACCTTTTCCCCCCCTTTAAAAAAATCCCACGGGGTGTGGGTATACGCAAACTTGGATTTAAGCTCTCCTTAACTTCCCAAACAACCCTGGAAAAGTCCCGTAAAGTTAGCATCACTTTTTCACCAAAAGTCTAATTTGACTGGACTATACATTTTTGTTTTTAATATATTTCAGTTAGCAATTTTCCGTTCCCCAATCAATGGAAAAGTAGTACAGTGGATAATAATTTAATTATCGCGTAAAGGTATTACAATACGATTCACTACAAAGATAATTCCAAAATAATTTGTTCATCTACATAATTATAGATATAATTAGTAGGATTCGAAAAGTAATTTTAGAAGAGTTTGAAAATTTGCATCCGCTAACATGTATTTTTGAAAATGAAAACCAATCGACCCAAACTACGGGGGCGGGGGGGCTAAAACTCTGTGGGGAAGTTTTCAACGACCGTTATCCTATTTTAAAGGTAATGATTGATTATATTGGTTTTTGTTAATTGTCATAAACAGAGATTCGTTGAAATATTGTTCATTTATCTTCGGGAAATGAATAACGTTCAAATTCAGTTTCACCGCATACATATACATTAGATTCAGAAATCGTACTATTGTAAAAATTCTACACCGTAACCGCAACTATGTATAATGATACAGAACGTTATTCTAAAAAGGTGACCATATTTTCCCTTATAAGATCCAACATTCGACAATCTCACCATTCCGCCAGATTGTAGGTACAACTAAATTAGCCTCATTTTTACAATTTTTGTACTTGCTGTGCAGTATATTATCTGGACTTATTAGAACGAGGTCGCGGAAATTCTTCTATACTGGCTAATAAGTCACAAAGGCAAAAAAAAACGCTTTAGACCAAATAGTAGAATGGGTTGTTGAATAAAAAAATGCAAAAAAACCTCAGTTAATTGATGATTTTAACATAATTAAATTTCCAAAATGATTACAAAATTTGCCGACTACAGCATATTGTCCACTAATCTTACAATATCGCCCCTTTCATTTTGAAGAATCCCCATTTTACACCACTATACAATATAATCTTAAAAGTTTTAGCGTCTAAAGTATAATTAAGAGTGGAGAAAGTAAAGGGACGCGTTTGCAACAAACGGCGTCGACGACTGATAAAATAAGTAGAATTTTGTTATTCGACATTTGGTTTACTGATAATTTCATTTTTATATGTATACCTACCTAATACTACAGTGACTCTATTACGAACAGTGGCGACAAGCGATGTATCGATTTTTATTGGCCGTGGCATACTTTGCCTCTTAATGGCGGCCTGACTGTTTACCTTTGATCAGCGCGTGATTTTTATTTGGATTTAGCACGTTGCTAGGATACAGGAACAGATGTTCACTAAATACCTGATTAAAAGACGGGTTTTTTCAATTTTCGTGTACAAATTTCATACGACGCTTCGACAAGTAGGTATTAGTAGATCGTCAAAATGAAGAATTTTTTAATCCTTGGTCCTTGACGATTTTATAAAAATGTTACCATCTGTAGTTTTTCAAATGTTCACTAACGATAGTCATTTTTGGCACTGATCTTAATAGATAATTTAGGGTTACATTAAAAAAATTACATTTAGTGGAATTATTTACTAATATTAATTTTGAGAAGACCCCCCCCCCCCCACCTAATCCAGTTTGGGGTTGAATAAGAGGACACCGAATGACTTAGACACGGCCCTGAAAACAACCTACAAGCAATAACTATATGTATAAATAATTGAACGATCGAATTGTAGTTTATTTTAGTTTCTACATTCAACAAGGGTACAAACTGTGCCCTGCCTGTATATAGTAATGATAATAATAATAAGTAATTCCACTCAAATTTTATTTTCAAATTCAATCCAAGTTTTTTGACAATATGTGACACATGAATGAAAAGGGACCAAGATTTTGCAATTGCAATTTGTGACATTTTCTGGAAACGTGTTACTGAACGGACGTGTTTCGTTAATATGCCATCCAGTAGATGCAATTGGACTACGACTGAATCGTAAAAAATCTTTGATTCATGTAAGTTACTTTTACCACAGATCTGTGCTTTTACACATCGCGTGTGCTAAACTCCCTACTATAGTGGGGAATCCCAATGTATGTCAAGTAATGTTATAGTTGCAGATTTAGGTTTGATGAGATATCAGTGAGTTACAAAATTTAATCTTGGGTTTGCGTGGTGAGATTGATGTCCTAAAAAACCAATCTAATCAACATATTACAAATAATAATTAAACAATTGAATTCACCGAAACTATTTTAATGAGGTTCAAGAACGTCAGAAAAGAGCAGTTAATATAATTATTTACCTCTGAAATAATTCACCTTATTCGCTTAAAATGTACATGCTTCAAGTAAGAGATACAAAAGGTCTAAATTTAATTCCGACCTTTGTGAATTCAAGCGCTTATGGAAATTTATTAAATCGAAAGTTTCTCAAGTATTAACTGCTTACGTGAAGAGTGTTGAAAATTGTCTCACGAACGATGCTAACCTTTTCTGGTCATTTGTAACTTCAAAAAGACGCAGTACCAGGATTTCTCCTCTAATGCGTAATCAATTTGGTATCATAACGTCTCCTCAAGAAACCCTTCTCTTGTCGATTCAGGAACTTCATGAATAAAAATGAGTTGATAAATCACACGTATTCAAAATGACCCCTTACAGTTACAACGTCCGCCATGATGAGCGCAAATTCAACCGCGAAAATTTGAAATGTAATTCGGATCACGTTCCTTCAATAGTAAATCAAGAAAACTCCCAGCCTCCGCTTTCAATAGTAACTTTAATTGGATTACTTTAAAAATTTTAATTGATAATACATGATTTAATTTGCGACAAGTTGTAAACAAAAAATCAAATGTGTTTCAACTAAATTCATAAAAGACATCCCACTGTAAATTGTCTTAGAATAAAAAAAAATAAAAAACGTAAATTGTTATGCCAGAATTTTATCTAATCTTCTATACAGGATGACTCATGAAAAACAGTCTAGAAAGGTTTATTTGTGAAAATTTAAAAAACGAAGTAAGTGCCATTTTAAAGAAAATTTAATGCCCTTTCAAAAGATGTATCACATAACATACCACTTCCCATTTGAAAAAATAAGGGCGGATGCCGCTCCCATGAATTTTGTATAGTCTCTATGTTATTGTATTGTATTATATGTACATGTATGTACTAAAATTGTTAGTTTTATTTGCAATTGTATTTCCATTTATTGACGTATCCTATGTTTTTTTATACAAAGCCAAGCGGAAGAATAAATATTATTATTATTATTATTATGAAGGGGTTGAAGTTACAGTGGTGGAATTAATATATAAATATGTCCCCCTGAAAATAAAAGTATACGGGTTCGAGAATTTTGTTTAATTTTCATATGTAAAACCGTAAACCTTGCTGGACTGTTTTCGAGTGACCACTCTGTATATAAAAATCAATCACCCTGCGTTAATTTTGCAAAAACTCGAAAGTAGTCGATTGATTGACATACAATTTTGTATAGTAGTTCAGGTTAACCATAGCAAGGTTTAAAGCCATTAATTGAAGTCCTAGGATTTTAGGGCTTTGCTCCTCTGGCTTTCATAGTTACCATGTATTTGTTATGGAGGAAACATTTGTTTTGATTTTATCAGATGACTAATTTAAAGTAATGTAAACAGAAGCACAAGGTTACTACTGTCAGGGTACTACTACAGGAAAAAAGTAACAGAAATACAGACTTTGTGAATTCATATGATGAACTTTTGTTAATCGAAGTCATATACAGAGTGGCCCAATGAAAAGGTAACAGACGGCGGGTTTCTGGCTAGGAAACATTTTTTTTGAGAAATTAAAAAAAAATTCAATTTTTATATCAAGGGGAACAACTTTTGTCATGATTTTCAACTTGAAATGATTTCATCCCTTAGCGCTGTGAGAACAACCTCTAAAATTTAAATAGGAATGATGGACCAAGTGATACGTGATTTGAAAGGTCCTTTCTTTTCTGAATTCAGTGCACTAATTGTTTGATTTCTAACAAAAGTAAGTTTTTATAAAGTTTGTGTTGTTTTTACCTTCATTGATAAATTTTGAAGAAAAAGTCTCAGAATTATCACTGCAGAAATTCCATTTAAAAATTAAACCGTGTTTGATTTTTTTAACAAATAGTTAACGTTTGTTTTCATAGTGAAATGTAATGGTGTACACAATACCTGAAAGGGTTCACATCATTTCCTTTTATTTTGAACTGATTTTATTAATTAGCACAAGAAAAATTAATCACTGTTAAATTAAAAATTTAAGGGTTGTTTACCTTGCACCTAAGGGGTGAAACAATTTGTCAAATGGCAATAAAAGTACATAGCTTCTCTAAAAAAACAATTGACCAATCCGCGCTTTTTTAGTTTTTAAATGCCACAAACTCTTTCCTCATTTTCCATTTCTGCAACTTCAATTTTCTTGTTAAAAATAAAAAAACTGAAAAAAAACTAGTGCGCTGAATTCGGAAATTTTATTTAGAAAATTATTTAAATGTTAGGGGTTGGGATGAAATCATTTCTGTTTGAAACTCATGACAAATGACTTTGATATAAAAACCTACGTGTCTTCGCATTACTAAAAAAAAAAATTTTCTAGGCAGAAATCCGTCTTCTGTTACCTTTTCGTTGGGCCACCCTGTATACAATGGAAAATGAAATCTCTTGTCATATGCTCTTAAGCGGTCCTATAGAAAATGACAAAGATTATGCATCCTTTAAAATATAATTTCTTGAAATAAACAAAATTGTTGGTCGTGAGTTGAACCTAGGTAAATGATTCGATTTATGTAGTAGGTACCTATGTTATGAAAGTTCAAAAGATGAAATGCATTATGAAGAAGTAAAATATAATTGAATGCAATCTTCAATTCATATCTAATATGTGAGTGTTAATAGAAGAATTACATTAACATAAATTTTCTAACCGCATGTTTTAATTTTTTTGTGTTTTTTAAACGGTTTGAATCATAATAGATTATTTGAATATTATAAAAATAATTTAATCGATTTATTAAGTTTTGAAATAAAATTCCTTACTACTGCTATGTAACAATGAAAAGTGTACTTCCTGGAAACGAGAATGTTTGTACACTGAGGATTACCATTATTCACATATTTCGTAGAATAGACGTTTTAAAAACATTTCTCAGCAGAATCCGTTAAAAAGGTAACCACTGTGAATTGAAACGGTACCTAATTTAATTTATTAATACCTCAGAATTCACGGATAATAAAATATAACGATATTGTTACCTTGTAATTTATTCATTTTGAAAACTTGCAAGTAACATTTCTACAATTAAATGAAAATAATTTGTAGAGTAAAGTCCCCTTATGTGGAATAGGTTCTTAATGTGAAATATGCTATTAAACGCCGAACTATATGTGCTATTTACTTACTAGTCAGTACATCAAACGCCCCTTCTAAATCGTTTTCGTACGTCGGCCACTGCGACACGACTAGTGTTACTTGTTACGTGACATCGAGGCAAACATCATTTTAGTGACACGCAACTGTTTTCCACGAGGCAACAAAAAATATTGTAGCTTATTTGTTTCTAGTATTGAAGGTAAGTTATTTTGTAGGGTTAAAGTAGACAGTAGGGAGGTTTAAATATGGTGAATGTTTAAAACCAGTAACCATTTTTATTTCAAGTATGTTGATCTGAAATAAAAAAATAAAAGTCTCCTATTGTGGAATAGCCCAAGAGCGCAAAGGAGACCTCAATGTGAAATATTCCACATTAGGAAAGTATTTTTAAAATTTATTGTTTCAGAAGAAATGCCGTCAAAAAGCATTCAAGAGCACAAGTGGGCTGAAGAGGATATACTGTTTTCTTTCAAAGACTGAAAAATAACGATATTTCACTGTAGGGGCGTTGGTATTCCACATTAGGGATCCATTTTTAACGATCTACTAAATTCTCTTTTTCCATTCTAAATTTTTTTCCGTCGTTTGTACTGGAATATTTTTGTGATATTATCTATACATATATCTTAGATACTTGGATATACATGTACAAAAAAAGTTAAAACATAATTTTGAAATTTTCAATTTTTTTTCTAATTAAAACAAAATGGTATTCCACATTCGGCGACTTTACTCTACCTTTTTATTAGCGTTATTAGACTGTAGCTGTATTTGACATTGTCATTTACAAAACGTGTTACCCTCGGCGTATACATTTTTTAATTAAATGACATACTTACTTGTAGACTATGAAAGAATACGAAGGGCAACGGATGTTTTTGAAAAAAGTTTTACACTTGAGCGCGATTTCATAAAAACATTTACGGTACATCACAATATGTATAATAATAATTAATTGCAACTAACTGACCTGCAATAAAATATGAATCAATCGAATATTAGTCGTTAATTAAACTGTTTATAAGCATAATTTTTCAACGTTTTAATAAATTAACACCTTCATTTTTTGGAACAAAATTAAAATTCTTCAATTTGCAAATTGGATGTCTCAGTCAAATATGTTAATCAGACTTGCAATTATTAACACATATTTCACAGAAAGTTTTTTGCTTTCTAGTTTTTTGTTAATTTAATGCTAATTAGTTATGCATACATAATATGAGTATGTAATTACATATATCCAAACTTAGGAGATTATCGGGAAACTTTATTCTAGTATATCATTGTAATTAACATTTTTTTCAATACGATTAAGGCATTTCTTTCTCAATTATTTCAGATTACACATTTGATTTTGAGTATTGTCTTTTTGGAAGGTTAACACAGCACGTTAAATCTTGGCTATACGGCAACTTTCTCAAATTTTAATGATTCAAGTAAAAGGGAAATTTAACAGCAGCAATCATCCGGAAAAATGATCACACTTTAACTTTCAGCAGAGCGTAGTCACCAAGAAGATTATTTTAAGTAGTACTTAACATCTGAAATTAATAGAAGACGAGGTAAATTAGCTTGTCTCGCGAACTTGTGCATATTATACTTATACGGTTTTAAATTCCTACAACATACGCCAATAAACTCATCAATTCCTGGCTAAAATTTAATCTAAGACACATACAGATTTAGAATCATGTATATATGTATAGTGATGATAACGGTGTAAGGTCTGTTCATATGTGTAAAGAATATTTGTGCACGGATATGAAAAATTCATGTACGCCTCTGCATTAGAACAAAATAGGAATACAAAAGTATACATCTCAAATTTAAATTCAAATAAGACGTTTCCTTATCAAATAACTTGTTATATAATGCTCAACAATTGTAATACAGACAAGTTTTTCTTTTACGGATTATCTGATTGAGATTAACTACCTAGCTAGCCTTTGGCCCTATCGGTATTTCAAGATTTTAAATTACTTTTTTGTGTGCTTTGATCCTAGCCGTTTATTTATGTACCACAAATATAGTTTTGCAACTTCTTTGGAGTTCCAGCGATTAAATCCACACATCCGGGCATAAATATTCCACCGGGCAGTTTGTAAATCAGTAGATAGGTATTCGGCCATTTAATTAACGACACTTACTTATAAGTTACTTGAATATTGTTACAAAGTAAAATCGCTTTGTCATAATGAACGTAAAATGAGAATAAACGTATCTATTAGATTTTTTGTGTAATGTACTTCAAGTTTAAAACTTATATTCAGATTTATACATATTTGTACGTCTGTTAGTGAAACTACAGATAAGTCATTTGACTGGAAGTCTTAATTGATCTATCGGTAGATTATCCAAATTATCCATGTTTGGAGAACCCCCGCCGGACATGGCTAAGATTAGAGTCGCTTCCTCAGCTTCCAGCATTCTCAGGTTTATCTCACGTGTGGCGTGGCTTGAGTGACGTTGCGGGGTCGAACGACTCTAATCAGGGAGGTAGCACAAAGGGCCAGAATAAGTGGCCTATGTGCGCGTGGACTTTTCCACCCTCCCATCGAAATCCAGAATCCATCCAGAATCTATAAGGTTAGCCAATGAACAATGGAACAAACAACATAAAAAAGGTTTACAAATGCATCGTAATTCTGTGTTCAACAGAAATACGTTTGATCTGAAAATCGGTCACTTTGACGCCATTCATTTGTTTGTCTAAGACACATTTGTCAAAATTTTACTTTATTCTAATCGTTGTTATTGGGACATAAAATGGCATTCATGATCAAAAATCCGTCCAAAAATAATCTGCGTGCTGTTGTTCAGTTTTTGGCAGCTGATGGTAGTCGATCAATGGAAATTTATGGTGGGCACAGTTATTCTCATACGGCAGTAGTTGAATGGTGCCGAAAATTTCGATAAGGAAGAGAATCCACTCAAGATTTGGCCCGTCTTGGATATGCACACGTTCCTACATCAGATGAAAGTGTTCACTATCAGCGTTGCAATTGTCCATTCCATAATTCATAATCTTGATTATCACAAAGTTGCGGATCAGTGAATTTCACGAATGAACAGAAGAATTTGTGTTCCGCCTTATCATTCCATCATTTGATACGTTATCAACAAGAAGGCGTTGCCTTCTTACACCAAATTTTTGTCGGTGGTGAGTGGTGTTATCACTGCGAACTAGAGTCTAAACGTCAGTATACGCAGGGTGGCTGATTTTTCATTGACCAGCTTATATTATATTATACATATATTATTTAGCTATTGAATAATATTGTTTCAGTTCAATAAACATTATTATTATTATTATTATATCTCGTTTATTATCAGAAATAGGTATAAGAAAATGTCAGAGAAAATAATTTTTTTGTATTAATCCTTCTATAAAATGGCATGATTAATTATTTTTCATGGCCTACTATTTTTTAGGAGAAATGTGTAACTTTGGTATTTTAAATGGAACACCCTGTATATTTATTAATCAGAAGAACTCGTATTAAATTCTCGTTTCAAAAATGTAGCATAAGTAATATTTTAAGTGTCAATTAAATAGAAACAAACTCAAATAATAAAATCATTCTATTATAGCTACCTTTGCGCGTCACTTGTGTTCATTGAACTGTACGCTATAAGCAACTGGAAGGGATACGGACGATTTCAATGCATTGTAGGTGTTAAAGATGACAAAGACAGATGCGGAGTAGGTACTTCTGTCACCTTCTAGCTTGTTGTAGTAGTTGAACAGACGAGAGAGATACCTGCCGCAGCGCATTTTTTTACTTGACACCTGCATTTTATGCTCCATGTCATCGTTTATATGACGTTCCGTGCAAAAGAAAAAGATAGAGATACCTATTCGTTGAGGGTTGCCTAACTTGGCTGTGGCTTCAGTGTTACTTATGAGCCTTTCCTTTCCAGTTGCGTATAGCGTACAGTTCAATGCTTGTGTTTTAGCAGTCTTTTGTTATGAGTGTTTGTTATGTCAAATTTTATTTTCTTTGAAAGAGTTCTTTTACATACTTTAAATGAAAATTTGATCAATTATTGGTGGACTGTGCTGTTTTCACAGAGTGAATAATAATAAAAGGCAGGCTGCAATATTTTATACCGAGATTTATATCCTCGTAAAATGCAGCCCATCGTCAATCCTTTTCAAAATTTTGAAAATTCATTGCGTCTAACAGGAAGCTTTTCAAGCAATGACATTGTCCAAAATCGAAGAGAAGGTGATGATGCAGATAATATTCTCATTTTGGCCTATTTTAAAGCTAATCCTAGAGCTTCAACGAGAGAAGCTGCAAGTGAATTGAACATCACGAGATGTAAAATTTGTAAAATAGTACAAAACTTGCATGTCAATGATTTCAACAATCGAATAGCTTTTTGTAATTGGCTCATAAATGATGCCATTGAATTCTAAGACTACGCCATCTGGACAGACGAATCGTGTTTTCATAAAAATGAATTGGCACAATGTTCACTATTGGGATGATAACAACCCTACTCAAATTATGGGAGCTCGTTCTTAAGTACGGTTCTCAGTTAATTATAATAATAATAATAAAAGAAATTTTACCTGTATATAAAATATCTTTTATTTTATTTTAAATTTGTTTGAAGTTTGTTTTTAATTAATTAATTAATTAACTTCCGTACGAATACCGAAGATAAATAAAATATTCGTTCTACTCTTAATAATGTATGGATTGGTGTACATGGCGACTTAATTTAGAACCGTACTTTTTGAAGGTACTCTAACTGGGAATAGGTACTTATTATTTCTGCAAACTGAATTCTAAGATTATCTTGATAATTTACCAATAGCTGCAAGACGAAACTTATGGTATCAGCATGATGGTGCCCCACCTCACGGCACAAGAGCTGTTACAGACCTATTAAATAATCATTTCTTTACATCAAACAGTACAAGATCTGCTTAGGCGTATGAAATGGGAAGTCTTAGAACATCCGCCTTACAGTCCCGATTTGTTACCGTGTTTGGTCAATTAAAAAAGTCTCTAAAAGGACGTCAATTCAATTCGCACGTAGAGGTAGAGATTGCCGTTCGGGTCAACAGCCGAAATCATTTTTCAATACGGTATTTATAGATTAATTAAACAATGTCACACATTAATGGAGATTTTCTTTAGATTTGTAGAATAAAAAATGTTTTTTTATCTTTCTTTCTTTAAATCTTCTAAATGTGTTTCTATTGAACAATCTTGATATATTCATGAAGTAATTTGAAAACTATCAAGACGGATGTTCCTTCAAATATTCACAACTCGACAAGAGCAACGAAATTAATTAAAAAAGTTACTGAATTGAAATGAGGACTTTAGCCCCATCCGTATTCACTATGTAATAACATGTTAAATGTAGGCTGCATTGAACTGGAACGTTGGACTCTCACAAAATACCCTATACACGTCCATCTGATATGTAATTTGACTAATTTGAGCAGTTTCTTATTTATTGTTTATTGCATTTTAGTTCAGTTAAATCAAAATTTACGATTACATAGGCCTATTGTGTACCTGCAAGTTCATAATTCCTCTTTACCCTTTCGTATGTACATTTTCAAGAGGACAAGAGGCAACATACATTTGTGGAATAGTAAAAGAATGGCTTACAATCATACGCGTCATCTGCAGCCACTCGGTTCACTCTAAAATATATTTATTAAATTTATGCAAAACCTCTCCTTGAAAAAGCTTTGTCAAGAAATGGGGTCAGAACATGAAGTACTTCTTTACTACATCGCTGGTTATCAAGGGGATGAAGCGTTTATTTTTTGTTATTTGAGTTACGTGTAGAAGTGTCACTTTCCTGAAAAAGAAAGGAAATTCACCTTACGAATCTTTTAAAAGTCAAAAATTTGTACAATGACTTGCTTATAATACTTATCCAATATATTTAGCCACTTGAACGAGATAAACCTGTCTCTTTGCCAGTGCTGGGTAATCCCGGATTAATAATCACAATCCAATTAATCCGATTAAGGATTAAATTAATCCTTAATCCTTAATCTGGCACTTTAAATTAAATCAAATTAACCCTTAATCCTTAATCCCATCCTTGTTTCTCAATTCATTTAATCCTTAATCCTTAATCCCAATTAATTCATGGAAGATTAATCCATTTGTGGGATTAAGGATTAAATACAAATTCAAAAAGCTGGAAAGGCCAAATTAAACATGGTAAACTTTCGCGTTGATGATTAACCCTAGAATACTGCACCGATTTCTCTTTATGTTAATTAATACTGCAGCGTCGTAAATCTTACGACTTTTTAAAAATAATTTTTTACAAGGAATAATATTTATTCAAAAGGGCTAAAAAAAATCATATACCTCTCTTAACTATTAGTGTACATTCCTATAATTTTTAATTACAAAATTTCAAATATTTACACAAGTTACACAAACATCTCCACGCACAAACATTGTTAATCGCATTATTAATCTGATTAAATTATCCCTTAATCCTTAATCTGTGCGATTGGTTTTAATCTTTAATCCCTAATCTTAATCTCAAAATCATGGAGAATTAATCCTTAATCCTTAATCTAATTATTTAGCAGGAAATATAATTAATCCGTAATCCCGCTCACTTTTTTAGGGATTACCCAGCAGTGCTCTTTGCAAATACAAAACAAAATAAATACAAAACAATTTGTAATTCCTGTGATAAAGATCTTGCGAACAGAGATCATCTAAATGACATTTAAATAGTAATTTTCTCTCCACATCAATCATACGAAATGGTTATAACAAAAACACTTCATTTGTCAATATTTTAATGTTCTAAAATTGCAGATGTTTCTTTTTTAAGATAGGAATTTATTAATTGTACTTTTTTCTTGTGGAGAGTAGAAATATTTCTTTACTAATATCAATAACATTAAAAATTCGTTAATAGCATGTAGTTTATTATAAAAAAGCATTAACTTTACTAGAAATATAAAAATTCACTTTTTCTTTGAAGGTAAAGAAATGTTCATTTGTATCTTATAAGAAAAAGATCGGAATTTTAAAATAATTTAAGCACATTATTTATTACAAAAATATACGTAAATTTAGAAAGTTTATTACTTATTAACTTATTACTTTAAAACTATTATAAATCATGTCGTCACTATATTTTATAAGAAATAGATATTTTAATTAGGTGTAGTCGTGTAGTTAGTTTAGAGTTTTAGTTGGATCGAAAAATGTTATAATATTACGATTTTTAGATGCCATCATCTAAATTAATAGGTGTTTTCTTTTTGCATCGCCACAGGGTTGGGTAAAGTTACAATCATCGCGTGATTAAAGTGCCTTGCGTCATAAGACATTTCTGCCTCAGGTTAATATAAAACTTAAAATAAAGCTTTTAAAACGAATAGGGTTATTGAGAACTGAGTCAAATTATTTTTATAAAACGAATGGTGTGTATTGACAGAGCTGACTTAAAGCTACCACAAAATGCAAAAAGAAAACACCTAATTATTCAGCTCAAACCGATCATACCCACAGGTAAATACAGGGTGTTTTTTTTTGGAGCTTTAGTTAAACGGTTCTGGAAAAGTTCTATAGGTAGATCTTTGAAAATTTGTACATACTTAGGGGTTATTCTGATAGACGAATCGACGTGAAATATTTTCAAAACGGCAGCACTTCCGGAAATACCAGAAGTAGCTAGTAACTTCGTTATTTTATTTGAAATCGCTATTTTTGGATTCTACGTGAAATTTAATAATAATAATAAGGTTTATTCGTGATTTGTAGTATAAAAGTACTTACACTCGTCACTTAATGTAGTATCTAATTTAGTATCTAACACAATTCAAGAGAAAACAATAAAAATAATGATAATATAAATAAAATGTAGATGTAGTGAATTAGTGAAAAGAACAATTTCAGTTGATGTTTCAGTTACTATACCCACATGTCAATATCTACAATTAATGGTTTTTCAGTTATTTTCACTTTTAAAAAAAATTGCGGATGCAGGTGGTACTTTGAGAATTGATTACTTGAAAACCGTTGTAATTATGGTACCTAACCGAGTTTTCACCAGCGCATAGAGGAAGAATTAAGTTACGTACGACTGCACCTATGGGGCTCCAAATTTAAGGAAATTCAAAGACTAAACCAACACCAATACGGTAAATGGCCTTTGATTATATATAATTCAAAGACTAAAAACACAATTTTTTTAAATTAAATGACAATTTTCTTACTACTGCATTTGATAATAATAATAATATTTATTTTGATCGTTAGACCACAAAAGTGGTATAGATTAAGTCAAAAATAGATTGTACATAACATTAAATTAAATTTAAGTAAAGTCATTAGTTAAAAGTATAAACAAACAGTCTAAGTACATAAAAAATTAAATATTAATACAATGCGTATAAGACAAAACATTACAGCTAGCGTAGCAAACAGAATAGATTAAAATTTATTGCTTTGTAGTAGTAAAAGAAATTCTTCCACATTGTATACGCAATGGTGCTTTAAAATTGCTTTTGTTTTACTTTTAAATTGTTTAAGAGAGCCACATTGCTTTAAAGTTTGGGGCAAGTAATTGTAAAGCTTTACGCCAGACGAAGAAGGAGCTTTTGCGGTAATATTGGTTTTATTAAGAAGATTACGATAATCGTTCGTTTTTCTTGTATTGTACAAATGAAAGTCTGAGTTCAAGTCTTGTCCATAGTAAAACGAGATTATAACGTTGAATGAAACTATGATCTAATTTGAAAGAAACATGTATTAATTTTCTTTACCAAAGCAGGGAATCAACATGGGCATATTTTGGTATTACATGTTCCTATACCTATCTTTAACAGTTTCTGACTTATTCCCATTTCATTGCATTGATACCATTTTTTTCGGAATTTCTTTAGTAAGTAGTCGGCAATGACCTTATGGAAATCGAATTTTAAGCAAATCAAGTTACACAAATCCGTCATACGTTAACATAAATTTTTCAATAATCGAAAAATTACTTACAAAATATTCATTTCTGTATTGGCAAAGGAAGGTTGCAATTTAAAAATATTTAAAACGTGTTATTTGTGAGCTTCTTACAAATTACCAGAACTAATGATATTCCAATAGGTATGGAAACAAAAATATCACGCTTTAACTTAAACGTTAATATTGCGGAATTGTATTTTAATGATTAGTTATTAATAAATAATAAAAGTACTACTACGAAATTTATATCTCTTTATTACTTTGATTATGATCATCACTTCTAAATTAAAGGATAACTGTATACGTAATAAATTTTATCCTAACTACACAATCATAACATTTGTTTATACGTTACATCGAATATTAGAATTTCATTTAATCTAATCCAGTCAATATTTGAGATGTTAATTTGTCATAATATTGTAATCTCTTCGTTCATTTTAATTTGCCTACAAAGTAAATTTTACCAAAAAAATTCGCCTACTAACAAACATTAGATATTCGTGCAGAAACACTTAAAATTAGGTTGAAGACCTCTTCACGGGCACTAATTAACATTGTATAATGACCTTCCAAAATATTAAAGTAAACTGGATATAAAATAACAGTAAAACTTTTATTTTAAATGTCCCTTATAATGCCATGCCTATATTTTATAAGAAATAGATATTTTAATTAGTTAGTTTAGAGTTTTAATTGGTTCGAAAAATTTTGTTGTAATATTACTATTTTTAGATCCTTTAAAACTAATTATATGTAGGTACCTATATAATTGCTCGATTTTATAAAATATGGGTTTACTTATTCACATTTTAGGTTTGTTGTAATTGGCCTTTGGCTCACGTTTATTATAGGTATAGGTACAGGGTGGCCAAATTTCGATGTTTTAAAAGGGAATCGCGTAACTATAGTTCGTATGAAACAATTAACCTCGCACCCTTAATTTCTTTTTTTGAGAAAAACTCAATGGTGCATTTCAAATTTGGCTAACGTCTTTTGTTTTCGAGTTATAGCCAATAATTCAAATTTTCGAGTTGTCGTTTTATGGCCATATTTCGCTTATTTATGAAAATAGAAAAAAATAATTTCTACGTTCTACAGGTACCTACCGTTTTGATAAGAACACAGTAGTTTAAAAATATTCTTGAAATTCGAATTATAGCATAAAGTTGTATTTTTTCATATATGGGACGCGTTCATATGCGGTATCAAAAAAATATTAATTTTTTCTGATTCCAAAGGATTTGCAGCTTTCTGATGACATTGAACGAAACTTACTCAGCATCTTCAATATTATAATTTTTGTTCTTGGTTTGGCGGTAAAAGTCCCATGATATATGACATTTTTTTAAAATAATTATTATTATTTTGAATAAAACATTATGTCCTAAAAAACTATTTTTTGCTAAAAAGCAGTAAAAATACGAGGTGCTTACCCTTTAGTTCGTCGTTGTCGTATCATTGAAGTGGGAGGAGAACATTTTGAGCATCTATTATAATTATTTATTGTTCATTAAATCTGTGTTTACTTGATTTTGAGGATTATTGTTACTTTTATGAAATAATTCAAAGCCGTTTAATTCCTAAACTAAAGCCATATCGCAAAATATTTTAAATAACATTGTTTCCTTAAAATTACTTTCACTTCACAAAGTTTGTCAGTGAGCTAATAAATCACCCTGTTTGTCGTAGGAATTTTTTGACGCCATAGTCAACTACGCCTCTCATATTAAAAAATACAAGTTTGTGCTATAACTCGAATTTCAAGAATATTTTTAAAGAATTGACTACACCACCGCATTCTTATCAAAACAGTACCTGTAGAACATAGAAATTATTTTTTTATATTTTCATAAATAAGCCAGATATGGTCATAAAACGAAAACTCGAAAATCTGAATTTTTGGCGGTAACTCGAAAACAAAAGACGCTAGCCAAATTTGAAATGCGTCATTGGGTTTTTCTCAAAAAAAAGAGGTCGAGGATGCGAGGTTCATTTTTTCATACGAACTTTAGTTTACGAGATTCCCTATTAAAACATCGAAATTTGGCCACCCTGTACATCAATTTTATAAATCGCGTTTTAAAAACTCATTCATTTAAAGTGTTCATTTCATTTGTAAATAAAAACAACCAGTCCTAATACTAAATATACTTTGGAAGTTATTATTGCGGTTATTTTAATGTGTTTAGATCCTTAGAATAAATCTGTTTGAAGGAATTTACGAGCGAACACTGGTGGAAATTCAAAATTTCGATGCATTTTTGGGACTTACTTTAAGGACGCATGAATAAATTTTTGATTCTTATATAATTGATTTTATAGTACTTCATTACACCTGTAAGCATGTAGAATGAAGAAAGTTTGTCTAATGCACTTCGATTACTATTATATTATATTTTTAAATCCGTAATTTGATGCCAATCTTAGAAATCCAAAAAATAATGCATTAAAATAATAATTAACAACGGATTTTAAAACGGAAATTGTATGAATGGCCTAATTGAAATTAATATTCTGTCATCGCCTCGACCGGAAGTTTTAATTAAAATAAGACGAAAGGAAAATGTAGCTTACCTTGGCAAGGACGTATGCAGTTGGATAAAAATGAGGTATGTTTGTATACCTTTTGATCAAGTTCAGTGTTATTAAAACCGGCACATTAAATGCCTAGTAGTCACTTTAATCAGTTCAATTAACAGCAGTAAATGTCATGATATCAATACCGTACCGTTTGCACACGTCTAGGTATTAATTACACAAACTTCATATACACCAATTAAAAAATTCACATTTAATCAGTGAAGAAAGTTAAATTTTCAAAAACCATTGAAAGTCATTTTCAGCAAACGCGTCCATTTTAATAGAAAATTTTAAATACGATGCAACATGATTCGGTCGCGATCTTCAGTGATCTAGTGTCTATGATAGTACAGCCTTGAAAGACCGGAACCCGTAGTCTGAAAGTAACTGCAAAGTCTTAAAGAAGTTCTTAAGGTGAGAGAGCAGTGGAAGCTTCAGTTAAATGGTGTGAGACGCCCCAAGTTGCTACCAACAGGGCGAGTAGCACTATGGACTCGGATGACCGCTACTTCCCCTCCATATCGCAAGCTTATTGCCGAGGTTAATGTTTAAACAAATTAAAAAATTACGGAATTGTAATTATTTGTCTTTATTATTCGCGTTACGTTTCTTATGTTTGAATACACTTTGTTATTATCGGATGTGATTGTCTCTAGAATTGTTTTTTGTAACTTAATGTACATCTCAATTACTTTCGTTAACCGTAATTGCTGTCAGTCATCCATGGTTTATCATCTAAAACTAAA
Source organism: Pyrocoelia pectoralis (assembly GCA_036250285.1). Lineage (NCBI taxonomy): Eukaryota > Metazoa > Arthropoda > Insecta > Coleoptera > Lampyridae > Pyrocoelia > Pyrocoelia pectoralis. The sequence continues at coordinate 63,337,954 of CM070075.1, read as the reverse complement.
GAACTTGTAATTTGATTATATCAATCAGACGCGGTCTATTAGTTGGCATCTTTTTACACATCCGACAATTACGTTAAATGTATCAAAACTTTCTTATCCTACTTTTGCTTTTGTGCAAATCACATTAAGACTTGATGACTTTTTTTAAATTTTACTATAAATAAGTTGAGAAGCACAAGCACTTTTCAACTTCTTATCCACTCGTTACCGTATATTTTGATTGCCAAACTAATCCTTATAGTGTTTACATTTATTCAAAATCATACAAAACGTAGAGCTCATTACTTGGCGAAAATTTTGAAAATATTCATTGGTTTACAACTCTGCCCGGTCCTTTTAATCATTCTTTCTTCTTCTTCTTCTTCCTATAAAAAGTAACCCCCGGAAAAAAGCATTATTAATTGCAATTCAAAAGGACTTTGACAAAGTGGTTTTTCAACAACTATCGTAAAAAAAGGTAACATTTTTTATAACTATAGTAAGGTGAAAAGTAGGCTAATTTTTATACGAAGGCGATCTTGTTGTAATAAATAACTATTTTGAGGATTTGCTGATTATTATTCAGATTTCACCGTTTTAATAAGCATAAAGGATACAACGATAGATTTTATAGTTTCGTTAATAGCCTAAAAGCTGAGACCCACGTTCGGCAGCTGTAAATGAATATCAAATCCGCCACTAGCATTAAGGTCACGTTGACAACTGAATTAATTTGGTCTAAAAAACACTTAAAATGTAAATTTTGGTTATTTTGCATAAACCCGTTAGTTTTCGGACTAGGTAACCAAAATAGATTAAATTGAAAAAACTTGTTGGTAGCATCATTTTTTTTTAATTATACCTAAATATGTTTGATTTATAGAGACATTCAAGAAGTAGTGCCATGTTACATTTTTAATAAAGTGCTTTAATTTTGGAATAAAGGTTGGTATTTTTATTTCAACGTAAAGTATGAATATTATGATTATAGGTATAGTGCGGTGAAAGAACCATGGTTAAGGTGGAAACAAAAGTTGCTGATCTATCTAAAAACAATGTTCTTGAACATAATAGCACAGATAAGTACTACTGCGATAATCGAAGGTGTTAAAACTATGGATGATGTCTTGAAACAATTTGATACTGAAAAAAAATTGTAATGGGAGCAAATAGATTCAACATCAGGATGTGTCCAAAGGATGATCAGAATATAGACACATACTTAATGGAGTGAGGGAAAAATCCTGGCTCTGGCTGTATGAATTCCAGTGTACGAATTATGTGTGTACTCAATCGTATGAGTCGAGGATGATACAGGACAAATTGGTTACGAATATTCAAGATGTAGGAGTTCAATAAATATTATTAAAAGAAGCTGACATTGAACTTGAAGCAATTCAAGAATATTGAAAGTCCATTTAAATTAAGTTGAATGCACGCTAAACTATAAGGCGGCTGTAGCTCGCATACACTTTTAACATTGTCGCTTATGGAACGTTTCACATGTGAAATTTGTGGGCGACAGTTTCCGACTTTCAGTCACCCACAAATCGCAGCAACTTTACGACGACCGGATACAGACTGGCTGTTGTTTTAAATACGATCTTTCACACTAGAATCAGTGCTCGAAAGGGGGGGGGGGGGCATACCCTTTTTTTAAATGACACAAGCGTACCCCTACTTTTTGGTGACGCGGGACGCCGGGGAACGCTGTTCGAATTGGGGGGAAGGGGGTATTGTATACCGCCACTTTTTTATTTAGTTTTATTTTACTTCATTCTCACCGATCGGAAAAAGTTTAAAAAACGCCTTTACAGGGTATCAATTGGTGAATTCTTTTGGTTCCTAACTAAGTTTCAAAAACTTAAGACTGTTCTTGGTATAAAGAATTTCATGCAGGGCGAGGATGTGCACATCCGGCATGCTCGATCATCTATAACTCCGGAAAGCATTCATCGAATTGATGAGTTAACTTGCACTAATCGACGAATTTCTAAATGAAAAATGGCATGATCACTTGAGATAAGTAGGTATGTCAAGTTATCGAACGCATTGTTCATAAAGAGGTAAAGTTTGTACAAGGTGGATGCTCAAAAGTACATGTGGATTGAGGTGTCAACTGCGCTTCTCTTCCGTTATGATGGTGAACCATTTTTGAAGCATGAAAATGCAACACAATGCCTCGAATGGCAAAATCGTGACCGTCGGCAGGAAAAATTATTGCTACGTGTTTTTGAACGTACGAAGTCTTATTGTGATTGATTTTTTAACGAAAAGACACAAAATTATTACCAACTTCTCTCAGAGAGTGTTAAACCAGTGTTTCGATCAAGAACACGAAAGTAATCTATCGAAGCGTGATTTTGACCCAACATGCTCTAGCAGATTTGCATGGGGAACCGTTTTCTCCTACAACTTTGCCACCACTGTCCAAAGCATTCGGTACCATTATAAGATCATCTATGTATCAAACAGAAGTACACGGAGTAGACTGACTCAAGACCTGTTACTCCGCTCCGGGGGGAGAAATACAATAGGTCTGTTGTAAACATCTGTGCATATAAAATTTTTAAAAAATTTATCTCAATAGCTCTTATAATACCGAAGATATAGCCAAAAATGTGGTAATATAAGAGGCAATTTGAGGTATAAACAAATCGTAAGCTTTAATATAAGTAAAGTAGGCTATGCTATGAGAATTCTTTCAAAATTTCAGTGGTCCTGCAACAGTTGCATTTTGCATTACTGGAGATGGACGTTGGGGTTGAATAGAGAGACGCCAGGGTATATGTATAGTAGAGGAAGAAACAAAATTTGAAAAAATAAGAGTGCAGACAGGAAAGCGAGCGGTGAAGTATGAGGAAGAGGTTAGGAAGAGAAATGAAATTGTAATGGTAAATGAGTGTATGAGAGAGATAAGAAAAGAACGGATAAAGTATGGGCAAGAAGAGAGGAGGTTGTTTTATGAGAGAGTGGGATATGCGAGGGAGGAGATAGAAAGGAGAAGAGAGGAAGGAAGGGATATGGTAGAGGAATTAGTAGCAAGAGACAAAGATGTGCAAGGTCAGGAAAGGAGAGAGAGGATAGCGGAGGGAAGATATAATGAGGGATATATGGAGATAATGGTGGAAGGCAAGGCCGATTATATAGTGAGTGGTATGGAGTTAAAGGAAAAAAGAATGGTGGCAAGGTTCAGGTGCGGAAACGAGGAAAATGAAAGCAGATACTGCTGGGAGGAGAAGAAAAGGATATGTAGAATGTGTGGGGAAGGGAGGGAAACTATATGGCATATGATGAGGGAGTGTGAGGAACTAAAGGAAGAGAAGAGAGAAAGAAAGGTAATTTTGGGAGTGAAGGGGGAAGGGGTGGAGTGGATGAAGGGGGTGCTGGAGAGTAGGGAAAGGGTAGAGAGAAGGGGACAAGTGTAGGAGGTGTTTATTTTATTTTTTTTTTTTGAAATGTAAAAAGTTTGTTTTGTTTTTTGTTAGAAAATAAGAATCTTTTTGTTTATGTAATTATGACAAATAAATATCTATCTATCTATCTATCTATCAGTTGCATTTTTCATGCATTCAAAATATGCTGCAATGCTTCTCAATTGTAAATTAGCAATTTTGCATATAATACAACAACCGAAATACACTTAATGTCATTTTGTTATCTAGTTTACAGTTTTGACATAAAGATTTCATTTAAAGCTTACGATTTGTTTATACCTCAAATTGCTTTTTATATTACCACATTTTTTACTACATCTTCGGTACCATAAGAGCTATTGAGATAATTTTTTTAAAATTACTCCCTTATTAATTTTCCTTCCCATAGCAGTGAAAAAAATATTTGGTACCATTTGAATTTTTATAGAAAAGTCGACCGTTTTGTTCCTTCAAAAAGTTGCGCCCTCTATTGGTAGACGGAGATAAGAAATTGTTGTGGTTTTGAATTTTTTTGGTAATATCAAGTATTGTCTTTTCATCGAGACCAATCTTGACAAATTCAAGCAACCCGTTTCGAAGTTACACAATTTTTTCTAGTAACACGTAATGTAGTTCCCCCTCCCTTTATTTTGACAGCAATCGTAAAAATTCATTAAAGAAAGTTTTACATATTGATCACTAGTTTACAACGAATATATTTTTTCAAATACCTTACTGAGGAAAATTGCCCAAAAAATGGGAATTTCAAATTGAAATCAGTGAAACGCCCTCTGGTGGCAATGGTAGGAAATTGAAAATAATTTCCAGCATTTTCTCTTGGCCACATTTATTATAAGATTTTTTATTTCACCGTTCTATCTCAAATAGTTTCCGAGTTATGGTCAGCCTCCTTTCTTAGTTGTACACCCTGTACATTAAATGGTAATAATAACGCGTAGGAACAGAAGCTGATGCCGCTTGGTGTTTGAAGCAGTTTTGCCTTAACTTCTACATCTATTAATAACATTCATAAGTTATTATCAACGTGTCATACTATTCATAGCTTAGCACAATATTACTACAATTTCCTCATGATGTAACTTGTGCAGGAAATCATTTCATTCATCAAGGCAACTTGTGAGCGTCTTTTATGGCAAAAACATGCAACTGATTTTCGTATTTGTGCGTGTGCTATAATAATAATAGGCCGTAGTTTATAATGCAACCCTTTCTTCTATTTTTGTGATATAGTATTTTCAAAATTCTCAATTTTGAAATTTATCTTATATTCAAAGGCGAATTAAGGCACCTAATAATTTTGAATGATAGTTATTCATTTCATTTTGGTCACCTTTGTTTAGGTAATTGATTAATAGGAATGACTAAAATTAAATTTCTTCACTGAATCCAGAAAGCTTTTTTACTTTAAATAGGTTCCTTTTCTTTATCTATACAACGAAATAGAGAAATCCTACATAACATATATTTATTATTCGAAGTGAAATAGTGCCCATTGCACATAACTTTTATATAAAATTAAAATTATTGTATTAATAAAATTACTTCGGTTTATTTCTATTATAGGTAAATTCCTCTGAGAAGATAGGTGAAGAGATAAATTTGAAATTATATGTACATATAATCGTGTCATGAAAATATTTATATTTAGAAATTAGGTACATTTATAGATCACTAGACAGTTATTTCACAAAAAAAGTAGTGTATATATCATACAACTATGCCTATTAGTGCCTATATCCATAATAGGTAGCCATTATATTATGATTTATATAATGCTATTTACATATAATTCGTTTAAAATTTGATGGCATGTTAGTTGATTCTAAAAATAGAAATGTTAGGACAATTTAAAATAACGTTCATATCTTAAATAACGTTGTGTTAACAATCTAGCTAAACAGGTACAAGTACAGATTTACTAGTTTTGAACAGAACAGAGACATGTCCAGGAAGTGCCCCAAGATAGGTACCTACCTACTACCGTTACATTATGTATAACTATGTTTTACAAAATTTTGACAATTGCATTAGAGAATTTTATGCAGTAAAGAACCAAAGTAATGCAAATGAGTTCATAATGGTTATTAAAATAAAAGATTGTATATATAGAATTCTCCAATTTTCATTATTTTATGCATTGAATTAATTAGTTAACGAGGATATTTTCAAAGTCTAATAAATACTTTCAAAATGTTCACCAATCATTATGCAAAATTTTCGGAATCTCACCACATATCGCCACAACTGCAGCACGCTTGCTAATAAATTTCAATCATTATGTAAACAGAGATCACCTTAAGAGTTGTAAAAACCACTGACGTTGAAACTAACTTAATGTAATAGGTATACGTTTCGTAATTTACAATTTGCTTGTTAATTTACCACTTAATTAACGTTTAGTGTGCCTGCTACATGACCATTCCATATTACTTACTGATGTTTTAAATTTATCTTCATGTTAGATATTAATATTAATTTCAATATATTCGACGTATAAGACCATTTAAGAAATAAATTAAATGTAGTTAAAATCCTTTTCCGGAAATCGTCATAGAAACAACATTTTCCTGCTTATTTACGCGCAGGAAAATTGAATTTTCCGGACTAGACTAGTACTGTAAAGACTTTACAAGACGCAAAATATAATTTGTAGTTGACAAACTTGATTTTTGTGGAATTTGTAAAAAAAATTTCTAAAATTTCCGCACTTTCGGTCAGTTTCAAACTTGTGGAGCTATTGGTGGACGTGAAGGTTTATGAAAGAAAATAGATTCAGTAAAGGGAACTGTTGGGAATGTATAAAATATTCTTGACATCCGGCATTATTAGTAGATAGTAGATGTAGACATTGTCTATGTTTATAAGTGTGATATGAAATTTTCATCTTATATAACAACGTTTTCCTTTAGTTAAATAATACCTACCCAGCAAACACACATATAAAATATACATACAACATATATAAAATTGAAGTAAATACCTTTACATAAGCTTTTTCATATATCAAGTATGTAAGTGTTCTTTAATAAATTTATATAAACCGTATGTAACAGATTACTTACATTTTACATAATATACATACAGATAATTACATATGACCTATAAAATTTACGTGCTGTCATATTTATATGATTAGATTTATGTACGTTATATGTAAAATCTTATATGTAAGAAGTATTACATATTTTTTATGTATGCCTTCTGTAAATATAATTATAAATTATCATTACATATATTATATTGTCGAAAATAAAAGTCCGTTTCTATTTGCGCCGCATAATTAATCGCACGCGCGGGTTTTCTATAACGCCAAAAATTGTAGTTCACGTATCTTTCATATTAGATCCGTATCGACTAAAATGCGTTTAATTTATATAGGTATAATCATTGAATAAGACTTCACTCAACGATATAATCAAACATAATTTAAACTCGCGAAACAGCGCAAAGTTAGGAAGAACAAAATTAAAAAATGAATGTTTCAGATTAGCGCAGTGGTACAATGTCCGATACAAAGAAAACACATGTCGGATTTCGGAATTTGCAACGCCACCCGCAACGGTTCGAATCCGGTTAAGCGACACTTTTCAAGCAAGTATATAATATAATAAACTGTCGGCTTTCAGTTCAGGTAAAAACGGGTTCGTGCAAGAATTAAATTAATTAAAAGTACAGTTGCACGTAAAAATGTAGTTTTTCCATTTTTTTGTATGGAACTACTTAAATAATTTTTTACATTGGTAATAATTACATTATGCTCGAGTAGCTGCCATTTGGTCATCGCAACGCTTTTACAACTAATATTTTTTATGTGAATATTACATAAAATATACATAAAACGTATATAAATTCATGTACTACAGATATAGAAGAATTTACATCTAATAGACATATATTATTTTGAAAATTACTGACATCCTGACATTAAATATCTCTTATTTTTCTTCCAGTTTTATATAAATCTAAAAAGCTCTTATATAATTTATATGTATTTTATATATAAATGTGTTTGCTGGATAGTTACAAACAGTTTTGCGTTTATTACTCAATGTGTAATTTTCGAACACTGCATATCTCTAACAGGAACAAACAATTACTGGATAATTAATAAATGAACTCCGCTGTTTAATTGCATAGTGTACCTATTGGCCCTTACAAATATAAGCACTAAACAGCTACTTACATGCTTTAAAGAAATTCTAGTCAATGACGACGAATGGGGTGGGTAGGTAGTTTGTTGACTGTGAAGGCAAGATCACCATTCTCTACCAATAAAGGGTTTACTGAGTGACATAGAAATTGCAACACCAAAAAGGGATAGGAATTTCCGGATACAATTTGGTATTCACCTTTGGTATAGTAATAAATAATCAGAAAAATGTCTCTGATTTACACGCCCGCCGTTGCATTGATTGAATAAGGTGCTTTATCTCGCCTTGGGGTCAAACGAGGATGCTGCACGTTTCGCAACCTTTTACGCATTTGTTCCATACATGATCAATGAGAGAAAGATCTGGAAAAGATGAATCTGGGCCTATTCAAAGAAGTTCAAGGAAAACCTTGCTACATGAGATCTCACTGGAATAATGGATCTTCGAGCTCTTGTAAGTATTATTATTCTCGTTACCGTATTAGATTGCACCTACTGTTAAAAGTGATCACTATTGACACAGACTTACGCTGTGGAATGACGGATTCTTCAGATCAACACAAGCTTTACAATATTATTTCTTCTAAGGCGAATTTACAAATGGTTTTCCATAGTAGCAAAGAAATATATTGCTGTTCATTACCCTATTAGCGCATTCTGCACCCTTAACTGGTTTATATACATTTTCTTTGCAAACGAAAAATTGTAAATACTATTGTATCCTTATTTATGGGCTTCTTTCTAAACGGAAGGCCGTTCTTGTTTATTTCCACTAGTACCTAAGATTTAATCCCTGTATAATTTTGTATTATTCTTTCAGTATTAATAAACCGACTAACAGTAAAATGATGAATATTAAATCTATTTCTTAGATCTTCAGTACATATTTATTGTAGGTAACTAAGTAATGTAGATTACTTTATTGTGTTTTATGTTCCCATGTTACAAGTTCATATTTGCTTTATTTGTTTATATCAATTATACATATAGGATATTCTATACATGCACATGCACATAATATAATTAATTATAACGTTGAATTTAGATTATCTGAATAATTCCCACTTAATCTTAGTTTGCGTGTTAAGGTCATATTTAAATAATTATAGGTACTCTACGCCTATTCATTAACATTTCAACAATTATATCATTGCCATAAAAAATACGGTATAAAGTGTAGATAACGCTAATAATCTTAGAAAAATGGAATATAATAATCCAGTAAATTCCTTGTATTACCTATATACAATTTCCAAATGTACGTTCTAAGAAGAACAACATCCCTCGGCCACTTGTCCCTAAAGGATACAAGATATAAACTTCATTACTAACTTGCTAACTTAAAAAGCAGTTCATTCATATACCTACAGGGTGACCTATTTAAAATAATCGACTTTTGGCAGTTCTTCTGTGGTCGTTAGAAAAAATTCAGTACCTACGTCCCTTTTGCAACAAATTTCGTTTAAAATCAGCATATTGAGAAATAAAACACCCTTTTGTTTATGATAATCTTAAATTTTGTTGCTCTGTTGCAAATGATTGAATAGTTATGATTTTTTTACTGATTGTTGATTTCGGCCACAATTTTTTAAAAACATTTATTTTCTCCTAAATGAGTTGACTTAAAGGTTAAACAAACTTGGTATAAAATCGAATATGGATTTCAAAAATATAAAAATCTATAGGGTGTTCCATTTAAAATAATCGAGTACGATCCTGAACAGACGAAACCGAGAGCAGTGCGGGCCTGAAAATATTTTTAGGTTGTAAACAAGGAACATCTGAATAAGAAATATCTCTTGACCTTTTGTCCTAAAATTAATATTAAAGGTACAGGGTGGGGCAACATAACCCCCCGATTTTGTAACGCAATAAATAAAAAAGTATTAGAGATATTTGTTTATTTTTTTAAATTATGTGTAGGAAATATCTTAAAGTTTCTTTTCACATAGTTTTGAAAATCATATCGGCCAAGTGACGCCCTCCATTATCGATGCACTGAACGAACCGATTTCGCGTGTTTCGCATCACCCTCTCCAACATGTCGACCGGTATGTTCGCCACTTCCTCGCGGATGTTGGTCTTAAGGTCATCAAGAGTCCGTGGACGGTTTTTGAAGACCCGGGACTTGAGGTAACCCCACAAAAAGAAGTCGCACGGGGTTAAGTCCGGCGATCGTCGTGGCCACTCCAAATCGCCTCTGAGAGAGATGAGGCGTCCAGGGAAGTGCTCCCTCAACAAAGCCATCGAAATCCTCGCAGTGTGAGCCGTTGCTCCGTCCTGCTGGAACCATACGTCCCCTAAGTCCATTTCATCAAGTCGGGGGACAAAAAACTCCTCAAGCATATTGACGTAACGGTTTGAATTTACCGTGACCACCCGCTCATCTTCTTCAAAAAACCAAGGTCCGATAATCCCAACTGAAGAAATTGCGCACCAAACTGTGACCTTTGGCGAGTGCAAAGGCCTCTGATGAAGTTGTCGGGGGTTCGTCTCAGCCCAGTAGCGCATGTTTTGCTTGTTGACACACCCGCTTAAATGAAAATGCGCTTCGTCACTGAAAAACACAATTCTATCGTCAGGGACGTTTTCGAGGAACGCTTCACATCCATTTATTCGCGAATTGAAGTCGCGTTCCGAAAGTTCCTGCCCAATGGCCAACTTGTACGGATGAAGATGCAGGTCATCGTGAAGGATTCGCCTCACAGAACGCGAAGACAGTCCAAGGGCCGCTGCATGCTTGCGAGCAGAACGCTGCGGTGATTGGGCAATTGATTGTCTCACTGCCTCGATGTTTTCAGGAGATCTGATGGGGCGGACGCCTACAGGTCTTTTTTTCACTACACTACCGGTTTCACGAAAACATTTGACCCAATCAGCAATGGATTTATGGTTCGGAACAGGGGCTAAGGGCGCGAGATTAAACCGATTTCGGAACTGACGCTGGGCTGTGATGACTGAGTTGCCATTGGATAAATAGGCCTCTACGGCGAACGCTCGTTGCTCTTTACTCCACCGCATGATCACGACTGACCTAGGTGGTAACAAAACTTTAAAACCTTATCTGTCAATTGAGACCACGCCCACCCATCCACATTATCATTGAGCGGAATGGCGCTCATTTCAAATCGGGGGGTTATGTTGCCCCACCCGTACTATCGAAGAACGAAGGGCAAGTGGGCAACCCTGTATAGGCACATTTGAGTTAAAATAATGAACAAACCACAATTACAAATATTTAAATTAAACCTTTACATCACAACACACAAACTTTAAAATTCTTCTAATAAACACAGCATCACCACGTGGAGCAGGGACGCATTTCTGCTGGAAGTAGCTAAGTAAACGTTTCTCCCGGAGAACATTTCTTATACTCCACCTTATTTCGATCACAAAAATAGTACTTTATACAAATCGACGCGGGAAATTTCATACCATCAGTGGCTCATAAATTAATGCTAAAAATTCAACAAATTTATGGTATGGAAAAAAAGCAGAAAAATAATACATTTTCAACATCAAACATTATTAACTGTTTGTTATTTGTTATTGTTACCGTTTCTAACAGGGGCGTCATTTCAACATTTTCATTGGGGGGGGGGGGGGGGGGGGGGTAGAATACGGCATAGCCTATCTACCTATCTATAGCCCACACGTATCTATCGTATAGGTATAAAGTTGTTCACTCTGCATCCGTTCAAAACAAATACTTGAAGCTTTTTGATGTCTCGAAGACTAAAAATTCAAAAAACATTTGCTTTTATCAAATGGGGGGGGGGGGGGGGTACAAATGCCCCCCACCCCCGCCCCATGTTTGCGCCCATGGTTTCTAAGGAACTATCTCATTAATTTTAATCCTAATTACAAACTGCGACAACACAGCCAGCTGTTTTGATAACTAAAACTTGGAGAGTTTCAGGTTTTATTGGCAAAAGGATTATAATAACGATCCGTTGTATAGTTTGCTTATAATTAAATTTTAAAATGTTTCCTAAATTATTAAAGACGGTGTGTATTTACTCCACAGTCGATTACATACAAATATATAGATATATAGGTACATTGAGTTAAAATAATGAATATTTAAAATTACTAATATTTAAATTAAACCTTTACATCATGAGCATGACACACAAACTTTAAAATTCTTCTAATAAACACAGCAACCACCACGTGGAGCAGGAACGCATTTCTGCTGGGAGTTACTGAACGTTTCGCCCGGAGAACATATCTTATACTGCACCCTATGTCCATCACAATAATAGTACTTGATACAAATCGACGAAGGAAATTTCACACCATCAGTTGCGACACATTTCGGTGGCTCATGAATTAATGCTAAAAATTCAACAAATTTATGGTATAGAAAGAAAGTAGAAAAAATAATAAATTTTCAACATCAAAACGTATAATTTTCGAGTTCACAACCCTTCTTTTGGTGCAATTATTACCAACTTTAAATTCATTTACGCTTTAGAACGCACAATGTGAGATTATATGACTGTACGGTTTGTCGAAGTATACTTACATATAGGACATCCTTCAGCATTTTCACCTAAAAAAAAAGGTTGACAAATACAATAGTGAAATATAAAATTAACTTACTGGAAGGATCTACAGGCTTTGGTCTGAAAAAAATAAATATCAGTTTCAATAGCACTACTACTAGGTAGGTACTACTTACGTAGGTGGTGGACAACAGCATTTTGACGTTGGTGCTTTAATTGAGACATTAAAATTACAATTTGGTGCAGCAACGGACACAGTTTTGCTAGAAACTGCAATTCCAATGATAGCAAAGAATATCTAAATAAAATAAGAAATAATTATGCACGCCATTTTCACTACACCTAAATACTTACTAAGATAGCAACCTTCACCATGGCGACTCAAAATGTTAATAAATTCGTCGTACCTATTTAATTAAACCGACTTTTTTAATGTTTGTAATTCTTATCAGTTCTTTCATATGTTTCAGGGCTAATAAATAATACCATAAAATAAACACCCCCTGTCCTAAGTAAATACATTAAAACGTAATATATCTATGTGGAAAACATGTTATGGCGCACACATAGTGGTACGTGGGAATTATCATACAATGAGTTTCTTTTGGACATAATAAAAATGGCAACAACAACAATACAACTTGATTAAACGGTGGAGATAAGAGAAAAACAAATATGTGAAACGTGTAATATCTTCTTTTTTTTATGTAACAGCAAATATAATTTAAGGCGTAGAAAGACTAAAAACAAAAATATATGATCGCTTTCCTGGTTTGTTAGATCATGGAAAATGTAACAACTTCAGTATCGCCAATTAATAATAATTGAACCAAGAAAACCGATCGATATGACTCCTCGACATTGGGCCAAATACAGATCATTAACGGTTGACAAACATTATGTTGCTAGACCGGCTAATATACAGGGTGTCCCACTGCTCCGTAATCGGTGGATAACTCAATGTGGGTTAAAGATACAGAAATAAGTTTCAAATAAAGGTTGCTTTGATTTGAATTCCGCATCTTTTAAAAATATTCTTATATCTACAGTATGTTGCATTTTCACGTGGCAGGAAAATGTCACTTTTTTTAAATGGCACACCCTGTATTTTTTTCTCTTCATGTATCGACGAATCATATTTATATCACGCCTGAAATTTTTTTTGATATTGGATGTGCGGTTGCCAAGTGATTAATTATTTTGTAAAAATTTGGTACAATTCAAGGTCGGACTATAATATTCATAACTAAGTTATTCTTCAAAAAAGGAAAAATTTATTTGACGCGTAATATTACTCTAATGTCGTGTTACTCTACAAAAAAAACTAAGTGATTAATTTTATACCGAGTGTTTAAAATGAGAAATCAAACTTTGTGAAATTTAAATAGAATTTATACGAATATTTTAAATGGAACACCCTGTATTTTTATTTACCATCAGATTTTCGACAAAAAACCCTATTCAACGGTGTATTATTTCCTGGTATTATTTTTTGTACCTACTTTTGTTAATATTTACGATTTTTAAAATTTCACGTAAAAAAATTTGTTAAATGTAATTTTTGTTTAATTATTATTACAAAATACCGTTTAAATAGTTGGTATCAAGTGTATCAACGCAAAAGAACAAAAGTCAAGTCCTGTGAGTATCTTAATTTCTAAATACCTAATTAAAGCAACACAACAGTTAGAGGTACGCGCGAGAATAGAGCAATCCAACGCACTGTCAAATCCTTTTAAAAATGGCGTCTGTAGGACACACACAAGACATTTGTTTACATAGAAACGTGTATGTTGTATCGAGTTTTCACAAATAATTCTAAAAAATAATCATGGTTTTGTTTTCCTGTGTGGTGATTGCGGAAGCAGAGGACAACGTGATCAAGTGCAATTTTTCAGAGTACCTGCAGAGTTACATTTTAAGCATAAAATTCAGTATAATGAACTTCTCCATTAAGAAGACAACAGTGGCGTAATACAATTAAACGTGAAGATGTAGACGATAAAAAAAGTGAAATTTACTGTCTCAGCAAAAAAGCAAATTGTATTAACATTAAGTTACGTTTAAATTTAGATTTTAAGGCCCTACAGACGGTACGATTTGTCGTACGACTTGGATCGATAACTCAAGTCTGAATGATAATCGTACTGTGTGTATAGCCTTGTCGTGCGTCGTATCGTAAGTCGAAATCGTATGGGATGGTAGTATGAACCTGCCATAAAACTTGGCGTAGGTACTACTCGATTTGGGACTTCCAGATCGTATCGTGTGTATGCAGTTTGCGATGTCTGACAAACTTTAGTACAACTTCAAGGAAAAACAGTCGATTGTTTTATGTATAACGTTTATACCAATTGGTTTATACTTACTTTTATTGATTCTAAACATAAAGATGTTTGGGAAGGATTTATAAACTTATAAAATTTATGGACTGTGCGAATAAAATTAAACCTAACTCCAGTTACGAAGAGTTGCTGAAAAATTATGTACAAGGAAATATGCCCCAACGCCACACTAGATATTTTGAAAAATAAGATCACTAATATTATTTTATAGTTTGCCACATTTGTCGTTTGACTAATCGTTTACGTTTGTAGGGAATTATACCTACGACAAGTTAAAACGATACTTATCGTACTACACGTTGTACGACAAATCATACCGTCTGTAGGGCTTTTTAGCATTTAGGTTTAGAATTAGCGCTAGTACAGCTGCTACATACTTTAAGAATGTTTTATGCATGTGATGTGTTTAAGATTGAAGAAGTTTGTGTTTCGGCCTACAAGAGATGTTTTAAAAAAAACTCTACCACAGTTTTTTTTAAGGAGGCCAATCATGAAAACAACAGTAATTGTCGGTTACTTTGAAATAAAATAAATAAATATTAGATATCTGAACTATATTTATCATACCACTTGTCTATTTGCACAATAATACCAAAAATGTATGCACAACGCTTGTAAAATATCACATTGTGTGTCCTACAGCAATTTTTTGAGGTTATGGCGTTGGATTGCTCTATTGGATTTACTGTACTTATCCGAATAAATGGATTACTCCTATGACTTTAAACAATGTGAGATTGTTTAGGGTTAGGCTTCAAAAGTGCATTGATCAAAGTGGAAGACATTTTGAACATTTACTTTAATGAGAGATATTGTATTCATTTTCTATTTTAATTGTCGAAAAATACCGTTTATTAAAAATTGGAGAAATACCGTTTACCTACTAAAAATTTTGCTTTAATTATTTAGAACTTAAGATAGTCACAGGACTTGAGTTTTGTTCTTTTGCGTTGATACCAACTATTTAAACGGTATTTTTGTAATAATAATTAAACAAAAATTACTTTTAACAAATTTTTTTACGTGAAATTTTAAAAATTGTAAAAATTAACAAAAGTAGGTACAAAAAATAATACCAGGAAATAATACACCGTTGAATTGGGTTTTTATCGAGAATCTGATGGTAAATAAAAATACAGGGTGTTCCATTTAAAATATTCGTATAAATTCTATTTAAAGTTCACAAAGTTTGAATTCTCATTTTAAACACTCGGTATAAAATTAATCACTTAGTTTTTTTTGTAGAGTAACACATTACAGTAATAGTATGCGTCAAATAAATTTTTCCTTTTTTGAAGAATAACTTAGTTATGAATATTATAATAGTCCGACCTTGAATTGTACCAAATTATTACAAAATAATTAATAACTTGGCAACCGCACATCCAACATCAAAAAAAGTTCAGGCGTGATATAAATATATGGTTCGTCGATACATGAAGAGAAAAAAATACAGGGTGTGCCATTTAAAAAAAAAGTGACATTTAAAAAATACAAAAACCTTCAGCATTTACTTTCGGTTCTCTAAAACATTTGTAGTTACAATTATTTACTATTTTATCAAATAACAAAATGCAGACCGATCAAAAATATAAGTGTGTTGACGAGACTCCACGGTGACGTCACGTACGTTCAAGGTTGTGCGAATGAATACGGCGGATTCGGCCATCCTTTCTAGTTTGTAATCCTTCAGGGCCGGATGCTCCGACGTTCAGATTTCGTCAGACCGTGCGCATGACGTCACTTGTAGAGTGAATTACATTTGAGGAATACGCATTTGATGTGTTTTTCGTCTGTACCGAGTTTATTTTTCGAGATACAAAAAATTTCATAGGATCAAATATGCTCCTTATGATGTCTTTTATATGTTAAAAATAATAGGGCAGCTCTATCTCTCTCAGTTAACCCGAAAAATACTTGTATTAAGTAGCGTAATTACATCTGATGGTGTTTGCGCCGCGACGGCACAAAAACGGTGCTAGATAGAGGAAAATTGCATATGAACAAATTTGTAGAGCACAAAATTTACTAAAGAAAAGTCCGCGAGAGGGTGTCACGATCTTCGATAGTTTAAGAGTTACAGGCGTCCAAAGTGATGCAAACCTTATTCGCGCAACTGTCCACACCGCTTTTTCCCAAACTAATGGAGATAATTACACCCTCCCGCGGACTTTTCTTTAGTAAATTTTGTGTTCTACAAATTTGCTCATATGCAATTTTCCTCTATCTGGCACCGTTTTTGTGTCGTCGCGGCGCAAACACCATCAGATGTAATTATGCTACTTTTATACAAGTATTTGTCGGGTTAACTCAGAGAGATTGAGCTACCCTATTATACCTATAAAAGACATCACAAGGAGCATTTTTGATATTGTGAAATTTTTGTATCTTTAAAAATGAATTCAGTAATTCAGTTACGAAATGTCATAATTTTGACATTTTAGTGAACTAATTTTTATTTTGTCCCTGAAAACTATCCAAACTTCACATCTAGTGCAAGAAACCCGTTCATTTTGCAACTAGTTAGGTGTATAAATAGCTATTTAAACACTTCGGTAACAAACGAAATCAGTCGTTGACGAGATTTTGCAAATTGATTTCTGTTTTTCTCATTTCGATGATAACGAAAGGTATACTGATTTCACATTACGAATTCAACCATTTCACATTATTAGTTCTTATTTCCATTTTTTGTAGTAATAATACCGGTATTTATGATTTCAAAGTGAACCAATAAAAAAAAATGAGCCGCGTATGTACGATGAGAAAGCAAATGAATTTTTGTCGCGAGATTTATTATTAACAGTTTGAATTATTAAAAAATGTTCAATAGCAAAGTTGCTCAGCTTAATACCCTGTATAATAAAGTCTCTTGCATCACTTCTCTATCTATTACCATTAACGAGATATGCATACCTACTATTGTAATTAAGCCTATTGTAATCTCGATTGTAATAAAAACTATACTAAGAAATGTTATTAGTTTTAAGCTGTGTTCAGTAAATAAATAAAACGGTACATTTTTCCATCTTATGTTATGGTGTTCATGTTTGTGCAGATCAACAGGTAACCATTTTTTTTAATGTAAATTACCACAAGGTGTCAAAAAAATAGAGTTAAATGCGAAATTGTCTTGAATCCATCAATGAAATCACCCAGATCTCCTAACGCTTTCTCCTCGAACGCTGCGAAAACCGCTATATATTTAGACAGAGAAAAAATGAACTGAATCAATTTTGTAATGCACAAAATGTACTACAAAAAAGTCCGCGCGAGGGTGTAATTATCTCCATTAGTTTGGGAAAAAGCGGTGTGGACAGTTGCGCGAATAAGGTTTGCATCACTTTGGACGCCTGTAACTCTTAAACTATCGAAGATCGTGACACCCTCCCGCGGACTTTTCTTTAGTCAATTTTGTGCTCTACAAATTTGTTCATATGCAATTTTCCTCTATCTAGCACCGTTTTTGTGCCGTCGCAGCGCAAACACCATCAGATGTAATTAAGCTAATTAATATAAGTATTTTTCGGGTTAACTAAGAGAGATTGAGCTACCCTATTATTTTTAACATATAAAAGACATCATAAGGAGCATATTTGATCCTATGAAATTTTTTGTATCTCGAAAAATAAACTCGGTACAGACGAAAAACACATCAAATGCGTATTCCGCAAATGTAATTCACTCTACAGGTGACGTCACGCGTCACATTTGCGGACCGCCCACCATGCGCAACATCCTATCTTTAGTATTTATATCGTGGTAATCCTTCACGGTGGTCTACCTCACTGCATCATGTTTTTTTGTGTTTTGTTGAATCTGTGTATTAAGCTTCTTGGGAAGATAACCGAAGGTTTCTTTGGCCATGTTCTTCCTTCGGGTAGTTTCAGGTGAACATGGCATTTTCCCTTTTTGGCGGTAAATATGATTTATCAAAATTTTAGGGTTTTTATTTTCTCACCAAATATACATTTACGCATATATGTAATACACATGTGTGTATTACATATATGCATTTACGTTCATTTTAACTGCTTGTTTGTTTTCCTCCATCCTACAACTTCACGAGGACATTTAAAATGGAATAGACTATAGTTCAAGGACGGACGTAATATTGAATACAGTCTTTGATTATATATAACTACTGGATGTATAAAACGTGACGCTAAAAAAAGAGATAGACTGTGTTTTGCGACTTCATAAGCTTGCGCGTATGTTTTTAGTAGAAACTCTGTACCCATCTCTCTCTCATTAATAGCAATACCAATACTATTTCCATTTCACAATTTGGCTTCAATCGGATCAATGTAAAGTACTAGGCCTTGCTACATCCAGTAGTTATATATAATCAAAGAATACAGTAACCGACAAAGTTCGTTGATAACTACCAATTCATCTGAATCATAGTAGGCCTACGCAAAAACGGTTAGACAATAATTTTGATCTTAAGATCGTACCGAGTGTTTACAAATACAGAAAATTTTGTGGAATTCTGACAATTTTCCTTGTATGGCCAAGAATTGCTGTTACAGCAGCTGTCAGAATTGTCAAAAATAATTTTGGCTTTATCATTTTCAAGTTCAAAAACCCCAGATATCACTATTTTGTCAAGATCAGAATTTCTTTTTGAACCCCCATTTAGGGAGTAGAAATTTTTGCAAATTCAGGGGCACCTATCTGTCCTCTGATCCTCGGTTTATTTGAAAATAATGACTTGTTTTCCTTGCCACCCAATTGTTTTTAACGTACTTACCTGAAAATTAATATATAAACCTCTCAATCTCTACCTATCTTTGCAGAATCGACATTCCATTTTATGTAACTTTTCTTAACAAATTCTAGCTTTGGTCAAATTTACACACACAATTCTACAGATATATTGGCACAATCAAATCGTGCAAGTTAACTGTCTTTTGTTTAAAGTGTATATGTTACCATTAAAGTGTATATTTTAACTGTAACATAACATAATACATATATGTATAAAAAAAGGTATTATAGCAGAAAATAAGTTTGAATTGCAAAATTGAATATGTACCTACAGTTAATAAACAACTAAGGTTTGTGCAGTTAATGCTACCAATTAAAGCACTAATGTTGGGGCCAATAGAGTTCATTAGTACTTTATAACTTGCATCAGCACGACCACCAGTTTTTAACAAAATAGCCCTGTTCGTTCCTACCTTTACCTATTGCAAACACCAACTAATATCAAAGAGATGTGCATGAATTGCAAAAGGAGATAGGCATATTGTCACCTAAATTGTTAAGGTAGGTATGTGAGGTATGTCGCACTAATCCACTAAAATATATCTAAAAAAGGATAGGACACAATTATTGATAATAAATGATAAACAAAAAATTTCTTATATTTATCATTAATATACAAAACGTCTACCTACTTCTGTTATTTATTTAATGTTACCTAGCAGAAGCTTGTAGAACTTTTCTAGATAACCTCATTAATCCTGATACAGGATCTCTTCCGAAGTATTTGACTGACATCTGTTGACCAACTTCAACTCCTAAAGCTGATGGATGCATTACCTAAAAAAAGACAACACTAGTGATTCTTATACTTATAGGAAGTGAACAATTGAGTGACAACCTTTTTTTGATCTAACTGGGAATTATGAAGAAGTGCTGGGGGCATATTGGGATACAATGTAACCATAACTCCGATATCCCTAAGTTCTACAACAGTGGCAGTATAAATTCCGCCAAATTCTAAATCGGGAGCTCGTTCCGTATTCAGCAATTTTGTTATAATTTCCTTAGCTTCATCCATGGCTTGTTGATTAGGTGCAAAAATCGAAAATGAGTTATCATCTAATGGAGATATCTATTTAATAAATATAATTTAGACAATCTTAATAGATTGATTCGAAACTTACATGTGCACCAGTTTCGTACAGTATTTTCTTCAAATTAATTCCGCCTACTCCAAATAATTTAGTTCTTTTGTGAGGTTCGACTTCCAATTTCTCAACAACTGGCCAATTCTCCTTCTTCACGGCACTAAGATTCCTTTAAATCAAAAGAGTTTTGCTAAATACAATTCTTACCGTGGTTTGGCCATACAATTGTGCATTATATCTAGTATTTTCGACTTAGCATCACTAGCTTTAAGTACAGCCTCCATTATTATTTTTAGGGGTAAACCAGGTAACTTTATATCAGCCTGTAAAGCGGTAATACCTTTTTTTGTTCCAGCTAACTTAAAATCCATATCTCCCATATAATCCTCTATACCCTACAATATAACAATTTACAATAACTGAAATTCGCACAGGAATTGAGTTTTGTATGGCAAAGTGAGGGTGAGTAAAATATAACAATAATATTCTTACAAATTGAGCATTATCTCACACAAATATGTTACGGATAAAATCAAATATAGTTATAAAAGAGGAAGTAAATAATTATAATATGGAAGTGAGTGAACAAGGTAGTAAAAAACGGGATGTATGAGGGTTTAGGGTTGGAAGAAGCAAAAGAGGTAGGAGAGAAGACAAGAATGTTACTGGAGGTGGGTGTTGGGGGTGGAAAGAGAGACGTCAGGCTATATCGTGGCGGAGGAAGGTATAAGTAGAGAAGATAAGGGTGGAGACTGGAATGGTGCATATGAGAGAGATATGAAAGAATAGGGACGGAATGGAGACAGAGGGCCGAAAGAGTAAGGAAGTAAAAAAATTGATAGCAAGGTATAGATGCGGAAATGAGGAGAGGGAAAACGGGTATTGGATGGGGGATGAAGAGACATTTAGGCTATGTGGTGAGGGGTGGGAATCCATAGACCACATGCCGAGGGAATGTGGAGAGTTGAGAGAAAAAGATAAAGAGGAATGGAAAATGGTAGTGGAGAACGAGAGGGCGTAGAATGGATGAAAGAAATATGGAGAAGAAGAGATAAGGAAAAACTGTAATTACAATGCGAATTGTTCAAATAACGCCATCTACCATACATGATTATTATTGATTGGGTATTATGCTGTTTTAACCGCCAAAGCTTCCTTTCTTAAATGAGACTTAGTTGATCAAATTTGGTTAAGCGAAACCTAAATTATGGGTTCAATCGTTAGATTTTCCCCCTTTGAAGAATTGCAGAACATTGTGGACAATACAGATGAAAATCTAACAGTGATGGAAGATTCTCAACGGAAGGGTCAGAAATAAATAAGAATCTAGGAGTAGAAACATTCATTCAAGATAATTTGCGAATGGGAAGGGGGAAGATTAAAGTTAAAGATGTGAGCATATACAGGTATGGAAAAATATTATCGGTGGATTGACTTATAATAAGTAAAACAAAGACAGTGCAATGAATTCACTAGTGCTAAGTGAGATAGAATACACAACAAACTAAAAGCGCTGATGCCATACATGCGTCTATTGAGTAGGCTGGTATTAATAACTACATGCAAATATGTATCTACAAATGGCAACATCGGTAACGTTATGTCTCTCTCACATTCATATAATGCTTATTGGGTCTCTTTCTAGCTCATTATAAGTCAATCCACCGATAATATTTTTCCATACCTGTAGAGCACGAGTTGGAATCAGTCATTATATACTTAAAAACTAAGAAAGATATGGATAAATGGAATTAGAGAACAAATGGAAAAAATAGGAATCAATTGGGAAGAAATAAAGGTAACAGTTTAGAATGCGAGGCCATCCCAATTTTGACTAAAGATTTTAGCAATGATAGAGAAGGGGTTAGGCTTTCGGGATTTTACTATTCTTTATTTTTATCTTATTTTTAGTTGTAGAATACATATCCAAGGGCTGGGGAGTGAATATTGAACCACCCTGTATAGTATAGCTGCAATCAGAAAACGATTTCTGATTTTCTCCTGAAATAATATACGGGGTCTTAAAGATTTTTAATCCGGATAGAAAAAAAAGAAATATATAGTGTGTAGTATAGTTGTAATCAGAAAACGATTTCTGAATATACATATAGGGTAAATAATACAATGTCCCAATATAAGGATGAACAGCATGGGGATCTTGAAAACGGTAAGAGATACGAAGGCGGTTAAATTACAGAAAAGTTGTATAATTTAGGGCATGTTCACATGTAGTTTGCAAAAGTTCATTATTGTTTATCGTTTCCGAAATTTACAACAAAATGCGATTTTTGGGTTTTTCTTTTTTCGTAAATCCTTCGTTTATTTTAAAAGATTTTTAAAAACCAAAGATACTTGTTCATTGTCACTTTTTGAATTCTATTAGATGGCGTTGTCAAATTTTTTATTCGACGTTTCGTCTCCGAGAAACCATCATCATGTTGTATACAGAGTATGTCATAAATATTTTTAACCCTCGGACGCCCGAAATAATTTTAGTAACGCGGAAGGCCGAAATGGGTCACTAGTGACCCACTGTTTTTTTTATTGTTTTTACATCAATTTAGTAATACAAAATTGTCTACGTTGCTAATAAAAGCTTTGACGTGTTATTTTAATCATAACACCTATTTATGTTTTATAGATATTTGCAGTTATTTTCCTGCAATAAGAAAGATAATAAATGCGACATCCAGAAAAAAATGTTTTTATTCAATATTCAAAAATTCTTCATACAAATATCGCAAAAATTAGTTTTTACATGCTATGCACTCTTTTTTGCTAGTAACCTGGCCATGTACCTTACAAATAAATTTAGAACAAATATCACACTTATTAGTATATTTGTTTGAATTTCCTACACAACATAACGCGAAGAGCCGAAACCGGGTCTCGGGTGACCAAACCGCTTTATCTCACGTACGAGTACATTTTTTTCCACGAAATTTATTCTACAGAATCTTTATAACAGTTTCCAGGAATACATAAACGCTTAATCCGGAATTTGCAAGAACGGCAAAATTATATAGAAAAAATTAAAATGTGGGTCACTTGAGACCCGGTTTCGGCCGTCCGAGGGTTAATATTTTGTTAATTTCCGGATACATCGGAAGTAAATTAGTATACTTATTATACTCGATTAAAAGAGTTGTATGTCCTCTACTTCACTGTACCGTTTTACTTCTTCATCTTTGTTAGCAAAAAAGTTATGAATTTTTTTATTTCCAACTTCAAAAATTCATTCCCCTTCCCATATTTGAAATAAAGAAAAAATGTAGTGCCAATAGTTTTTCGTCAACTATATGTATACATTTCGAAAAATAAAAAAAGTGCTTGGAGCAGATTTTGAGAGACCAATTTATTTTGGGCCCCAATAACTTTGCCACGTTAAATTTTTATTCTTTATCAATTATGTATAAGTAAAAGTTCTGGTCATCCTTTGGTTACAATTTCCAATTTTCAAATTTTAATTAAGTTGAATGGTTTTTGAGCAACTTACACCCTAAAAAGAACTTGGAGAATTGCTATATTGGCCGCCATTTTGAATTTAGAAACAAACGAAAAACGGCGTTTTATTTGTAACCATGTCTACTAACTTTTCACAAAGGGAAATTAGTTTGGGTTACAATTTGAATGTTTGCTCCCAAAATAACGCCTCTAGTTTGGGATCCTTTGGGGCGATTTTGATGAGAAGGTTGCTTAATTTTGTTTGTTGTTTAATACCGTGTTTAAATTAAAATTCCACTACTGTCTGATTGTTATCATAATTTTTATTTTCCTTAAACTAAAAAATAATTCTTGTCCACAGCCTGTACATTTTTCGTGAAGTAAATGACAAAAATTTAGTTTGCGAAAAACGAAAAAAAATCAAGAGACATTTTTTGTTCAGAATTGAATGCCAATTTTGGTTTGAATATTTTCCACAGTTCGGAAATAAATAAATAAAATTTCTGTATCTTAGAAACGAAGAATTTTAGGAGCAATCCGCCTCAAAATGTGTTTTTCTGCAAAATGTCAAAGTCCTGATCAATAAACATGAGACACCCTGTAGAAGAGAAATAAAAGGTAACACAAGTTGCACAATTAATAATTGTTTTGAAAAAAGAAAGATGATTACCACGGTGCAGGAAAATATGGTAGGTAATAACATGCAATGGTATTTATAATAAGGCAGGTATGCGCTTAAATATTTGTTGGAAGTATTGATCCATTTACTAGAACACGCATGTGCAATATTATTGCATTGCATTGTTACCCGCAAAGAGTTGACATTTTGCTATTATTTATTTATTGAATTTTTAAACAATTTAGTGGCTTATAGAAAATAAGTTGAAATGGCTTGGTACATGGGGCCGGATTCCAAATAATTACCGAAAAAGAATGGAGAAAAATATGCAGAAATAAATAACGTAACACCTGGTTGGTAAAAAGACTTAAGAGTAAATAAGATTATATCACAATTGCAGTTATTTACCAAAATATCTGTTAACAACTTATAATCTTCAATGTTCTTGGTGTAACTACCATCACATTTTGTGATTAGACCAATCGCTACTCCAGCCGCAGGGGCAGATATTGGAACACCTGCATCCATTAATGCTAAACTGCCTCCACACACTGATGCCATGGAACTAGATCCTATAAATTATAAAGTTTAAAATGTTAATGGTTTTTCCGATGTAATACCATTGGATTCTAACACTTCTGAAGTCAGTCTTATAGTAAATGGAAAATCATGAGGTACTGTAGGATACAGGCTTTTTTCGGCAAGAGCACCATGACCCATTTCCCTTCGACCAAGAGGACCAATTTTCCCCGTTTCCTTTGTAGCAAAAGGCGGAAACTCGTAGTGAAGAAAGAAATTCTTCTCCTTTAATCCGCTACAAACCAAAGGTTTTATAAATAGACCAAGAGCAATATCTTTATCTCTACCTTGTCAATATTGATAACGGATCTAACTTCATTGCACTCTCATGAGAGTCTAAAGTAACTGTACAAAACACTTGCGTCTGACCTCTTTGAAACACCGCACTACCATGCAAAGGTTTATATAAATCAACTTCACAAAAAATATTACGTAACTCATCAAACTCACGACCGTCACAACGCTTTTCTTCTTCAAAAATTGAATCACGAAAAACAGATTTCGTTACCTTACTAAAATAGTCAGTCACCGTGTTATATTCAAGAGTGGGGAAGTCGAGATGTATTTTATCGGCAACGTCATTACGAAGATAATTAACTTCGTTATCTCTGCTCAATTTATCTAGAGAATGATTTTTAAAAATTTCTCTTAATCTCATTTGACTCAAAGATTCGATCGCAACTTTAGCTTCATGGGAAAGTTCAGCTTGCTTTTCAAATGTTCGCTTAGGTTTTCCGTGACTCTTTTGTAATTTTTCAATGCTATGTACAGCACATTGCGCTTCTTTAACTCCTATTTTTATGGCCTTTAAAAAATCGGGCTGTAACATATTATCAGCACTCGCTTCCAACATAACAACTAAATTTTGTTTGGTGGCAGAGACGACTAAATTTAACGATGAACACTGTAATTCTCGTCTTGTGGGATTTATAATGTACTCATTGTCGATATAACCGACACGCACAGCACCTACAGGTCCATTCCACGGTATATCGCTTAAACTTAAAGCGGCAGATGCGGCATTGATTGAAACAATATCAGGATTATTAATGCTGTCAACTGCGAGCATGTTGCATATTATTTGAGTTTCGTAATTAAAGTTATCTGGAAATAACGGCCTTAAACTTCGATCGATTAACCTAGAAGTTAAAATTTCGCGTTCTGTAGCGCCCAATTCGCGTCTTAGGAAATTTGTGGGTATTCTTCCTGCAGCAGCGGATTTCTGTCGATAATCAACAATTAACGGAGTGAAATTGCCAGAAGTGGGTTTTGATTTAGAAACGGCAGTCACCATTACCGAAGTGTCACCTATCGTACCTACAGCAGATCCATCTGCCAATTTAGCATACTTTCCAGTAGATAATTTTAATTTTCTGCTATAATGTTCAAACATTAATAATATAGCGTCATTTCTATTGTAAATACACATACCTACCCATTTGAAAATGCAACTTCTATTTCATTTGCCAATGAACTGTCGCTATACGATTTAAAAAATGTATTCTTAATTTTCAAATGTGTATATCTTTTTAAATAACGTGCAGTATTCATCATTTACAATTTAAAGTACAAAATAGTCAAAATACATTTAAAAAAATACAAAGGTTGTGGGTTATGTTAGAAACGTTTGTGTCTAGATCAACGAAACGAACGGGGAGGGAATAGAGATTAGCTGCACTTCCGATGTTGCCAACTCTATATTTTACCCGGAACTGTTAAAGTGGTATAATGACACTGTGCATTTCCCAGAGAAATGTTATCCCTACTACTAACGTAACATTTCTCTGGCATTTCCAAGCTACATTTTTAGTTGCAGCATCAAGATGCATGCATTTCTTTGTACACACTGTAAAAGTTGTAGCATCACAAAATGAATGATGAATGATACACGTAGTTAGAACTTATTATTCTATTTTCGAGCAGTTTAATTGTGCATTTCTAGTGACTTTGCAGTGAACAGTATAATTGGATCCAGGAGAGTTGGCGTGCACGTCATTACTTGTAATTGTATGTATTAAGATTAAAATTTGAAGTCAAGAAATAATGACGTCGGGAATGAAATCTGCCAAATCGTAACAAGGCAGTGTTGCAAATAATACTTTAATTACCCACAGGTAGTTGCTTGTGCTACTTTAAAATTGTCATAGTAATATTTTACGTGTTTAATTAATCCATTACGTATAAAACGTATCTTAAAAAATTAATTAGAGCTTAGTAAAGCTAAATGCGGAATTCTAATAAGTGCAATAAACATATTAACGTCTGCTGCGATTGAACTCGTTCTCTGGGCGGTACGTTTGGCACTAATGTTATATAGGATTGTCAAAACATGCTGTTTTGTGGTTAAAAATATTGCAATTTTCGTAAATCCGTTCTAATAAGAACTGTTATTAATAATTTGATAATTAGAACAAAATAACTGTAAAGAACGAGTAAATAAAAGGGCAAAACAACAACGAACAGAAATAATACGAGATTATTTATAAATAATGAATAAATTTGACATTGACAGATAGTGTTGATTGAAGTCAGCTGTTGAACATACGGACCGGACATACTCACTTCTCTCTCATTTTCACTGGCGATCATCTATACGCACGTCTTTACTTAAAACACATGCAAACTATATTGCCATCTTTATCACAAACATGTATTAAGCTTTAATGATTGTTTAAAAGGAATGTCGTGCATTCATTCGGAAACCTATGACGTGAACGCCAACTCTTGTGGATCGAACTTTAGCATGGAAATGCACATGTGTCAGAAATATTCGTTAAACACCGATGGAAGTTTATTTTGAACATATTAGCGATTAAATTGTGGCAAATAGCAGTCCTGACGCGCACACACCCGCACCGAGAAGAAAGGAAAGATCTCGCAAGATATTCCAGAATTAGTCTCAGAAGCCTCGCGACCGGGCTAAAGACTGCATCAAGTGCGGTAATGCTGGTCACAAAGTTGCACACCAAGTGAAAAGTGTGTTATATGTGCAGAAGAGCGAGATCGAGCACCCACATCACAGGTAGCAACGCGCAGCAATTGGTGCAGCGCTTTAGCGGCGATGTGAACGCGTGCTAATAAAATAATAAAACTGAAAGGCGACATGCACTTTATTATGGTATACTTGCTTGAAAGTTTCCCTTGACCGGATTCGAACCTTGGGAGTGGGTGTTGAAAATTCCGAAATCCGACTTGTGTTTTCTTTGTATTATGGAAATCCGACATTGTACTGCGCCTGCGCTAATCTGGAACATCCCTTCTTTTTATTTCCTACTTAGTAACTATATGCGCTGTTTCGCGTTATTAGTTTAAATTTTGTTTGATTATACCATGGGACAAGAACCGAAACCGAAAGAACCGGAGCCTATTGATTTTATTATAACCGGAACCGGAACCCAAACCTGTATTTGTATTTTATTTACAACGTG
This sequence comes from Pyrocoelia pectoralis, assembly GCA_036250285.1. NCBI lineage: Eukaryota > Metazoa > Arthropoda > Insecta > Coleoptera > Lampyridae > Pyrocoelia > Pyrocoelia pectoralis. Next base: position 63,309,607 of record CM070075.1, on the reverse strand, counting down.
AACCGGAATCGTAACCCTTTTATTTTTATATACTCTTTGGTAGTACCATGTATTTTTAGGTTCCCAAACACTATCAAAATTATTAGTTTATTATCAATGATAAATGCCTGTACAGGGTGGCCGAATTTTCTCGTAAACTATAGGTTGTATTAAAAAATGAACCCCGCATCCTCGATCTCTTTTTTTGAGAAAAACTCAATGGTGCATTTCAAATTTGGCTAAGGTCTTTTGTTTTCGAGTTATGGCCAAAAATTCAGATTTTCGAGTTTTCACTTTATGGCCATATCTCGATTATTTATGAAAATTGATAAAAATAATTTCGACGTTTTTCAGGCACTTTTTTGATAAGAATGCAGTGGTGTAGTTAATTCTTTTTTTTGAAACTCATTAGTGAAAACCGCACATTTCTATCTTATTTCGTTTAGCCAATAATCACGTTGAAAATGTGTCAGTTTCAACTGGGGCACCCTGTATAGCGGGAAGGTTTTATGGCATTGAACTGTACCACAGCATAATAATATACAGTAAAATAACTCAAGGGGTGGGGGTCAGACTGCGCACATCATCGCGCAGCTCACGTCCGCCATGTTTTTAGTTTAAGTCATTAGCGTGCAAAGGATTTATTTCTGTGTAAGCATCGAGTAGGCAGTGGTGGAGTGAAAAATTATTAAATGTTGTAATTTTCACGTTATTTATTTTAAGTGTGTAATCAGTTTAGTGTACATATAAGTTAGTTAGTATTCGGTATTTAGTTAATAAAGTTGTTAATAGGTACCTAACTATGATACGTAAACCGGGCGGTGTTGTTTGTGCAGCAACAAATTGTATAAATAAAACTTATAGTGAAATGCGGTTTTTCAATTTTCCTAAGGATGAAGGAACGTAAGATAACTTTGCAATATTTTTTTTCATGCGTGCATTATAACCTTCAAATTTTTAAAATACGTCTCTGTTTACATTTCTTCGTTTTATTACGGACCTGCAATTTTAAACTAAAAATATGGCTGCAACAGGTTGACCTTGTCTTTCTTAAGCTGGGTCCAGACTGATTAACATTGCTATATAACTTTGCTATATAACTTTGCTATATAGCTTTTGCTAGAAATACTGCTTTCGTCCACACTTAAATGTTAGTCAAGATGGACTTTTCAATGCAAGAAGACCAACTGCTTGCAGCAGCGGCGTGCGTTATTTTATTTAACAAGAGTAAGAAAAAACCGCGAAAAAAGAGGTTTTGGGTACGGCCTACACTAAGGTCAAGAAGTCAGTATAGTGGGAATTGTCTATTAGAAGGTCTCGAACGAGATGATATTGGTTCCATCGATTGCGGAATCACCTCTAGTTCACTTTATACGGTGTAATTTGCTGGGCTAAATAATTATGCGCGACACTGATAACACAGTTGTTGAAATTGCAATATAGCAAGTGTGGGCGCCTTTGTTAACATGTAACAATAGCAGTGTTATATAACTTCTTTTGAACTTACCGACTCGAGACGGATAACATCTAGCAAGCTATATCGCAAGGAAATCTGCTACATGTAGCATGTATTTCTATAACATGTTATATAACTTTGCTATATAGCAGTGTTATATAGCATGCGTGGACCCGCCTTTATAACAAAGGAAATATTGGAGAGTTGTTTTACAGTTCAATTGTTTTATGGTAATTTAACTAAATCATTCATTGCTAGATGGCACCACTTACTTTTGGCAATTTTTGGTTTCCAAGCATTGCCTTATTGCCTAATTCTAATTAGCAGTATAAATAGTATAATTATAATATAAACATTGATTAAAATAATCACTGGTATTACACAACAACGTTATCACGTTTTGCATTGTAACCATGTGGCAATGGTACCCAGGGCCGGCCTGAGGGGTGTGCGACGTATGCAGCCGCACACTCGAGCCTTTTGGAGGGGCATGCAATTGTCCAATTTTGGTAAAAAAAAAACATTTGGGAAACTTTTAGAAATTGATTTAAATGTTGGGCAGAAATATTTAAACTAGAAGGAACTTTGTCTCAAAACTATTACAGTTGAATTTCAAGGTAAAACCGAAGATCTTCCCCAACGAGTTCAGAATTACAGTAGTCTGATGTCCTTGACGCACGTCCAGGGTCAGTAGAGCAGTCGTCTGCCCGTGTGGTGGGACGCGAGAACCGGGAAGGATTGTGACTAATCTTCCTGCCTCCCCTCCCAAGTCTTTGTTTTTCTAGCCAGTAGCGATCGATATGCGATTGTGACAGGTGCAGTACTGACTAGTAAGTTGAGTGATCCAAAAGGCGCAAAAGTGCACAAACACTGTGTTTTTAGACCTTGAATTTCAAAACGGGATGTGGGATGTGCCACTTTTAGGGAAATGCGTAGGTTAGCGCAGGATAGGTGTGGAGTGGAACTCTGTAAGTTACCACTACCGGTAATGGAGACGGCGGTAGTGGGTAAGGCAGTGAACTGTAATAAAAGGTTAGACACACACAGTGAAAGATAGAGAATAAACGTACATCATCCTCATGGGTTATAATTATATTAATCATCCCGATCCCATCCTCCACAATTAATAATCAATCCTAAAACTTATAACAATAGGAAAGAATGTCCAACTCCAACCAGTCTTCGGGCTGATCACTACTTGATGATGATGAATTTCAAAAAAAATCGGGGAGGGCTGGTAGGGGCATAAAATGTGAGTCTTGCACACTTGCAATTTTCGCCTTAGGCCGGCCCTGATGGTACCTAACTATACCCTGTTCAAGTCACCAGCCGTTGCACGTCATAGCTTAAAACTTACTAAATCAATGACGTATAATCAGCGTTGTCAAATGTACGTGTTGTCAGACTGACATTTTTAGGTTCGGAACAAATAGATACTGTATACCTATGTAATAATAAAATACAACAACTAATGTAGACATAAACAAAATAAGAGTACTGATAAGTACTGTTTTTAGTAAGGCAATTTAAAAAAAAATAGCTTAAGTGCGTACCGGTGAATTTAACAAAGTAAGCAAAACTTGACGTGACAACATCGAGATATTTTATGAGTTTATGTTCGCACTACGTTTTAAGTTCTAAGTACGAACTGCAACGTGTGCGACGAGGATAAAATATGGTCGCTAACCCTACACGATTAATGACTTTTAATACCAACTGTACTTACGATGACATTTTGGCTTTAATGCAAATTTTATTAAAGTTGCTTAGTAAATTATAATTTTAGTATTGGTACACGAATAATGACGTGCAACGGCTGGTCACTTGAACAGGGTATACCTATAATATTTTAGACATACATATAGACACAATACAAGAGTAACGTGAGACTAGTAGAAGGAACCACAGCTTCATAAAACTATAACAAAATTGACTTTCCAATTTGTAGATTTATTTTTATTTACCGTTTTGTGTAGAATGTTTTTTAAATAATTTTTACATAATTTCGTTACCAAAAACTGTGAATTTCCTTTTTAAATTTTAAAAGGTAGATATGGATCAAATCTGTCATAAAAGTAATTTATTTAATAAATATATTATTGGCATATTATCTTTAATGGTAAAATTTTATGGTCTCTTAAAGATTTATTAAGTATATTTTGTAATAATGTAACTAATGTTTTCTTAGTTTGTAATAAGACTTATTGAAAATATGAGTGACACAATGTTTTTTCGTGGTTGAAACTATTTACTTTATAAGGAATCATTGGTTAAAAACATATTTTTTTAGCTTATAAACCTGTGAAAAGGACCGTAGCAATGGCTCAAAACGTTCCATTGGTACTTCGACTTATTGCATCTTCCGTTACGGCTGCTACTCGTGCAGGTAAAATTATTCGTGACATCATGAGCCGAGGTGAACTGGGGATTGTTGAGAAGGTAAAAGTACTATTTAAGCACAATATTTAAGTTACTGTATAACTTTAATAGGGCAAAAACGATTTACAAACAGAGGCAGATCGATCTGCGGAACGTTGCCTTATGGCTTCGTTATCACAACAGTATCCCAACCTGACAATTATTGGAGAAGAGGGTGGTAGTCACTGTGAGGTAATTGTATAAACTTTGTTGTTATTCTATATAGTATCTAAATATCAAAATGAGTATGAGAGTCTCACTCCATGTGTTGTGATATAATAGGTATACCAAATTTTGCTTATGATTATTATTATTTATTGCTTTAAAATTGACCTCTATCAAATATAATTGAGATCGCCAATATGTTGTTAATCGTAATCCTTGATCTTTGCTCCAAAAATTCTTCGCAGTGATTACTTATGAGCACTTAAATAGGAGAGGAACTTAAACCATTTTTTCTAATGAAATATTACTTAATCGTGACTTTGTAAATTCATGAAATGCACTAAACTTAAAAAAGGTAAATCAAGAATAGGTATGAAAAATATCAGTTCCATGTCACAGATTTGTGCGGGTTACACACTTTATATAACACATTTTGAGGTCTTTAGTGTAGAAAATGAACCTTTTTCTTAAGAAGTTGTGAAATATTTTTTTATATGATCAGATTTTTTTTAATTAGTACTTATTGATTATGTAACAGTTAATCGACTATAGTTTTTTTTACTTTAAATTGTTTGCTAATATACTACTTAAATAGAAAGGAAACGATTGCAACTTGTCATTGACACATTAATTTTTTAGGAAATTAGTCAATTGTATTGGCATTAATTATACCTATTTTTTTTAATTATTTATAAACATTCAGAAACATATTCTATGAGTTAACTTGTTGTTGAAGGGCGTCACACTCCATACATATTAACATGATGAGGTATCCTCTATTGGTATCTCTTATTTCTTCCCACATACATCTCACCAAGGTCACTACAACTCTTTCACATGGTTTTGTTATAATAGAAAGAGTAAGAGATATGTACCGGGTGGTCCAAATTGGACACTTTCTTTTGGAAGCACCCTTTATTTTAATGAAAAAATCACTGGTGTAAACAGAATTCAGCTATCTCTAATTGTTTGGCCACTAGGCGCTGTTTCTTGAATTTAGTCGATTTCTTTAATGCTCCACAACTTTCTTATTATTAAAGCTAGTGATTGTGGGAAAATATTTCTTGGAGCACTTTTTTGTGTAGAATCAGTAGCGATACACAGATACACAAAAAACCAAACTGTCTCGCGATGGATTCTACATAAAAAGTGCTCTAAGAAAGGTTTTGCCAAAATCAATTATCTTTAATAATAAGAAAGTTATGGAGCATTCAAGAAATCGACCAAATTCGAGAAACGCCCCCTAGCGGCCAAAGATGAGAGATAACGGAATTCTGTTTACGCCAGTTTTTTTCTCATTACAATTGAGCTCCAGAGACCTAGGTCCATTTTTTTCTTAAAATAAAGGGCGTTTCCATTTGACCACCCGGTGGCGCCACTTTAGAGGTTTTATCATGGCGGCCATTTTTTTAAAATGGAAGTGGATTTTTTTTCAAATAAGAGTTGTGACGAACTCGATGGTTTTTTGTTTTTTCAATCGGATCATTTTTCACTGAGTTACGATCGCAAAACTGGAAATAAAATACACTGCCATTTAAAAATATGGCGGCCATGATGAAATCTCTAATGGCGCCATCTACAATTAAACTGATGTCATCATGGTTCCCCCTTGAGCCATAAAACTTTTATCTGAAACATTGTTTTCCTTTTCGAGATATTCACGTGTGTTGACTAAAATGGTCTACCCTGTATAAATTATTGTTATCATATTGGTTGCTTAATTATTTTTCAAATATTCTTCTTTGGACTTTCCTATTTATTTATTTGGTAATCAAATTTGTTTATTTATTTATGTTAATTTCATTGTAATGCTTCTGTTAATTGTCAATTAGTTTCTCTTAGAGAATTCATGTTTAATGATTTGCTTCCTATGGTTTACTTAGTTATGTAGTAATTATTGAATTATTGTTATTATATATTTACTATCTTTGATTATTATTATTAACTTGTTATCTATTTATTTGTTATTATGTATTAACTTTAGTAAACGTAGCTACATAATTAACTAATGACCAATGTTTAAAGGAAAATAAGGTATTGTATAAAAAAAGAAAGTTTATAAAGAACATTTTGAATTGAATTAAATTGAAAACATAAGGTGATATGCAAAGTATTCAAAGAAAGCAACATGTAAGATAGAGACAAAATCAGATCAAACAAGTTAGCACAACAACTATAAAGCATAGAAGTAGAAATGGAGTTAAGCTTGGTAAATTGGGAGAATAGAAAGTGCATTAAGACATACATTCATACATAAAAAAGGTGAAGCTGATTATATAAAAATATCTTCAAGACCCATCTTGACATGAGAGTGACAAATGTGACAATTGATTTTTGACAAAAGCTAGAAAATGGTTACGGTTTGAAATGGGATTATGAGAGGAGAGCTAGAGGTGGAATTGTTAGAAAGAAGCTACTTAAAATGGTTTGGTCACATTTGAAAAACTCACCATATTAAACTATGACATCTTGCGTAGTAATCAATCTGGTTTCCTCCAAGGATTTTATTAGATCTTAATGTTAATGTTTTTCTTACCATAAACAAACGGACAAGTGGAAATAATCATAATGTTTAACTACTTAAAGCTGTTTTTTGTAGTCTACACCATGAATTTTTCTTTGGCCAGCTAATTTTACATTGGCACTCACCTGACCTGGACAATCCCAAAAGTTTGCTTTTGCTAGGATGATACTTCTTATTTCTTTTTTCACGTGATGTGCTCCTTATTTTTTTAATTTTTATAGGGCCATTCTTACAACTGTAAATTCAGCCTTGAAGCTTCTATTGGAGTGGTCCATAAATAATTCCCATATTCGTAATCTCGTGATTCTCGTGAAGTTAGTTGTAATGTTATTGATGAAGGTCAGCTTTTCCATTTACAACTTATAATATACTAAAATCACTTTCAAAAGTTTCAATAAAAGTTGCCCAGTGTAATTGATCGAAATTTCAGCTTTTTTTCTCAAAAGAGTTACACAAAACTAAGTTCACTGTATAAATTCAGTTTTATGTCATCTATGAAATTGATGTTTTTATAGCCCTTTTACTTATCAACTCTATTCATATCAAAAGCACAGCAAAAGTATTGTATTATTATAGGAAATACAACCATATAATGTCAAATATGTAATAAGTAATAACCATGACAACAAGAAGAGATACACATTTACTTGCTTGGTACATAGTTAAAATGATTTTAACTGTATAAAACCTCTGTCACTTGCCTGTCTAAATTCCACAATAAGAATTTTCCACATGGCTTCCAATCATTAACTGTAGAAGCCTTTAAATACTATTTAATTTGTCAGATCTTGTGGTCTTTGTAAGATTAATTAAAATATTTTGTTTCAGGTACCAAGTGATTGGATTGTTACAGATTGTGATCACAATGTGTTGTCACAGCAGTGCCCATTAGAATATATTGATATCTCTAATAATGACGTAGTAGTTTGGATTGATCCACTTGACGGTACTGCCGAGTATACACAAGTAAGTTGTGAGCATAATATAAAATTGTTTTTGATCTGTCATTGCGATATTACTACAGGGCTTATTGGATCACGTTACAGTATTAGTTGGTATATCGGTGAAAGGTAAAGCTGTTGGAGGTGTAATCCATCAGCCTTATTATAATTATCAGTCCGTAAGTTCTGAGTTGATGGGTCGTACCTTATGGGGCTTGGTCGGCCTTGGAATTGGAGGATTTCAACGTGAAGATCCTCCTTCTGATAGGCTTATTTTGACTACTACTAGATCACATTCTAATACTATGGTGAATACAACTCTTGACGCATTTAAACCAGATGAAGTTTTAAGAGTTGGAGGGGCAGGTCATAAAGTAAGTTTTTGAAGCTTAAAAATGGCAATAATGTTTCTTGTAATGTCACTGTTCAAGGCCGATTACAGGTCTGATTAAAAATTACTTTGCAGATAAAATTACTCCAAGGAAAATGATTTACTTATTCATTTTTCGAATACGTACCTACTTTATTTTGTTTGTCATCCTAAATTAAGCAATAACGGCTATGAAAATATTGTTTTCAGCATAGAACAAGTCTTTTTGAGGGAAAATGTTTTTTTTTAAAAAGCTGTGGTATCCAATCTTTCAGTTTGTATGTTAAATTTCGAAGCCTCTGAATACTATCATTATTTAATTTGCTTCGCTACTTTTTAATTAATATCTCCTGTTTAATCGTGTCCTGTGCAGAACAATATTTTTCACTACTTAAAATTAGTGCTGGCAAAAATTGCGAAAACCGTCCGAAAAAATCGATTAATCGCAGATTAGTCTAAAATCGCGATTAATCGAAAATCGCGATTAATCGATTTCTGTGCCTATGGAAATCGTTCACTAGTTGTGTTCGAACGAATCGATTAATCGATTCGTTCGACATTTTTGCCAGCACTACGTCACTACAAAGCGCCGACGCCGCCCTCAAACTATTTCTTAACCACAGCTATTGAATCTTTATTGGATCTACGGCCGTATAAAGCATTCTAAAATTTTCACTTGAACATATTTAATTATTTAATTCAAATTGAAAATCTCGATTAATCGAGAATCGCGATTCATCGAAAATCTTGATAAATTGAGAATCGCGATTAATCGAAAATCGCGATTAATCGATTTCTGTGCCTATGGAAATCGTTCACTAATTGTGTTCGAACGAATCGATTAATCGATTCGTTCGACATTTTTGCCAGCACTACTTAAAATCCAATTGTTTTTAGGTTCTCTTGTTAATGGAGGGAAAAGCTCATGCTTATATTTTTCCAAGTAAGGGATGTAAGAAATGGGATACTTGTGCACCTGAGGCAGTATTGACAGCAATAGGTGGTAAGTTGACAGATATTCACGGTAATGCATATGAATATCATAAAGGAGTGGAACATCCTAACCTACGTGGCGTATTGGCAACTGCAAGAGGAGTAGATCATAGTTCATTTGTCAAAAAGATTCCACGAGAAGTGTGCGATGCTCTATCTTAAGTTAATTTAACTGTAGTAGTTAAGAGAATTTTAGTTTGGTATAATTAGGTTCACTCTTTGACACTAACGAATTTATATAGACCCCAGTTAGACTTATTGCTATATCATACTATAGGACAATATGTGCCACTAACAACCCCTTTAGTACCAAATTTCAATTTCGAATGATACATGTGTGGCAACATATTGTAATATCAAGCGCTACTAATACAAAGATATTCAGAGGCTCAGTAAGTACTATGGAATTATGGAGATTATGTGAATATATCATAATGACACATTTGTTTCATTACATGGATCATCATTATATTAGATTATCTTTGATCACACCTAATAGAAGCCAAATGGTTAATCTCCAGTTGATCGAATGTGATGTATAACTCAATTATAGCATTGTATTTTTGAACACAGTAGTCCCGCAATTCTGAACTAATTGGAACCGAACACTGTTTAACGTGAATTCGGAATAGGCGGATTTCATGAATAATATTAATATATTAACTTGTTAAGTCATAAATTAGTTATAACAATATGTAATTGTATGTTTGTTCACCAATATCGGCTCTGTTCGGAATAGGCGAATTTTTGGAATAATGTGGTTCGGAATAGCGGGGCCCCACTGTATCATCTATCAATAATATTCTGCTGTTTTTTTTAAATTGTGATTTATATAGATCCTCCAGTTATCCAATATTCAATTGGATTATGTGTGCAGCTAACATTCCCAAAACATAATTTGGAATTGTACATGTGCAGCAGTATAGACTACTTAATACAAAGATGTTCAGGGCTTAGTGCAATGAAATTAAGTGTAGATACATTTATTTCATTGCGTGGATCACTTTTATGTTGGAACGGAACTCATAATTCATTATCATTGGATAAAAAGCGATGTATCTTCTAAGCTGCAACTTCCAAGGATGTTTATCATGTTTTGGAAAATGCATTTTCTTTCTGCCACGTTTTGTGTGATTTATATCAATCATCCCAGTTAAGTTACATACCATTCAATAGGACAATATTTGCAGCAGTATATAGTAATATTAAAGGCTACTTAATACAAAGATGTTCAGGGGCTCAGTGCAATGAAATTACATGTGGATACACTTATTTCATTGCGCCTATCATCTTTATACAGGGTTATTAGAAAGTATGGAGACGGCGATTTATTGTCGTTAATATTCAGTTTAGGAAAAATTGTTCAATACAAAAGTTGTTTATGTAATTTTTATCTATACTTGGGAATACTTCAACTTTTGTGATCTGCAATTGTTTCTGAGTTACCCCGTTCCGCATAATTTTTTTAAATGAGAACATATTACTTTTACCTCACCATTCGATAGAGCATTTTTTGCTCTTTAAAACAGCACTAAAGAAAATTTTTTAAAATTTATTTTAATAACATTTTTTTCAAAAATACACCGATTCAAGTATTTACATGAAGTAGGTATATGGAAGACAAAAAAAATCTTATCAACAGTAAGATCATAAGTGCTCAACTCTTGTCGGCAAGATTTTTATTTTGTATGAGTTGGTTGCTTGGCAATTAAACGAGATCAAATTGACGAAAAGACCCGAGCGCGAAGCGCGAGGTTTCTTTTCCCAAGAATTTGATCGAGTTTAATTACCTTTTAGCAATCAATGCTCATACAAAATAAAAATCTTGCCTGACAAGAGTTGAGAACGAATGATCTTCGGTTGGAGAATTAACTGAATGAAGCGTTAAATACGTCAAATTTTTTACTTTTGTCAAAATGACATTTGATTTTTTAAATAGGTTGCTAAAATAATTCTAAACCAATGAGGTAGCGGCAAGAAAAGTAGCATGCATTCTTTTCAACAGTAAGATCATAAGTGCTCAACTATTGTCGGAAAGATTTTTTTGTATGAGCACTGGTTGCTTGGCAATTAAACGAGATCAAATTGACGAAAAGACCCGAGCGCGAAGCGCGAGGGTTCTTTTCCCAAGAATTTGATCGAGTTTAATTACCTTTTAGCAATCAATGCTCATACAAAAAAATCTTGCCTGACAAGAGTTGAGAACGAATGATCTTCGGTTGGAGAATTAACTGAATGAAGCGTTAAATACGTCAAATTTTTTACTTTTGTCAAAATGACATTTGATTTTTTTAAATATAGGTTGCTAAAACAATGAGGTAGCGGCAAGAAAAGTACCATGCATTCTTTTCAGTGTAAGAAACTTGTGATTGGTGCATGTGACACTGTTCTTAATGTCTGATTGGTCTACAACACTATGAGGTTAATTATCAACAGTAAGATCATAAGTGCTCAACTATTGTCGGAAAGATTTTTTTGTATGAGCACTGGTTGCTTGGCAATTAAACGAGATCAAATTGACGAAAAGACCCGAGCGCGAAGCGCGAGGGTTCTTTTCCCAAGAATTTGATCGAGTTTAATTACCTTTTAGCAATCAATGCTCATACAAAAAAATCTTGCCTGACAAGAGTTGAGAACGAATGATCTTCGGTTGGAGAATTAACTGAATGAAGCGTTAAATACGTCAAATTTTTTACTTTTGTCAAAATGACATTTGATTTTTTAAATATAGGTTGCTAAAACAATGAGGTAGCGGCAAGAAAAGTACCATGCATTCTTTTCAACAGTAAGATCATAAGTGCTCAACTATTGTCGGAAAGATTTTTTTGTATGAGCACTGGTTGCTTGGCAATTAAACGAGATCAAATTGACGAAAAGACCCGAGCGCGAAGCGCGAGGGTTCTTTTCCCAAGAATTTGATCGAGTTTAATTACCTTTTAGCAATCAATGCTCATACAAAAAAATCTTGCCTGACAAGAGTTGAGAACGAATGATCTTCGGTTGGAGAATTAACTGAATGAAGCGTTAAATACGTCAAATTTTTTACTTTTGTCAAAATGACATTTGATTTTTTAAAATATAGGTTGCTAAAACAATGAGGTAGCGGCAAGAAAAGTACCATGCATTCTTTTCAGTTAAAAAAACTTGTGATTGGTGCATGTGACACTGTTCTTAATGTCTGATTGGTCTACAACACTATGAGGTTAATTATCAGTTAAAAAAACTTGTGATTGGTGCATGTGACACTGTTCTTAATGTCTGATTGGTCTACAACACTATGAGGTTAATTATCAACAGTAAGATCATAAGTGCTCAACTATTGTCGGAAAGATTTTTTTGTATGAGCACTGGTTGCTTGGCAATTAAACGAGATCAAATTGACGAAAAGACCCGAGCGCGAAGCGCGAGGGTTCTTTTCCCAAGAATTTGATCGAGTTTAATTACCTTTTAGCAATCAATGCTCATACAAAAAAATCTTGCCTGACAAGAGTTGAGAACGAATGATCTTCGGTTGGAGAATTAACTGAATGAAGCGTTAAATACGTCAAATTTTTTACTTTTGTCAAAATGACATTTGATTTTTTTAAATATAGGTTGCTAAAACAATGAGGTAGCGGCAAGAAAAGTACCATGCATTCTTTTCAGTTAAAAAAACTTGTGATTGGTGCATGTGACACTGTTCTTAATGTCTGATTGGTCTACAACACTATGAGGTTAATTATCAGTTAAAGAAACTTGTGATTGGTGCATGTGACACTATTCTTAATGTCTCATTGGTCTACAACACTATGAAGTTAATTATCACTAAAAACAAATTAATAACTAAGTAATTTAAAGTAAGTGTTCAAATTGTCCCCCATTTGTCATTTGACAATGGCTCAGTCGATTTATAAAACCACGTACCTACTTGATTGACAAAAGCCAAAATGAAAAAAATTACGTAAAAAAAGTGTTGGTTTTGACGAGTTCTACAACCTCTATTAAGTTGTCTGTCCACTTTGAGTAGAAACACCCTGTATACTAAAGATGTTTATGTTTTGCAAAATATTTTTTCTACTATTTTTTATTATTTTGTGTGATTTATATAAATCATTCCAATTAGGCACAATATTTGCAGCAGTCTATAGTAATATTAAAGGCTACTTAATACAGAGATGTTCAGTCAGTGCCATGAGTTCTTATTATAAACTCAATGTCTGCCATCAATAGTTATGTGTATATATTACAATGACACACTTGTTTCATTGCATGGTTGCTCTTTATATGTGTATTTATTAGATAGTCTTTGAAAACACTAACTATATGCCAAGCCATACATTTCCATTTCTAATTGTAATTTGTAATTTTTCACTTTGTATCATCTAACATTTACTTTGTTATATATTTCTGACACATTTATTGTTCAACGATCGATCGAACCTTTTTAAATAGATTTCGTTCAGAATATCTTAAGCCTAACTTGCCAAAAGGTTCGTAGAGTTGTAGTGACATGAATATTTTCGTTTTAATGTTAGATTTGTTAGGGCTCGAGCTGCCATATAATTTACTTCTGTACGTTAGGATCATAGGCATGCAATTTCTGTTGAAATGACCACTCTCTTTCAATCTTAAGATTTTTTGCTGCACTTGTCATTGGATTTTGTAAGCTAATTCATTTACATTTTGTTTGGTTTATCGAAACTTCGGTTATAATTGTTTTAAATATAGGTAGTGAAAATATTTATATTTGTGCTACATTGTCCATTATTATTATTTCATAACTTTACTTGATTAACTACAAATAAGGGATTCACTATATATTTATTCTATAATAGTTGTCATATATATATTTAGTAAATAAATATATTTGATGTTAAAATCTAAAAGTTAACAAATATAAAACACGCACAACCGTTTTAAGTTAGTGTAGCTTTAAATGAAGGATATATTTTACTGTTTAGATATAAGCTGTAATTGTTTATATTGTTTAGTAACTATGTGATACAATTGTAACTTAAATAATATTATAAACTTCGTTACTATTGCAGAATTTCAAAAAAAAATGTTAGGTATTATAAGCATCGTTATTACTGCTGGTCGGTAAATTTATTTTTTCATTGGGTGTATATTTACTTGTCTATATTTTAAAGTCTAGCTGTAAGTTATATTGTATCTCTTTGTTTTATGACGCAAAAGGATTGAATTTATATTTTCGATAAATAATTGTATAAGAAATTACGTGTAATTATAAAAACACGCACAAATTATGTGTTATATGTATAAAATGTCTATATGTAACTTCCATGGGTAAATTATTAAAAGAAATATCATTTCTATAACTTTCAATGCGTGGGAGGAATGTGAGTTTAATATCTTAGGGTGAACATGATCAGTTGGCTAAAGTAATTAGGTCCCATTTACTTACAGAAAGACTTGTTTATAAGTGATAATTTGTAATTATTCACTTCTCGTCAACGCTTAAATTGTTGTGAGTAAGTGTTAATTGTAGCTGACATATGTGCCATTCCTTAATGCCACTACTTCAGCAACACAAACGAAATTTAAAATAATCGCTTTGGGAAAGAATTAATATGCAACCCAATGAACATGCAATTAGTCACAGCATGGGAGATAACGCCTACCACTGCATGAAGAACTGCGTGACAAATAAAATATCCCCTATACAAATATGATGTTTAAAACCGAACTTTCGCAGATTGTCTCTCAGTAAGGATACAAACAGTATTTACATTAATTATTAAACAACTCTTAAATGTAAACCGCCCAAAAAGTATGTAGGGGACGAACACATGTCTTCCTTCTTACCATTGCGGCCCATAGCGAAAAATTATTACAATAGGCATATTGGTATTGTTAACAAAACTCGGCATTAAATTTCCACCACCCTGTATGCAATTAAGCCACTTTGAAAGTACGGATGGGAAGCTTAGGGGTCCAGCTATCTCTCGTATCAATATGGTTCCATCATCTTTCTTGCTGTAGAATTCACACTGTTTTAAGCTAGATAGTGTTTATTTTAATTTTTATTAAAAACATTAAATATCTCGGAAACGGTTAATTTTAGGAATAAGAAAACTTGATGAAAGTCCACCTAAAATTTTACGTAGAATCCAAAATCGGAATAATATATAGGGGGTTACATTTAAAATAACAAAGTTGGTGTCATTTCCGGAAAAACCGGAAGTGTTTCGTAGACGCCATTATTTTATTTGAGGAGGCCACGCCCGAAAACCCCATCACCCAAATTTTCAAAATTCAAATCGTAATATTTTCTGAAATATTCTAATGGGTGGTCACCGTGAGACACGCTGTATATTGTAAAAACTATTCGGTACCTATGTGTGCTGCACTTGCACTTTATAACAACTTGTAGGTATTTCTATTAGTGGATGATTCGCACGCCCAACCCCTTGTGTCGGCATAAGTAAATACAAAGATTATTTACCTACAAAGGGACGAGGTAATGAACTCTTAAATTATATGACCAGTAATAAATTTTAATATTTTGGACATTGAATGGAAAAATTCCTGAAACGTGATTATCCTTAATAAATTTCGTAGATCTTAAAAGTGCATTATTTAATCATAAATAAAGTTCAAGTAGTATAATAGTCTGTAATTGTTGATGTATGCAGTATCGGCAGTATGCAATTAATTACGTTATGTAAGCTACAACGCAAAATCAAGGCTTCAATGACTGCTGTCGCATCATAACAAACGGTGAAGGTAGTATAGAGTTTGTATCAAGGTCGGAACGCGACTTGAGAAATCTCTCCATCTCGGAACACGCGCCATCTCAATCTCGGAATGATCGTAAGCTACGCAAACGAGTATAGGTATTGCGCTTCTTTCCTACTTCTTTATTCAATGCTTATATTCAGTCCATGCATTAATGTTATGTTCTAATTTCTTATATAGGTTTTAGCAAAGAGTATCTAAAATAAGAGAAGCAACGCCATTAAAAACACTGTAGTTTAGTAAGGTGTGTTGCCTAACAAAATATTATTGAATTTACAACGTTTATTTATACGCCACATACCTGAGGCGATAACAAAAAGGACAACTACCTATACAACAAGATGCGCAATTCAAATCAAAGCAACCTTTATTTGAAACTTTTTTATGTATCTTCAACCCACATTGAATTATCGACCGATTACGGAGCAGTGGGACACCCTGTATAAATTATTTTCAAATCCATCTTGACATAATATATGGAAGTGAAGGTCTTGAGAACAGGTACAAATCGAAGGCTATAAGCGGTGACGGTGAAGTATCCGAAGCTGAGTCACCAAAAGAGACAAGATTTGAGTAAATATTATCAGGGCCACCTAACACGTATGGTGAACAAGCAGAAATCACATCCCGTTCGAAAACTGAGCAAAGTGTAACGGGCGTTATTTTTGATTAAATTAAATTAATTACTTTTTACTTTTCAAGTTTGTATATACGGAAAATGTTTTTAGTAAAGTGCGTAGTTTCATGTTAGAGTTAAGAAAGTTAAGCAGAATGAATAGTATAAAAGCACAAGTGTCTTATCTGGAATGTGCAGAATAAGATAACATTTTTATTAAATTGTATATAGGGTAAGCGGGGAAGTGAGTGTTAGTGGACAAAAGCAGTCGAAGTAAGGCTTTATTAGCGGAAGGAGCTAAAGTAAAGACTCGACCAAGTTTGAATTTATTAAGCGAATTTGCTAAAGAAAGCGGGGTAAGGTACCAAAAAGGTACCATTAAGTGCGTTTAAGAGTGTCACTACGGTGAATTAAAAGCGTCATTACGTTTTAATAAACACTAGTTTATCTACGGGTAATACCAGATGTGCATTTAATGTGAGTAAAGTGCGAATGAACTCTAAAGAAGTAAAATTAAACATCGAAAACGAGAAAAGGAGCTACCTCAATAAATAAGGGTGAGCTCCCGAAGTTAGTTTACCAGTGAAGATCCTCGAGGGGGTAACGTGCTCGCTTTGTCGTTTGAGTATCTGCTTTGTTGTTTTAAGAGTAATCGCGTTGTCGTTTTAAATGAGAGATTCGTTTTGTGGTAAATTGGAACTTTTCTAAGTGAATCTTACACCAGTTGGAAGAAGAATTTTAAGGCAACTTGCCGTCAAGCGGACCAAGAATTGAGCTACCGTTGGAAGGTACTACGAAGATCTTCGACGCTATCGCGCTAAGGTAGAAAACATTAAGGTACTGTCCCACAAATTTTATTTACTTATTGATTTGAACTGATAGTGGAAAGAAAGACTGAATTTTAGGTGTATGTTATAATTGCGTTTGAATTAAATTAAGATATAAGCAAAATTAAAAATATCAGCGGATGTAGCGCATCATGTTTGTTATCTTGATGTCAACGTTTTGCTAGCAAGCGATAAAATTTAGCCAGTTCATATTTTGTGTAGGTAGGAATTAAGGTTATTCTTTTAGGAATCGTACAATTTGTTTTACTTTTAATAACTTTGTAATAAATCGATTTTGATATTGATTTTATGAAATTTTTCAATAAGTATTATACCTAATTGTAAGGAAAGTAAAAACGTATTTTTCATAAAGTTCGACGCTAAATGACAGGTTAAGGATAGGGTTGCCAACCGTCCTTTATTTCAAAGGACAGTCCTTTATTTTAAAAGTATGTCCTTTGCCCTTTTGAAAGGTGTCAAAGGACAAAAAATGTCCTTTAAAATCCGAAACTATAAATAAAGGCATTTAGGTAACAAATAAACTTAAAAAAAGTGCTATACCTACACTACATAAATATTTTATTTTTAAGCTAAGACTGATAGGGCGGCAGCCCAGCGTCATTTTAGGTAGTGATAAAAGCGCGTCTGCAAATCATACATAAAAATGGTCGCAAGTTCTGAACCTGGGGATAACATGTTCAAATTTGTGCATAAAAAATCACTGTTTTAAAGTGATTTTAGCGCGTCTGCAACTGATAATACTGTTCAAGGGCGAGTGTGGCGTAGCTTTTTGTCACCATTTTCCTTTCCTTGCTTGTTTAGTCTTTACTTTATTAAAAGTATTTAAATGTACCAAGTTTGTTTTATTTGAACATTACTTTAAAAATATTTTGCCAAGCAACATTCAATCACAGAAAAGTATTGTGTAGGTAGAGTTTTCCAAAATCTTTTTCAAGTGATAAATGGCAATTTATTTTTTACCAATCTATTTAAAATAATTTCATTTTTTATGAGTATTCCTGCCTCATATTGGTAGAAATTAGTTTTATTAATTTATAAACGAACATTTAGTAAATGAACTTAAGCAAAATCAAAAATGTTATTCGGGAGAAGAAAATGGATGTTTTTTAGAAGTGGTATTGTGGCACCCAAAAAATTTTTCCAAGGTGTCCTTTATTTCAATAACAGAAAGTTGGCAACCCTAGTTAAGGACCTCATCAAACGTACTTGAGGTATCATAAATAAGCGGTTGCATTTAGATGAAATCATTGTTTTCCAAATTAATTGATGAAAGCATTCTTTAATGATATCGAACCTGAGTAAATTGAGAAAGTTTGACCAAATTTATATTTAATCCTTTTCATCCCCAACTGAGCTAGCCTGGGAAGGAAAAGTACGAAAAGGTAGGTCCAAGCGTACTACCAAGATAGAAATTTTACCGAACCATTTAACCACGAACCTGAAGACTTTTATCAACATGTTTGTAACTTCCGTTACAAAAGGGAGGCCAAAGAAAACCTGAAACAATGTAGCTACAAACGTCCTTAAAATAAGTGGATTTTATATTGACCGCAATCTATGTTAAAGGCAATAAACAAGAGAGGACGGATATAGGTAATTAGTAGATACATAATGCTAAGTGAAATCCAATGTAATTTATAATAATTTAATGTTTTAATTATATATGTACAAGTATTTTTACAATAGATAAACATTACTATAGTGTAATTCTAAGTTTATATTGTTGTATTTTTGTTGTAAATAAAATATTTAGTTTCATTCAACACTATGTATTATTTACTTAACAGCTAACCTTACGCAGAAGATCTGCATATTGAATACTGATAGTTAAGTCGAAAAAAATTATACTTTGTTAATTATTTTAGACGAGCAATGGAAAGAAGGGAACATATTTTGATTGGACCGGAATCACATTCCCCATTGGAAAGCGGCACGATTGGACAATACCTGTTTAATTCACTTAAAACATATGAAAATATACCAACTTGCATAGTAAGTAGACAAAGTCACTTTTTGTTCTCGAAATACAGCACATACATGTATTCCCGTTCATTGCTCAGTATTACATAGTATAATAATTACCGTAATAGCGTTGAGTGGAGGACTGAACGGGTATACTGTTTAGAAGAGTTTATGGGTTTCAAGTTCATATTCAAAAAGTATGTTTGCAGCACACATACTACAAACAAATCATGGGTTCAGCTCGGAAAAAAACACAAAAGTCCTACACGTGGAAGATAAATATAGAAATCTAATTAATTTGGAAACATTAGAAATCCATAAAACAGTAGTGGACCCAACTAAGAATTGTGTTAACGAAGTTATTAAGGAATGCCCGCCATTCATAGCAAAGATAGTCAGTTCAAATAAGGTCACACTAGATAAAAATTGTTGTACAACTAAGATTACACATATTCAATAGTATTGTTATAGATCAGGGGTGGCCAACCTGCGGCTCGCGAGCCACATGCGGCTCTTTGAAGGATTATTTGTGGCTCTCGATAAATTTACCCGAGTTCCCTTTTCATTTTTTTGTTATTATAGTTAAAAAAATTATTATCGTTCCGTATGTGTTTCAAAATGTCTTTTAAATTACTGACAACAAATATGAAAGACCAAGTGCAGCGTTGTAACAAATTACGGCTCGCGAAAAATTTCACATTTTGAAAAATGGCTCGGACTATCAAATAGCTTGGCCACCCCTGTTATAGATGTTAAACTGTGGTAGTTCATTTTAAAATGTGACAATTTTATTAGGTAATTAAGGTGTAATTAGTCCACGTAAGATAAGAACGTGAGTATGCATAAGTAAGACTTAAGTTTATAGTTTCTTGTAGGCTTTGAAAATGGCTTTTTTATTGTAAGCCGAAACATGTCAGCCAAATAAAGTTATATTTTTAACATTAAAACTGTGGGAAGACAGAGGTTTAACAATACGTATCCAATCGTAATACCCACATTAGAGGATGGATCCTTTCCAAACAGTATGTAAAGGTTTGACAATACTCAAATTTCCATTTATTATTATTTATTTATTTATTATGTATTTAGAATCCGGGGTCATGTACCAAACCGTTTCAACTTTTCCCTTATAAGAGAATATTATCAGACAATTAAGAAAAGCTATAATATAATAAACGCAAGTCACTAAATTGTTTAAAAATTCCATAAATAAATAATAGCAATTAATACCAAAATGTCAAAACTTGGCGGATTTGTCCATAGGTGGCACTATCATAAAGCAGATCGATGTTTATATTTATATTCTCCTTTTTTCAAAACAATTTTGAATTGTGCAACTTGTGTAAACTTTTATTTCTCTTTTATAGGTTATCCACTCCCTTTTGATTATTCTACAACTTCTTGAGTTATCGATTATGTACTTACAGCGTCTCTTATGCTATTAAGCTAACGATAATAAATTCTATACATTGATCTGTGTCTTAGGTTGAGAAGAGAATCCACTTCGCTAAAATCTTTACCATCAATTACTGCCACACATTAGACACGTGTGTTTATGTATTGTGTACCACTTTACTGTTACATCAAATGCTCCTACTGCCGCCAGAGTCAGTAAGATAAAACCGCCGCGGTGCGAAACTTTGACTTTTCCAATCCCGGAAGTCGTTTTTATCTTACTGCTTTCACAGAATGTTATTTTATCTGTGCCCCTTTACTATTTTAAATTAATTACTAGCTGGTTATGTGACCTGAATGCCCAAGTGCGCTTACATTAGACAACCCACATGTTATTTACACGTTGTTTCAATTCAGGTGTACAGTTATCGACTGGGACAACAGACAACAGTGATTAGGGTATGTAATAAATAGATTCACTTATCCATTATGTGTATTGAGTAATGCTTTACTATTTGTTTCATATTTATTTTTTAATTATAAATTCTAGAGTCCCTATATAGCACAATTTTTTTCATTTTTGCCCCGGATTCTACACTGTTACCTACCACATACGGTTTTCCAGTTAACATTGTACCTAAAGTCAGTGTCTCGCAGTAGTTATTCGTTCCAGGTGCATTGTTGATAGAAACTTTATTTTATATCATTTTCCACAAACTTCGTTCGAAAAATTTACTTGCAGTTTAACCGGAAGTGTTTTTTTTTAATGAACTGAAACGGTATAGGTAGATACATACTTTTTTTATCCTATTGGACGGAGAATTTTTTTTGTATCGCAACGTTATACCTAATACAAGTGCACTTTTCATCATTTACAGACCGATCCCGAATTTGGACGAACAATCTCCTACAGTGAAATGCTAAAGTTAACTTGTCACCTGGCAAATGGTTTCAGAAGAGGTGGATATCCAGTTGGAACAGTTATATCGATTTGTAGCGAAAACAACTTATATTACCTACTCCCTGTAATTGCTGCTTGGTATATGGGAATGATTGTAGCACCTACTAATCCAAACCATACAGAACGTATGTAATGATGATTTCTCTTACAATTTTAGATATTTTTGTTTCAGGGGAACTTATTCACGTATATAACATTATGAAATCTGAAATAATTTTTTGTTCTGAACAAACATTAGAAAAAGTTATAAAACTGAAACAAAAGTTGCCATTCATTAAAAAAATTATAATTTTAAACGGCACTGTCGTCACGGAGGAGGCTGACACTTTGAATAACTTTATTCATTCTTCTACTGCTGAAGATTTAGACGTTGCTAATTTCCAGTTAGAAAAGTTTGATAGAGATAATCATGTTGCTGTAGTGTTATGCTCGTCTGGTACCACAGGATTTCCCAAATGTGTTATGTTAACCCATAGACATATAATGATAAAGCTTATTCAGAACAGGTTTGTTAATATGTATACTAGGTAGGTACGTAACATACATAATTCGTGAATTTGCATAGAGATTCAAATTGTAATCTTGGCCTCCACGTCAAACCTGGAGGTGCAGTTCTAAACATCTTACCACTTTTCCATGGTTATGGTTTCTTGAAAACTTTACAATTCCTTACCATGGGCCATCACATTATACTAATGCAAGGATTCAAAGAACAGTTATTACTGAGTTCTATTGAAAAGTACAGAATAATATGCGCATGTTTTGTACCATCAGTTATGGCAAACTTGGTTAAAAGTGAGGCACTTGCAAACTACGATTTATCAAGTTTGACCGAAATATCTGTTGGTGGAAGTCCCTTATCAACCCATATAACCTCTAAAGCAATCGAAAGGTAATTTGTTGTAGGTACCATTCTCAGTAAGTAGGTATAATACATATAAATAGGAGGGACTGGTTGTTTCTTGTAGTTGAAGGTTTTTGAAGAATTGTACCAGTTAATTCTTTAATTTTATTGGGGAAATATCCCAAAATAGTCAATGAACATTAATTTACGTTACGTTTCACACAAAATCACAAAATAAATATAATTCTAGTGCTTCCCCTTTTCAATTATATCAAACCTTTTTCATTAACATATTACTCTTATATTTATTTTGTGATAATTTTAACATGTTTTTTGAGAAAGTAACGTTTGAAGGAGCTGATGACTTTGCGCAGCGAAACGTAACGTAAATTAATGTTCATTGACTATTTTGGGATATTTCCCTAATAAAATTAAAGAATTAAAAACCTTCAATTCTCAGTAAGTGTTACATTTTTACTGTAGATTTAACATTCAGGAAGTTCGACAAGGTTACGGACTAACCGAAACAAGTACTTATTATAACGACACTAACCCCACTACACAGTGGAAAGAATTCTTCAATAGGAAAATTGTTATCCTTTACGAAAGCAAAAGTAATAAATGTAGATACTGGAGAATCTTTGGGACCGTACAAAGTAGGTGAATTATGTATTAAAGGTGAAACTGTCATGAAAGGTTACATGGGAGATGCTAACGCTACAGAGAAGGCTATTGATAAGAGTGGTTGGTTTCACACAGGAGATGCGTGTTATTATGATGAAGACGAATATCTCTATATAGTGGATAGACTTAAAGAACTGATAAAATACAAATCATTCCAGGTAAATAAGTACCTAATTAAATGAAATCGTATTATCCCAGTACAACTCCTATTAGGTGGCCCCTGCCGAACTAGAAGCACTTCTAGTTGAATATCCTGGAATTACAGAAGCTGCCGTAGTTGGAAAAGCAGATTTGGTGGCCGGAGAACTTCCAACTGCTTTTATTGTAACTCAACCAGATGCGATTATAACCGAACAAGAAGTTCTGGCTTATATAAAGGGTAAGATAGTTTTGACAAGGTATCCAAAGTGATACGGTTTCTTTTAGGTATTGTGTCAAAGGAGAAGCAACTTCGAGGTGGAGTGTATTTCATCGATACCATTCCAAAAAATGCAACAGGAAAGATAGTGAGGAGGAAATTGCGAGAGATTTTGCAAGAGAAAAGTAAACAATAATACACACATACCTACCTTTTTCGCTCAAAAACTAAAAGAGATACACCATTTTTGTAAGAGACGAAAAATACAGAAAATTAATGTATCTTCCTTTTTACAAAAAATTAAAGCACTCCTACGACCCACAAAAAAGTTACCATTAAATGTATCGAACGGTAGGGGTAGTTTTCACTCTTCCCGGAATTCAGTTAAATTGATATCCACTTAAAAACATAGTTCCTTCATTGATATGTGCCCAAACCAAATTTTAAAAAAATCGATCAAAGAATTTCCGATTTATTAAAATAAAACAAAAATATTCTTCCAACTTTGACACCCTCTCGCGGCTTAACGATGTACTTTAGTATATAGGTAAGTTTAGCCCATTCGACTTTTTTGTTCCCACAAACCTACTGTAGCTCTATGTCCACGGAATATTGGGACACCCTGTATGTTTACTGAATACTAAACATAACGACATTTGCCAATTAAGTTATGTTAAACTGAAATAAATATAATTATGTGATAATTGTAAGAAATGAGAAAAGCTGCAGTAAACAAATAAAACAGCAATTTATCGACAAAAAAGCAGAATTTTGTTCAAATTCGGTTAGTACTAATTTTCTATATGTTTCGAACAAAATATGTTTTAGTGTTTATTAGTGTAATCTTAATGGTTTATGAATAATAACGGAAAACGTGACAAAGAAAGACGTCTCTTGAGCGTATTTTCCGGCATAATTTTAAAACGGTTAACTTATATAATAAAGATGTTTTGATAACATTTATTTAGAATTTCATACCTATCCAATGCCGTGACTCCCGTCAAAATCGGTTTAATAGATCCCGATATATGACGCTTTTTATGTATACCGGAAATCGCCACTTTGTGACGTAATTTCCTGGAAAACGTGAGGAAAATCCACCCGAGTTTTTTTTACGACCTATACTGCATATTTAATGAATCCGAAGAGAAACTCTCTGTACGAAGACTTGCATACAGAAGTATAGGCCAGCCGCTGGATTAAGAAGACGATGAGGAAGAGGAAGTTTGATTTTTTGATTTTGAGAGAGACATTGATTAGGGCTGTAGGAGAGACCATGTAAAAAAATGCGCCGTCCATTTTACCTCAAAGGTGGCGAGGAAACCAATGCATCCACCATTTACAGCGCGATTTCCTGATGTTGACGCATTGTGAGCTCTCTAACTTGAAAACGGACTGTCATACGTAGGAAGTGTAGTTACCATTTTTGTAGAGAATTTTCCGTTCTATATTTTTCATTAAAAAATTGTGTACAACCAATAGTGCGATATAAGCGAAAAACTGATTTCGGTGACCTTTGACTCCGTATTACTTCGTTAGCGGTCACGATATCGTTATTTATAACGTCAAAATGAATGCAAAAATCCAGCTTGGTCCTGATTTTTTAGAAGTGAAACCCTAAAGTTACTGGGCTAGGAAAGAATACCTAGTGGTAATCGCACTTTTTTGGCGGAACACAACTACCTGTTCATCGCAGAAGTAATAAATTAAATGCAACTTCCTCGATTTAGTCTAATTATTAGCAAAATTTTATCTAGTCAGAATAAATAGTGCATTTATGAGTTACAATTATTTGAGTAAAAAAGAAGATTTGTTCGAAAAACGAGGTAAAAGGGGCAGATGCCAAATATTAAAAAAGTCAAATATTTCTCGATTATTTTAGATTGCACACCCGAATAAATGAATAGATAAATAAATTCAGTGTGTTTGCTTTTTAGCTTATAAGCATAGATTTATCGCCTACTGTTGATTTTAATTATTTGAACCACTACTATCTAAATAACTTTTACACTTTGGAAGTTTAATCATTGAGTGAGTCTGATAATATTACAGCTTCTTTCTGTAAAATTATTAATTGTGATAAATTACCTACTACCAAAAATACAAGATCATCTACCTATTATTGTAAAGAAATTGTTTGGCACACCGTTATAACTGTTTCACCAATTATGGATGAAGAATATGTTATTCATGGTGGCAAGTTGGAGAAACCTGTGTCAAAGGTTTCATCAGGTGTTGAATTGTATAATGGTTTAAAACGTAACAAGGAGTCACCTATATTTGTAAGTAAAATATGATAAAACTCGGATAAAACCGACATACTTACCACTGACCTCGCGATTCCTTTTTTTTATAATTTAATCTTAAATAGTAAATCCAAAATGCTTCAATTGTAGATTTTTGCATCGGATGTCAGAATCATATTACCCTCGTGCATATTTACATATCCTCCTATACAACGGCACCAAGGTGCTGAAATCTGTTAGTCTTTGTGGCGTACAATTGAGCTACAAACGCTCATTGATTTAGGCACCAACGCGAATTGTTTACTTATTTTAACACTTTCACGTGAATAAGGCATCCAGAGTAAAATAATATAAACACATGTTGGAATAAATAGTTATTTATTTATTTAAATAATATATTACTGCGATTATATGATATACACTACTCCGTAAGTTGAAACCATATGGAAAACTTTTTTATTATTAATTTTAAGGGAAAGGTATTCTGCATAAAAACTAAAAAGTTCCGCATGGTCTAAAACTTAAAATACAACCATCAGATATTAATTTTTTTCATTCGTATACGAGGTTTGTCAACAAATGTGATTTGTGAATGTGAAATGTGCAAGTAAAATACTCCTATTTGGAAAATTGTTATAAAGAAAAGTTGATTAGAATTGAAAACTACGTTCAAATATGCAATCATATCCATTAAAAAACATGTTTATATTTTTTTGAAACTGTTCTCTACAACAACATTATATTTACATTTTAGTTTTATTTTAGAACGATATTTGATGATAAATGATAAAATGTTACTTAAATCGACATGGCTAAATATTTTTTATTTTTTTTTTTTTTTTTGATATTATTTCCATTTATTATATTATTTATAATTAATATGATATATGTATATACATTCTGGAAATTACTGCCCACTTTAGGCATAAAATGCCTGTGGTGTGGGCAGGAGTGGTCGGTACTTATTATAGTTGAAGTTAAAAATACAAAAATTACATAGTACTCTTAATTGAACTTAGTTCAACCTAATTAAACCTAGTTAAAGGCTAAATCAATATCAAAATTATAAATAAAACAAAACTTGTATATAAAACAAAATATAAAAATATAACATATAACATATAAAAATGAAAGAAAATTTAAAAAAGATTAAAGTATTAGTAGTTAATGCTGGAAAAGTGTCTTTTTAACAAGGATTTCCAATTGTTGTAAGTTGCCTCTAAGATATTATGTTTTATCGTGTCAGGCAAGCTGTTAAAAAATGCTATTGACCTGTACCTCCAGAAGCATTGGGCGGTAGAGGTATTTACCCTTACTGTCTTGATATTAACGCTGGAGTTATATCTAGTCCTGGGACCTTCGTTTCTGCCCAAATCCTGACTAGTACCAGTTAGGTCAAACTTGTGTATTTGTTTTTTTAACATTAATAAAACATTGTATTTGTACAGTTTGTCGAATGTTAATAATTCTAGGCAGTTATATAAAGGTGCAGGAGAGTCAAATTTACTTTTCTTGCAAATGATTTTTAAAATGGTGTTTTGTGCAGACCTGATGGGGTTTAACGAAGATTGAAAGGTGCCTCCCCACCCAACAATACAGTACTGCAGGTGGGACTGCACCATAGCAAAATATATTATCCTCAAGATTTTAACGCTTACCGTTTTTCTCAAAAATAAAAAAGCTTGAAACATTTGTCTAATTTTTATTGTTACGTTTTTGATTTGATGTTCCCATTTAAGCCTGTAATCAATTCTAAATTTTTTTTTATAATACTTTTTGATATTTTCAATAAAGGTACTTTACTGTTGCGCAAAATTTATATTTGTTTACCAACCTCGTATACGACTGAAAGAAATTGATATCTGATGGTTGTATTTTAAAAAGTTTACACCATGCAGAACTTTTTAAATCAAGGTTTTTTTAAGGCTGTGTCTATTGGCACTTAATAAACGCGAAACGCGAAACTCGAAAAACTACAAAAACTACAAAAAACGCGGTACGCGAAATACAGTGTTGCGGGTTACTCCGCCGCGCAAAATACGCGAATACGCCGATGGTTCTTACAGACCATTGTAAAAACCTTCGTGTGAGGGCGGACCTCTGTGTACATGGGGGCGAAGCATATTGAATCGTTGTTAGGACCTCTTAAGTATTTTTTTGAAAACAGGTTCGCGTAGCGAACCTGCCACCGGCAACACTGTATTTCGCGTATCGCTGTTTTTTGTAGTTTTTGTAGTTTTTCGAGTTTCGCATTTCGCGTTTATTAAGTGCCAATAGACACAGCCTTTTTTTAAATTTGGATATGTATAAGATACATACTATCTAAACAGTATCTGTTTCTACCGAGTATTTTTTTATCCAATGTTTGCATTCGCTTTCATAGTCGTCAGAAAATTTTGTTTTTACTTCCACAGTGTAGGTATTTATCTATCTTCATATTTTATAATCGTACTTAACACGATCTTACGCGCTGGATCAACACGATGTAAAAGAGACTTTATGTTTTTAACATATTCCTCCTCCATTGTAGTGTATAAATATCAAATGTCCATTTCACTCAACGGAAATATAACGGCCAAATTCTTATACGTATGATGTATGCATGAGCACGCTTGCAGTGATTTCAGCTCTCGGAGAGGTGCCTAAATCAATGAGCGTTTGTAGCTCAATTGTACGCCACAAAGACTAACAGATTTCAGCACCCTGGTGCCGTTGTATAGGAGGATATGTAAATATGCTACCCTCGTGGGTTAAAGTACGTTTTATTTGAATAAGGAACAAGGAACACGATCATCCATTGATTTAGATTTTAGAAGAAAGGTTTCATAATAAATTAGTGAATCTGCTAAAGGAATTATGATATGTTGGTTGCGTAAGACACAATATCGGAGGAACGTTACTAAAGTCCAAGATAGTATGTAATGGCGTGAGTTGACCTACTATAAGTAGAGTACTTGCCAAATCTCATGATCCGCGAATTGCGCATCGCCGGGAGTGAGAAAGCTGTAGAAAAGGACGCCCAAACATACAACTCAAATGCATTATAGTCACGTGGTTATAGTTGGTGACGTCAGAAGCATATTTTGGTCTGTTCGCGACCCTCGTTCAGCTGGCCCCCCCACCACGCGAGAATTAAAAAAATGATAACTCTGAATTAGAAGCTATTTATGAGCTTTCAAAATCCGCAAGAATAAAATTTTGAGCTCGATCCCCTTAGCAGGAATTTTAATTTGAAAGTGGGGGTACTGAGTGAACGTTCACCCAGCCCCCCCACCTCTTAAAAATAGCGAGGGAGGATCGCGCATAGGCGCATAATTAGGAGCTCTTAAACGAGTGTAGTGTCGATTTTCGAGCTCTACCCCTTACCTTAAAACAACCCCAAAACTAGTTTCGCCGAAGAGGTAACTCATAGAAAATACCATTAAATCTATAATACCTTTAATGCATGTAGTTCCAGCATTAATAGGATACAAAAATATGTAACACTTCATTTCCAAGTTCCAACCCCTTAGCAGGAAATCCACCCCTTATGACAAACACACAAGAGAGAACTGTGTTAAAGAATCGAGAAGCGGATCAATTTATGACGGTGAATCATCTTTCGATTTAGGAGCTTACTAAATATGTATAAACTGATTTTCAAGTTGCAGCCCCTTAGCAAGAAAACCATCCCTTCTGCCAAACACGCAAGAGGGAACTACATTAAATAATCGAGAAACGAATCATTTTATGACGGTATACTATCCTCACATTTAGGAGCTTTCGAAATATGTATAAACTGACTTTCGAGGTGCAGCCCCCTAGCAGGAAAACCACCCCTTGTGCCAAACACACAAGAGGGAACTATGATAAATAATCGAGGAACGAATCTTTTTATGACGGTGTATTATCTTGCGATTTAGGAGCTTTCGAAATATGTAACACTTCATTTCCACGTTGCCACCCTTTAGCAGTAAAACCACCCCTTGTGCCAAACACACAAGAGGGAACTATGTTAAATAATCGACGAACGAATCATTTTATGACGGGGTATTATCTTGCGATTTAGAAGCTTTCGAAATATGTAACACTTCATTTCCACGTTGCCACCCCTTGCAGTAAAACCACCCCTTGTGCCAAACATACAAGAGGGAACTATGTTAAAGAATCGAGAAACGGATCATTTTATGACGGTGTATTTGCGATTTAGGAGCTTTCGAAATACGTTTAAACTGACTTTCGAGTTGCAACCCCTTAGCAGTAAAACCACCCCTTGTGCCAAACACGCAAGAGGCAACTATGTTAAAGAATCGAGAAACGGATCAATTTATGCCGGTGAATCATCTTTCAATTTAGGAGCTTACTAAATATGTATAAACTGATTTTCGAGTTGCAGCCCCTTAGCAAGAAAACCACCCCTTCTGCCAAACACGCAAGAGCGAACTACATTAAATAATTGAGAAACGAATCATTTTATGACGGTGTATTATCCTCCAATTTAAGAGCTTTCGAAATACGTATAAACTGACTTTCGATTTGCAACCCCTTAGCAGCAAAACCAACTCTTGTGTCACGTTAAATAATCGTGAAAAGGCCCCCAAAAATTTGACGAAAAAAATACATGTTTAAATTGTTAGTCTTGGATACATCAAAAAGTTCCTATACAGGCAAATATTGAAAAACCTTACCCCAATACGGTCTGCGAGTGCGTGTGGGTTACAGATAAGTAGGTAGGTATAGGCTATGGCGCTATGCTATACCGTATTTTACGGCAATTTGCCGAAGACGAGACAATAGTTGGTTACAGTATGATGATTTGAAAAAGGAGGTAACAAAAGTATCATCAAGATATAAAGCAAACATACAATTACTATTGTATACCATCTAAGATTAACTATGTTATTTTATAAAAAATATATTATAAATGTTGTACCTATTATAACCATGAGAGTCAATTTCCAAAACATATGAGCAGTCAGATCGTTCATGATGAAAAGCTACTAAAAATAAAAGTATGCACAACACATAAAACTGGCTCATACCGGGCCGTTATATTCCACGGCCTGCGTTGAAATACTGGCTTGCCTTTTACCTTGTAAACCAAAACAAGGATTTTTGTGATGATTATCAATCCTCTTAGCTCACGATGGTGGTGAGCTGTTAAGTGAAAGGAATGGAGGCTTCGGTTACATCCCGGAATTTATATGGTTCTTTTTCGCTAATTTCTCTGACCGTCTCAATTCTGATTGGTTGTCACTTTCACTGGAAATCAGAGGGGGTGTTTGGTCCAAGAGTTGGTTTTGCTGCTAAGGGGTTGCACATCGAAAGTCAGTTTATACATATTTTGAAAGCTCCTAAATCGGAAGATAATGCACCGTCATGAAATGATTCGTTTCGCTATTATTTAACATAGTTCCCTCTTGCGTGTTTGGTCCAAGAGTTGGTTTTACTGCTAAGGGGCTGCAACTCGAAAGTCAGTTCATACCTATTTCGAAAGCTCCTAAATCGGAAGTTAATACACCGTCATAAAGTGATTCGTTTCTCGATTCTTTCACATACCTACTTCCCTCTTGCGGGTTTGCCACAAGGGGTGTTTTACTGCTCAAGGGGTGGCAACGTGGAAATGAAGTGTTACATATTTCGAAAGCTCCTAAGTCGCAAGATAATACACCTTCATAAAATTATTCGTTCCACGATTATTTAACATAGTTCCCTCTCGTGTGTTTGACGCAAGGGGTGGTTTTCCTGCTAGGGGGCTGCACCTCGAAAGTCATTTTATACATATTTCGAATGATCCTAAATCGGAGGATAATATACCGTCATAAAATGATTCGTTTCTCGATTATCTAACATAGTTCCCTCTTGCGTGTTTGGCACAAGGGGTGGTTTCACTGCTAAGGGGCTGCACCTCGAAAGTGAGTTTATACTAAATTTCGAATGCTCCTAAATCGGAGGATAATATACCGTCATAAAATGATTAGTTTCTTGATTATTTAACATAGTTCCCTATTGCGTGTTTGGCACAAGGGGTGGTTTCACTGCTAAGGGGCTGCAACTCGAAAATCACTTTATACATATTTCGAAAACTCCTAAATTGGAGGATAATATACCGTCATAAAATGATTCGTTTCTCGATTATTTAATGTAGTTCCGTCTAGCGTGTTTGGTAGGAGGGTGGTTTTCTAGCTAAGGGGCTGCAACTCGAAAACCAGTATATACATATTTAGTAAGCTCCTAAATCGAAAGATGATTCACCGTCATAAATTGATCCGTTTCTCGATTCTTTAACATAGTTCCCTCTTGTGTGTTTGGCACAAGGGGTGGTTTTACTGCTAGGGGGCTGCACCTCGAAAGTCAGTTTATACATATTTCGAAAGCTCCTAAATGTGAGGATAGTATACCGTCATAAAATGATTCGTTGCTCGATTATTTAATGTAGCTCCCTCTTGCGTGTTTGGCAGAAGGGATGGTTTTCTTGCTAAGGGGCTGCAACTTGAAAATCAGTTTATACATATTTAGTAAGCTCCTAAATCGAAAGATGATTCACCGTCATAAATTGATCCGCTTCTCGATTCTTTAACACAGTTCTCTCTTGTGTGTTTGGCATAAGGGGTGGATTTCCTGCTAAGGGGTTGGAACTTGGAAATGAAGTGTTACATATTTTTGTATCCTATTACTGCTGGAACTACATGCATTAAAGGTATTATAGATTTAATGGTATTTTCTATGAGTTACCTCTTCGGCGAAACTAGTTTTGGGGTTGTTTTAAGGTAAGGGGTAGAGCTCGAAAATCGACACTACACTCGTTTAAGAGCTCCTAAAGAGCTCCTAATTATGCGCCTATGCGCGATCCTCCCTCGCTATTTTTAAGAGGTGGGGGGGCTGGGTGAACGTTCACTCAGCCCCCCCCCCCCCACTTTCAAATTAAAATTCCTGCTAAGGGGATCGAGCTCAAAATTTTATTCTTGCGGATTTTGAAAACTCATAAATAGCTTCTAATTCAGAGTTATCATTTTTTTAATTCTCGCGTGGTGGGGGGGCCAGCTGAACGAGGGTCTGTTCGCGCAGGATCATGAGATTTGGCAAGTAGTCTAGTACACTCACCTATTGATGGTATTCCGCTCTGTTGACGATGAACGCCTACGTACACTGATTAGTGATTGCTGTTTGAGTATATAATATACTCTTTGATACTACCTTAATGTTTCCATAATTAGCCAATTTTTGAATCCTCGGTTGTAGTACGCCTTTAAGAGGAAAGTTCGGGAAATTAGTTACGTCGGAAATACCGTATCGAAATTATCATGTAATTTTATTTATTCCGACCTAGAAACTTCCCCTCTACAATCTACAACTTTTATACTAACTGATAATTTTTCAATATAACGTTTTTTAAATAATAGTGAAAGAAGCAAAATATACAGGAATTTCCATCGTTTTTTATCAATTTTTCACGTTTTCCGGACGTTATTTTCTCTGCAAATTTGAATTTAGTACCTGGGGTACCTACTACCTAAATCTAAATTTCCGGTTTGCAGGGGTAATTAAAAATTTCGATTTCAGTCGTTCGTTAACTGGACTAATAGCTATTTTTGTATTAAGGCGATTTTGTAACATTAAATATAAAACATATAGGTATGGTACAGGGTTATTCACTATAAATTACCCACCCCTTATTATCGTTATTATTTCTCGTAGAAAAAAAGTTATAAATATGAAAGTTGTATGGTTCTAACTGAATTCTCTTAAAATGCTGTCAATAGTTCAGTACTCGCCGTTTACAGGGCAAAGCAAAAATATAATGTATTTTTTAATGTAACACCCTGTGTATTATTACAATTTTGAAAAGATCCTTTTTTCTGATTTCAAAAATATATCATATGTTGTCTTTATCTTGAGCCGTTATTGAGTTATTAATTGTAGAATAACACAGTAGGTATTACTTACTTACGGAATTGTCAATATTGTCAAAGTAAGCCATGTAAATGACAAATGTTGTGTTTGATAATGATAATGAAATAATGATAAAAAAAAATAAAATTCTGTTATTTATTGTCTATAACCATTTTAACTTCGATTAATAACACCTTGTACGCTCATTTTGCAGCACGTTTGTTTCTATTATTTTGAATGTAACAGGTAAACATGCGAAGTTTTTCTGCCTCACTATAAACCATTTTGGTGATTTAATTAATGAAATGTCAATTATCAAACACAACATTTGTCATTTACATGGCTTACTTTGACAATATTAACAATTCCTTAATTAAGTAGCTGTGTTATTCTACGATTAATAACTCAATAACCGCTCAAGATAAAGACAACATATGATATATTTTTGAAATCAGAAAAAAAAGATTTTTTCAAAAATATAATAATATACAGGGTGTTACATTAAAAAAATACATCATATTTTTGTTTTGCCCTGTAAACGGCGAGTAACTGAACTATACAGGGTGACATTGAAAAAACTACAATGCATAATACCACGCGATAGAGGGCCATGAAATAATAAAAAAAATTCCTATACACTAATGTCCTATCGCCTTTTGTTTTTAAGATATAGGATCTTAAAGGTTTTTCTTTTTTTTTTGTCGCTTTGAAAATTATTT
Organism: Pyrocoelia pectoralis; assembly: GCA_036250285.1. Taxonomy (NCBI): domain Eukaryota; kingdom Metazoa; phylum Arthropoda; class Insecta; order Coleoptera; family Lampyridae; genus Pyrocoelia; species Pyrocoelia pectoralis. Next base: position 63,275,518 of record CM070075.1, on the reverse strand, counting down.
TAACATTTTTTATTCGAAAATTTATTGCTCTTCAACATCTTATAACAAAAAAAAATCGCTACTTAGTCGACAGGAGCTTTAAAAACAGCAACATAACATGACATAAGAACAACAATAATTAAATTTAAATAAATATTACTATGTGCTTAGCTCTAAAGAAGGTGTTTAAATTGATGGCCGTGTTGTTGGATACACTTCTCCAATCACCGTGTTAATGAGTCACGGCAAAACGTAATCAGGAACACGAGAAACTTGAATAAATTATTACAATATTAATTTGACAGGTGCCATAATTTCGTAGTCAAGATGCTCTATCTTAACAACAAAAGGTGATAGGACATTACTGTATAGGAATTTTTCTTATTATTTCTTGGCCCTCTATCGCGTGGTAATATGCATTGTAGTTTTTTCAATGTCACCCTGTATATTCATAGCATTTTAAGAAAATTCAGTTAGAACCACACAACTTTCATATACAGGGTATACCACGGAACCCGTTCATTAGAAGTTTCTGGGGTCCCTTATTAGTTATGAATTTGAAACTTTCAGGTTAAGGATAACCCATAGCCTTCTTTTGTTCTAAAATATTGTCGATGTTGTACAACTTCCGGAAGGACCGGAAGTCGCCATTCATCTTCTTATTTTAAATGGAACCCCCTGTATATTATTGCATTTTTCGATTATACAATCGATTCTGCGTAACATTGTATTAGATTATCCTATACCTATCTTCAACTGTTTTTGAGATATTATGATTTTTTTGAAAAATATGCGCTTTGCGGAGGGATGTTTAATAGCCCACCTTTTGCTCTTCTTTGAACGCAAAACATTCATACTTTACAAACACGAAGTAAAAGCATAAGGGTTCACAAAATGCATTTGCAAACCTATCACAGATTATACAGGGCGTTCAAAATTAGTGGCAAAGTTAAAAAACTTCAAATACCAAAAAGTCATTTTTTTCAAATGGAACACCCCGTATATTTTTACATATTTAGAAGGCTATTTAATTTACGCATCGATAAACTATAGGTATCCCTATACCTATCTTTAGCGGTTTTGTAGTTATTAACACTTTTTATCTAATATTGATTAAAACTGCACTTAAAACCTATGCACATTTGAAAGCAGGCTGTGAGTATGACAACAGGAAAAACAATTACTTTTACAAAACGAATTTAATGATCTTATTTATACAACAAACAAATAAACATGACTTTAATGGATATAAAATAAATTCAAACTATCAGTATTGGAATATGCGTTCACTGCTTCCATTTTATAAAATTGTTTACTGTTTACCACCTGTTTGCTTTAATGAGCATGACATCCAGATAAACATTCGTTTGTCTAATCATACTAATAATAATAATAATAATACTTACTTGATTTCGATCCGTGCGGTTAGTTAACCAGGCTTGGCCTAAGTATCGATAAAAACCGAAGTATAATAATAATAATACCTTTTATTGAGAGCAAACTATTAAATTACATAAGATTGTTCAAAATACGTTAAAACTGCACACTTGTTCTCAAAAGAAGGGAGTTCAGGTGTCTACAAAAAAAGTAGAGACCTGTTCTTGCACTCAACCCTGTTAGACGTTCATTACCGTATTTTATTTTCGCATACTCACAGCCTACTTTCAAATGTGCATAGGTTTTGAGTGCAGTTTTAATCAATATTAGATAAAAAGTGTTAATAACTACAAAACCGCTAAAGATAGGTATAGGGATACCTATAGTTTATCGATGCGTAAATTAAATAGCCTTCTAAATATGTAAAAATATACGGGGTGTTCCATTTGAAAAAAATGACTTTTTGGTATTTGAAGTTTTTTAACTTTGCCACTAATTTTGAACGCCCTGTATAATCTGTGATAGGTTTGCAAATGCATTTTGTGAACCCTTATGCTTTTACTTCGTGTTTGTAAAGTATGAATGTTTTGCGTTCAAAGAAGAGCAAAAGGTGGGCTATTAAACATCCCTCCGCAAAGCGCATATTTTTCAAAAAAATCATAATATCTCAAAAACAGTTGAAGATAGGTATAGGATAATCTAATACAATGTTACGCAGAATCGATTGTATAATCGAAAAATGCAATAATATACAGGGGGTTCCATTTAAAATAAGAAGATGAATGGCGACTTCCGGTCCTTCCGGAAGTTGTACAACATCGACAATATTTTAGAACAAAAGAAGGCTATGGGTTATCCTTAACCTGAAAGTTTCAAATTCATAACTAATAAGGGACCCCAGAAACTTCTAATGAACGGGTTCCGTGGTATACCCTGTATACAAACGTTAAAAATGTGATGTTTCTCGTTTGACACGAAATAGTCATGTTTCAAAGTTAACTTACGGAGTCGTGTTGTACTAGAAATCGTATCACTTGAAACATATCGTAAGAAACTAATCATACACATTTCACTGTGAATGTTTTAGATATGTATCGTATATTAAACTGTTTTGTCTTTGTATTTTATGCAAAAAGTAAAAAAAGATCGTTTTTCTCCCCCTTTTCACCCCCAAAAAAGGGGTTGCAGTTGGGGGTGAAATTTGCAATTTGAGAATACTACTTTATGGAGAATCCAAAAGTGCAATAAAAGATAGGTGTTCCCATTTAAGTGTTCAAAACTCACCCCCGTTCCATTCCACAAGGGGGGCGAGGGTGATGTTTACGTATATCAGGACTCAATAGGTTTCAAAAAATAAAGGAAACTTGTTTTTTCCCTTTTGTAATTGGATGTGTCGTTTTCGAGATATTGAAAGGTGTATATTTTAACTTTAATGGCGCCCCGACGGCGAACGGGTGATCCGATCACAAAATTTACCCGAGATTAGGAATCAGTAAAGAATTTCCTATAAGATGACAGCACTTCCAGCTTTTTAAACCCTGTAACATCGACCAACGCACAGACACACAGACATCCGGACGAATTTAGTAACCAACTTTTTGAAGTTGGTTGAAAACAAGTTTGATAAGGTAGGTTTTATGGCATGAATCAAAGTTTAGAAAACGAGTGGCGGAGCCACGAGATTTCTTAAGGATGAGGGCCATAAAAGCTTTATGAATGAGTTTTTTATACTATTTTTTAGAACTTGCGCCTTTTGCAAACAATTTTAAATAAATTTCCTTTTCAAAAAATAGACTTATTCATGTGCTTTTATTGCATGTCTAAATTACTTATTTACCAAAGTCTCATTAGCTCACCATCGAAGTACATGAGACCCTGGGCGCGCAGCGCACTGGGAAAGAACCCATCGGAACAGTTGGGACTCTCGGGGCCGTAGTTTCGCCCACATTCCAATTTTTTATACTCAGGTTAGTTTCAAGTGAATCATATATGAGCCATTTCAAATATTGACATATGAAACATTTACAACGTCGAATTTTAAATAGTATTGTACAATTATTGTACAATCTATTACATAAAAAAGCTGGACTGCTCGCTACTATTATCGTCACTTAACTTTCACGTATCTAAATATCACTCACGTAACTTTTTGCCTCTATACTTACCTATACCTAGAACTAATGCAGCTTTTAGATCACCCATTTCTAGTATTAGTCGTAATTACAATTCTATCTCAGACAAATTAGATATCAATAATTGTACCTACCTTTGAGTCTATTATGCTTTGAGTCAATACCTAGAATAGTTTTCGCAAATTTGATTTAATTATATACTTATATTTAGTTTTTATTTCTTTTTTTTTTGTTAGGTACTTATTTTTTAATTATTACGATTACTGTTTTGCACTACCTCAGTATATTTATTTTTTGTTAACCTTCTTTGTCCTATAATTGGAACTTAGTATTCTGTTGGACAATAAACGTTATTATTATTATTGTACTTTGGTTCTTATCGATACTCAGGCTGAGCCTGGTTAACTAACCGCACGGATCGGAATCAAGTAACGATTAGTTCTAGTAATACATATACCTATATAAAATAAATTTGAAGTAGCTGTAAAAAAACATATGTGTTTTGAAATAGTATTATGTTTATTGTGTAAATGTTAGTTGTTTAGCTCGGCGCATAGGTTGTACTCGAGTGGGTAATGTATTGTTTGTGTTTTGTGCTAATTGTGAACATATTGTGTGTTTGCGTTTGGGTGTATGTGAACGAGTTAGAGGTGTGGCATGAGTGATTGTTGAAGTGTTGTGTGTTGGTAATGGACTAATCTTAATCAAATTCTGTTTGGATTTTTAGTTTAAGTGTTTCCTGTGAGTGTTGGGAGTTATTATCTACATCGTTACGTTGTGTATTTAATGTGTTTTGCTGTGTCATAAGTGAATGATGATTGTTATTATGTGTACCTAATGTGTTTTGTTGGGTTTTGATAGTGTTATTTATGTTTAAAAACCTTTCTACTTCGTGTTTAATTTGTTCTTGTGTTTCTACTGAAAGAAGTGTGTTTTTTATAATTACCCTGCGTGGGTCCGCTATGCGTTGTTGTGTTAAATGTGAAAGATGTGGGTATTGTGTTGTGAATGCTGTGTGAATCTTGTCCCTATACATCGTTTTGTCCTTTTCTATCTTCGTTGCTTCCAGGTACGTACGCAAGATGAATCGATTCATCTCTTCGGTCCATTTCATACGCCGTCTGGTAGACTCCTTTGAACTGGTCCCATCCGTTAGCGGTTGAGAAGCAGGTTTCAAAGGTCTCTTCTTCATCTTCCGTCTGTTCTTCGGTTGTCGTACTTCTTCTTCTTCTTAATCTTCTATCGGCTGTACTTGTTTCAGGTTTCCCGATGGGTGGCCGCCTGATCACCTCCCCGTCACCACCGGCCCGCATACATAATATTATTATTATTATTATTTGATATTACTCTCTGATATGTTTCAAGAAACATAGGTAGGTACCTATATAAAACGATTCGATCTAACGTTTTTGTGTTGTTTAAAATCTAGGTTTCTGAAGGCGGGCATTAAACATGTATGTTGCGTGTACAATACGTTTCTGTCTCTGTTTCGGAGATGTTGCATGTTTCAGAGAATGAGATACATTTCTAAAACGTTTTTGTTTCATTTGATCTGGCGTTCTTGCTGTTCTATATGAAATTCTTATAAGCTTGTTTTTTCTCTTTGCACTTTTACTTGAGTTCTGGGTAGAATTATATGACATTTTTCTGTTGTCTTCCTTTATTTTTACTGTATTAGTCGCTTCATATGCTGCATCTTTTATGTTCTCTGAGATCCACATCTTTCTCCCCTGTTACTATTTTTCTACTAACCTAAAAAGTTGATTGATCTATTTTGACCTAATGTACTTATTAATTTTCTATTATCAAGCAAATGTTTCCAAACTTATTATCAAGCAAATCATCAAGCAATAAAATTCAACCTTCCTGAAATGTTTATCAAAATCATTGCAAAACTTCGACGCATATAATAACCGTTACTTTTTTTTAAAACTTTAAAGCTTGAAAAACGAATGAAAACATCACTGTTTACAATATTTCTCTTTGCAGATAGATGCTCTTACTGGTGAAAAGGTGGCAAGTAATACACTTATAGAAAATGCGTGTCGATTAGGACAGAGCTTGCGAAACTATGGAATACAACGAAAAGACATAATTGGTATTTGTAGTGAAAATAATTTAAAATTTTTCGATCCTATCTTAGCCGGATTATTTACTGGCATTGCAGTAACTACATTCAGTTCACAGTATACAGAAAGTAAGTAGTTTTTTATCAATATATCTTTATATATTTTGCAAACAGTGAAGAAAGAATGAAACAAAATAATATTTTGAAGTTATGTAAGGATTGTATGGTACCTAAAGATAATAAGTCGTAGTGGAGGAGGGCGATTATACAGTTCTACACAAAATCTTTTCATCCACCATATGAGCTTTTATTTAAAAAAATATCGTACACGTCAATTTTGTATAAATAAATAAAAAACAACATAGCTCAAGAACAAGATACGATCCAAACGTATTTTTTGCTTTTGTAAAACTATTTGAGTATTTTATTTCTGTATATTCACGTTTGTGTATAGAAATTTTGTAAAAAACGCAAATTCCACTTTGCGTCCGCATGAAAGCGAACCCATGAAACGATTTTGCATTAATCTTGTTACCCTCTTCAAGCGCAATTTCAGAATAAGTGTTTTCTTATATCTTATAGCAGTTCACTGAATCATAGTTTTCAATACAGTAGGTATGTAGTACAGAAATTGCATTTCGAAAACACACTCATTATAAATTTACAACTTTTCGAACTAAAAATGTTATCCTTTGTTCTAGGAGAATTGATGTTTGTAGCAAATTTGTCACAGCCGTCCGTCATATTTTGTTCAATAGAAACGGTACCTACCGTACTTAAAGTAAAAAATCGGTTGAAGAAGGTTCCGAAAATTATTATTATAAATAAATCAGAAGATTATGGGGAATGTCAATGTCTGAACAATTTTATATCCGAAAATATTTCGAAAAATTTCGATGTCAATAAATTTGAATTTACTGAAGTAAATGTAAAGGAGGATGTTGCCTTTATTCTATATTCATCAGGTACAACTGGAATGCCTAAAGGTGTGATGATAACGCATTTAAATGCGAATGGAGTATTTGCCATTTTTACGTAAGTATATAGGTAGTTATATATCATTTGTTCAGTTCAAGTAATCCTCAATAAATTACATTACAACCTCCTTTCTTCCAAAAACAGAAATACCTAGGTTCTTATACGATGGATTTTGATGAAATCTATAGAACGTGGGAAACGAAAACGCTAAACGCTATGAAAGTACCTACCTACGTTCATGTTGCTATCTTGCAGGAACTTTTAATTTTTTTTATTTATTTAATGTCTTCGTATCAAGTGTTTTTAGCGTAACTTAAGCTCATCCTGGCAGTTACTTAAACGGATCGAGAAAAAGGACGTGAATGCTATTCCTCAAAGTTGACCAGATTAAATAAAGAAATAATATCAACATAACAAAGCAGCTGGAACCCATTATATTACTCACGATGAATTTGCAAGTGTAAATCTATCTACATTTCAAGCCCATATGCTTTGTTTTATAAAGATCTCTGACCGAATCTCTGATACTGTTCCTGGCCTGGTATCTGGGGGGTGTGTACCTAATATGAAGAAGTAAAAGAGGCCCAAAGCTTTTCCGTTCATTTCAAATTAACCGACGCAAATCGAATTTGAGAATAATTTGCTAATTGGAAAAACATTTTTGGGCAGTAAATGAACTTGGAAAACTGAGCTTGACTTAATATGGAAATGTAGCATCGAAATGTCATAACGTTTTTGAAAAGATAGGTACAAAGTCCGAAAATGATACATCAACTAACGGTTGATGTTTATAGATAAGACTCATCAAGTTATTATTAAATGAAATAGCGCGATGTAGAGGATGGTTGGTCGAAGGCAACTTAAAACGTGGTCACGTACATGAATCGAAACAAGAAAAGTTGAGAAACTACAGGTCTTCATGATTGCGTGGATGCTTGCACGACAGTGCAGGTCCAAGAAATGCACTAACAACTAGATTTCCATATTGGTAACAACCCATAAAAACTGCACAGTAGCAAACTCTTATAAGAAAGTTTGTGTGCTTTGGTGATACTGCATGGGACGACACCTTATGGAACCTTCCCACTTATTGATTTGATTCACAATTATTTAGCATCACGGGGGGGGGGGGGGGGGTCGTACAAGATCAAATGTATGTCAAGAAAGTTCTGATGAGCTATTAATAAATTCGACGCTAATGATGACAGTTTCGCTGTCGAAACGCGTTCGTTTTGTTAAAATTTTTATTGTGGTGGTTTCAGTGTATCTATAGAAATAGTTTTAAAAACAAAACCATGGACGACAATAATTGGTCTACTTCCTCTCGATCAGTGAGTTAAATTCCTGCTATTCTCTTACCACTCTTCAATTTATTTTTTCCCAAAAACATATAAATCCTACACGCATACTACTGAAAATATTGTTCCAGAGATAGCCGCTCCTCAATAACACAAGGCCCATGTATAGCCTTTCTTCCATATTCTCACGGCTACGGCCTCTTCCTAGTACTCAGAAAACTTGTTACTGGTTCGTGTACATTCATTATGAAGAAATTTGATCCGCATGTATATTTGAAGACCATTCAAGATTATAAAATAGCAGATCTCCATGTAGTACCACCAGTTGCTCAGTTTCTGGCAAAAACCGACCTTATAAATAAGTATGACTTATCCAGTGTCCAATCGATATTTTCTGGTGCCGCCCCTTTAAGCAAAAGCACCGAACAAGAATTGGAGAAACGGTAAGTTCCATTTGCCACGTAATTGAGTGTTTAACAACACAAACATTTGCTTACAATACGTGCCTGTATGTGCTCGTACCGATTTGATTTTTTGAAAAAAAAAAAACTCGTTATCGTAGATTTAAAGTGGACTGCATACAAGGTTATGGGTTAACCGAAACAACTGTAGGAGTAATTGGTCATTTTGCAAACAAGCGGTATTCTTTGGGAGCAGCTGGTAATGTTTTGCCAACTATTTCCATAAAAATAGTGGATCTAGAGACAGGGAAAGCTTTGGGTCCAATGAAAGCTGGTGAATTGTGTGTTCGTAGTGATACCGTAATGAAAGGATATTTGAACGATGTGGTAGCTACTAAAATGACGTTTGATGACCACGGATGGCTACGTACAGGTGATGTAGGTTATTACGATAACGATTATGTCATATATATAGTAGATAGAATCAAGGAGTTAATAAAATGCAAGGGGCATCAGGTAACGCGTGTTTTAGGTTTTTAAGTTTTCTTAAATAGAAAGTATAATTATTTGTAGATAGCCCCTGCAGAATTGGAATCGTTAATGTTGAGCCATCCTAAGATAGCGGATGCCTGTGTAGTTGGTATTCCAGATGAGAAAAGTGGGGAAGTTCCACTTGCGTTTGTCGTCAAAGTTCAAAATCAAAACTTATCGGAGAAGGAAGTGGAGGAATACATTGCCGGTATATTTAGACATCGAAGTTATAAATAAATAATTAATATATTTTAGCCCAAGTAGCGCCATATAAACGTCTTCGTGGTGTTAGATTTGTGTCTCAAATTCCAAGAAATCCAAGTGGTAAAATATTACGTCGTGTACTACGTGATAGTGTCAATACGAATACTTCAAAATTGTAAACAATTTGTGAATGTAATGTTGTAGTGAACAAATAATTTTCTATTAAACTGTTATGGTCGAATAACTGAGTTCATCTTATTGCTGTAATGCTAGTTAAAACTACTTTAATTCTTATTAAGAAGAACAGTTGGAACTGCTTTTAATAATAATAATTGCCTTTATTTAATTAACTAAACCACATATATAAAACTTAAACATTACATTCTTACATAAGGCTTTACCATGGTCAATGACCGTCCGGTTGTGTTTCCTATTATATATTGACTATAGATAAATAGCAATCTATAGTCCACTGACGATGCGTAACTCTTAGTGAAGACGCGGAAGAAAACAAAAACAAAACCAAACATAAAAGGGAAACAAAAGCAAAAAACTATCCATTATATTCCGATATAAGTTGGTATCTGTACTTCCATGCACTCCTGCTGTATCTTACTAACGTACACCAATTTCTACCATTCAAATACTTTATAAATTCACTACTTTCTAATTCTTTTTTACCAAAATACTTAATTCTAAACTCTTCTAGCATAGGACATATACATACAAAATGAAACGTATCTTCTACTTCGCCTTTATTACATAATGTGCACCGTCTTAATTCTTCGTCCATATTATACCAGTTCAGACGTAGCGTACCTGTTCTTAGCTTAAAGATCCATTTTATATTTTGAAATGAATTGCTATCTTTAATGTACGCGTCATCATTTAAATCCTGTTTTAATTGTTTATAGTATGGAATTTTAGATTTGGAGACTGCCATCTCAATTTTACTAATTTCCTTTATTTCTACTTCATGGCATATTTCCTCCAAATAGCGCTTCCATTCTGTAATATTTTCCATATTCAATGTAATTGGGATTTCAAATCTCCTAGTTAAATTTTCTATTTCCTTGAACCAATAGATACTTCTTCTAATTGCCATTTCCGCAACTATTCTTGGGTATCTTTCTTCCGTCATACTATGTAGCATTTTTAGTATATAATTGTAATGCGTTCGCAGGAACTGCTTTTATGTAGTTATCAATCTTCAATTTACGATAGAGAGGAACTATCACATGCTTTTCGACATGAAAGGGGCATTACCAATCGCATACGTCGATTTTTACGAATACGATCTAAAACAATGGATGGTACAGGGATCAGTTTTTACACCAATGAACTGAACTTCATCCAATCATACCTACTAAGCCAACTTCCAACTGCATTTCAGGCAGTACTAATTGGAATAACGTTTTTTTGCAAAAAAAGCTCTCATTGAAAATAAAGTAGTTAAAACCTTCAATGACCGCAGATGTGCCCTTCAGGCACTAGGTTAATCTCCGAAAGTACAACGACAGGTAGCAAACTGTAATACCCTCAAACTTGTATGAGTGAAAATTATGTACAACCAAAGAAATTAGTGTATATAATGGTTTGTCCAAAGATTATGTGATGAATTTAATTAGGAATAATAAACTGAAGCAGAATATCAGAAATGTTACAACAAATTGGCTCAACTCAAGTAGAAGTACCTAGTACAGATTACAGTGCACGTAGAAACCCTACAAGAACAAACCGTGGTGTGTACGTTTAGAGATTCACAAAAATATAAACTTATTGCTTCTAAAACCCACAATGCAAAAAACGTTTCTGAAACGTTTTAGAAACATCACATTTTTAACGTTTCTAAAATGTTATAGATACGTTATCACATTCCAAAAAATATATCACAGAGATGTATTTTTGGATAAGTATCTAAAACGTTCATGTTGCAATGTGTATGTTTGCAATTTTATGTGACATCATGGGCGCCGATGGTCATTTCCAGGGGGGGGGGGGGGGGGGGCAATTTGGGGAAGATTGAACAATTAGTTTTATTTAAATTAAAAGTTTCGTTATTGTAAAATGTATATGGTAACCTTGTGTTGCTCCTTACGCATACGTACCATTCATTCATCTCACTTTACGCCTTCAGACTTCACGACTAAGCACGTGAAATATGTTTGTCAATGTATAAGATAAAGACAGAATCGCGTAAACATCTCAATTAGTGTTACTTACGTACTAAACAAACTTTTTATAAAATGATAAGTAGGGTTTACGAATTGAACCGTAGATCATTAATATTTATCAATTTCTTCAAAATATAAAAATCAATCGCTATTAATACCATATTCTGTACCAGATTCCAAACTAATCTTTCTGATAATATATATTGTTTAAATATTAGTGCGTCAATATGGATGAAGAACATATTATTTATGGAGATGAACTTAAAGTGCCAGTTCCAAATGTTTCTGTCGGAATTCAGTTGCACAATGCCTTAAAACAGAATAAAGATGTTCCTATACTGGTAAGTAACAAATTAATGCTTTTTTAACAGGTGCGAAAACGTCTCAACTCATTTAAATACAGCAACAAATAGAAATTCTGCACATGGCATGTGCAGCTTAAGTGCATTTTGTTGGAAACACATTGTAACAGTAGTTATTTACGCCTTGCAATCCTATTTCAGGTTTTTCATATTCAGGCCCTCCAGTTGGGCAATAACTGTGTAATATAACGTTAGTTACATTTGCAACTTGCATTCGCTTCTACCTCACGACGTTTTTGGTACTAAATATATGACGGGTATTTATTTTTTGAATGGGGATATTAACTTTTGTTTTGCCTTGAACTAGCTCATGCTATGGCGTCGATATATCTTATTTATTCTCAATTTTGGGTGGAAAAGAATACCTATGTAGTGCAGGAAATTACATAAGAAATTACAGCGACAATCCAACTCAAAATTTAACAACCAATCGAAACTGTCTATTTTTTGAATTTGAGCCAATTAGGATCTGATTACACTGGCAATTTTTCCATACTAAGGAGCAGATGATTGTAAATTAGAATGGGGGATGGGACCTAAGTCCACGCGTACGTAGGCCACATTCGGGCCCTTTGTACTACCCCCTGCCGGACACACCGAGCCACAGAATGAACCGGTCACCCATCAAAGTACTGACCAGAGCGCGAGTTGCTTAACTGTCAATACCTGCATGGATTGCGACTGTACATTCTGCCGTACTGCCGGCTTTGAGCAGATGATTACAGAGATAATATTTTACTTTGCCGTGGTTACATTTCATTAACTACTGCATTGAAAAAAAAAACTCAAATTTTCTGTCATTTTCTTTGGATTGTCTTGACGAATACAACTCGTGGTAGGAATATTTTGGTAATTTTTGTCAGTCAGTACCACTCATAGTTGTTGTCTTTAGAAAATCGCTTTTCGTCACAACAACTATTCGTGATCTGACTGTCAAAAATTATTACCGGCAATATTCCTACCACTTGTTGTATTATATACGATAATTTGAGGACCATACTAAATTATCAGTGTAATTCGTTCCTAATTGGTCGAATGATTCAAAATTGTGCAAACCAATTGGTTGAAATTTTCTGAGTGAAATTGTCAATTAAATTCAAATTTTGGTACAATTTTGAGGAAGATTAGATTTGTTCCCTATTTGAATGTCGTCTTTTACAAAAGTCTCGTCTGGTCGTGAGTCGAAGAATACAATGACAGAACATAACTATGTAAGTACCAACAGCAACGTTGTGCCTAGTATTATTATCTTTCGTAATCGTTTAATAGTAAGAGACTTTTTTGAAAGTAAAGTAAACCATAGTGTTCAGCGTCAACTTTTCTTTTTTTTTCTTTTATATAAATGTGGTCTTTGAATAAAATCTAGAATACGAACGCTCGCTAGTAGGGAAAAATAATAGAGGGATGGGACAATAATGTCGCTGCACATGTAGATATTCGTTTGTCATTTATCAGCTCACTGAGCACTTTAAAGTCGTATCAAAGACACTAACTTTAAGGTTGAAGTGGCTTGTTTACTGGTACATAATAGAATTTAAATTTTTTTGCAATTTATGGTGAAATGGCGGGCCAAATACCAGAAGAGGTAATGCATGCTTTTTGAGTTTCACAAGGGTAGTAACGCAACAGTTGCTACCCAAAAACATTTGCGATGTTTATCCCAATGCATTAGACGTTCGTAAATGCCAAAGGTCGTTTTGTAAGTTCAAATTCGGTGATATTGATCTTTCCGACTCGTGGCGATTAGGAAGACCAACTTTAGATAATGACATGTCAAGGGCGGAAGTGGAAGCAAATCCGTGTTAGACAATCGAGAAACTGTCAGTCACTCTTATCCAATCTTGGTCGACCATCCAAGAACATTTGTAGCAGGTTGGGAAAGTAAGCAGAGCAGTTGTTTTGGTCCCCCATAATCTGTCTGAAGAAAACAAATCTAACCGAATGAAATGTATTGCTTCAACAGCAACAGAAGCATTTTTTGATCGCTTAATCATTGGAGATGACAAATGGGTCCGCTATGCTAATCTAAAACGCAAAAGGCAGTGGTTCCCTCCGAATGAATCGCCACGAAGTACAACCAACTCGGCTCTACACTCCAAAAAGGCGCTTTTGTGTCTAGTATTTGCGGGGTTGTTTATTTTGAAGTGCTGAAACCTGGACAAACTGTGAATGCAGACCTTTACTGTGAACAATTGGATCGAGTGAATCAATCTTTAATTGAAAAGTGGCCAGCGATTGTCAACAGAAAAGGCGTTATTCTCCAACACGATATTGCACGACCCCACTGCGCAAGGCGAACTCGTTAAAAACTTATCTGTTTTCATTTAATGTTAAAAAACGACATTATTTTTCGGTCCGTCTGAAATTATTACAAGGAAGTCAAATGACCTAATGACAAAGTGACTGTTACACTTTCCTAGTGCGTTGATATAACGTAATGTAGTTAATTGAAGAATTATATTATTTTCTTTTAATAGAAATTGACACCACTGTTTTTATATTCATATTATTCACAAATCAATGAAATTGAATTATTTTGTTACAGATAGACACGTTTACCGGTGATCGGATATCAAGTAAAACATTACTCAACACCGCATCTCGCCTGGGAAACAGCTTGAAAAATTTTGGATTAACGAACCAGGACATTATTGGTGTTTGTAGCGAAAACAACTTACACTTTTTTGATCCTGTATTGGCTGCTTTATTTGCTGGTATTACTTTAACCACATTTAGTTCGCAGTATACGGAACGTAAGTGCGATGCGAATTATACTTTTGCGTTTCTATTGTACCTACCTGTAATATTTATCTAAATTTTGTGGAACCGCAACCCATTTCAGTCCCGTGGATAAGAGTGTAGACCATGCATTTTTTAGTAAAGTACTGTCACCTCATACAGTGGGTTCCTGTTACCTTTCTTGGTAATTTTCTTTCCATTTCTTCCTTATTTCCATTATTATCTGTTCGTAAGTAAGTTCGGGCCATTTTCATCACTACTTAAAATCTAACGAGAGTGAAGTCGTACCCACTCAAAATAAATTTGTATAATGGACTACAATCTGGTAACATAAAAGGAATTGGGGAACCTTGTGAAAATGTACCTTCAGCATCGTATACCGACACTTGGGTATAATGAAATCGGTCTAGTACGCAACTCGCCGCGGCGGACTGGCCGCGAGACAAGTGACCGCGGCCAACTGCTTCTAAAAAGGGTCTAGGCCTATTCGCCGTCGTCGTTTCGCCGTCGCCGATTCGCCGTCGGGACAGTTGGCCGTTGGTCAAATTCGCCGTAGGAACGATTCGCCATACAAATCGAAAATCGAAAATAACTTTTAATCTTGAGGGACTGTTATCAATTGAAAAAAACTATACTAAACCTACCTCTAACCTAAGCGCCTGAGTGGCAATATACGCTTAGGTTGGCATTTTTTTAAGTTTCAAATGCTGTTTAGTATCATATTCCCATTTTTGAATGAATTGAAAAAAATATACTAAAGCTAAATTTACTAAGAGTAAATTATTTTGATGAATACTTCTAAATCATCTTCCAACGGCGAATCGTCCCTACGGCGAATTTGACCAACGGCTAACTGTCCCAACGGCGAAACGGTGACGGCGAATCGGCGAAGGCGAACCGGCACCGCGGCGGCGAATAGTCCCTAACCGACTTCACTATCAGTTTGTTTGTTTTCAATAAATGAAACTAGCCATATATTTATAATGTTATGTGTCTTAGCGTTCGTTAAGTAAGATACTATTAAAACCGATTTTCTTTTAAGGTAAGATGTTATGTAGTTAATTTGTTAATAAATGATCTTCTTTTAAGGAGAAAAAACGGTTGATAGTTATTACCTTACCTCCAAAGGATTTAACATTATAAAACGCAGCTACTTTGTCTCGGCGGCCAGTTGGCCGCGGCCACTAGTCCCATCTCGTAATGAAATTATCCGTGTGATACCAATCAGCAACCAGATGAAAATAAAAAACTGAAGATACCTAAATTAATTTAATATCCGATGTCATTGGATACTTATGACTTGCATCGACGAAAATAATCGCGCTGAAGGCGAAAACAGGTCCCAACAAAATAATCAAACACTTGCCTGTCTACTTACTGAGTAGGAACAGGACAGTAAGCCAATATTTCATTAAATGTTTGGTCACCTTTCTTCTTATCCATTTCTATGACCTTTATTCCATTTGTTTGGAAACTGCGTTAAAAAGATTACTTACTATGAACGTATTTTCACGAAAATAAGCTTGTCGATAGAATAATATCTTGAAATGTTTTTTTTTTGTAGGGGAATTGACTTACATTGCCAATCTATCACAGCCTTCCGTTATATTTTGCTCAGTTGAAACAGTATCCACGGTGCTTAAAATAGAAGCTCAATTAAAGCGAGTACCCAAGATCATAATTATTAATCATGAAGAAGACTATAAGGGATGTCAATGTGTAAAGAATTTTATATCGGAAAATATCTCCAAAACTTTTGATGTCGATGCATATGAGCCAGTTCCTGTCAACATAAAAGATGACGTTGCTACAATCTTATATTCTTCTGGAACCACAGGATTTCCAAAAGGTGTTATGATAACACATTTAAATATCAGTACAGTATTCGCAATTTATATGTAAGTGAGTATTTATATTTTGTTGAATTCTACATGATGCAATAGGTGTTAAATCTAGGTTGTAAGTTTGAGTTTTGTCTTTCACAAAAGTGAGTATGACTCAATTTTATTGATTCAGGAATTTGGTCATAGAACCATATGGTATCATTAACAAGTATTTAATGATATTTTAAAAAAAATTGCTAAAATCGAAGGACGCCATTTTTCAGCCCCATTGCGTACTTCAGTCATAGTAAATTTGCAGTAATTGCAAATGTGATGTTTATTTATCGTCATTCATGTTAATGCTGTCAATCAATTAAATTTAATTAATATTAATGAAAACGCTTCATATCGCCGTTTTAAATCTTTTTTCCCCTGTCCTGGGAATTTGGGAATGTTCCTAGTGCACACCCCCCGCCTTGTGTCTACGGCGGGGATAGTGTGGGGCTTCCACCCACTAAACCCCTTCTCCCTTGTCCCCTCATAACCAGGGAATCATTGTTAATATTCTTGATCGGATATCCTCTGCCTTCGGTTTCCCTCTGGTTCCGATAACCTTATAACAATATTTCTTAATTAGGTCCCAGTTTGCCTCGCATTGGAGCATTAGATCCACGGTATTGACGGGCTTTATTTCTTCTCCCAGGTGCCTATTTAGGCCTTCGCAGCTCTCAGCACGATTTCCATTAAAATAGTGTCTATGAATTAATTGTAAGGTATGTTAATCTAAGCCAAATACGTTGAACCCTTTGGTTAGACTAAACTAAAAAATAATTCAAGATGGAATGTTGCTGATGTATAGACGCCAAAATTATTACCTATTTGGAAACTTATTGTAGCTTATAAACTTTTAGGGATGGACGATATGGTTTACAGCGAAGCCCATGTATAGCGTTCGTCCCATTTTATCATACATACGGTTTGTTTCTAGTACTGAGAAAGTTTATATTCGTTTCCTACGTATTAATAATGAAGAAATTTGTAACCCACATCTATCTGCAGGCAATACAGGATTATAACATTGAAGAGCTTCAGGTAGTACCTTCCGTTGCACAATTATTGGCAAAGACCGACCTCCTGAATAATTACGACATGTCAAGCGTTAAATCAATATCATGTGCAGGTGCCCCTTTAAGTAAACATATAGAAGAACTGTTGCAGAAGCGGTGAGTATTACAAAAGTTTTCCGAGTAAAGAAAAAAGGACCGATGCTTTCACAAAGGTTGAAAGTTGATAACGTTAGACAACGATATGGGATGACTGAAACCACCGTTGGATTTATGGGTCACAAGGTAAACAAAAGGTATCCCTCTGGTACCTGCGGGGACGTTTTTCCCAGCGTTTCGGTAAAGGTGGTGGATTTGGAAACAGGAAAGGCATTAGGTTCGATGAAAACAGGAGAAATATGTTGTCGTGGCAATGTAGTGATGAAAGGATATTTAAATAATTCCGAGGCTACTAACGAAATGATTGATATTGATGGGTGGTTGCACACAGGTGATATCGGATTTTACGATAGTAACAAAACATTTTTTGTAGTAGATAGGATTAAAGATTTGATAAAATGCAAAGGGTTTCAGGTATTTGGTAAGTATAAATTATTACCAAATCATATGAATTATTGTTTCAGGTAGCACCAGTAGAACTTGAAGCGTTATTGTTAAATCATTCAAAAATAGCGGATGCTGGTGTGATTGGTATACCAGATGAGCGATATGGGGAGATACCGCTTGCTTTTATCGTTAAGGTACAAGGCGAAAACTTGTCCGAGAAGGAAGTAGAAAATTTTGTTGCTGGTATATTGTATAAATTTATTTAAAAGCGAATGGAAATGATTTCATTTTGTAGGTAAAGTCGCACCTTACAAACGGCTTCGTGGAGGTGTAAAGTTTGTACCTCAAATTCCAAGAAATCCCAGTGGGAAAATACTTCGCCGTATGCTAAGAAATGAAGTAAATAAGTTTAAATCCAACTTGTAAACATTTTTGTTCTCTGTAATATAATTAATGAAAGATTATGTATTGTTTATATTCCCTATTTCTAATGTTCAGGTTTACTTGCCAAGGGTTCACTTCATAGAACCTGCTTATGTTTAATCACACTTACACTCCGCAGAGATGAAATAATTTTCGTTAAAAATGCAATCCATCTATAAAAGGAGCACCTTAAGAAGGCAAAAAAAATGTCAATTTACAGAATCGCCTAGCGGTGGCGATGACCGATGACGCTAACAGATCGAAAAACGAATTAACGTTTTTAGATTAAAGAAAAGAAGCGCTTACCTCGTGTCAAAGCATTAGAAACGTAATTTATGAATTGGCGCTTAAAAGACGTCAAACGTGAAGATGAATGGAATATCGGGAAAGCTGATAATCCAAATTGCAAAATTCGATGGCCGCTTATACACGATATAATTCGAGATAAAAGAAATGCGGTTTTCGAATTTTTAAACTGTCGATATTTCCTTTACTCCACTTGAATGTTGGTGCGAAAACGACCAATTTGTTAGTAAATAATTTTCAGCAGTAATTCTTACATTCCTTGAAATAAATTGGTAGTTAATGACGCCTTCTTTGTGGGGATGGCAACTGTATTTTCTATGGAGTGTTCCTTTTTTATTAAGGCTCGGGCAATCCTTTCTTTTCTTGATGTTCACATAACGCCACCATCCACGACAAAGAGTGACCATTTTATTAGTGACTCAAAGGTCAAAGCACTAAGTGCAAATGGTAACGCGATGAGTATTATTATTTTTCCTTAAACCACGCAGCTATACCAATACTTACAGTGACTGAACTTTTCTAAACTACCTAATGTAATGTAATGTAAGTGTTGCACAACGATTAATTGGCTACAGTTCATAGTGTTGACGTTTAAATGAAATTTGTTCGAAACATTAATCATGCCAAAATTTTCACCTTTGGAACGATAAAAACCTCTCGTGAGATACTTTCTACGACAGTCCATTCCTCGTAAACGTCAGAAATTTTTCTAGCAGTCTTCAATGTTTCTACTCCTCGGTTAAACTAAAAAACGAATATGTCGGAAATATATACCTTTTTTATCCGACAGTCTTTTCTAGCAAGTATTTTGTATCGGGTTTAATGAAAAACGTTTTATAAGTACCTACCTATGTAAAAAAAGAATCTCAATCATACATTGCATTGGGGTTATCTAACAAAACGCGTGGTTATCCAATACTGATATAGAAAACATTTATATGTAAACTGTGCTAGGTATTACACTGAAAGTTTGAGAATATGGTAGATGAGGATATCATAATTTATGGCGACCGGATTACAATACCAACGTCAAACGATTCTCTTGGAATACAGTTTCATACCGCTTTAATGGAAAATAAGGAAGAGCCATTATTTGTAAGTAACAAATAAACAATTTACTTAGTACATAATGATAACATTTTATTTAAATCGACTTAAAGAATTGAACTTTAAGACTCGCGTTTCGACATCATGTGTCATTATCAAGAGTAAGATTATGACTCATTGTGATTTTAGTGGAATTGTTATCATAATAATATAACTTGGTGGTTGAGCCCCCCCCCCCCCCATCCTGCCCCTCCATCTATTCATATCACTTAGATAATTTACATTTTTCGTTTGTCTGGTCCCATTTTTATTAATCCTGTTCGTAACTGTTACGCTGTTTGGATAGATCTACATTTTCCAAAATTGGAGCATTTATTGTTACCATGCTAGCTAGCATTCCCCTTAGAATATAAAATGAACTGCAGAAACGCTTGTTTATATTGCTTTGTGAAGCCAAGACAAGGATAGCGTAATTGCAGTTGTATCTATTCTTTATGGTAGTTTGCGCCAGGACAAGGATAGCGTAATTCAGTCTATTTATTGTAGTTTGCAATGCAGTGTTGTCCAATTGTCAACATCACAACTAACATAGTAATTAAAATCTTCATGTTTTAATAACGTTCGTAAATGGAAAGGCGTATCTGTACCTTTTTATAATCTAAGATGTTGAATCTCACTGGTTTTAGTCATTTAAAAAAAAATTTTTAGGGTACCACCTTGTTTCCGTAAGATTGGAGACTATGAATATTTTACGTTATGCTGACGCTGTCACGCACACACTACCCTATATAAAAAAATGTGTTTTTGGTGTTTACTTAGGTTTCGTATTTTTTCTATTCTCTATGCAACAAAATATTGAACAAAATGTACCTAAATATTTATTATAATTTAAATTTTTTCTACAGATAGATGTATTTTCTGGAGAATCGGTGACAAACAAAGCTGTATTTAAAAATTCATGTCGTTTGGGACAATGCTTACGAAATTTTGGGTTAGTTAAGGGTGACGTTATTGCAGTTTGTAGCGAAAATAACATCTACCTCTTTGATCCAGTCTTAGCTGCCTTATACTCCGGTATTATCGTATCTATGTTCAGTCCACTATATACTGAGGGTAAGTATATAAAATTTAAATATTTGGGGTTTAATGTAATATCATGTTACTGTTATGGGTGTTATGATTTTTATATTGTATAGTGTCTATCGAGATATAGGACAAAATCTTACCAGGTGTTCCGAGGAGTCAAAAATGGTTCAAGAATTAGTATTAGTTTGAGTCACAGCATCACTTAGTATATTTGCTTAAGGTATATACAAATTTGAGACCGAAATCAAAACACGGAGATGACCTTTTATGACCTTGTGACCTTTCATTAGAAATTATACTAGAAAAAGTTGCTTGCCTATGTGGTACATTGGACATTTTAACATTCGAAGCCAACGCAAAATGCCTCAACATGAAATTTTTAATTTTGTCTGCTTATTTGCCACTACCACACCTATGGTTGCTATGAAAACCAGAAACCATAGTGTTGAGCTATTTTCAAAACTTTGAGCGAATACGCTCCCTCGTATGTAACGGTGAAAAGTAGTTTGCGGAATTCAAACGTGGTAGATCTTCCACGAAAGATGAAATTCGGTGTAGGAGTCCCAAAACTGTGTAACGCCATCGTGCTACATATTCTTTAAGCTCACAAAGTTCTCTCGTATCATTCTTTTGCTACAGATTTCTTTTTCTAGTTCACTAGTTTACCGTAGTGGGCGTGATACTACATTTAATGCGCCGGTCCTACATTGGATTAATTCCTGTTGATTCTCGTTTTGTCTCCAATAAGAAACAAAAGTTTTGCGAAAATTTTCGAAAACCGCATTTATTTTTATCCGGATTTATATCGTATATAAGCGGCCATCGAATTCTAGAATTAGTATTAGCGGGATCATCTGCTTTCCCGATATCACAATCGTCGTCACGCCGACGTCTTTTAAGTACAAAACCGAAGTAAGCGTTCCTATTCTTTAATCCCCAACGTTCATTCGTTTTTCGATCTTTTAGCGTCATCATCGGTCATCAACATCGCCAGATCAATTCTTAGACCGTTCCTTAAAAATTAATGCTTTGCGAAAATTTTCTAACCGAATCCCGTTATCTAATTTCGACCAGTGTCCTTTAGGGAAGTCCATCATCTTGTTGAAAATCTAAGCCGCTACTTGAATTTTAACTTTGACCTTTTTTTTACTATAATTTATCAATTCATAACTTGCTACTGGAAGCTGGAAGATTAGTGCTACCGATTTAGATTTGTAATTTTGCTTCATAAGAACCATTACCTACTTTAATTATTCAACTTGTCAATTCATGAATTGCCATGGGACGATTATTGTTACAGAATTAGATTTGTAACATTCAACATTCTGATTATCTTCTGTACCTTTAATTTATTATTCACATTCAGTCAATACTTAGATTTGTTATTCGCCGCGGGAATATTAATTTTAAGTATCCGGTTGATTACCCTGCAAGTTAGTCATTTACGAATTCATATTGGACCCATTATTGCCCTCGGTCCTATGCTCATTTATTTATGTAATACATCTAGGTATAGTATCTCTTTTGTCAAAAAAACCACTGCCGGATTCAAGGTAAGAAGTTTGAATTAAATACATGCTTGTGAAGGTAATATTTTGTCAATGGTATCCGTTGGTTTGGTGATTGGATTGGAAAAATGAGTGAAATCAATTATTTCCACTAAAAAATGTAAACATATTTTTACAAACCACTGAAGGCCTTTCTAAAGCGCTAACTATATTGCTTCCTTTCAGGAGAATTTATTCACATCGCTAATATATCGCAACCATCAGTAATATTTTGCTCAGTACAATCAAGTTCAGTGGCACTTAAAGCAAAGGATCGACTGAAGAAGACACCCAAAATTGTAATAATTAACGACAAATCAGATTATAGAGAATGCCAGTCAATGGAAAATTTTATATTGGAAAATATTTCGAAAAATTTCGATTTTAATAAATTTATTCCACATCCGCTAAACGTAAGGGACGATGTTGCATTTGTTATGCATTCTTCTGGAACGACTGGATTACCAAAAGGTGTTATGCTAACACACTTTAACTATAATACGACTTTTGGAATCTTTAAGTAAGTGTATTTTTACCACTGATAAATGGAAAGTGTTAATTCTTTCAAGCCTCACTCGAGCCACTGTTCAGCATGCACAAGTCTCACTGGCCGTTATACCATTATTCCATGCATATGGTTTGTTTTTGTTATGTGAAAGAATTTTGTGGGGCGGACAATTAATACTAATGAGCAACTTTGATCCACATATATATCTTAAAACGATACAGGATTATAAAATCGAAAATCTGTCCATAGTACCTTCTATTGCAAACTTTTTAGCTAAAAGCGAGATAGTGAATAAATACGACCTATCGTGTGTAAAGGTAATATATTGCGGTGCTGCTCCATTAAGTAGAAATGTTCAAGAAGGGTTAATTGAACGGTAAGAATAGATTTCCTCTCAAATGGTGTGAAATTCCATTTCGGATACAGTTCACCCAATCATTCATACACGCTTTTTGAAGCGGCACATTTAACATTGCTTTACTTTCTATTTCAACAGTCTGAAAGTGGATCAAGTTAAGCAAGCATATGGAATGACGGAAGCAACTCTGGGCCTTATAATTCATTCGGATATCAACAAGACTGCTCCAAATTCATGTGGTCGCGTTTTGCCAAACGTGTCAGTAAAAGTTGTAGATATTGATACGGGAAAGTCATTAGGCCCAATGAAAACTGGAGAATTATGGTTTCGTGGTGACGTAATAATGAAGGGGTATTATAATAATCCGGAGGCTACAAGAAATGCAATTGATGAAAACGGATGGCTGCATACAGGGGACATAGGCTATTACGACCATAATCATATGTTCTATATAGTAGACAGACTTAAAGAATTAATAAAGTGTAAGGGGTATCAGGTAAATTTTCTAATCGCCCCAAAGGTTTCAATGGTAATGTAAGTTTTTAGGTAGCTCCCGCAGAATTGGAGGCCATATTGTTGAGTCATCCGAAAATAGCAGATGCTGGAGTAGTTGGTATTTCAAATGAAAGATATGGAGAGGTGCCGTTTGCTTTTGTTGCGAAAGCACAAAATCAAAGTCTATCAGAAAGCGAAGTGGAAAGTTTCGTGGCCGGTATAGTTCTTAATGTACGTACCTTTTAATGTGCCTATATTCTTTGTTTTAGAGCAAGTGTCACCTTATAAACGTTTGGGAGGTGTGAAATTTGTCTCTAATATTCCTAGAAATCCAGGAGGTAAAATTCTTCGTCGTTACTTACGAGATCAGTTTTTCATCCAGAAATCAAACTTGTAATGATAATTGTATACCTAATTGATGGAGCAAGTTTTGCGCGGTTTATAGAAGTTGCTTTAAATAATTAGGATAGTTGAATATCTGGATTATGGAGAATTGGAATTGCTGCGAACCTATTCCCAAATTGGTGTCTCATCGCACTATGATCGGATTTCACAATACATTCCGTTTTAGAATTCTTAATTTTTATTTCAATGTAATAAAGTAATGTTTGTAATGATTATAATAATATGAATCCTTATTGCAGTAAATTATTATCAAACATAAGAAAACCAAAGCTTGCCTGAGTCCGCCACCAATTATTTTGTAATTGCTTACATTTTACATATCAATGGATATGAAAAAGTAATATGAAGTGAATTCTCTTTTCAGACACCAGACATCGACAGTTGGAAGACGAATAGATTGTGTATTATAGTGTTGCAAATGAGTTTTTGAGGAAATTGGAAACAAAAATAAAATAATTATGCATAAACATTTCCACAATTACAAAATACTGTGAATGATAAAAAGTTTTGCAAGAAGTTCAGAAACTTTCGACAAGCATGGTTGTCCCTAAAAAAATCAAAGCAAACTCTCCAGAATTTAACTGCACGTCTGCTTGATCCGCTTTGAGGAAGCGACCAGTACCGCACTAACCGCAACCTATGGTAATGCCCTCAACGGGGAAGAACCAAAAGGGAAGAAGAATGTTGTTTGCTATAATTGTCAAAAAAGAGGACATTTTTCAAAAGAGCTACCCAGGAAGAAGATGAGTAGTGATCCTGAAAAGGTGGATCGGGACCATCTAGCATTCAGCATTCAATGTAGAAAATGATAAGATAATTGAGTAAGTCAAAAGTGACGAACTTGGATGGACATTAGATAGTGGAAAATCGGCACATATGAGCCCATTTAAGAAGTTCTTCTCTACTATCGAACCGACAAACTAATTCAATGTGAAGTTCGATAATTACGAAGAAATACCTGTTAAAGGAATAGCTACCGTCGCAGTAGAATGTTTGTTAGACAACAAAAGGGTGCAAAGTGTAATAACTAACGTGTGGTATGTCCCAGGTTTAAGGAAAAACTTGTGCGATTCGAAGATCAAATAATAGTTTGTAAAGATTATTTGATCCTTGAATCCGCACATGCGTCTACTTTCCTCTTTTCAACTATCTTTGTCTTGTTATTCTCTTTTACAAACCCTTGCCCTTTTTAGTCGAAAAGCAATTTTTTCAAGTTTCAAATAATTACTGCAGTTATGCAAAAATAAATTCGGTGGTGTTGATAATGCAACTGAATATAAAAATGAAGAGTTTAAAATGTTTTTAGTGAACAAAGGCATCGAACTTGAAACGTATGCTCCATACTGCGCACAAATGCCAGCAAGGTCAATGTTTATTTATGGGCAGAAGCTGTGAATACTATAGAGTGTACATTTAAATCGAGGCACAAACAGTCGTACTTACACCAAACTCAACACCATACGAATTATGGACAAAGAAAAAGCCCTCGATCATACATATGAGAATATTTGGTAGTGGAGCATTAATGCATATTGCTGACACACTGAAAACCATCTGGGAACCAAAAAGCAAGGAATTAGTGCTGGAGGGTTACGAAAATGAGTCACCCAATTACAGGCTTTTTGATCCAGTGTGAACGAAAAAATAAAATTGGTTATAAAGGCAGATGGTTTTGGTGAAGGGATTTTTAGAGTGTTGAATTCCGCTGCGGCGTGAGGTACTACCAACTCGGTACCAAATTTTGAAAGTACTAAGCGAATTTGTTAAACAAAGTGGGGTTAGGCACTTAAAAAGTACCAATTAAGTGCGTGAAGTATTTCACAACGGAGTAATAAGGCGTAAAATACGTTTGATAAACAATATTTTATATCGGCATGTATAAACCAGATGTCCATTTAATGCTTTTAAGTGCGAATGAACTCAAATAAGTGACGCTAAATATTAGCAACGAAGAAAGGAGCTGCACGAGTAAAACAGCGAGTCTCCTAATATTTTTACAAAACTAACATTATTAGAGGGCAACAGAAAATCGCCTTGTTGTTACCTCGCCCCGGGTTTATTTAAGCCGCTGTGTTGTTTATATAAAAACTCGCTTTGTTGTTAAAATTGGAATTTTTATGTGTGAATTTCACACCAATTAAAGAAGAAATTTAAGGCAACTCAACTCGAGGCGAACCACGAATTGAGACACCGTTGAAGGAGCTGTCCGATCAGCACGTCCTTTATGCAAGCGGCGCAACGCAAGTTATCGTCAACGTTATCGTACTAAGG
Source organism: Pyrocoelia pectoralis (assembly GCA_036250285.1). Lineage (NCBI taxonomy): Eukaryota > Metazoa > Arthropoda > Insecta > Coleoptera > Lampyridae > Pyrocoelia > Pyrocoelia pectoralis. Next base: position 63,249,396 of record CM070075.1, on the reverse strand, counting down.
TACACTAAATATCAGGTACTGTCCTGTAAACTGTTATTTATTTAGACTCATAGTGAACAAAAACTGAATTTTATAGATATTTTTATTAATTGCGTTTGAATTAAGTTAAAATATAAGCGAATTTTACGCAACATTTTTTAATCTTAATGTCACGTTTTTTGCTAATAAGCGATAAATTGACCATTAATTTTTATTGTAGGTAGAATTTAAGTTTGTGTTTTTTTAGGAATCGTACCTTTTGTTTATTTTATTAGCTTTGTAATAAATGAATTATTGGTTTTGATTTTAGTAGATTTCTCACTAATTTTTACCGAACTGTAACGAAAGTAAAAACGTAATTTGTTTAAAAGCGGCGCAAAATGAAAGGTTAAGGACCTCTTCAAACTTACTGGAATCGTCATAAATAAGCATTTTTAGTTGGATAAATTCATTTTTTCCAAATTAATTAATGAAAGCAATCTTTAATAATAATATTTGCACCTTAGTGAATTGATGAAGTTTCACCAAATTTAGAATTAATCCTTTTTATCCCTACTGAGCTAGCCTGGGAAGAAAAAAGTGCGAAAGGTAGGTCCAAACGTACTACCAAGAGAGAAAAATTACCGAACCTTTTACCACGAATCTGAAAATCTTTATCAACAATATTGTAACTTCCGTTACAACAGAACCCAGAAAACTAATAGAAAATGGCAAAACTTGTTACATTTAACTAAAGGATTTTTCTATTTTAAGGTGTTTGCTATTCTATGTAAGTAGGTATCTATTTAAATAACAATTTTTGGTTATTGGTCTGTGGTGTATTGTGTCAGAGTAAATCTACTCTTTGAAAACGTATTTCAAAACTATTTTTATCACCGATCCCCAGTACCCTAACAGTTAGGAAGAGTTTGGCGGGATGTAATTTAACAGCAATGAAGACAAACCTTATTCTTATTGTATGCCATTATGTCGTCAAGGATGGTCACTGAACAATTGCGAACAATGGATGCTGAAGGCATATTAATACTTATTCAGAAACCGAAAGCCCGGTAGTTATTGTTAAGAAGAAAACAGAGGGTGGGGGGTTAAGGTGGAGGTATTCGTATAAGTTTCATCATTAAAGTCGATCCTACGTACGAATTACTATCCTATGTAGCACCGTTTATTGGCGTTAGCTTGGCGGAATATTGGCGCAATATAGAGAGATTGGGCCAACATTGTCGAACTGCAGCCAATATTGTTTCAATATATTTTTGTAATATGGAAATACAATATTTAGGGAATATAAGAACAATATTTGCAATAATACGTAGTGTTTTTAGCTGTTGGATTATAATTAAAAATTGGTGTTGAAGAAAAGGATCAGCTAATTTATTAAAAAATTGATGAATTACAAATCTTACAATTCTGACGTTAATATTAGCCAATATGTAAAATTGTTCACATTTTAATGTTGGGACAATATTGTACATTAATATTCTACCAATATATTAGCAATCAAATGCCAATAATACACCAATATTAAATGCTATATATGGGATCTGTTACCTGAAACCGTTGATTGAAATTTCAATGATCGCTGAAACGCAAACAATTTTCAAATAATGTCAGTTGCAACTCTAGCTAAGGTGTTAGAATCTAGTCGAGGAAATAAAGCACTAAAATAAGCCAAACCTACCAAATTTTTGTAGTAAAACGGATTGAGATGGGGTTTTTTGCATTCGCTTCCTAAATTTATTAGGAAACTTTGTACCTACTTTTCATCATGTTTTCTTTCGAAATTGCATTTGTGCAGTCGAAAATGCATCCTTAAAAAAGCATTTTCATAGAAAAAATTCATAACTTCGTTATAAGCTTCTAGAATCGATTCAATTCGGGTTGAAGGGGGTTTTCGAGGTCGCTGATCCCGAATATGACCTCCAAATTGCCTCACCGCTCACCTGGGGCTCAGGATGCATGAGCAACGTCATCTCGGAAGCTTTTTCTGAAATTCACTCTCAAATGATTCTAGACATCTCATACGAAGTTTGTTTGGGTTTCTGATTCCAAATCAGGCATCGGCAACCGTCCCCCGCGTACCTGTTGCACCGCATCCGGGCATCAACGTCATCCTCTGAAGTTTCACTGAGTTTCAAGACTATAGGGAACCGAAAATTGTTTCCGGTTTTTTTTTTGGGTAGCTTAGGTCGAATGTGGCGCCGGATACTTGCTAACGGACACCTGGTGCATCACACCGCACACCGCAGCGACATCAACATCATCCTCTGGAGTTTCATTAAAATTTCAAGCCTAGTGAACCAAAAATAATTTGTAATTGCTAGGACGGGGTTCTTCCAGGACCTCTATCCAGACCTGACCAGCCGTGCATGGTACATAGCCCGCCTGCAGAGGCGGATTCCGAAGTTCTCCACGAGATTTTGAAACTACTCTTAATTACCAACCTTATATTAGGAGTTTTACATACAAATTTAATCTGTAATAAAAGGAACAAATTAAATTAAATTAAATTTAAACTAAATATTTTATAATATTAACTTCATACATTTGGATGATAATGTTATAAACAAAACTTACATTTTTTATATATATATATATCTCAATTTTATTTCACAAAATGAAAATGTCCACATCTATTCAAATGTTCCATTATAAGGTTTACCTCATGATTTCCTGATATGATGAAACAAGCATTAGAATGAAAGCATTTGAGCGAAAATTTCAAGCGAAACTCCAGAGGATGACGTTGATGCCACCGCGGTGTGGTGCACCAGGTATCCGTTAGAAAGTATCAGGGACCAGATTCGATCTGAGCGACCCAAAAAAACCCGAAAACAATTTTCGGTTCCCTATCTATAGGCTTGAAACTTCAGTGAAACTCAAGAGGATGACGTTGACGCTCGGATGAGGGCACTAGGTACGTGGGGGACGGTTTCCAATGCCTGATTTGGAATCAGCAACCCTAAAAACCCTCGGATGAGATGTCTAGAATCATTTGAGAGTGAATTTCAGAAAAAGCTTCGGAGATGACGTTGCTCAGCCATCCTGAGCTCCAGGTGGGCGGTGAGGTAATTTGGAGGTCATATTCGGGATCAGCAACCTCGAAAACCTCCTAGAACCCGAATTGAGTCGATTGTAGAAGCTTATAACGAAGTTATGAATTTTTTCTATGAAAATGCATTTTTCAGGATGCATTTACGACTGCACAAATGCAATTTCGAAAGAAAACATGATGAAAAGTAGGTATAAAGTTTCCTATTAAATTTAGGAAGCGAATGCAAAAAACCCCATCTCAATCCGTCTTACTACAAAAATTTGGTAGGTTCAGTGCTTTATTTCCTCGACTAATCAGTTGATAATACGTACTTACCTATACATATAATGGTCTATGAAAGCAGTAATTAGTTAGTGGATCGTTGTGCACTATAAAATACGACGGGTTGCGTTCGGAAATTGATTCTATGAGACTGTAAACTCAGTTTCGAACAGTAGTTTTGGCTCGTTGTTGTTTTTGCTCTACATAGGTACCGTATATTATAGACGAATGAACCCAATGAGCTCTGCAGAGAGGAAGCGAATATTCTTTGACATTTTGTAGACGAGAGCCAAAACAGCGAGAACCCTAAATAAAATTTTTTGAAATATTTGAAATAATACTATTCAATACTATAGAAACTGTAACGCCCTTGCGTTAATTTCCTAATTTATATTTGAAATATTCCTAATTTCCTTTACAGTAATGACTAATATTCTTAAAATTGCTACACTACAATGTAGAGAGCATCTGCTTTCATGACACATCATCTTAGCCCTATGTAACCTGAACCTTTGGAATTCTCTTTGTTCGCTAAAAGTAAGGATGACTAAATTCTTTTGTCTACTACTATGTTGCACGGCAGATGTATTCATTTCTTTGTCCCTTTGTACTAATTTGCTGACGTAGAACCCGCTGATTTATTGCCTTTAGGGTCCAGAGCCCATTTTCTCTATTCATTTTCTTCAGTTATTGACTCGCTTCGCTTCGATTCACATCGCTTCAATAATCAAGTCACATCGCTTCATTTTCTGTACCGAGAAGATTTGCATTTACTGAAACTCGATTAGTTCGGATTTTGTGCTAATTTATCTCAAAATTTAGTGAACATTCTTAACTTATGCTTTTAAGAAATCACTGAAATCGTACTTTTTACGTCTTATTTGTACAGTAAACAAAAGTGTACGTGAGTTCTTCTTTAAAACGCTGGATAAAAACTATACTATTCTCCAGGTTAGTACTGAATTTTCTGCTCAATGTGGTTACCTAATTTCGCTTTCCCTGTTTCTAGCGGTTTTACACCGGTAAAAACTAACTTAAATCTGCTACCATTTTCCTATATCTTTCTCCGAAATCTACTTCATCGTGACCGACGCTCCGGGGGAAACCAACTGTTTCTTCAATCCCTCGATCGCCGCTACGAAAACTCATCGAATTCAACTTTTACTATACCGTCGCTAAGTGAAAAACCAATTTCAGTTTTTCCCCTTTGTTACTTATTTTGAACCTTTTGTACCTTAATTTTACCTACTCAGTTATTTTTCTACTATTTTATTTAAAAGATTCTGTTTAAACATTAACCATTTTACCATTTAAAATTTGCTATATTTGCTATTACTGTAACGTAACTTTACCTTATTATTTCGTTTGAACTTTCTAAAGTAATATAGTTTATTTGCTAATTTAATTTTCTACTTGCTGAATATTAATTTGTTATCAAATTACCTTTAAATTCTCTTGAATTAACGTAACTATTTAAATTTGAACCTAATCTATATTTGGTATCCGATTTTTGAATCACAGGATAGTACTCGTGTAATTATTCATTTCGGCTCGCTGCTAGCGACCCTTGTTTTTATTTTGTTTAAGGACTTGGAAAACTGTGCACAGGAGTTCCAACATCCGACTCAACTTTACAAAAGAAAGGTAGGATTTTCCATTTAACCATCGATTACTGTCTATTGCATTTTTAAAGTCGCATCCCTATATCTCAATTTGATTGTTAATCTAACGTCATTTTACTTACCATTTTTGATTGACTTAAAGGTAGTTTAGACCCACGTATTTTGTGCTACAAATTTAGTTTATCAAAGTCATGTAATTATAATTTTTTTTGTATTTATAAAAAACTGTTCTTTTTTTTTGTAACATATTTTATTGGAATTATTCATTATAATCACCTTAAATTTATTTACTTCTCTTTTTATTGCTGAAACTACCCCGTTCTCTTTCAGAATTGACATCGTTACTGTTATAACTGTTAATACCTTCGTAATTCTGATTAGCAGCCTTATTTTCTAGAAGAATTACGTGGCGCCCTTTTCTTTACTTATTTTTTTTTCCTATTTTACTACCCCAAGTTCTTACTTTTTCGCTCATTATTGCTAACCTGCGACCACCTGTCTACTAGCACTGAGCTATTGCGGCATTGCTCCGTCTAATTTCGTTGCGACCCAATTCTTGTCGTAACAAAACATATCTACAGACGCATTTGTTCAGGAAGAGTTTTTAGCAGGAAGCACTGTTACTCTTTTATGATGGAAATTCTTTTGGTAAACTTAATTTACAACGCTTTATCGTTACGAAAACATATTATCTATAAACAAAGTTTTGTAAAACAACAAACTTAATAATCATTAAACAACCTTTATCTTATGAAATAATTAATACCGTACATGATAGTTGGAAAAAAAGATAAACTATTAGTATAAATACCTTTATTAAATATGTATTCACAGTAAATCTCTTGAGTGTGAGTGAGTATAAGAAACTATAATGACAGAGGAACATATTATTTATGGCAAACCGCTTAAAGTGCCAATCTCCAACAATTCGTTGGGAATGGATATACATAACGCTTTAACGCAAAGCAAAGAAGCTCCCCTATTTGTAAGTACAAGAATTATCTCTTATTTTTTTTTTAATAGCTACCACTTTGAGGAAAAAATTCATTTTTTGGAGCAATGCAATAAATTCAGTTTTTCTCGCCCTTTCAATTTAAAGTTCTTGTAATAAGATGCAGCAATAAGGAAATTGCTACATCTCTAAGTTTTGTTTTGGTACTTTGTACTCAGCTGTATAACGATCAAAATATTGTGGCTATTTATCATGGGGTCATCTCCGAAGTAATTGTAACACACTATGTATTGTATATTAATTCGTTGGCAAGTGGCAACAATATAGTGTTTACTATTATTTAATCAGTATGAAACTTTAAACCTTTCATATCTCTCCCAGTAGACAATGACATTATTGTTTGTACAATATAACAGTAACAGCAACAGTTGATAAATTTCTTCTATGAAATGAAATATAAAAAATCTTGTTGATTTGAAATGTCTTTGACTTTTTGCAAATCCAATTGATTTAAATCCCATTATGCTCTTCATACTAATTATTAAACCCAATAGACAATCTTTAAAAGCTGGATCTCCATGTAAGATAGCAGGCCGTGCTGGCAGCCTTGCGCCTGAAAACCAAGGGGTTGTTGAATAGCAGAGGTATTGAGATGGGACACTCCCGAATTCTGGGCGAGGCAGTTAAGCGACTGCCCAATCTAGAGGAGCGATCTGACTCCCTCATTCCTCAATTTAATATTAGCCAAAAACTACCATATCTTCTTAGATGCGGAAGTGGCATCCCAATTTGAGATATTTATCTTCACGGATGGATCTAAAACAATGGAAGAAACAGGTACTGGTATTTACTCCAAAGAATTGAACTTCCATATCACCCAACCACTGGTTAATTATTCTTCTTTCTGAGGTAGTTCCCTCTGCTATTGTACCCTCCAGTTTTAATTTCACTCTCTTAGGATGCCTGTGCCATTTAAAAAGTTTAGCATCTTCTCGATGGGAGTCCTTTTGTAATGTTCTTGGGTGTTATGTTTTTTTCCCAAAAAAACCTGTGCCTTAAATTATTGCTTGTACTCCTTTATGCACATTGGATCTTCTTTCAGATCAATTCTGTGTCCTTTGATTCCACAGTTCTTCGTTAGACCTATCAGAAAATTTATGTCTCCCTCGCAGATTTTCCGTTGATTGGGTAGTACTTCTAGTAGAGTCTAAGCTTACCTCTGACGAGAGATTTTCTTACATTCCGTTAGAATGGTTTTTATTTGTCTCCTCGCTATTTCAAGTGCCGACTGGGGTCTTATATAAACCATTTTTCGACCTTCTTCGGTTAGTAGGTACGTCGGCTGTTACGTTACACTTTATAGCTTTGTTTTGTTGTGTTTTGCCAACTAGCTAAGGTGCACTCCAACAATAGGTGAGAGTTCACTTCTTGTAGCCCAAAGCCTAAAGTGCTGTCTTGCTGTCAGTTACTATTGAGAGTAGGTATCTTATTCAATTATTCTGTAATAAAAGTTGGACAATCGTGTCGCTCGAGAAGGTTTTTAATGCCAGATTTAGTGTTACTGTTTCTGGGGTACCTACGTTTCTTAGTCTCTGTGGAATGACTCCCATTAATCATACTCTTCAGTATGGTACAATCTCCTCTCTGTTGAATGTCTTTTTAAACTTTATTCACCGATTTCACCACCAAGTGGGAAGGGGGTATGTTTTTATAAGTATTAGATTTGGATTCGTTACTTCCATTTGCCACTTTCAATGTAAGCATTACGAATAGAAAGATTTCCATAAATTTACTACATATACAACTAGGTCACGATTCCTTACAGATAGATGCAGCGTCAGGTGAAACTGTGACAAATAAGACCCTATTGAAGAACTCATGCCTTTTGGGCCAAAGCGTACGCAATTTTGGATTAAACAAGAAAGATGTAGTTGCTGTTTGCAGTGAAAACAGTTTATACTTTTGTAACCCAATTCTTGGCGCCCTGTATTGTGGTATTCCCGTAACTACATTTAGCCCTCATTACACAGAAGGTATCAATATTAAATTATTAATTTTCTACGTATTTTACACATGCTTTTAGGAGAATTGATGTACGTGGCCAACCTTTCGGAGCCATCAATAATATTTTGTTCGACTGAAGCTAGTTCGGTAGTACTGAATGTGAAAGATCGGTTAAAATCTATACCAAAAGTTATTATAATGGATACAAAAGACGATTATAAGGGATGCCAATCGGTAGAAAATTTTGTAAATGAAAACGTGCCGAAAAATTTTGACATAAATAAATTTGAGCCTCTCCCAGTAGATACCAAAGACGATGTTGCATTTATCCTATATTCATCAGGTACCACAGGGTTGCCGAAAGGTGTCATGCTAACACATTACAATTATAATGTATCTATTGCAATTTTTGAGTAAGTATTATTTTATTCACACGTCACTAGCAGGGTTTTGTTCTAGTAGTAAAATCTGAAATTGATTCATTTTGTAGTGACGTTATCCAATCAAGAGCACGTAATACAGCTGCCGTGGCTTTTGTTCCATTATATCACGCATATGGTTTATTCCTAGTATCGTTAAAGATTTTATGGGGTGGGATTCTTGTAATAATGAAAAAGTTTAATCCCGAACTCTATCTGAAAACTGTACAGGATTATAAAATCGGTGACATCAATATTGTACCATCCATCGCACAATTTTTGGTAAAGAGCGATTTGGTGAATAAGTATGATCTATCAAGTATCAAAGCAATATATTCGGGTGCAGCACCTTTAAGTAAGGACATTGAAATGGCTTTAAAAGATCGGTGAGTTTGCATGATCAGAGAGGAGCGCTCTCAAAAAGCATTAATTTGTACTAATATTAATCGTTTTCAATAGATTTAAAGTGAACGATATTCAGCAAGGGTATGGAATGACAGAAACTACAGTTGGAGCAATAAGTCACTTACATAACAAAAAGGAGAACAGTCCTGGTTCATGTGGTTGCATTTTACCAAGTCTTTCAGCAAAAATAGTAGACGTAGATACAGGAAAATCGTTGGGTCCTATGCAATCTGGTGAATTATGGTGCCGTGGTGGAGTGGTAATGAAAGGATATTTAAACAATCCAGAAGCAACAATAGATGCTGTAGATGAAGAAGGATGGCTACATACAGGCGATATCGCTTATTATGACAATAACTTTGTTTTTTACATAGTGGATAGACTTAAGGAAATAATGAAGTGTAAAGGATTTCAGGTAAAATTTATAGTCCTTTTGAAAATTGCGTAAGTGTAAGTAATTAATACAACCAGGTAGCTCCAGCTGAATTAGAAGCGATATTAATCAACCATTCGAAGATAGCAGATGCTGGTGTTATTGGTATTCCTCATGAGAGAGATGGTGAGGTACCGTTTGCTTTTGTTGTACCAGCTCAAAATCAGGTGGTAACCGAGAAGGAAGTTGAGGATTTTGTTGCAGGTAATTTCATGTTTTTCGAGTGAATTAAATTAATATATTTATGTTTTGTAGATCAAGTAGCGGTTTATAAACGACTTCGTGGGGGTGTAAGATTTGTTTCCCAAATCCCGAGAAACGCTAGCGGTAAAATTCTTCATCGGGTCTTGCGGGATGAATTTTTCAAGACGAGACCCAATTGCAAGAACTAACTACATGTACTTACATGTTCTTACGCAAACCACAAAAAATTATTTTAATAAAAATTCAATTCAATAATTCAAAGAGACGTTTTTAACATTTTTTATTCTTGATGCATTCCGTACACAAAGGCAAAATTTACAAATTTAAATTTCCCCGTAGACGTTCTCTAATAAACATATTTCCGAAAAACCCGTTATTCATAGAATATTGACACACGTTGAATTGTGTTTAAAAATGAAAATTTGAGTGGAATTACTTGTTTTCAACGAACTTCGTTCGTTACTGGAATCAATATTCCGTCCGTGCGTCCGTGCGTTGCAAGAGATGCGTATTATCTACAACCGAGTTAAGATATTTATGTATCTTATGTGATATTTTATGCTGATTCAAGATCCGGTCCCAATTTTTCGATATCTCAAATATTTTTCGAAATATTCGACTTTAAAGTCGAAATTTCGAAATTATCCAATTTTGTCTTTTTGAAAACCAGATTTTTTACACTTTCGTTACTGCGGTATTGGAAGTTCGTTTTGTAATCCAGGGATTTCAACTAGTTTTTTAATAATACAATTACTTATGGAGTTTCACCACAACGTTAGTACCTATAGAGAAAATTAATTATATTAATATAAATTGGTGCTGTGTAAAAAATTCTTCGCTTGCGTTATAGGTGCTAGATTATCTTTGCGTATTACAAAATAACTCTTGATTCATTAACTTACATTAATTAATTAAAATTGCAAACCGCATAACTAATATTAAGCTCAGAATCTCAAAAAATGTTGATAGTGTTTAACCGAAGAGCAGAAACATAAATCATTTGAGGCTTTCGTGGTTCCTCGATCTTTTCTTCCTATCTCAATGATTCTTAGTTTACAAACTCCGTGGAGTAAAAGCTTTCGGTTCTAACGCAGTTCTTAGTATTGTTGTAAATAAAGAGTATCTCACGGCAGCGTTAGGATTTCCAAATAAAAAAAAAGATCGAATCGTCCAACAAGGTGGCATGTGATGTTCCTTAGTGAAATATCCTTGAGCGCTTGCCTTTTAATATGTGTGTTTCCGACCTCCACTTTTACATTAAATGCTGAGAACAGGCTCTTAATATTCAGCGACTACACAACGTCAACCGTAATAACGTACGCGAAAGAACGAATAATTAAATTGATTAAGAATAATAAGAGTGGCCGCTTATGGTGTAGTGGATGTACTGTTCGTATACCACTAAACTACACCTGACGATCTCGGGTTCGAATCCCGACCGAATGGTGTTAAAAATACCTCCGGACATGGATGTTTGTTAGCGTATAGGGTTAATGATGAGAAAATTTTGGAACGATTAAAGAAAGATATGCCGTGAAGTGCTTAATTCTTGTTTTTTTACTTTTTTTCTGTAGGTTTCTCTAGGTGGAGGATTATCTGTCTTGAGACTTTATTGTATCCCTAAATAAGGTCGATTGTTAATAAGATGTTAAAGCTTAGTAAGAATATGTGGCACAATTTTTAAGGACTCGCGGGCCTATATTACCAATATTACCATAGCTACAACGTATTTTAACAAGTATTGCTATATGAACATACAGAGAGCGTATAAAGTTTCAAAACCTTTTTTTTTCTTTTTTCTCGTAAGAATTTGCGAAAAACGCTTGAACACGTCAAATTGATTTATTTTGAAAGAAGTATTTTGAGACCATTTTCATTTTTCCACCCCCCTCCGTTTTCAAGTAATGACGTCAGAGCCATTTTTTTTAAATACAACCCCCTCCATTTTTTAGTGTATTTGGATAGATCATAGAATTCTGATTTAAGTAATATGTACATTTTAGCTTGCTGGCCAATAGTTTCCGAGATATTAATTTTTGAAAGTAAAAAATGTAGACTGATTATTGGTAATACTGATTGTGCTATTTTGTCCCTAATCAATATTTTTCCGTTATTATTACTTTTGTGACTTGTTTAGTACCTACGTATTAAAAAGAAATCATTGGTATTTTTTTCTCGATAAGGATTTTGTTTTTGTTGATGATCACCGATTCCCCATTACAAAACAGCGCAATCAGTATTACCACTAATAGTCTACATTTTTTACTTTCAAAAATTAATATCTCGGAAACTATTGGCCAGAAAGCTAAAATGTTCATATTTACTTAAATCAGAATTCTATGATCTATCCAAATCCACTAAAAAATGGAGGTGGTTGTATTTAAAAAAAATGGCTCTGACGTCATAACTTGAAAACGGAGGGGGGTGGAAAAATGAAAATGGTCTCAAAATACTTCTTTCAAAACAAATCAATTTGACGTGTTCAAGCGTTTTTCGCAAATTCCTACGGGAAAAAAGAAAAAAAAAGGTTTTGAAACTTTATACGCTCTCTGTATAATAATATAGGTATAGTATGTGTAACATATGGTTATACTGTTAACAGTGATAACTAGCTTAAATTTCTTACCTAACCCAAAACTACTAAAGGTAGGTAGGTATATATTGTGTATCATAGTTTACTTTTTTTTCGCAAAAACTCTCGCAATTTCCCTCTCACTATCTTTCCTGTTGCATTTTTGGGAATGGTATCGATCAAATACACTCCACCTCGAAGTTGCTTCTCCTTTGACACAATACCTAAAAGAAACCGTATCACTTTGGATACCTTGTCAAAACTATCTTACCCTTTATATAAGTCAGAACTTCTTGTTCGGTTATATTCGCATCTGGTTGAGTAACAATAAAAGCAGTTGGAAGTTCTCCGGCCACCAAATCTGGTTTTCCAACTACGGCAGCTTCTGTAATCCCAGGATATTCAACTAGAAGTGCTTCTAGTTCGGCAGGGGCCACCTAAGAGAGATTGTACTGGGATAATACGATTTCATTTAATTAGGTACTTATTTACCTGGAATGATTTGTATTTTATCAGTTCTTTAAGTCTATCCACTATATAGAGATATTCATCTTCATCATAATAACACGCATCTCCTGTGTGAAACCAACCACTCTTATCAATGGCCTTCTCTGTAGCGTTAGCATCTCCCATGTAACCTTTCATGACAGTTTCACCTTTAATACATAATTCACCTATTTTGTACGGTCCCAAAGATTCTCCAGTATCTACATTAATTACTTTTGCTTTTGTAAAGGATAACAATTTTCCTACTGAAGATATCTTTCCACTGCGCAATGGAGTTAATGCTGTTATTATAGTTGTTTCCGTTAGTCCATAACCTTGTCGAACTTCCTGAATGTTAAATCTACAGTAAAAATGTAACATTTACTGAGAATGGTACAACAAATTACCTTTCTAATGCTTTACAGGTTATATGGGTTGATAAGGGACTTCCACCAACTGATAATTCGGTTAAACTTGATAAATCGTAGTTTGCAAGTGCCTCACTTTTAACCAACTGTGCCATAACTGTTGGTACAAAACATGCGTATCCTATTCTGTACTTTTCAATAGAACTCAGTAATAACTGTTCTTTGAATCCTTGCATTAGTATAATGTGATGGCCCATGGTAAGGAATTGTAAAGTTTTCCAGAAACCATAACCATGGAAAAGTGGTAGGATGTTTAGAACTGCACCTCCAGGTTTGACGTGGAGGCCAAGATTACAATTTGAATCTCTACGCAAATTCACGAATTATGTTACGTACCTACTTGTTTAAGTATATAACACACCCACTCTGAATAAGCCTTATCATTATATGTCTATGGGTTAACATAACACACTTAGGAAATCCTGTGGTACCAGACGAGCATAACACTACAGCAACATGATTATCTCTATCAAACTGTTCTAACTGGAAATTAGTAACGTCTAAATCTTCAGCAGTAGAAAATTGAATAAAGTTAGTCAAAGTGACAGCCTCTTCGGTGATGACAGTGCCGTTTAGAATTATAATTTTTTTAATGAATGGCAACTTTTGCTTCAGTTTTATAATTTTTTCTAATGTTTGTTCAGAACAAAAAATTATTTCAGATTTCGTAATGTTATATACGTGAAGAAGTTCCCCTGAAACAAAAATATCTAAAATTGTAAGAGAAATCATCATTATACATACGTTCTGTTTGGTTTGGATTAGTAGGTGCCACAATCATTCCCACATACCAAGCAGCAATTACAGGGAGTAGGTAATATAGGTTGTTTTCGCTACAAATCGATATAACTGTTCCAACTGGATACCCATCTCTTCTGAAACCGTTTGCCAGGTGACAAGTCAACTTTAGCATTTCATTGTAGGAGATTGTTCGTCCAAATTCGGGATCGGTCTGTAAATGATGAAAGGTGCACTTGTATTATACCTTTGTAATACGAAAAAAATTCCCCGTCCAATAGGATAAAAAAAGTATACCGCTTCAGTTCATTAAGAAAAACGACTTCCGGTTAAACTGGAAATATTTTCGTTCGTTGAAAATGGTATAAAATAAAGTTCCTGTCAACAATACATCACAAAGATTTTAGCGAAGTGGATCCTCTTCTCAACCTAAGACACAGATCAATGTGTAGAATTTGTTAAGGTTAGCTTAATATCGCTCTACATAAGTAAAACAATGGCATTTAAATGACCTTATATTATACTAGCGGATAACCTGAAAGAGACGCTGTAAGTACATAACCGATAACTCAAAAAATTGTAGAATAATCAAAAAGGGATAACCTATAAAAAAGAAATAAAAGTTAACACAAGTTGCACAATTCAAAATTGCTTTGAAAAAAAGAGAATACAAATGGAAATGTAAACATCGATCTTCTTTATGACCTATGGACAAATCCGCCAAGTTTTGATATTTTGCTATTAATTGCCATTATTTATTTATTGAATTGTTGAACAATTTAGTCACTTGCGGTCATTATGTTATAGCTTTTCTTAATTGCCTGATGATACTCTCTTTTAGGGGAAAAGTTGAAACGGCTTAGGTACATGGCCCCGGATTCTAAATAATAACGGAAAATTGTAAATGGAAATTTGAGTATTATCAAACCTTTACATACTTTTTGAATATGAACTTGAAATCCATAAACTCTTCTAATCAGTATTCCCGTTGAGTCCTCCACTCAACGCTATTACGATAATTATACTAATAGGTACTAAGTAATGAACGGGAATACATATTATGTATATGTGCGGTATTTCGACAAGGAAAAGTGACATTATCTACTTACTATACAAGTTGGTATATTTCCATATTTCTTAAGTGAATTAAACAGGTACTGTCCAATCGTACCGCTTTCCAATGGGGAATGTGGTTCCGGTCCAATCAAAATATGTTCCTTTCTTTCCATTGCTCGTCTAAAATAATTAACAAAGTTAGAGTTAGACAGTAGATAGTATTTAACCGAAAAGTATAACTTTTTGACTTAACTATCCGTATTCAATATGCAGATCCTCTGCGTAAGGTTAGCTGTTAGTAAATAATAGTGTTGAATGAAACTAAACATTTTATTTACAACAAAATATTTTCAATATAAACTTACAATTACACTAATGTTTATCTATTGTAAAAATACTTGTAGGTATAAAACATTAAATTATTATAAATTACATTGAATTTCACTTAGCACTATGTACTAATTATATCCCTCCTTTCTTGTTTATTGCCTACTTTAACATAGATTGCGGTCAATATAACCCACTTATTTTAAGGACGTTTGTAGCTGCATTGTTCCAGGTTTTCTTTGGTCTCCCTTTGCTCAGTTTTCGAACGGGATGTGATTTTTGTTTGTTCGCCATGCGTGTTAGGTGGCCCTGATAATATTTATTCAAATCTTGCCTCTTTTGGTGACTCAGCTTCGGATACTTTACCGTCACCGCTTATAGCCTTCGATTTGTACCTTTTCTCAGGACCTTCACTTCCATATTACATTATGTCAAGATGGATTTGAAAATAATTTATATACATCCAATTGTGTCTCCTAGGTACTCCTTTTTTATGTATAAATGTGTGTTTTAAAGAGTAATCTAGTTAATACACTGTCTAATATTCCTCCGTTTATCTCTGGTTCTTTCTTTATCTTAATATCACTAGGATTCCCGTTTTTTTACAGTTCTATATTTTTCACTTCCACCGTAAATATTCACATTATGTTCAATTTTTTTTGTAGCTAGTTGTTATGTCATCCATTATCACCGTGGAGGGTATTGAACTATTTCTTCCTATTTCAAAGATTCTTAGTTTACAAACTCGATGAAGTAGCAAGTTTCGATTCTAAGTTCTTAGTATTTTCAATCGTTACAGTCGGTCCGTGCGTCCTTCGCATGGTTCCCAGTGTGATAGTGCAAAGTTAAACACCTAAGTGAACTTTTACGCTGATTTCAGATCTGCAATCTGCTTTTCAATATCTCTAATACTTTTCGATGTAATATAGAATGCCTTGCGTGCAGGGGCGCAACGCGAATAACCTCCACAACCGTCATGGAGGCCCTCCTAGGTCTGCCTCCACTGGATTTCCATGTGAGAGAGCAGGCCATGCAGACAGCCTTGCGTCTGAAAAATAAAGGGCTGTTGAACAGCAGAGGTATTGAGGTGGGTGGTGGGTCACTCTCCATTTCTGGGTGAGGCAGTCAGGCGACTGCCTATACAAGAAGGACGATCTGACTTACTCATCCCTCGATTCATACTAGGGAAAAACTTCCACATCTTCTTTGATGCGGAAGTGGCATCTCAACCAGACATATCCATCTTCACGGATGTACCTAAAACATTGGAAGGAACAGGCACCGGAATTTATTCCAAAGAATTGAACTCCATATCAGCCAACCACTAGGCAGAACTAGCAGGAATAACGCTTACTGCAAAAACAATTCTGATGCACAGCATAACGAATAAAATTATTAGAATTTCCAGTGACAGCAGAGCCTCTCTGCAGGCACTAAGTTGGTCAATACAAAATCTCTTCTAGGCTGGTTTCCGAGTGTCACCAAGTGCTAGAGCGTGACTAAAAGACTAGAAGTGACAAACGGCAATACCCTTGAGTTCATATGGGTCAAAGGGCATGCTGTAACAATAGGTAATGAAAAAGCCGATAAGTGAGCCCGACTAGAAATCCAAGCCCTACACAAGGCTAGGTGGAACTTGATCTCAGACTGCCGTCACGCGAGAGCGGTCTTCAGAGGACCCTCTCGTAGTCTGGCGCGTTCTGGCACAGGGCTATCCAAAAAGAATGTGCTGCTATTTGTGAGCATATTTTCTGGGCACTGTAAACTTAACAAAAGCATATCCACCGCATGGGCTTGCTCGAATCACCATCCTGTAGACTGTAGAGGATGCTATATAGACGCCGACACAGCGCAACACATACTTTGTGGGTGTCCCGTACGCGTCGAATTAAGAAGATCTATATGTTGGAGGAATCCTGACCGGACATGGCAAGGATCAGAGCCGCCTCTCCGTCCAGCATCCTCAGGTTTATCTCACGTGTGGGATGGCTTGAGTGACGTTGCGGAGTCGAACGACTCTAATCAGGGGGCACAAAGGGCCTGAATAGGTGACCCACATGCGCGTGGGCTTCTGACCACCCTCCCATCGTAATCCAGAATCTAGAATCTCGAAATGGTCACATAAGCAAATTTTGACTTTATGAAGACCTTAAACATGGATTCTATAAAGATGTTTACGCCTATTAAAAAAGTCAATGCCTTTAATTCCATGGTAGGTAAATGTCCAATCGTAGTTCATTATAATCTTTTGGCAAAATTTAACAATAATAATCAAGCAATTTTTTTGTTGATTAATTTAATAATAATAATGCTTATTAAATGTTTCCATTATTTTATACCTATATTGTATAATTATTAAAAAAATTCTCAATTTTGGACATAATTTGAAAATTCGGTATTCGAAGTTCGTTTTGTAATCCCGCGGATTTCAACTGGTTGAAAAAACTTACCATGGCGTCAATACGCTCCCGCTTCATTTCTTATGTTCCATTGTTTAGGAATTCGGTTTCCAATATGCTTTTTATTAAAGAAACCCGCCACTATCTGTATCCCATGATTCTTCTTTTTAGCAACTTTATTCCTTCCTCTGTTAATAATTATGTTGTTTGTTACTGTATATATCTCCCATTCACCTGTTCTACCGCATAGTTGGTAATTTTGTGTTTAATATTTCTCATCTCATCATTCATAACGTTTTCTTCCTTTTATGTGCCTTACAGTATTTTTGTTTTTCTTTAGTAAAAGTTTTAGCACTCTTTCTAGTTTCCTAACCTGTCTTTTTCAACTTCTTCGCCAAATTCTTTTCATTATTCTCCTTTTGTCTGTTTTACAATTTCTTTCACTTTACCATCTACTTTGATTTTAATTTTTTTCCATACTCTTAATGTGTTTATTAAGATCTGAATTTCTTTACTGTTGCATTGTTGTTATCCACTACTTTCCTCCCTTCTTAAAGTCTGGAAGTCAATAAATAAATTTCGGCTCTCTTATAGACTCTTGCATCGATTATTTTTTTTGGAAGTTACCTTATGTATCGTAGATTTTTCCTTATTCCCCCTTTTGTGTGGTTCACCCTCGTTTGGTACAACATTGTGGTGGTAGCCAATTTACAGTATTATGATTATCGTGTACAACACAACCTATTCTTGTCTTAGCAATTTCCTTCTTTGCACTAAACCGTTCTCTCTTCTCTTGGTTTCAGTTACACCCAATAAGCTTCAATTATTTAATCTAAAGTCTTCAATCATTTTGTTATTGTTTTATCTAGTTCACGTTTTCTCCACATGTAGTTTGGTTATATAGTTTTTCGAATGTTCACTTACTGTCCGTTTTCCTTCCCTCCTATTGATTTCCCCACTCGTCTCTTTTCCGTTAGCGGACTCAAGATATCATATACACTGTGTTCATTTTAAAACTTACCACCCCTGTAACTTAAAAACCGCAGTAACTTTCAACATTCGCGGGGACACGTCGATTTTTATTTTAGGGGGGAACGTTTTTGACAGTGAAGTGGTCTTGATATGTTCATCCCTCTAACCCCTAGCAACCCCAATTTTAAAATCTCAAATGCAACTACCCCACTTGTTATACATCATTTGAAAGCCCCTTTCAATACCAATACAACAGTGTATTCCATTTGAAAATTGGGCGAGATTTGAATTTTTTTTTTTATTTATTTTTTTTTTTTTTTTACAGTGCTAGTAATGAATGTGCACGACAGACAGCGCAAATATTTAACGAGAGGCATCCAAATAAAAATATTTCGCATGTTTACGTCTTACAACTTGTGCAAAAGTTTAAAGAATCTTCATCAGTATGCAATGCCAAACGAAATACAATGATTGGTTGTTGACCCATAACTTTATCAAATCTCACCCAATTTTCAAATGGAATACACTGTTGTATTGGTATTGAAAGGGGTTTTCAATGATGTATAACAAGTGGGGTAGTTGCATTTGAGATTTTAAAATTGGGGTTGCTAGGGGTTAGAGGGATGAACATATCAAGACCACTTGACTATCAAAAACGTTCCCCCCTAAAATAAAAATCGACGTGTCCCCGCGAATGTTGAAAGTTATTGCGGTTTTTAAATTACAGGGGGTGGTAAGTTTTAAAATGAACACAGTGTATTAAGCAACTTGTATATTATTTAAGTTTTCCATCCTTTATGTTGTGCCACTGCTAAGTCGTATTGGTTTTACAAAGTTTTGTAACTACTCGTAGTTGAGGTGAATTTGTAACAAACATTTTTTAATGGAGCAACCCCACAGGCTTTTGTAGAACCGTCCAATAAGGTGACCTGTGACGTTCCTTGGTGAAATATCCTTGACCGCTTGCCTTTTAATATGTGTGTTTTCGACCTTCATATTTACATTAAATGCTACGAACAAATTCATGATATTCAACGACTTAACAATAACAAGCGTAATAACGTACGCGAAAAAACGAATAATTAACTTGATTAAGAATAATGACAAGACTTTGGAACGATTAAAGTGAAGTGCTTTATTCTTGTTGTTAACTTAATTAACTGTCTTGAGACTTTATTGTATTCCTAAAAAAGGTCTATTGTTAATAATATGTTAAAGGATAGGTACTACTTAGTATCAATATGTGGCACAATTTTTAAACACTTGTAGGCCTATATTACCATATAGTTACAACTTTTTTAACAATTACAATATGAACATAATACTTAGTATAATATATTTATAACATATGATACTGACAACCATCTTAACTTTCTTATGCAACCGAAATTTACCACTAAAGGTAGGTATGTGTGTATTATTGTTTACCTTTCTCTTGCAAAATCTCTCGCAATTTCCCTCTTACAATCTTTCCAGTTGCATTTTTTGGAATGGTATCGATGAAATACACTCCACCTCGAAGTTGCTTCTCCTTTGACACAATACCTAAAAGAAACCGTATCACTTTAGATACCTTGTCAAAACTATCTTACCTACCCTTTATATAATCCAGAATTTCTTGTTCGGTTATATTCGCATCTGGTTGAGTAACAATAAAAGCAGTTGGAAGTTCTCCGGCCACCAAATCTGGTTTTCCAACTACGGCAGCTTCTGTAATCCCAGGATATTCAACTAGAAGTGCTTCTAGTTCGGCAGGGGCCACCTAAGAGAGATTGTACTGGGATAATACGATTTCATTTAATTACTTATTTACCTGGAATGATTTGTATTTTATCACTTCCTTAAGTCTATCCACTATATAGAGATATTCGTCTTCATCATAATAACACGCATCTCCTGTGTGAAACCAACCACTCTTATCAATGGCCTTTTCTGTAGCGTTAGCATCTCCCATATAACCTTTCATGACAGTTTCACCTTTAATACATAATTCACCTATTTTGTACGGCCCCAAAGATTCTCCAGTATCTACATTTATTACTTTTGCTTTTGCAAAGGATAACAATTTTCCTACTGAAGGTATCTTTCCACTGCGTAATGGAGTTAATGCTGTTATTACAGTAGTTTCCGTTAGTCCATAACCTTGTCGAACTTCCTGAATGTTAAACCTGCAATAAAAATGTAGAATTTATTCAGAATAGTGGAATAAACCACCTTTCTATTAGTTTAGCGACCACATGTGTTGATAAAGTGCTTCCACCAACGACTAATTCGATTAAACTTGACAAGTCGTAGTTTTCAAGCTCTCTACTTTGAGATAAGCGTGTCATAACTGTTGGTACCAGACATACACATCGTATTTTGTATTTTTCAATAGAACCTAGAAATAAATGTTCCTTGAATCCGTGCATTTGTATAATATGATGGCCCAACGTGAGGTACCCTAAAGTTGTACCAATACCATAACCATGGAAAAGTGGTAAGATATTCAAAACCGCACCTGCAGATTCGACCTGGCCGCCAATATTATTACTTGGATCTCTGTACAAATTTAACGTATAGTAAGTAGGTACCTACTTGTAGAAGTAACAAACCCGCTCTGATTAAGCCTTATCATCATATGTTTATGGGTTAACA
This sequence comes from Pyrocoelia pectoralis, assembly GCA_036250285.1. Taxonomy (NCBI): domain Eukaryota; kingdom Metazoa; phylum Arthropoda; class Insecta; order Coleoptera; family Lampyridae; genus Pyrocoelia; species Pyrocoelia pectoralis. The sequence continues at coordinate 63,228,450 of CM070075.1, read as the reverse complement.
TGACACACTTGGGAAATCCTGTGGTACCAGATGAGCATAATATTATAGCATCATGATTGTCTCTATCAAACTGTTCTAACTGGAAAGCATCTAAGTCTTCTACAGTAGACAGGTAAATAAAGTTATGCAACGTGTCAGCCTCTTCGGTGACGTCAATGCCGTTTAGTATTATAATTTTTTTAATAAATGACAATTTTTTCTTGAGTTTTAGAATTTTTTGCAACGTTTGCGTGGAACAAAATATAATTTCTGGTTTAAAAATGTTATATAGGTGAATAAGTTCGCCTAAAACAAATATGTCTGAAAATGTGAGGAGAAGTTAGCACTACATACGTTCTGTATAGTTTGGATTGGTAGGTGCTACAATCATTCCCACATACCAAGCAGCAATTACAGGGAGTAGGTAATATACGTTGTTTTCGCTACAAATCGATATAACTGTACCAATTGGATATCCATCTCTTCTAAAACCGTTTGCTAGGTGACAAGTTGATCTTAACATTTCTCTGTAGGAAATTGTTTTTCCAAATTCGGGATCGGTCTGTAAATAAAATGTCGGCTATTGGAACACATTAGATGCTCATTTCGTGGATTGGAGTAAATTCCACTTTGAGAGGTTTCATGGTACCTAATGTAGTTGTCTATTTGTGTTACTTTTTAATACCATGGTAAGAATATAAATCGATCTAAACAAAAGTCATCCATATGGTTTACAACAAATTCACACTACTTTAGGCAAGGTAGTATGTTCGTAAAATTTATAACATTAACATTAACATTAATCAATAGCAAAAGAGATGGTGATCATTAACCGGAAAATGGTATATAATACGAACTTGGTTTCCCGTAGCCTACCTGACTGAAACATTACAAGATATTGTTATGTTGGTATAGCGACAGTTTGCAAACGCACTACGGTACGTACTATAACATTTTTTCGTAGAACAAATGGTAGAATGAAGCTACAACATGGAAATTTATGATTGTCAGTCCGAGCAATAAATTCAAAATCGAGGTAGCCTTGTGTCTGATGGTCTTCGACCCGTCTTAAGTAAGGCATCTCGTGATCCCTGAATTGAGTTCAGCAGTAGAAGTGTTAGTGAAAGAAAATCGTAAGGTGATCCTTTGATGATACCAACGACTATTAATCTTTGATGATACTATAGGCATTTCAGTTACACTAACACAGCGATTGTAAAGGGCATTACAATAGTTTGGATAGCTGATGTTACATCTGAATGGATTAGGATGGGAGGGTGGTCCGCAGTCCACGTGCGCTTAGGCCACCTATTTGGGCCCTTTGTGCCCTCCCCGATCAAAGCCGTCCGAGTCCGCAACGTCACTTAACCCATCCCAAGCGTGAGGCAAACCTGAGGATGCTAGAAGGGGAAGCGGCTCTGATCATAGCCATATCCGGCCAGGATTCCCCCAACGTGAATCGTCTTAATTTAATGAATACGGGACACTCTCAAAGTATGTGGTATGCCGTCTTGTCATCTGTGTAGCATCCTCTACAGGACGGTGATGCCCATGCGGTGTACGTGCTTGGTAAGTTTACAGTGCCCAGAAAGTATGCCCACGAGTAGCCCCAGGTTCTTTCTAGATAGCCCTGTGTAAAAACGCGCCATGCTACGAGATGACCCTCTGAAGGCTGACCTTGCGTGACGGCAGTTTGACATCAAGTTCCACCTAGCCTTGTGTCGGGTTTCGGTGTCTTAAGTTGTTTACAGTTGATACTGACAGTGGAAGAGCCGCCTCGGGCCATAAAACAGTGGTTTTGAGGCTAGGCGGGCTAACTTATTGGTTTTTTTATTGCCTATTGTTCCAGTATGCTCTTTGATCCATACGAGCTCGAAGGTATTGCTGTTTGTCACTTGCTCTAGTGCTTGGTGACACTAGAAAACAAGCCTAGACGTGATTTTATTCCTGATTATTTTATTCTTTATGCTGTGGCTGTTCCTTCCATTGTTTTAGATCCATTCGTGAAGAGGGATATGTCTGGTAGGGATGCCACTTCCGCATCAAAGAAGATGTGGTAGTTTTATGGAGCTTTATGGAGGTGAATGGAACTTAAACATCAATTGTTTTCTTAGGCTTATTTTTTATTTTGACGTCTTCACGTCGTTTACAAACTGAATGATCGAAAAGTTGAGCATTAAAGAACGTGTTAAAGTTATTGAAGCCTATTACGAAAATGGACGTTTAAACAAAAGTGCATTTCCCGCTCTTCGTGATTTTTCGGACCTCATAATCGACCAACCGAGAGTGCTATTGGTAAAATTGTGAAGATATTCCAAGAAACTGCGGGTCTATGGAGATGCTAAGAAACCAGTACGGCCTCGTGCAGGGCGCTTACCCGAAAACATTTGATGCAGCGGGGAAGAATGTGGCCGAGACCGCAAACACCTCTATTCGACATCGAGCACAGGAATTGTACTTGTGATCTGTGGTTGCATGCGTGAAAATTCAATTAAGGCACGAACTTAAAACGACCTGCAGAATATGGGCTGATGAAAATCCAAGGGCAATTGTCGAAACACCAATGAAACTACAAAAAGTCGCTGTGTGGTGTGATTTTTGTACTGGAGGGGCATTTTTCTTTGGAAATGATACTGGATATTCGGTCACAGTGAATGGCGAGCGCTACCGTACAATGTTAAACAACGTTGTGTGGCCAATATTGGATGATTATGACATCGACGACAAGTAGTTTCAACAAGATGGCGCCACATGCCACACAGTCCACGCCACAATGACTCTACTGTATGAGAAGTTTCCCAGGCGCACAATCTCCTGAAACAACGAAGTCAATTGGTCACCGAGATCTTGCGATTACACACCGTTGGACTTCTTTCATTGGTGCCATCCGAGGTGTAAAGTCTATGCCAACAAGCCAACCAGCAACTCAAAGACGAGAATTCACAGCACATTGATGATATTGAGGAGCAATATGCCGAGATGTTATAAAAAATGTCGATAAGCGGATCAACGTGGCAAACATTTGGCGGATATTATCTTTCACACTTAATTGTAATGGATCAAATAATATGTTTCATTAAAGAAATCTTCAATTTTGTACACCACTGAAATGTATGTGTGCTTGATTCTTGATATTTCGGTAAAGTGGTAAACACAGGTATAAAGTAATATGCGGTTAGAGTAATATTTTCTACTCACCATGCAAGTTGTTATGTTTTCATATTTCTTAAGTGAATTGAAAAGATACCGTCCAACTGTGCCCTTTTCCAATGGAAAAGAGGGTTCGGCTCCAATCAAAATACGTTCCTTTCTTTCCATTGTCCGTCTAAAATAATTAACAGAAGTGCAAAACTTTCAATAACCAAGTATTACTGGGTAGTGATAATCTGATAATGTTGTCGACAAAATTTTTTGCAATAAATCAGCTTACTTACTTTCACCTAATTTATACCTAGTGCGAAGTACTCATTTCATTTACAATTTAAAATGATATTTATGAAACATTTTTTTTGTTTCACAAGAAAATGAATAGTGCATCTTTTACTCACATAATATCAAAGTTATTATCTACTTCAATTCCTATTATGAAAAAATTCTCACATGCCATAATTCAAAAAATATGTTGTTAATGTATACAGGGTGGGCCATTGAAATGGAAACACGCCTGTTTTGGGACACTTAGACCAGTTTCTTAAAAAAACGCTCGGACACGTCGATTTTCTATTTTGGGGGACAACTTTTGATGTCAAATTTGACTTTGTCAGGTCAACCCCCTAGCACCAGCAACCCCTAACTCAAGAATTTAAATAGGGAAAAGGAGTCGAGCGACCCCTCATTTGAAGCGTCTTTTAATTCTCTATTCGACAGTACAAAAGAAAATTAGTTTTATTCAATTTTTTTTTCGCCCCCATGAAAAGCACCCTCCAGATTAACTAAGGTGGGGGTGTTGTTTAGGAAAAATCCTAAATCACGTCACTTTTGACCTTTTATATGAAACTTTTTTTGTATCTTCAACCCATATTGAGTTATCGACCGATTACGGAGCAGTGGGGCACCCTGTATAACATAACGCCTACTCAGAAAATTAAAATTTATCTAAATTCTATTCTCTGCCTCAAGAATTAATCAACAGTAATATCCCTAGTGCACGTAAAATTGTCGATAAATTTTTGACGTTTCTACAAAAATGTTTTGCTAGGAAATATTTTGAGTGAATTTGCCATAGTAAGAAAATGTCGAGACGAAGTTGAGACATTTTGGACGACAAATGCACGAAAAGTATTTCCGTTTAGCAAAGTATTTGAGTAAAGGAAATTTATGTTCGTGTCAGACGCGTAGCGAGGATAGGGTGCGCCCGGGAACAGATGGCCCCCCTGCCCCCCCCCCTGCTACGCCGCTGGTTCATGTATTCCACAACACTACTAGAAAAAATATTTAACAGATTAAAAAACAAAATTTAATGGGAACAACCTTGTTAATTCTAAAATAAGTGAAAAAAGCAGAATTTCAGACAATCATTTTATCTTATATTATAAAGTTAATTTATTATTACTTGGTAAATAAATAATTATTATGGCATTATAATGGAAAGAGTTTTTTTGGTCTTGACTAAATTATTTGAATACAAAAACAAATAATTTAGTCAAGACCAAAAAAACTCTTTCCATTATAATTCTAGATAATGGGGTTTTACGAGGATATCTCTATGGTCAATCTCCTTACAAATTATTATGGCATATTTTAAACTTAAAGTCGTAGATCCAAAACGGAAAATTAATTAATTATTTATGAATTGTTTTTGATTACTCGCTTGAAAAATTCTATGGTTTGGATGAAGCAATCAAACAGTTTTTCAGGACACATTGATTATTAAAAGGAATTCCTCATAAATTACTGGAAATTGAACGAAAAATATGACAATTTGATGGAACATTATTTTGTTAGGTGAGCCAATTCCTTTTTCTTCTGTTAATAAACACACCACGTCTCGTTATTAGTGCCAGAGACAGACAAGGACGGTCGACAAGTCGATGTTGTTACAGCTGAATGATGACGGGCAAGTAAAGATATAAAATGGTAGCTATCCAATGAAATCTATTGTACGACCGTTATACAGTTCATCGTGTTGGTTAACTTTCGAGTATATTGACGTGGATCGTCGTGCAGTGAAACCTTTAAAGTTAAATAGTCTTCGTCAAAATCAGGATCGTAACGTTCATTAACAATCACGGCAAAGTCGATGCCTTTGAAACTGTCCCCAATAGCATTTTCCTTCGTAAACGCCAGAAGGCCACAAAGTTTTAATATATTTTTTAAGTTCCTGCTCTGCCAAGATAACTAGCTTTCGGCTTACACCGCGTATTTATACCGGGTGAATGAGACCACCCGCATCAGTAGTTTATTTAAAGAACGGTGAGTCGTAGAGAGGTAGGGTAAAAAAAGTGATTATAAAAGCCATAATAAAGAATCGAATGGTGATATTATTTCTCAGAAAAGTCAGCATTCCTCCAGAATGGCTCGAACTCTAAAATTTTAAATGGCACCATAAGTCGAAAAAGGTATTGTTTAAAAGATTGTTAAAAAAGAAGAAAGTTTTATAAGAAAAATTATTTTATTACTGCCACCCCTTTTAAGTACAATGAGGTACGTGATATTATCAAAAACCTCAATAACAGTGGATGTAAAGATCATTATGATTTAACTGCTGACACTGTCAAAACTATGATAAATGTCATCGTTGTCCCACTAACTAAAATTATTAATGCCTGCATTCATGAATCAACCTTTCCTAATGAATTGAAAGTATCTAAAGTCATTCCCGTATACAACAAAGGTAATAAGGACGAGGTTTCGAATTACCGACCTCTGTCAATCACGCCTGTCTTTTCTAAAATTTTTGAAAAAGTGCTAAAGGCACAAGTTATGCACTACTTTGAAGTAAATAACCTCTTCTCTAATAGTCAATTCGGTTTCCGACAAAATAGATCCACGGCTAACGCAATTATGAAGCTGACCAATACCATTCTGGAATGCTTTGAGGCTAATAATATTTGCATTGGAAATTTCCTAGACTTGACCAAAGCTTTTGATTGCGTTAGTCACGCTATCCTCCTTCGTAAATTGTCAAAATATAATTTTGAACAATCTAGTATTTCGATGATAAACTCTTATTTGAGTGGCCGATCCCAATATGTGTACTACAATAATTGCGAGTCTGATTTTAAACATATTACTACCGGTGTTCCACAGGGGTCGGTACTTGGTCCTGTCCTCTTTCTGGTATATTACAACGACATTACCCATTTAACAGGTCGTGATGACTTAATTCTTTATGCTGATGACACCACCTTGCTATACAAGTGTAATAATTTGAGTGACTACCCGCCCAATGCTACCAATAGTTTTGAGGAGTGGCTAACTGACAACCGACTGTGCATAAATATGGAGAAAACACAAAAATGTGTCTTCACTTTAAAACGACTGAAAGACGTCTGCAATCCCAGTAGTGTAAATTTTCTAGGAGTTTGTATTGATCCCAAATTAAACTGCTGGTCCGATCAGTGTAGCCAGGTTGCCTCTAAGTTATCTAAAGCGTGCTTTGTATTAAGATCACTCAAGACAATTGTCTCCAACGATGTATTGATCAACGCTTATTACGGTTACTTTCACTCAATCATGAGCTATGCAATCACTGCTTGGGGTCATTCTTCCGGTGTTAAACGGGTATTTGCAATTCAGAGACGTGCAATTAGAATAATTAGCAATCTTGGCTATAGAACTTGCTGTAGGCACAAGTTTGCTGAGCTTGGCATCTTGACCCTCCCAAGTGTTTACATTCTATACTGCATTCTGCATATCAATCAGCTCGTGGCCTCAGCCCAAAGAAAATGGAAAAGAACCCAGCTCTACAAGCTCTCCTGAAATTCATTTCGTGTTCCTGTAAAAAAGGTTGTAGTACTTCGTGTGGATGCCGAAAAGCAGGATTGAAATGTTCAGCAATATGTTCATTTTGCTGCGGTGAGTCCTGTGACAATGCACAGGAAATAGAAGTAGATTTCATTTCTACCGAAATGGAACCACTATGCGAACTGGATGATGATGATGATGATGCAGAAAACCTGGGTGAAAAACTAACAATTTTTGAAACTTTTGAAAATTAGCTACAAAGTTATATGGGTGCAACTCAAAAAGTATTATTCTCGGGAAGATGATTTTTTTTTTAATTATGGAAAATATACTGAACTTTAAGAAAGTACTGAACAACTTTTTTGTTAAACCGCTCTTTCACGCTCAAAATTCGAGAAAACCAGAAAAGGGTTACAAATTTTGCCATTTTTCGGCGCCTGTGGCGCCCACGGAACACTAGCGAGGTCGAAAACTTGGCGCATTTAACAGTGACCCTTTACATACAACATACCAAAAAATTAGAACTACCCGACCTTTTGCATCAATGGATGTATAGATTGACTGGATTATTATATTAATGAAATCCGCCACTATCTGTATCCCATGATTCTTCTTTTCAGCAACTTTAGTGCGTCCTCTGTTAATAATAATTATGTTGTTTGTTACTGTATATATCTCCCATTCATATGATCTACCGCATAGTTGGTAATTTTGTGTTTAATATTTCTCATCTCATCATCCATAACGTTTTCTTCCTTTTATGTGCTTTACGGTATTTTGTTTTCCTTTAGTAACAGTTTTAGCACTCTTTCTAGTTTCCTAACCTGTCTTCTTCGACTTTTTCGCCCAAATTCTTTTCATGAATCTCCTTTTGTTTGTTTTACCATTTCAAATCAAATCAAATCAGTTTATTAATGCTACAGCACAGTATAACAGTGAAAGCATAGGTCAAATAACTATTAAATAATTTCTTTCACTTTACCATCTACTTTTATTTTAATTTTTTTTCCATACTCTTAATGTGTTTATTTAAGCCGCTTTTGTATGATCTGAATTTCTTTACTGTTGCATTGTTGTTATCCACTACTTTCCTCCATTCTTAAAGCCTGGAAGTCAATAAATAATCTCTTATAAACCCTTGCATCGATTATTGTTTTTGGAAGTTACCTTATACTATCGTAGATTTTTCTTTATTCCCTCTTTTGTGTGGTTCGCCCTCGTTTGGTACAACCATTCTGGTGGTAGCCAATTTACAGTATTATGATTATCGTGTACAACGCAACCTATTCTTGTCTTAGCCATTTCCTTCTTTGCACTAAACCGTTCTCTCTTCTCTTGGCTTCAGTTACACCCAATAAGCTTCAATTATTTATTCTAAAGTCTTCAACCATTTTATGTTCTTTTCAACAAATGCTTCTTACAATTCTATACAATTTAGCCTTTTGTTTTGTTTTGTTATTGTTGTTTTATCCAGTTCACGTTTTCTCCACCTGTAGTTTGGTTACATAGTTTTTCGAATATTCACTTACTGTCCGTTTTCCTTCCCTCCTATTATATTATTAAAGTTTTACACCATTTATGTTGTGCCACTGCAAAGTCGTATTGGTTTTACAAAGTTTTGTGAGTACTCGTAGTTGAGGTGAATGTGTAACAAACATTTTCTAATGGAACAACCTCACAGGCTTTTGTCGAACCATCCAATAAGGTGACCTGTGATGTGATGTTCCTTGGTGAAATATCCTTGCCCGCTTGCCTTTTAATATGTGTGTTTTCGACCTTCATATTTACATTAAATGCTGCGAAAAAGTTCATAATATTCAACGACTAAACAATAATAACTGTAATAACGTACACGAGAAAACGAATAATTAACTTGATTAAGAATAATGACAAAACTTTGGAACGATTAAAGTGAAGTGCTTTGGTCTTGTTTTTTACTTTATTTCTCTTTATCAGAGCCGGATTAAGGAACTTTTGGGCCTGAAGCGCTAAAAAAATTAAAAATTTTCGGGCCCCTTTCCTCCTTGAAAAATACAAATTAGCAAAAAATAAACAATTGTAAATTTATTTTTTATTCGCTAAAATAAAATAAACATTTCAAATAAAATAAAGATTTAACATATTTGTTAATATAAACTTAATATACTTGTAAACCATTTTATTTTCCTGGCATGTTAGCAGCATTATCGTACCTTTGACCACGACAATTTTCAATGCCAAGTCCTAATTGTTTAAGATTATTTAAAACAATCTCTTGTAGATATTCGGTAGTATATCTTTCAATTTTAAGAAATCCCATGAATAGAAAATCTCAATTTACGAAAAAACTATCGCACTTAAGTATAGGGTAAGCTTAATAAAGTTGCACTAAAATTTACCGGAGATTCCAAATATGCAATAATAAATAGGGTGTGCTGGTGTAATATTTAAAAAAATGAAGAAAAATTAGTTTGGAAATGTCGATGTTTGGAGCAAGAAAAAGTGAAGATCCTGTATGAAATAATTTAATGTTTCGTCACGGTTGAATACTCTGATTCACCACCGAAATTACGTAAAAACAAAAACAAACCGTTAAAAAAATACAAGCGTATAATGGAAAGGTTGATATTTAGCGAAACAATATGTATTAATTAATAACTTGGCAACGCCGCGTATTAATACAAAAATAATGTACGACTAAAAAGTCCACCCAAGGCCCCTATATTTGCGCTTAAAAACAGTGGGTCATTCCATTTAAAAAAATATACGTTTTATGCACCATACTTTTTGGAGACACCCTGTATATGTCTAACTAATTTGTAAATGTGCCTCATCCAGCCTAATTGCCATCCCGTACATTTATTTTTTAGTAAATTTAACAATAAAGCCGTACTTGAAGAACGGGCTACTAAATGGACACCCTGTACAATCTACATACTTTAATTTATACTGTGATATAACGCTCAAGACATATGAGTCACTGACAAGTGACAAATGCACGCACACGAATCGACTGTCACAAAAGACTGTTTTGTGATCGACTACGCCAGCCGACGATCGAGCACACGAGCTGCAGGGCCGGGCCCGCGCAGCGACCGGGCCCTGAGGCGCACGCCTCACGCGCCTCGTGTATAATACGCCACTGCTCTTTATCATACTGTGGTTTGTTTCTGTCTAGTTGAGACTTTATTGTATTCCTAAAAAAGGGCCATTGTTAATAATATGTTAAAGGTATACTACTTAGTATGCATATGTGGCACAATTTGTAAGGACTTATAGGCCTATATTACCATGGTTACAACTTTTTTTAACAATTGCAATATTAACATGACGTTATAGTTAGTAGGTATAATATATTTATAACATAAGACTATACTGACATCCATCTTAACATTCTTATGCAACCGAAATTTACTACTAAAGGTAGGTATGTGTGTATTATTGTTTATTTTTCTCTTGCAAAATCTCTCGCAATTTCCCTCTCACTATCTTTCCTGTTGCATTTTTTGGAATGGTATCGATGAAATACACTCCACCTCGAAGTTGCTTCTCCTTTGACACAATACCTAAAAGAAACCGTATCACTTTGGATACCTTGTCATAACTATCTTACCATTTATATAATCCAGAACTTCTTGTTCGGTTATATTCGCATCTGGTTGAGTAACAATAAACGCAGTTGGAAGTTCTCCGGCCACCAAATCTGGTTTTCCAACTACTACAGCTTCTGTAATCCCAGGATATTCAACTAGAAGTGCTTCTAGTTCTGCAGGGGCCACCTAATAGAAGTATGTACTATGTAGTACGTACTGGGATAATATGATTTCATTTAATTACTTATTTACCTGGAATGATTTGTATTTTATCAGTTCTTTAAGTCTATCCACTATATAGAGATATTCGTCTTTATCATAATAACACGCATCTCCTGTGTGAAACCAACCACTCTTATCAATGGCCTTCTCTGTAGCGTTAGCATCTCCCATATAACCTTTCATAACAGTTTCACCTTTAATACATAATTCACCTATTTTGTACGGTCCCAAAGATTCTCCAGTATCTACATTAATTACTTTTGCTTTTGTAAAGGATAACAATTTTCCTACTGAAGGTATCTTTCCACTGCATAATGGAGTTAATGCTGTTATTACAGTTGTTTCCGTTAGTCCATAACCTTGTCGAACTTCTTGAATGTTAAACCTGCAATAGGAATGTAGAACTTATTCAGAATAGTGGAATAAACCACCTTTCTATTAGTTTATTGACCACCTGTGTTGATAAAGTGCTTCCACCAACGAATAATTCGGTTAAACTTGACAAGTCATAGTTTTCGAGCTCTCTACTTTGAGATAAGCGTGCCATAACTGTTGGTACCAAACATGCACATCGTATTTTGTATTTTTCAATAGAACCTAGAAATAAATTTTCCTTGAATCCGTGCATTTGTATAATATGATGACCCAACGTGAGATATCCTAAAGTTGTACCAATACCATAACCATGGAAAAGTGGTAAGATATTCAAAACCGCACCTCCAGATTCGACCTGGCCGGCAACATTATTATTAGAATCTCTGTACAAATTGGACGTATAATAGTAGGTCGATACTTGGTGAAGTAGCAAACCCGCTCTGATTAAGCCTTATCATCATATGTTTATGGGTTAACATGACACACTTGGGAAGTCCTGTGGTACCAGATGAGCATAACACTATAGCATCATGATTGTCTCTATCAAACTGTTCTAACTGGAAAGCGTCTAAGTCTTCTACAGTAGACAGGTAAATAAAGTTATGCAACGTGTCAGCCTCTTCGGTGATGTCAATGCCGTTTAGTATTATAATTTTTTTAATAAATGACAATTTTTTCTTGAGTTTTAGAATTTTTTGCAACGTTTGCGTTGAACAAAATATAATTTCTGGTTTAAAAATGTTATATAGGTGAATAAGTTCGCCTAAAACAAATATGTCTGAAAATGTAGGAGAAGTTAGCACTACACACGTTCTGTATAGTTTGGATTGGTAGGTGCTACAATCATTCCCATATACCAAGCAGCAATTACAGGCAGTAGGTAATATACGTTGTTTTCGCTACAAATCGATATGACTGTACCAATTGGATATCCATCTCTTCTAAAACCGTTTGCTAGGTGACAAGTTGATCTTAACATTTCGCTGTAGGAAATTGTTTGTCCAAATTCGGGATCGGTCTGTAAATAAAATGTCAGCTATTGGAACACATTTCGTGGTATTGGAGTAGATTCGGCGTATACTGAAAGGTTTTATCCACTTTGAGAGGTTTCATGGTAGTGTAGTTGTCTGTATGTATTACTTCTTAAAACCATGGTGAGAATATAAATCGATCTAAACAAAAGTCATGCATATGGTTCACAACAAATTCACTCTACTTTAGACAAGGGAGAATGTTCGTAAAATTTACAACATTAACGACATAGTTATAAATAGCAAAAGATATGGTGATCATTAACCGGAAAATGCTATAATAATTGAAGACGTAAGTGGATAAAGGTGTCATGTCACATTTTTTCACAAAGCAACTTTATGCAATTTTTGGGCACCTATGATATACATGTAACTTTCTCATGTCTCATTTGTATCTATTTTTCGAGGTTACAATCATTTAAGTCAAAAACTAAATAAAAAAGTTCCAGCGCAATATATATTATGCTGATATTATGCCAGTTTAGTCAAAACATTAAAAATGTGACATGACACCTTTATCCACTTATGTCTTCAATTATGATACGAACCTGGTTTCCCGTAGCCTACTTGACTCACACATTACAAGATATTATTAAAGGTGTTGATATAGCGACAGTTTGTAAACGCACTAGGGCACCATAGCATTTTTTCGTAGAAAAAATGGTAGAACGAAGCTACAACATGGAAATCTATGATTGTCAGTCAGAGCAATAAATTCAAAACCAAGGTAGTCCTGTGTCTGATGGTCTTCGACCCCTCTTAAGTAAAGCATCTCGTTAGTGAAAGAAAATCGTAGGGTGATCCTTGGATGATACTATAGTCATTTCAGTTACACTAACACAGCGATTATAAAGGGCGTTACAATAGCTTGAACAGATTCTGGATTAGGATGGGAGGGTGGTCCGCAGTCCACGCGCGCTTAGACCACCTATTTGGGCCCTTTGTGCTACCTCCCTGATCACAGCCGTCCGACCCCTCAACGTCACTCAAGCCATCCAATGCGTGAGACGCTGGACGGGAAAGCGGCTCTGATCCTAGCCATGTCCGGCCAGGGTCCCCCAACATGGATCGTCTTAATTCGATGAATACGGGAAGAGTATGTAGTATGCCGTCTTGTCGTCTGTGTAGCATCCTCTACAGGACGGTGATTCGACCAAGCCCATGCGGTGTATGTGCTTGGTAAGTTTACAGCGCTGAGAAAGTATGCTCACGAGGAGCCCCTAGGTAGCCCTGTGTAAAAACGCGCCATGCAACGAGATGGCCCTCTAAAGGCTTACCTTGCGTGACGGCAGTTTGACATCAAGTTCCACCTAGCCTTGTGTCGGGTTTCGGTTATTAAGTTGTTTACAGTTGATACTGACAGTGGAAGAGCCGCCTCTGGGCCATAAAACAGTTGTTTTGAGGCCAGGTGGGCTACCTTATCGGTTTTTTCATTGCCTATTGTTCCTGTATGCTTTTTGACCCATACGAGCTCGAAGGTATTGCTATTTGTGACTTGCTCTAGTACTTGGTGACACTAGAAAATAAGCCTAGAGGTCATTTTAATCCTGATTATTTTATTCTTTATGCTGTGGCTGTTCCTTCCACTGTTTTAGATCCATCCGTGAAGAGGGATATGCCTGGTTGGAATGCAACTTCCGCATCAAAGAAGATGTGGTAGTTTTATGGAGCTTAATGGAGGTGAATGGAACTCAAACGTCATTTGTTTTCTTAGGCTTGTTTATTGTTTTGACGTCTTCACGTCGTTTACAAATTGAATTATGGAAATGTTGCGCATTACAGAACGTGTTAAAGCGATTGAAGCCTATTGCGAAAATGGACGTTCAAACAAAAGTGCATTTTCCGCTCTTCGTGATTTTTTCGGCCCGCATAATGGACCAACCGAGAGTGCTATTGGCAAAATATTCCAAGAAACTGCGGGTCTGTGGCAGATGCTAAGAAACCAGTACGGCCTCGTGCAGGACGCTTACGCGAAAACATTTGATGCCGCGAGGAAGAATGTGGCCGAGAGCCCAAACACCTCTATTCGGCATCGAGCACTTGTCTACGGCCCCTTTGCATCGGATATTGACTAAAGATCTGTGGTTGAATGCGTGAAAATTCAATTAAGGGACGAACTGAAAACGGCATGCAGAATATGGGCTGATGAAAATCCAAGAGCAATTGTCGAAACACCAATGCAACTACAAAAAGTCGCTGTGTGGTGTGATTTTTGTGCTGGAGGGGCACAGAGTAAAGTCTATGCCAACAAGCCAGCCAGAAACTCAAAAATGAGAATTCACAGCACATTGATGAGGAGCAATATGCCAAGATGTTATAAAAAATGTCGATAAGCGGATCAACGTAGCAAACATTTGGCAGATATTATCTTTCACACTTAATTGTAATGGATCATATAATATGTTTCATTAAAGAAATCTTTAATTTTGTACACCACTGAAATGTATGTGTGCTTGATATTTGGTATTGTGGTAAACATAGGTATAAAGTAATATGCGGTTAGAGTAATATTTTCTACTCACCATGCAAGTTGTTATGTTTTCATATTTCTTAAGTGAATTGAAAAGGTACCGTCCAACTGTGCCCTTTTCCAATGGAAAAGAGGGTTCGGCTCCAATCAAAATACGTTCCTTTCTTTCCATTGTCCGTCTAAAATAATTAACAGAAATGCAAAACTTTCAATAACCAAGTATTTTTGGGTAGTGATAATGTTGTCGACAATATTTTTTGCAATAAACCAGCTTACTTACTTTCACTTAGTTTATACCTAGTGCGAAGTACTTCTTTTATTTGCAATTCAAAATAATTTGTGTCACAAGAAAATGAATAGTAAATCTTTTACTCACATAATATCAAAGTTATTACGTCAATTCCTGTTATGAAAACACTCTCTCACGCCATAATTCAAAAAATATGTTATGTTAATGTATATAGTTTAAATATCAAGCTTGTGGAGTATATTTGGCATACACTGCGTTTCAAATTCGATGTCGACCATTGATATAATCCTCGCCAGGAGTGTTTACCGTGTCCCACTGCTCCGTAATGGGTCGATAACTTAATGTGGGTGGAAGATACAGAAAAAAGTTTCAAATAAAGGTTGCTTTAATTTGAATTGTGCATCTTTTCAAAATATCTTTATATTTACAGTATGTTGCATTTTCACCTGGCAGGAAAATGTTACTTCTTTTTAAATAGCACACCCTGTATTTTTTAGTAGAGTAACATGACATTAGATTAGGCCCATTAGGGTAATATTATTCGTCAAATAATTTTTTCTTTTTCTAAGAATAACTTAGTTATGAATATTACAGTCCGGCCTTGAATTGTACAAAATTTTGACAAAATAATCTGGCAACTACTCATCCAATATCAAAAAAATGCAGGCGTGATATAAATATGGTTGGTCGATATGTGAAGGAAAAAAAATGCAGGGTATGCAATTTAAAAGCAACCATTATTTGAAACTTTTTCTGTATCTACTTCAACCCACATTGAGTTATCGACCTATTACGGAGCAGTGGGACACCCTGTATAACATACCGCCTACTCAGAAAATTGAAGTTTATCTAAATTCTATTCTATTCTACTTTAAATATGTATTTGGCATTTCCGACATTTAATCTAATGTGTGTAGTTAGTAAAAATATGAAACAACAATACTTTAAAAACAGACAGTCGAAAATGGGGAACACCCACGTCTGATCTGACTTCGATTTTTATTATGATTTTCTATTTATGTGTATGAAGTATTAATTGGGGGACATTCCAAATGAGTTTAAATTGAACATATTATGTATTAAATATTTGTGGATAAACAGAGAAAGATGGCTCTATTGTACTCGAAACCATGACTAACTCACTGACCTGTATCTTAAAGGACTGAGCATTCTTCAATACAACATTGAAGCAAACAAGCCCCACCTAAATTTTAGTTACTGCAGGTGCCAACTGGTGCGTTAGTTATGTAATGATGGTAGCCCAGTATTGATAATGTGTTGGTAGTACTGGTATCAGCTGGTACAGCTTAGCTTGTTCTAACCTATATGCTTAATATCTGGTAAAAAGTAGTATAATTACAGACTAATAATTATTTAAAAACGTGAAGTTTTCAAAATTGTATTTTATTGCAATGCATAAGCGTAGTTTATACCACGCATGAAACAAGGTTATGTTTGTGTAAACAAAAATATTAGTTACAGTGTTACCAATAATCACCAACACAACAAACCTAAATTACTAATTGGCACCTTAAAATAGCGGTTTTCAATTTGCTTCAAAAGTAGTGGAGGGGATCATTGGAATGCTCAGTCCTTAAGATACAGGTCAGTGTCCTTTGTGTATTTTTACCTGAAGTTGAACCCTTTTGTAACTCTTGTGCACATTTTATCTTTTTAAACTCTTGACCCTTTTATTTTAATATGCAATGTATTTATTTGGTTCGATTGTTTAATTTAATTTAATTTTAATTGTCTCATCATGTGTACATTCGTTTCTCAATAAGAGCCACACACTTGTTGGAAGCTTAAATTTAGTTGCAAATGTATGTAAGAGCTTTGATGGATGTAACTAACGATGTTTTTTCCTCCCGTGTAGAGTTGGATGCCGGGCTGTATTAACAAAAGCTAGCAGCATTCTTCTCGAAATTTAACTTTAGCCGATTAAGGTCGCAACCAGGTCAGTCGGTACATTTCGGAGGGGTCCGAATAACTAACTTCTTATATGTGGTTTTATATGTCTTGTGTATGTGGTAGTTGACGAACCAGGGGGGAGTATAAGTAGTGGGTAGTTCAGTTTGGAGCCTTGAGTACCGAGTGTACATTGTTTTTGTTTTGTATTACTTATGTAACTGAATTTGATTATTTATTGTGCCATATAAACCATTGCTGCATAAAGTATTTAAATCTGATTGAAGCGTATCAACACTGAAATTGTAAATGTTTTGTCTTGATATTATTTAACAGTCTTGTTGCTATAACTTTGTATTTGAATTGATGTCATGTATGTAATTATGTCAAAGGAGGAGTTTTTTTAGTGTTCGCACTTTTTCTCCTCCGAATCGTCGAGTAACTGTCAATAAATGCATTATTTTTGGTACAGTTAATGGTAGTTTTGATTCTCCTTCCCGATTAGTTCACGACCAGTGTATTCGTACCTTTTTATACGATAGAGGGCCTGTTAGACGATCACGAGCTTGTGTCATTTTTGGGTTGGTTTGTTTTGTAGGGAAAGTTTAAATTTTGTCGGCCATGTTTAGGGTTTCCCGCTTCCATTTGAAGATTATTAACGTAATGGGGGAAGTTAGCTTTTCGAACTTTTATTTTAGATCTAGGGTTAGGGGGGTACATTACACAGTCTTGCCCAGTTTCGGAGGACTGACTTGGTGTTGATGCGGTCTACAATGTCCTTCTCACAGGCCAAAAACATCAAGGATCTCTGATCACTTATTGTGGAACGAAGATAATTCTTTGTTAACTATCTTCATTTTTGAGAATGCATGTTCTTTTGACAAGACCGACACTGAGGCGGTTGCAGCAAAACGACACACACTTTCCGTCAACACATTTTTCCACCATATCTCTTATAGATTTGCATGCTTTACACACAAGTTTTATTATTATATTATACCCACAATTATTCCTTTTATTTTTTGCTTTTCAATGAGTATGTTGTGTGCTTTTATATGTGTGTGTCTCTATTTTTTTAACTTTTAGGTTTCAGATACACAATACCACAGATGTGACAATACCTTCAGTTAGAAATCTGCGTGTTCCTTCTGGAACTCGTGACGATGGACTTTTCATTTGTTGTAGGTCGAAATTTAAGTACCAGAGTGAAGTTGGTGTATAAATACAAGGGCGCTTTTCATTTATTTTGTTATACTTTTCATTTTGTACATACTGTAACTTTAATTATAGATTACAAATAATTAGGTCTTCCAATATTATCCTCCGACGTTCCCCTTTGCCTATTTTGACCTACGACATGGGTGAACTACTCTTCTGTAATATCGAACTTGTTATAAGAGTAAATTATGAATAAGTGTAATGGTTTAATGGAATGATAAAACAAGTAGTCATGAAAAGTTGCCATATAACATTAACTTCAATAATATGCAGAATCTGTATCGTTATTTGGTTCTGCCAATGTAATTATTGGCTTGTGTATTATTTGTACATAACAAAATATGTCCAATGTACATAAAAAGATATAGCTAATGGAATAATCAACGTCATAGTCCGCATAAAATCATGTGGAATGTGGAATGTGGAAATAGGGTAAGAACAGGAGATGAAAAAAGCGAAAAACCAAAAATGCACAAAGTTTGTCAATATTGCCAATACCTTTATGTTGTGTACTTTCAAGTTGGAAGATTGAAGATACATACGTAAGTCCAAATAAAGAACCAAATAGCCGAAATAGTATGAGATGTAGAGAGAGAGAGAGAGAGAGAGAGAGAGAGAGAGAGAGAGAGAGAGAGAGAGAGAGATGTGTTGTGTATAGGAAATTTATGTTCATGTCAGAGGCGTAGCGAGGATAGGGTGCGCCCGGGGACAGATGGCCCCTCTGCCCCTCCTTCGCTACGCCTCTGGTTCATGTATTCCGCAACACTACTAAAAAAAATATTTAACAGATTAAAAAACAACATTTTATGGGAACAACCTTGTTAATTCTAAAATAAGTGAAAAAGCAGAATTTCAGATAACAATCATTTATCTTATGTTATAAAGTTAATTTATTTATTGCTTGGTAAATAAATTATTATGGCATATTTTAAACTTACAATCATAAATTCTTTACTTTGTCATATTCACAAGCTACATCACTAAAACGCGACCTTCATAGCATTTATAGAGTTGATTCCATAAAGTCGTAGATCCAAAACGGAAAATTAATTAATTATACGAATAATTATTGTTTTCGATTCCTCGCTTGAAAAATTCTATGGTTTGGATGAAGCATTCAAACAGTTTTTCAAGACACATTAATTATTAAAAGGAGTTCCTCGTAAATTACTGGAAACTGAACGAAAAATATGACAATCTGGTGGGACATTATCAGGAGAATAGGAAGGGTGCGAAATAACCTACAAAACTAGCTCTTGGATAAACGCTTTGACACCTTTTATGTTCCATCGAACGTACATAATTTCGCTGTGTGAATGGGATTTCGCAGTAGGGGTTGCTGTTTTGTTAGGTCAGGTAATTCCTTTTTCTTCTGTTACATAAACACACCACGTCTCGTTACTAGTGCCAGAGACAGACAAGGACGGTCGACAAGTTGATGTTGTTACAGCTGAACGATGACGGGCAAGTAAAGACACAAAATGGTAGCTAATAAAATGAAATGTATTGTACGACCGTTATACAATTCATCGTGTTGGTTAACTTTCGAGTATATTGACGTGGATCGTCGTGCAGTGAAACCTTTAAAGTTAAATAGTCTTCGTCAAAATCAGGATCCTAACGTTCATTAACAATCACGGCAAAATAGATGCCTTTGAAACTGTCGCCAATAGCATTTTCCCCCGTAAACGCCACAAAGTTTTAATATCTTTTCTAAGTTTCTGCTCTGTCAAGATAACTAGCTTTCGGCTTACACCGCGTCGTTATATTTGTTCCACAGCCCTCCTTCCTTGTAAGCCAAACCAAGGAATTTTGGGATGATTATCCATCCTCTTAGCTCTCGATGGCAGTGCGCTGTTAAGTCTAGGTTTGCCAGTGATAGGAATCACTCTGAAGATACAAGCTGCAATGTTTTGCGAAACGTCGGAAATTTTGGTTTCACATTCAGCAGTCAGGCCTGGCAACTTGGATCTTGAGAGTGATTCCCATCACTCTGATGGTGCAAGCTGCAATCTCTTGCCAAACGTCAGAGCTTTTGGTATCACATTCAGCAGTCAGGGCTGACAAACCTAGACCTATCAGCAAAATTCCCAAAAATCGTTGTTTTGGCTTACAAGAAAAAAGACAAGGCAAACCCTTCAACGCAGGCTCTGGAACAAATATAACGATGCGGTATTAGCCGAAGACTAGTTATCTTGACAGTTCGAGGAACCACGAAAGCCTCAAATTATTTATTTTTCTGCTCCTCGGTTAAACACGATCAACAAGATATATGGGAAATCCCCGTTTTATTTCTACGTGACACTGTCTTCCCTGGGCCGTAATTTGCACAGAAAAAGAGGAATACGATAGTGAATTATTTGAAACCATCCATGCATAAAATGGTTATTACCATAGCTTCAGTACTGACCGCCAAAATTTGAACAAGAGCAGAAAAAAATAATCTTTGCTTTGTTACTATGCCCACTGTCCATTTACTGTCCTTACACTGTCCGGCCTATGCGTTACCTCGTCCATGCGCCTTAACCATCTTGCCACTACCTACTGCCGTAAAAGGAATAGAAAATCTCAATTTACGAAAAAACTATCGCACTTAGGTATAGGGTAAGCTTAATAAAGTTGCGCTAAAATTTACCGGTGATTCCAAATATGCAATAATAAATAGGGTGTGCTATTTAAAAAATGAAGAAAAATTAGTTTGAAAATGTCGATGTTTGGAGCAAAAAAAGTGAACATCCCATATCAAATAATTTAATGTTTCGTCACAAAAAATATGTATTAATTAATAACTTGCCAACGCCGCGTATTAACACAAAAATAATGTACGACTAAAAAGTTCACCCAAGGGCCCTACATTTGCGCTTAAAAAAAGTGGGTCATTCCATTTAAAAAAATATACGTTTTATGCACCATACTTTTTGGAGACACCCTGTACGTGTCTAACTAATTTACAAATGTGCTTCATCCAACCTAATTGCCATCCCGTATATTTATGTTTTAGTAAATTTAACAATAAAGCCGTACTTGGAAGAACGGGCTACTAAATGGACACCCTGTATATAAACCTTAAAATGAACTAAACTGAGCGGCAACCTTTACACATCTTTATTGTTCATAGTTATGTATCATTACAACTTGCTAATCGCTTCGAAAATTTTACGTAATTCAATTTTATTCATTTTGCCCGTTGCATTTTTGGGAATAGCATCGACAAAATACACTCCGCCTCTAAGTTGCTTTTCTTGTGATACATTGACTGAAAGTAAACACATTACATTTTTGTACAGGAAAATGTAAGCGTGAATGCTACCTTTTATATACTCTTGTACTTCTTGGTTTGAAATATTTGCATCTGGATCGGTGACAATGAACGCAGTTGGAAGTTCTCCAGCTAATAAATCAGGTTTTCCAACAACTGCGGCTTCTTTTATTCCAGGATAATCAAGCAACAGGGCTTCTAGTTCA
Organism: Pyrocoelia pectoralis; assembly: GCA_036250285.1. Classification (NCBI taxonomy): domain Eukaryota; kingdom Metazoa; phylum Arthropoda; class Insecta; order Coleoptera; family Lampyridae; genus Pyrocoelia; species Pyrocoelia pectoralis. Next base: position 63,207,054 of record CM070075.1, on the reverse strand, counting down.
GCTGGCGCAACCTACGTTTAACGATTATTTTATATGAAGTTATGAAAATAGACGCATAATTGTACTTGTTATACTTACTTGAAAAGATTTGTACTTGATCAGTTCTTTAAATCGATCTACCATGTAAAAATGTTGATCTTCATCGTAATACCCCATATCTCCTGTATGGAGCCAACCACTTTGGTTAATAGTATTTTTAGTTGCCTTAATGTCTCCCTTATATCCTTTCATTATATTACCTTTCAAACAGATTTCACCAACTCGATGTGCACCTAAAGATTCCCGGCTATGAACATCAACTACTTTTGCTTGTGTAAAGGTTAACAATTTTCCAACTGAAGTACGTTTTTTATTTCCTAATGGAGTAATTGTAGATACAACACATGATTCCGTTAGTCCATATCCTTGTCGTATTTCTGGATTATTAAATCTTTGCTTCACCTGACTAACTATCTCTTTCGGCAAAGGAGCACTGCCACATACCAATTCGGTTAAACTTGACAGGTTATAATCTTTTAAAGCAGCACTTTTTACTAGGGATATCATAATTGATGGGACAACATTGCAACTTTTAATTTTATACTTTTCAACAGAACTTAGGAATAAATGTTCTCTATAACTATGCAATAACAAAAGATGGAAACCCATACAAAGAAATCCCAATGAAGACACAAAACCATAACCGTGAAAGAGTGGCAAGAAGTGTAGTACCGCATCTCTCGGTTGCAAGTGATTTGCAGTGTTACACAGTGGATCCCTAAAAGGAACTCAATATAAAAGAATTTATTAATCTACCTCCTAACTTACATGCATTGATTAAACCTTATCATTAAATTCCTGTCAGTTAGCATTACTCCCTTAGGAAGCCCCGTGGTACCAGAAGAGTACAAGATCGCTGCAACATGTTCATTTCTATCAAATTCATGGGTTTTAAAATATTTAAAGTCAAAATCCTTGTTAGTGGATCGTTTTATAAAATTATTTAATGTTTCAAAATCCCCCGAATCTCGACTGCCATCAAGAGAAATAATTTTCTTGACAAATGGTAATTTTTGTTGCAATTTCGCCACTTTTTGTAGCGTTCGTTCAGAACAAAATATTATTTCCGGTTTTGATATTGTGAATACGTGAATGAGTTCACCTGAAATACGAGAGGATGCACATATAAGATATGTAATGCATAACACACTTACGTTCAGTGTAATTGGCATTGACAGGAGATACTGTAATTCCAGCATACCAAGCGGAAATTACTGGTTGTAAATAATATACGTTATGTTCGCTGCAGATAGATATAACTGTACCAACGCCACATCCATTTCTTCTTAAGCAGTCAGCTAGTCGTAATGTTGTTCTTAATAGTTCTTTGTAAGAAATCGAATGTCCTAATTCTAAGTCAGTCTAGAAAACATTTGAATACTATTATATAGAGAAATTAAAAACTTGCAACTATTATACAGGGTGTCCCACTGCTCCGTAATCGGTCGATAACTCAATGTGGGTTGAAGATAGAGAAAAAAGTTTCAAATAAAAGTTGCTTTGATTTGAATTGCGCATCTTTTAAAAATATTCTTATATCTACAGTATGTTGCATTTTCACGTGGCAGAACAATGTCACTTTTTTTTAAATGGCACACCCTGTATTTTTTTCTCTTCATGTATCGACCAACCATATTTATATCACGCCTGAAAATTTTTTTGATATTGGATGTGCGGTTGCCAAGTTATTAATTATTTTGTCAAAATTTGGTACAATTCAAGGTCGGACTATAATATTCATAACTAAGTTATTCTTCAAAAAAGGAAACATTTATTTGACGAATAATATTACCCTAATGTCGTGTTACTCTACAAAAAAAAACTAAGTGATTAATTTTATACCGAGTGTTTAAAATGAGAATTCAAACTTTGTCAACTTTAAATAGAATTTATACGAATATTTTAAATGGAACACCCTATATTTTTAATTACCATAAAATTCTCGACAAAAAACCCTATTCAACGGTGTATTATTTCCTGGTATTATTTTTTGTACTTTTGTTAATATTTACGATTTTTAAAATTTCACGTAAAAAAAATTTGCTAAAAGTAATTTTTGTTTAATTATTATTACAAAATACCGTTTAAATAGTTGTTATCAACGCAAAAGAACAAAACTCAAGTCCTCTATAAAACCATGTATCACATGCATTTCTTAAAGTGTTCAAAAGTTACAGCCATTGGCGTGAACCTCTGCATTCCACAAAATTTCCATTAAATCACTTATAAAGTCAAGGTGGCCATGCAGACATTTGACATGTAGGGTGATTTGGAAACCAAATAAAAGGGGTAATTCGAATCAGAGAAAAAAAATCGGGGTTGCCATTTAAAATAACGAAGTTATGGTCTACTTCCGGTATAACCGGAAGTGCTACTTCCTTGCAAATATTTTTAGTCGATTGTAAGTGAAAAATTAACTCGGGCCCCAAAATTTCAAATTTTTGTGATATTCGGTTTCCAAGATACGTCTAGCGTAAGCTCCGCCTGGGACACCCTGTATATAATCTTCTATTATGTACGAAAAAATTAAAGCAATATCAAACAATAATATCTAAAAACGATTTTCTTGTTTGCTGTACATTTATGGTTGTGTGGCTTAGACCCCTTTGCTGCTTAACCATCGATATTATAATAGAGAAGAGGAAGCAATGTCCTTTAAAAACAACGTCATGATAAAAGTTAGTCCGCCGCTTTAGAGCGCTACTGTCGGCCTCCTAGTAGAGGACTAACGAAGTAATGTAACTCGAAAAGAAATAGTTGCCTGCAAAATTTTACCATTTTTATTTTACGGAGTTGTGACATTTACCTGTCCATTCATTTGATTTTCTTGCTTTAACGATAACTTGTTTGCGGACTTATTTTTGGTTTCAAATATACGTCCTAAAATTTTAAAATGCGATTCATATCTTTTTGGGCTTTTTAAATACGACATATTTCTAACAACACATAAATAATATTTGTCTTTAGAAAATTAGAGAAGGTTTATTATTGAGTTGTTCGCACTGAACTCTATTATTGAGTTCAGTGGTTGTTCGTAACAATGCATACGATAATTATACCGTGAGTTCGTTCTCAAAGTCGAACATAGGGATTTAACCCTTATCCGGGCAACGTGTGTCTGTTGGACACAAGCTGTTAAGAAATGCTCTATTAAAAAAAAACAAATTGACTTTGGACATTGATATTTTTTGTATTCCTCAATTACATGAATAACTAAAGATTCGTATAAAGAAAAAAATATTATTTCAAAATATAAGGGAAATAAAAATTATTGTTTTCATTTGTTACACAACCGTATAAGATGCGTCCATTGGACACATACCTACTTTTTTTTCATCTACTTAGCAGCGGCTACGTTGTTATAACTTATAAGTGAAACAAAATGTCAATCGTATACATAAAATTGTTGTAACTGTTATTAAAAAAAAATTTTATTTCAAAAATAAGGGAAATAAAAAGTATTGTTTTCATTTGTTACACAACCGTATAAGATGTGTCCATTGGACACATACTTGTTTCATCTACTTATGAAACAAAATGTCAATCGTATACATAAAATTGTTGTAACTGTTTTTAAAATAATTCAGTTAATAAACTAATACATAATATACTTTATTTTACGTAAATATGTAACTAGAACTAGCGTTGCAAAAGCGTGTGTCCGGGAGACACACGTTGTCCGGTTGTGTTACAAAAAGACGTTGCCCGGATAAGGGTTAACATGGTATTGAACGTTTTTGCCAATGGTTGCTCGCCTATTTAACTTAGAGACAAGGTAATGACATCAACAGAAAGAGAAAATGATTGCGATTCAAATAATGCTAATGGCAAGACTGAAAGTGCGATTTATTCTTTTAAAATACTAACTTAAAGTATGAAACTTTTTAAATGGCATTCCCTTGATTTTAAAATTTTACAGCAATTATTTTTTGTACTGTCTGTTTGTCAATACGAATTTAACGTTAAACCACGTATTAAAGTTTATTTATCTAATAATGAATACCTATACCAACGAAGAAAGGGTTTTTATGGTGAAAACCTTTCATGGTGACGCTAAGTTCAGAAGAATTCGACATTTCTTTGCCGTTAATTTTAATACTACAATACAAAAGTGTCATACTATAAGTTGGTATTTTAAAAGAATAAATCGCACTTTTAGTCTTGCCAGTAGCATTATTTGAATCGCAATAATTTTCTCTTTCTGTTGATTTCATTACCTTGTCTCTAAGTTAAATAGGCGAGCAACAATTGGCAAAAACGTTCAATACCATGTTAAATCCCTATGTTCGACTTTGAGACCGAACTCCCGGTATAAATCTTAAAGTGAATTAAAATTATTTAAAAATCTGTTAAAATTGTTTTTGAGTATTATAATAGCAAACTGCATTGATTTGAGAAACGTTTAATATAAAATATATATACTTAAAAAAGTTTAAAGCAATAAGAATTTTGTTTGATGGTAAGTTTGTAAGTGTAAATGACGACTTTGTACACAAATCTCCTTCAGGTAAACTGAAAACAATAGAGCTAACTCATTAGGGACATTACAATATCTTTACTAAACAAGTAATAAAGTAAATATCCATTCCCTATAATACCCGATGGTGTAAGGGCTTTTACAATAGGACCGTAAGAATTTGTATTTTATTTTGCAGTAGCTGAGGTCTCGGCCTGAATTACCTGCTGTTCACCAAATGTTAATTCAAACAACGTTTGCTGTACTTTCATCCTAAAGATGAATTTGTCCTTTGGTGCCAAAGTTTTTACTGTAGGAAGAAGAGAATTAAAAAATCCAATATCTTCGTCTTTCCTATTCATATATGGCTGTTTTTCTCTTTAGATCGAGTTTTTGTCAGGTGTATGCAATTCAATTAACACTCAAAGATAATGTTACCTACTGCATCTTTGAAAACACTAAACTAGTTATGGCAACGTTGTAAGACGTTTTAGAAAAACGAATTCTTTTATCTCAGTCTTTCAATAGCCTGAAGTAACAATAAATTGCTATGCAACCAAACGTACATACCTACGAAAAAGCCCATTACTTTGGTTCTCTTCCCCTCTTATTTCTTATATACTCTTTGCTTATACATATAAATGATATACAAACGCCATTATTATAAAGCTTTGAGTATGTTTATTCCTTGCTAAATTAAAGTTAACTTATAATAAAACTTCTAAATGGTTGCTGTGGATTAAGAGAGAAGAATTATAGGCGATAAATAAAAAATTTGGCTCATCAAAATTTGATCTAGTATTTCACACGCTTCTTTAGTTGTTGCTATGGACCAATAGAATCGATTTAGAGAGTTCTCTGGAGAGAGATAATAACTCAATAAAGTGATAAAAAAGGATAGTTACCCGTTTTCGAAAATTGGTAAGAACCATCATACTCATATTGGTGCTAAGAGCGGTTACTATCAAATCGAATTAGAGTTTAACGTAACGAAAAAAATGCATTCAGTATTTGCCTGGGTGCATGGTAGCCTCTTGGTAAAAGGTTGGTGGAGGTAATTTTTAGAGGTACCTACCGAAATACGTGCAGCAAATAAAAAGAAGGAGACCAAGAAAACCAAAATTGGGTATCTGTATAGTTGAGCAATGTTTAGCGACTTTAAAACAAACGTCTACACATATGTATCTCCCTAAAAGTCTACCGCAGAAACACAAGTTGTGGTTCATGCCCGATGTGTAAAAGTATTTAAATTTAGACAATTCGTTATGACTTATGGGTTCCAATAGAATTCAGGATTCTCCTTCGAAAGGATTCGTGGTAACCGTTAAGGAAACACAGATGATGAATTCGAAGAAGAAGATCCATTTTTATGGATGATAATTTGGGGGCAATAAACACCCTGTTGAAGGTACATAACATGGGACGTATGGAATGAATGCAAAGATGTGCAGCCCACTATTTTGATTCCGCTCTAGGTATTTGATTTTTTCTATGTGTTATCAATACTACACACAAGACAACAAGGTATTACTAGTAAAAAATAAGTTTTCATACTTACGATGCAGTTTGGTAGGTTTTCATAATTTTTAAGCATTGTAAACACATACTGTCCCACGGTACCATCTTCTAACGGATTAGTTGGTTTTGGTCCACTTAGGATATGGTCCTTTTTCTCCATTACTTAAAAAAATGTTATTTAATAATGATTCACAGTGTTAAGAATAGTCGATAAGTCTCCCTTAAAAATAAAGATGCTTCACTTATAGAAAATAATATCGTAGTTCAACATGCCTAAAAAAGGAGAGCAATATAGAATTTTTTAGTATACAAAGAAACTGTTGCTTCAAAGTATGTAAACGATGTTAAAAATATCATAACAACGTAAATTATATTTATCAAAAACAGATAATTATTTAAGAAAAATTTTACACTTTGTACCTACTTTGTATAAGTACGTATTATAATATCGGATATAAAATGTACCTATAAGTATACATAAAAAAAATTTCCCACACACAACAGCGATTCAACAATGTCTTAGTTTACAGTTTAAAACTACTAAAATTATGGAATAAAAGAAATATTCTGTAATAATTCTTCTGTAATTAGTCCTTTTTATGGTGATGTACCTATTGCTTTTGTGCGGATGAGCATACATGAGAGAATATCATGTGGTTTCATCCATAAACATTCACCATAATATTTGCAAATTAGAGGTATGTGATGAAATGTTTTTTTGGTTAAACAAATACGTTTTTTACTCACCAGTCACCACTTTCACACTTTCAGTTTATAATTCTAAATTTCTGAATTTATTACGTCACAACCACTTCTAATCTGACGATCTTTATACAGGGCTCTGCACCTCACCTCCCGTTTTCTGTAGCTAAGTTATTAATTAAGTTAGGTTTTTGATATTTTGCAGACGTTTCCTGTACCTCAGAGTATATTTCAGGGAAATATTTTTGATTATACAGGGTGTCCCAACAAAGTGTGATGCCATGATGATATATTTTTTTAAATTACATGCTTTACTTTTTTTTACATATTTGGTCGTCTTCTATGCTTGCCTACATATTCCTAAAATTCTATTGAAATTGGTTCGATGAACCAGCGAAAAAAAAATAAAAACGAAAAAAAGTCGGTTTTGCACCACTGGTTTTAAAAATTAATAAAAAACGCAAATAGTACCTGGTTAATGAAATTTTACGACACACTCATTAAATAAAGTCTAGTAGTCTCGCTTACCAAGTTTCATGGATCCAAATTATACAGGGTGATCAAAATCTAGTGTCAAACTTCTCAAACTTCAAAGCACTTTATCTTTCTTATTTTAAATTGCAACCCCTACATATTTTGATGTCATTCGATGCGCAATTGAAAAATTGAGAAATTTTTTTTTCTAATACAACTCTATGGCAATTCCTAATATTGTAAAAGTTATTCAAGAAAAAGTCATTTATCAATTATTGCAATAGCCATTTTAATTGATAAAAATCGAAGGGGACTTTGAAAGACAATTTATTAACATAACATGTTTTGTGATCACAATTATCTCTAAAGTTACTTACTAGAATTTATGTTCGATATGTCTTCCGTTTCCTTCAAGGCACAAACGAAGACGAGTATGAAATGATGTTGCCAATCTTCATAATAGGTCGGGTGTAATGCTTTGAAATGCGTTCAGGATTCTTTGCTCCATGTTTTCTGGTGTAGTGGGAGGTTCTTGATAAACGATTTCCTTAAAGTAGCCCCGCAACAATAAATCTAATTTAGTTAAGTCGGGTGATCGATGAGGCCAAGGAATTGATCCTCCTCTTCTAATCCACTGATTGGGGAAGGTTGTGTTGAGATGATCCCTGACTTTTAATGAATAGTGTGCTGGAGCTCCGTCGTGTTGCAGCCACATTCCATCTCTCACAGCTATTGGTAAATTTTGAAATACATTTGGCAATTGATTTTGAAAAAATCCAGATACATTGATCCATTCAAATTTCCGTTAAAAAGTGAGGACCAATAACATGTTCACCAATAATTCCCCCCCCACAAATTGTTTTCAAAGGCGCCTTCGATTTTTATCAATTAAAATGGCTATGCAATAATTGATAAAATGACTTTTCTTGAATAAATTTTACAATATTAGGAATTGCCATAGAGTTGTATTAGAAAAAAAAATTGTTTTTCAATTGCGCATCGAATGACATCAAAATATGTAGGGGTTGCAATTTAAAATAAGAAAGATAAAGTGCTTTAAAGTTTGAGAAGTTTGATACTAGATTTTGATCACCTTGTGTAATTTGGATCAATGAAACTTGGTAAACGAGACTAGACTTTATTTAATGAGTGTGTCGTAAAATTTCATCAACCAGGTACTATTTGCGTTTTTTATTAATTTTTAAAACCAGTGGTGCAAAACCGACTTTTTTTCGTTTTTATTTTTTTTTCGCCGGTTTCATCGAACCGATTTCAATAGAATTTTAGGAATATGTAGGCAAGTATAAAAGACAACCAAATAAGCAAAAAAAAAATAAAGCATGTAATTTAAAAAAATATATCATCATGACGTCACACTTTGTTGGGACGCCCTGTATAATCAAAAATATTTTCCTGAAATATACTCTGAGGTACAGGAAACGTCTGCAAAATATCAAAAATCTAACTTAACTAATAACTGAGCTACAGAAGACGAGAGGTGGGGTGCAGGACCCTGTATAAAACTGCAAAAGAAAGTAAAAGACATTCGTAATTTCAATTTCTTATTTGATCCCATATACTTCTACCTACGATAAGGTTTACTAAAAATTGTTATTTTGTTATTAACTTTAACTTGGTTTTACATCAATAAATCTTCATTTAAATTACCCGATGTGTGGGCACAAATATCAAAGGTTACAATAAACATTATTTAAATAAAGATGTGTAGAGGAGTTAATTTGTTATTAATAAAAGTACATATTTACAGAATGATGATAATATAAGTTATCATAGATTTAAACCAATAACCTATTTTGTCTTCTTTCATCTTTTGGCATCGACTTCCAAGGTCATGAGGTCAAACTATAACAGTTCGGCTGAAAAGTTCGTAGGCTAACATAGAAAAAAACATTTTCTTTGGACAAAATTCGACTTTACTATTCAAGATATAGTTTCCTTCGAGGGAGATACACCGATTCCAAAGATTTTCCAACTTTTCCTTACCATGCATTTTTGTAGTACGATTTTTCTTTAGTAGTAAAATAGGCCTTTGTTCGGCGATTATTTCTTCATCAGTGCTGAATCTCTTTTCAGCGAGCATTCTCTTGAGGTTTGCGAACAGGAAATAGTCGCTGGAGGCCAAATCTGGAGAATAGGGGAAGCAATTCGTAGCCCAATTCATTCAATTTTGCCATCGTTTTCATTGATTTGTGATACGGTGCATTGTCTTGATGAAACGCAAGAATTTATTTTTATCGCGCTTTAAACATTACACGTTGTTTTTGATCGATTGTGAGCCCGCGCGGCACCCACTTTGCACAGTGCTTTCGCATGCCCAAATAGATTCATGCACCATATGTCCAACACGTTCCTTGGGTATCTTTAGAGTATCAGTTATCTCGATCAACTTCACTTTACGGTCATTCAAAATTATTTTGTGGACTTTTTTTATGTTTTCGTCTGTAACAGCATTTCTTGGGCGCGACCACGATGAAATTTAGCAAACCACTTCTCAACGGTTGATTTTCCTGATGCAGAGTCCGGATAATATTTATCTGAACGTTCACTCAGCCCCCCCCCCCCCCCTTTCAAATGGAAATTCCTGTTAAGGGGATTGAGCTCAAAATTTTATTCTTGCGGATTTTGAAAGTTCATAAATTGCTTCTAATTCAGAGCTATCATTTTTTTAATTTTCGGGGGGGGGGGGGCAGCTGAACGAGGGTAATATGACGTGCAAGTATGAGAACTTCACGTTATTTTGCCCCTTTGGTAAGATGTATCAGCACAGAGGGCACGTTAAGGTAAAGCGATAACGTGACACTTTACCTTAACGTGCTCTCTGTGCTGATACATCTTACCAAAGGGACAAAATAAAGTGAAGTTCTCATTAGATGCACGTTATATTTAACATGACATGAGGGCTCATATTATCTGTTAAATTTAACATAATAGTTGCCTTTGTCTTCAATTTCAATCAAATTGTCAGGTAGAATGTATTCGTGTACCTAGTTAAAAAGAACTACAATAATTAGTAGAATTTACTTTAAACAAGTATTAAAAGGCGCGAATTCTTATAGAATACTAATTTCAACCAACTGTGTAACTAATTATGGCATATACTATATACAATATATATGTATACTCCCCACCCCCCACTTCAGACACAAGCACCCCGGTCATTGTTTTCCTTTCTCCCCTTAAGGGCGATGGGAGCGGAAAGGGTGACGGACAATTTGTAAATCACGAAAAAATGTTGGAGGAAAAAAAAGTAAAAAAGATCGTTTTTCGTCCCCTTTCCACCCCCAAAAAGGAGTTGTAGTTGGGGGTGAAATTTGCAATTTGAGAATAGTTTTTTATGGAGAATCCAAAAGTGTAATAAAAAATACGTGTCTTTATTTAAGTTTTCAAAACTCACCCCCGCTCCACCCCACAGGTAGATGCAGGTGATGTTAACTCAATAGATTTCAAAAAGTAAAGGAAACGTGTGTGTTCTTTTTTGTAATTGGATTGTGTCGTTCTCGAGATATTCAAGGGTGTATATTTTGACTTTAATGGCGTCCCGACGGCGAACGGGTGATCCGATCAAAAAAATTACCAGAGATTTGGAATCAGCAAAGAATTTCCTATAAGATGACACCACTTCCAGCTTTCTAAACCCTGTACCTAATATCGGCCAACGCATAGACACAGTGACACACAGACATCCAGACGAATTTAGTAACCAACTTTTTGAAGTTGGTTGAAAAGAGTAGGTAATTCTACCCAAGTGTTGTAGTTGAAGCAACCAGACTTTAAGTGAAAAATCAGACATCAAGACAAAAATCGTGAACGAAAGCGTTGATGAAAATAATCAGTCATTTCCTTTTAGAATTCGTTAATCATACAGATAAAACGCGAATTAAAAGTTCAGTGAAAGGAGCGACGCCAATGTGGTAGATTTTTTAGGGACTTGGGGATCAGTATATCGCCCTATTCGATTACTACCATGTTCCGGTTTAACCGGAAGTCTGACATCGCTGAAAATATTTTTAAGATCTGTTCTCCTAGAAATAAGGTAGGGTTTATTTTTAATCATTATGCTTAATAGGTCCACAAGGGGAAACTGCGGCACTAATTCGACACCCTGTATAGCCGAATGTATAATATCTTTAGGTTAGAGTATAGTTATAATTTTACATTTTCCATTGTGTTGTATTTTTTATAAATAAATAAATACCGCTTTTATTGCATTTTTTTAATTTCAATTTTACTTTATTTAACAATCCGTATCTAATATAATAATATACCTAATGGAAAGTAAAAGTAACCATAAAATCTAGTAAAATTAAACAAGCAAGATCAAATAGGCTAAAATGGTTAAGTTAACTAATAATAAGTCTAGTAATTCTCAAGATCAGTAGTAATTCTAACTATATTACATCCCGTAGAATCAAGAAAACCGAGATAATTAAGTCAACCACAGTTTATGTTTAGTAAGTTAACTTAACTAAAAACGCTGGTAATTTTAACTAGGTATGTTATGTCTGGTAGATTTAACCAAAAGTAACATCCAATAACCAAATTTAGTTAATTTACCTTGATCGTCTGTCCTTTTTTTACCCAAATATCCTGGTTATATTTCACCATACATTTTATTCAGTGTGGATTACGGATTTGAGTTCTTTTTTACCAAATTTGGAATTAACCATTTTTTCCCTTCTATGGGCGTAGCACCACATTTTTTGTCACTGGCTAGCTTATAATGTAGGTAACCCGTTGTTATTTGACGAGAATCTTGTTTTTCCTAAGGATAATCAATAAAATAACATATAAAGTAAGTGAACGATTAATATTAAAATCTTAGAATAACTTGCTAATCCATTAATTTCTGTTTAATAAATATAAGATTATTAGCTCTGATGTCTGCCAAAGAATCCTTCTGCCACGTGATAAAGGCGTCAATTTGTTAATTAATATTTAATTCAATAAACAGATTCCACAAATTTTGCAAAAGTGTAAGCCAATCAAAGACGTGTTACTTACGCCTCGACATTAAAACATCAATACCGCGTTTAAATTTAATGACCTAATAAGACAGAAGGTTATCAAAACTTAAGTATTCCTTTAATATAAATTGTGAATATATTTTTATGATGGCAAAAGACTTTAGCAATACCTACGCACTTTGTAGAACAATAAAGTTGTAATGCCAAGAGTGTCCGGAAGTGCCCCTTAGGAACATGTGTGATTTCGGAATCTACTGTAATAACTAAACATTGATATTTTAAAATGTATTAGAACGCAATCAATCACATTAGACTAAGAGCTAGCGACCGATTTGGTCAAGTCATTTCCAGATGAATTGTTTTTTTCACATTCGATACACTACTCGAAGATACCGAAGGTAAGTCTGGCACCTTGGACCGGCCGGATATGGGGGTGGTGCAGGCCCGTGTGCAGGATTTGTCCATGGGAGGGGTTGGCCGTTGGGTTGGGAACAGGGAAGACCTCAAATGTTGATTGAATGATTTCACTAGTAGCGTAACTACAAAATTTGGGCCCCCACGCAACATCTTTCAAATCCCCCAAATACATTTATATTTTTCTCTACAATCATTTATTTCAAAGTAGTGGTTAATACCCGTCTGACAGACGGGGCAATATGTAATTTATTATTGAAAGTAAAAAATATTCATGACAGATCTCTTGTTTTATGGTTAAGGTATAAAAAAAATATTATCTAACAAATACCAAATTTAACGTTGCCACATTAATATTTGGTTGATCACTCTTTACGGAATTGTTATAAGTCGGGGGTCAAAGGTCGTCAGATTTGTACCATCTTCGAACCTAAATTAAGTTTGAAACTTAAGAATCTTTTGAGAGCATCGTCGACCTCCTAGGTAGTCTAGAAGTCGAGTTATCGTGGAGACAAACGAACGAACATGAATCAACTCACGTTTATTAATATGGAAATATAATGTTACTAAATTTCTGCATAGGAAAACTATTTTTGATAAGTAATAATAGTAATAATTACAGAGAGATATTCATTGGTTCAGGAATTAAAAAAATTAATCCAAAGATAAGTAAGTACTACATAAAATCTGAATTTGTGCACTCACTTGCCTGTACAGATGATCGGAAAATAGTGACATAATTTTGAGGGTCCATTTATTATAGTTGTCGGTATAGAGCGCATGTATGTGGGATCAGGCAAAGCTGCAAAAGTTTTGAGGCCTTTCCGGCAAGAAGCGGACGACGCAACGGCGACTATGAAAAGACAATACTATTTAGTTTTTTTTTCCTTTTGCGAAACTGGTGATAATGTAAAGAAGAATTCAAAATCAATGTTGTAATGCAAATTAAAACAAAGGTTTGACGCCGCGCCGATTCAGTTATTTTGAATTCTTATTTTTTATTAATTAGATTTTTTGCTATTAGATTTAAAAACATAGGAGGATCTGGATCAGAGGGCCCTTTGGGCCCCCTTGTGCTTAGGGCCCCCACGCATTGCGTGGGCTTGTGGGGGTATAGCTACGCCACTACCCCAAACATTTATACAACATAAACTAGGTTGCGATACTCCCAATAATAAACTTAGGTTAACATATTCTTTAAAACATTGAAATTTGGGTAGGTATTTTTAAATACATAATTAGGTATGTATTTAGAAAGTACGTTAATAACTACAAATATATTATTATATTTCCTTATATTTCAACGGGTTATGGGAGGGGTTTGAACCCCCCCCCCCCCCCTTGCGCACGGGCCTGGGGTGGTGGACGTTTGGAGTAAAATGGAAGATGGCCTACTTTACTCAACAGGCAGATGGTCGATTTTGGTCTTATTTAATTCGTGGTCACGTACTGTGGTAGAAAATGTCAATGCCAGACGTTTTAGTGCGCACGGACCCATTGCCAGACCCCAATAACCTATTCACATCACATGAAAGCGCTTCATATACATGCGTAGCCCGTTTTAACTATATTTCGAAAAATATGCAATATTCTAGTAAATCTAAATGTGAAGAGGCGGAATATTGATACGTTCCTTAATATAAATGTTTAGTGCTTCAAAATATTTCCAGATCTTTCTAAAGCCTTTAGAGACAAGTTTAAAAGAAAAACTGAAATTAGGTCTCATTTCCCTTTCGAATAGCAACAGAGGCATAATTTCTGAGATTTTTGTATAGGCTATAATTTCCGACATTATTTAATGAAATTAGGAGCGAGGTGGAGCTGAGCCAATGCGGGTTTTCTGTTTGTGCTCACAAATTGTTTTCAGAGGGGAGCAAATGTGTCAAAAAAAGAGACAATGTACGAAGGGAAGATCTTCTCACCTACCTATAGATTTAAGTGATTCGGTTCGAGACCAAGAAATGAGAGATGTAGTAAGTTCAAACGCAAGTTTATAGTTTCCATACCACGGAAGATGGAAAAACAATTGCGGGGGGGGGGGGGGGGTATTTACAGATAAAGTTATCGCCACAAATATTTAAATATGTAAATATCCAATTACTATAAAAACGAACTGATAAAGAGGACTAAAATATCCTTTAGATAAAATGATGGTTTGCTGATATCGGAAATAAATATTTATGAAATTTCTTTCAAGTATCATCACATATGAGCAATAAGACATGAACTCGCAACCTTTTGATCTTTGATTACAAGACATTTTAATCCCAAACCTTTCCAAAAAAACAGTTATAGCTCTATACTAGATAATGTTAAATATCAGCAGAACGTAATTTAAAAAGTACCTACGTAAGAACCATGTACATACAAAGTCTAAAATTTGTGTCTACAAACGGTTTAGAGGAGAATCATACAAAGTGCTTAAAAAGAAAAACATTTACAAAACAATATTTTGATTGCTGTAAAATATGGAAGTGAAGCCCTCGTATTTGATAATTGATTTAATTTAGGTGTCTTTATAAGGACTAATATGTGATGCTCAGTGGCATAGTGGCAACTGGCAAAAGTAACCTTTCTAAATAAAATGTGAACCACGGACAAAGATGTTGACATGCAATTACAATAAAAAATCAGTACCTGATCCAGTATCTCGTCGAAATAGTTTCATTCTACTTAATATAGGCTACTAAATAATATTACTTTTTGATCTTAGAGAAGGCCAAGAGAGCAGAAACAGAAAATTGAACTCATTTCTTTCGTTTTCATTCATTTTAAGTTTTAGTTAGCAATCAATGGACAATCAGAGAAATATAAAAATGAATTTTAATAGTTCTGTAGCCCAATATACCACACCCGAAATGATTTTCCTCCTAGACGCCGTGGTCCACCCTTATCCCATATGTAGGACCGTTTATTGGCGTTAGCTTGGCGGAATATTAGCGCAATATAGAGAGACAATATTGTCGAACTGCGGCCAATGTTGGGTGAATATATTTTTGTAATATTATAAAAATATTGGAAATACAATATTTAGTGAATATAAGAACAATATTTGCAATATTTAGTCAATATTGCTATTTAATGTATATTCAAATATTGTACACACAATAGTGTACCAATATTGCGTGTACAATATTAGTAAATATTGAAAATCTATATTTAAGCAATGTAACATACATATTTGTAGTATGAAGTAAATATTGATAGTCAATGTAAATTCAAATATTGTACATACAACAATGTACCAATATTACGTGTACAATATTACTAATTATTGCAAATCGATATTTAAGCAATATAGCATAAATATTTACAATATTTAGTAAATATTGCTATACAATATAAAGTCAATATTTATTTATCAATAACATAACAATACTGTGTTTTCAATATTACCGGATACTTAAAATGATATATTTAGGCTACGTGGAAAAATATTCATAAATAATAACGTTATGATACCTTCTAAAAATCCGCCGAATGTTAATTTTCGCCGATTTAGAGATATCAACATAATCAAAATATAATATGCACCCCCTCCTCAATATTTTATAGTGTTCAACTTTAAATTCCAAAATTATATAAGTTTCCGTAGCTCAGTTCTTTCAGGGCTAACTTCTGAACTGGGTGATCGATGGTTAGAGTCCTACTTGAAGCAGAAGCCCCTTTCAGAATTACCGATCTCCTCCGAGTCTACACGTTCTGGGAAAGGAACCACCGGAGCACATGGAGCCCTGCAGGCGCTGCGCACTGGGAAATACTCCCTCGGAACAGTTAGGGCTCTGCGGTGGCGCAGGTCACCCCCTTTCCTACTATTTTGGGATACATTACAAAACAATAATGGGCCAATATTGTATCAATATTTTCCTCAATATTGAAATAATATCAGTTAGTAATATTTAGCCAATATGTAAAATTGTTCACATTTTAATGTGACAATATTCTACATTAATATTCTGCCAATATATTTACAATGAAACGCCAATATTACACAAATATTAAATGCTACATGGGATATGTGTCATTTGAGTTTTTATCCAAAATCAGGAGGTCATTATGGACACGCCGCCTTTTCCAGACGATGAACTCCGTCGTACGTTATATTTCAATGGGTGGGTGCAAGCACCGAACCTTGCGGAATATCATCAACATAAGGCACTACTTCCATCATAACTCTACTGGACAAATAGTCCCTTAAAGCTTTTGTTTTCCTCATACGCTGTACAAATCGACCACCGAGGGCCTCGTTAAACGAATTTTTACGTCAATTGAGACAACGACTTAGCTCCCCTGTGCGTCACATACCCCTTTCGATTCAAATATCCTTTGCGAACTGCATTCAAGAGTTTGTCAGATGTCGACTCCCATTAGTAAATCTCTGCTGACTACACGACAACTTACAATGCGCTTTGCTCACCAGATGGTCTTTCAACACTCTCTGTGTTTCATTTCCCTATTTAAACATTTCGGCCGTCAGGAAGGACTTGATATCAAAACTGGCCTACTCTTGTCCGGTTTACGCAAAACCATGCGCCTCACTACTCCGCCAGTCAGCTTGATCCTCCCAGCACCTTTTTTGTAGTTCGCTGTATTTTCTCTCCAATGTAAAGGATTGTTCTTGAAGTTTCTCGATGTTTTCCTTTATATGACTTATGGTCCTCATTCGCCATTGCAGCAAGTTGGTCTTATCCGTCTCGTAGGTACTCTTCTGCGACTCGCTTCACATTTTTATTCGGCCGTTTAACCCTACCCACGTTACTACCCCTTTTGTATTGCCCAAAAAGTTCATGTGATATTCAATTTGCCACCCCGTTGTCTTCCTCGTTTTGTGTGTAGCACCTAGAGTGTTTTTGTTTGTTTGTAGATCTCTATCGGTGTCGCCAAGAGGTTCTCCTCATAATTTCTGCTTGCCCCACTATACGTCCATGGTTTTTCCATAGTTTGGACCTAGCATATCCTCTTCCCAGCAATCCCAAGAGGGCCTTGGGCTTCTCCATCCCCAACTATACCTACTTAAAAAAACCAAATATCATCAAAATGTAGATATAGTAACGAAGCATTCGGTCTGGTATTTACAATACACAGTGTGTCTACTTAAGTTGGCAACATATGGGAAACTTTTTTATTATTAATTTTACGAAAAAAAGTTATTCTTTATAAAAAGCTCTGCATGTTCTAAAATCTAAAATACAATCATCAGATATTAAATTTTTTCAGTCGTGTACGCGATATGTCAAAAAATATTAATTTTGCTCAAGAGTAAAGTACCTTTATTTTTGAAAATATCGAAAATTGTTATTAAAAAAAGTTGATCAGTACTAAAAACTACGTTTAAATATGCAATTATACCCTGCTACTTGAAAATTTTTTTTTACAACTTTTTCTCAAATTACCTACCTACCGATGCTGATACGATTTCCGTTCCGTTCAGAAACCTCACTGTCAAACATTTCTTGCTATAAAAAATCATTTGTTTATCAGTGCATCCTAGATTTCACGTAACTACACTTAATTTCCATTGTTACTGTAGACAAAAATGGGAAAAAAAAATTTTAAGTAGCAGGATATAATTGCATATTTGAACGTAGTTTTTAGTTCTGATCAACTTTTTTTAATAACAATTTTCGATGTTTTCAAAAATAAGGGTACTTTACTCTTGAGCAAAATACATATTTTTTGCCAAACCGCGTACACGACTGAAAAAATTTAATATCTGATGATTGTATTTTAGATTTTAGAACATGCAGGGCTTTTTATAAAGAATAACTTTTTTTCGTAAAATTAATAATAAAAAGTTTCCCATATGTTGCCAACTTAAGTAGACACACTGTATGTATATCACAAGTTCTAAGTACATATTACAAAATCGGAAGACAATATGTATGACAGTAAGGATGTTCGATATGTTTTGCAACCCAAGCGGTCATCTGTAACCATGATATTGTGATGTTGAGGAAGTGGTAATAGACTGGCTTTATATTTCGCAGTTATTTAATCCATTTTGTATACTTTGGGTTTATGGTCGTCTCACCCTCGCAAGCGTGTTTCGTGGTTATGTTTCTCTGTTCTCACTCAGAACTTGTCAATGCCTTCTAAATGATAAACTGGTAACACTAACGATTACTTATCCACAAACCACTTAATAGCTACTTGTGCTGCGCATACGAGTAACATGGTCGTGATCTTAGTCGTGATCGTCTCCAAAATTTGAATTTGTAGAAAATAGGAATGCACTGAGGATGAATCCATTGAGACTTTGTACAGATACTACAATAATGGCATCATGAGGTTTCCTTCCTATTGTAGAATTGTCACGTTAGCCTTTTTTCATTTTTCCTTATCTCGCCAAATTAATATAGTCATCATGAGGATTAAAACATGAAAATGTTTTCACTAGTAAGTATTAGGGTGTGAGGGGTATTTTGATTCTATAAATGCACGGTTGTAGATTAATTACAGTTTGGTGTTATTTTAATAGGAGAATCCATTTTTTCTTTACAGCTAGGACATGCACATATCCTACGATATTCTTGCCCTAATGAAATATTGACATTGAATGAACCCTAAATATTAAAATAGACCATAGCACAAATGTTTCATGCGATTTCGAGAGCATTATTATTTTTAAGAAAGTTAATAGTAAACGAATACCTAGGAGATTTGATAGGTAAACCTTCAAATGTGGTAAAGAATTTTGGAAAACAAAAAGGTTTGTTAAAAGATTTAAAAAGAAAATTAAAGTATCTCAAAAATTTGGTAATGGCAATAAAGTTGCTGAAGTAGTTGTTAAACGCGCTAATATTTTTATTATATAGATTTATGTTCTGATGTTTATAAAAGCAACATTTACGTGGTATAAACTGCAAAATAAAATTTAAATGATGTGATTACGAGTCAAAGGTCTTTCACAAAAAGGTATTTAAGATACATAATCATATAATGTGACAATTCGAGAATACTGGTTCCTGAGACACTAACGCACTAACATCATTGCAAGAATGGAAGATGATAGTAAACATATTATGCATGGTCCACCGCCATTCTATCCTTTGGAGGATGGAACTGCCGGAGAACAATTGCACAAAGCGATGAAGAGGTATGCACAGGTTCCGGGGACAATTGCTTTTGTAAGTAAATTTACTATTCCATTTATCAAATCCAAATGCAAACCTCTGTGCAAATCTGAGAGTTTTAACCTTTTTTTTTATATAGACTGATGCACACGCAGAGGTAAATATTACATATTCCGAATATTTTGAAATGTCTTGCCGATTAGCCGAAACTATGAAGAGGTACGGACTTGGTTTACAACACCACATTGCTGTTTGTAGTGAAAATTCTCTTCAGTTTTTTATGCCTGTATGCGGTGCACTATTTATTGGGGTTGGAGTTGCACCAACAAATGATATTTACAATGAACGTAAGTGCGTCGTCAGTCATAAAAACAAATGATGTATAAACTCTTCTACAGGTGAATTATACAACAGTTTGTTCATATCACAACCAACAATAGTATTTTGTTCTAAAAGAGCGCTTCAAAAAATCCTAGGGGTACAAAAGAAATTACCTGTAATTCAGAAAATTGTTATTCTGGATTCTCGAGAGGATTATATGGGGAAACAATCTATGTACTCGTTCATTGAATCACATTTACCTGCAGGTTTTAATGAATATGATTACATACCGGATTCTTTTGACCGCGAAACAGCAACAGCACTTATAATGAATTCATCGGGATCTACTGGATTACCCAAAGGAGTTGATCTTACTCACATGAATGTTTGTGTTAGATTTTCTCACTGCAGGTACGTATGGTCTTAGTAGAACTATAAGTTGTATTCAAAAATTCGCAGAGATCCTGTGTTTGGTAACCAAATTATTCCCGATACTGCGATTTTAACAGTTATACCATTTCATCATGGTTTTGGAATGTTTACAACATTAGGATATTTAACGTGTGGATTTCGTATTGTGCTTATGTATAGATTTGAAGAGGAATTATTTTTACGATCACTTCAAGATTATAAAATTCAAAGTGCGTTGCTGGTACCTACCCTATTTTCATTCTTTGCCAAAAGCACATTAGTCGACAAATACGATTTATCCAATTTACATGAAATTGCTTCCGGTGGAGCTCCTCTCGCGAAAGAAGTTGGAGAAGCGGTAGCAAAACGGTGAGTGACGATACCAAGTACTCAGTTTCTATTAAGGTTTTGTAGTTTTAAGTTGCCGGGCATACGACAAGGGTACGGACTTACCGAAACTACCTCGGCTATTATAATTACACCAGAAGGGGATGATAAACCGGGAGCATGTGGTAAAGTCGTTCCATTCTTTACGGCCAAAATTGTTGATCTGGATACGGGCAAAACTTTGGGGGTTAATCAGAGAGGGGAATTATGTGTGAAAGGTCCAATGATAATGAAGGGTTACGTAAACAACCCAGAAGCAACAAATGCATTGATCGACAAAGATGGATGGTTACACTCTGGTGACATAGCTTACTATGACAAAGATGGTCACTTCTTCATAGTGGATCGTTTGAAATCGTTAATTAAATACAAAGGTTATCAGGTAAAACGTGGTTTTTTAGTATACGTAAGTATAATTTACCTACAATGTCTATAGGTACCGCCTGCCGAATTAGAATCGATATTGTTACAACATCCCTTCATATTTGATGCAGGTGTTGCAGGAATTCCCGACCCAGATGCCGGTGAACTTCCTGCAGCCGTTGTTGTCTTAGAGGAAGGCAAAATGATGACCGAACAAGAAGTGATGGATTACGTTGCGGGTAAATGAACCATTGATGCGGTAATTATTTATAATACACATTTTATTTATAGGACAAGTAACTGCTTCTAAGCGTTTACGTGGAGGAGTTAAGTTTGTGGACGAAGTACCAAAAGGTCTAACTGGAAAGATTGATTCAAGAAAAATCAGGGAGATCCTTACAATGGGAAAAAAATCCAAATTGTAATTTCTTCAGTTTACTCTATTCTAACGAAATTTCTACTACCATAAACAAATGTTTTATTTGATAAATGCTAACAAAGGGATGTTGACAAATATAGTTTCTCATTTTTCACATTTCCTCATCTTTAGTAGATTAAATTGTAAGCTCGTAGGTGTGAACGTTATCGCAATGGTTAAAGTAGGACGAAGAATAGTTAATGATTTTATGATACAATAACACTGTATT
The DNA here is from genome assembly GCA_036250285.1 of Pyrocoelia pectoralis. Lineage (NCBI taxonomy): Eukaryota > Metazoa > Arthropoda > Insecta > Coleoptera > Lampyridae > Pyrocoelia > Pyrocoelia pectoralis. The sequence goes on along the minus strand of CM070075.1, from coordinate 63,185,264 downwards.
TTTCATTTTCACGTATATTATGCCTAATAAAATCGGGAACATTTAAATGTCTTTTAAATCCTTTTAAAAAGCAAACATAAGCCAATTAGTCCAGGAATCTTCCTTTAAATTTAAATCAATAAATTGGAAAGAGAAAGTTTGCCCCATTATTTCGGAAATTTCTGTCTGTACTTCTTGTGTTTTATGAAAGGGTCTCTGTTGTGTTGTATGTGTCTGTAATAGTACTGTGTAACTGATGTGCCTTTTAAAATAAGAGGAAAACAAGTTCATATTACATGTCATTCGTAACTAACAGATACTTGCAGTTTCTGGATCTACCACCCAACGATCTGACACTAAATTTAATTAATAAGGGCTCGTCTGATACAATAAACTTTTATTGCAATATGTATATGTGGTGGCAGGTATTTACACCTAGTTTTTGGTCGGAGCTCGATCTCTCATTAATTCGGACATCCAGGGGAGTTGAAATAAAATTTCGAAACCTTCCTCATAAAAGTTTAGTCGGTTGATAATAATTTGACAAAAATTTAACTTAAAGGTTGGATATTGGCGATATGTTTCGAAGTAGTGTAGTAGGGGGGGTTCTGGATCCAAAAGTCACTAGATTTAGTAACTTTTCTAGTAACTTTTCTTAGGTTGGTAGTACTGGTCACTAGAAAAGTCACTAGATTTTCAAGGCCACGCCCTGTTTTTCCTGTTCAATACCTGTTTTTACTTGTTCAATACCTGCTTTTACCTGTTCAATACCTGTTTTTCCTGTTTAATACCCGATTTTATCTGTTCAATACCTGTTGCAAACCAGGGGCGTGCCTTGAAAATCTAGTGACTTTTCTAGTGACCAGTACTACCAACCTAAGAAAAGTTACTAGAAAAGTTACTAAATCTAGTGACTTTTGGATCCCCCCCTACTACACTACTTTTCGATAAATTAATTATCATCATCAGACGTAATTAGTTAATTCTAAAATGATTAATGATTATAAGCAAAAGCAAATTGATAGTCCGGCGGAATAGGGAAAGCATTGTGCACTGCGAGGTAAAAGCGATTTTATTGCTGAACTCTGTTCAGGGATCCATAAAGAACGTTTTCAGCTATGGAAGCACTCGGTGCGACCCCTGGTTATTTTTTTACAGAGCCCCAAAGTACCCCCTACGGGTAACACCCTTTTTTACATGGAAAAAAAATACATTTATTTTTTGATGGCCGAAATTAAAGAAATGGGTGTCATATCCAATGTTTTTAAACATGTAGAAACCCTTTTGGGGTTATTTTTGATGTAGGGGGATGGGGGCGCTATAGGGGGGTTGAGGGCAATAAAATCAAGGTTAAAGTACCAATATTTTGAAAACCAAAATTAATGAAATAACTATCGTCACCCAGGCTATTTATTATGTAGAATTCATTTTTGAGATTATTTTTGATGTAGGGGCCTGGGACGGGGTGGGGGAGCGCTCTAAGGGGATGAGGGGGACGAATTGAAGTTGAGGTGTTGCATGCCATTTCCATGGTTTTTAGGGGCGCAGAATTCATATTTGGGGTGATTTTTGTAGTAGTGGGGTACCTTAAGTGCCAAAGGGCATATCTACGGAAGCGTTCGAACAGTGAGAACAAACTGTTGTCCAGAAAAAAAATTTACTTTGACAAGAAAATGCTTAGATAAGTTTATGTCCGAAGAAGATGTGCATAGCTCGTACTATCTGGACAAGTTAAACGGGTACCTGTGTCTTTCTGGCAAATAAAACACAGACTCCAATCCGTTGTCAAAAGCTCCACGCTTTCTTCCTCTCCGGAAAAAACTTTAAATGTACGCTTCATGGCGGCTTCAAAGATGTTCTGGTAGAGAAAGAAAATACCCGAATTAAACCTGCAGCCCTTGTTATTCATTTTAAATTTAAACGCATTAATTAAATAAAAAGCCAGGATCAAGTGAAACTACATTATTATATTTTGAGACTTTTAGCTTTCAGGCCATTGCCATCAAATATTTGTGAAAGAAAACTTTTAAAAATTGAGCAATTTAATAAAGTTTCGTTTTATATTTACGTCATGTTTTAGTGGCATCTAGGTTACTTCCAGAAACATTGTAGGAGTCCATACTTCCAAAGGGGTGGTTTAATAAGATAAAAACAGACTCACAACCTTCCCCTTAAGCTTTTTTAATTACATAAAAGCGATTAATTGATTGAATTGCGACATGTTTCGGGATCAACTGATCCCATTATCAAGCGATAAAATTCGAAGACAGATAGAAATTACATCAAAAATTGGTTACAGGCTAAAAGTTAAACAGAATTAGACTAACTAAAACCTTACAAAAAATCTCACCTGAAGGCTAACATAGAAACACTTAAATGTAAATTACAAATAACATAACTTTAAAAACTTAAAAAGCGAAATCGTTTTTAAAGTTATGTTATTTGTAATTTACATTTAAGTGTTTCTATGTTAGCCTTCAGGTGAGATTTTTTGTAAGGTTTTAGTTAGTCTAATTCTGTTTAACTTTTAGCCTGTAACCAATTTTTGATGTAATTTCTATCTGTCTTCGAATTTTATCGCTTGATAATGGGATCAGTTGATCCCGAAGGCCGAAACATGTCGCAATTCAATCAATTAATCGCTTTTATGTAATTAAAAAAGCTTAAGGGGAAGGTTGTGAGTCTGTTTTTATCTTACTTCCAGAAATACGGAAAAAGAAAGAAATAATTAAAAAAAACAGCTAAATTTCAAAAGAGATAAAAAAAGAACGCAAAATAGCTTAAAGAAAAGGTTCCGCAAAATTCTACTTTTACTTCAATTTTAGCAACTTATTTATTTATTACTCATTTATTTTTACAGCAAAATATAATGGTCTAATCTTTACAGGAAGAAGAAACAATAAGATGCATTACGAAAATTACGTTGTTTGGCATGACTTGATAATTTTAAATTATAGCTTATACGTGAGCTTAAAAACAACTCCAAAAAATACTGAAAATTATAAAAAGGAAGTGACCAATGTTTTAGAGTGAATAGCTTTCTTCCAATTACATATTAACATTGTACGTACATAGGAACAGTGCAGTTTCACTCGTACTCTAACACACAATAATTCAAGAAATGACGAATTACTCACCTGTTGATCCAAGCGGTCAGCTTATTCCTTCTTTCTCCGTTCACACATTTCACACAGTCAAAGTTCACATTTTTCAAATAATTTCTCTCAAAAAAAAAGAAAGGTATTTGACAAAACAATATACGAAACACAGAACACGACACGATCAAAACGCCTGTTGTTTACAAGGTAGGAACGAAGCAGCGAGCAACAAACCCGAGCGTGTCCGAACACCACATTGTTGCCGAAGTATTTCGAAGCTACCAACTTAAGCAGTTGTAATTGTCAAATGAAGGGCGCATTCTGACACTAATTTGAGTGCCGGGGATTTGTAAATCACTACGAATATTGATCTCCTCTTTGTAGAAACCGAACCGTAATTAGTATTTCGATCTAAACGCACAGCCCAACATACAGCATCAAAAACTGCAGAGGGCAGTTCTGTCAAATTACGTTTTTTGTTAGTTTCTTTTAATTATTGCTGCCGTTTCTCATTGATTATCGTCGTATTTACGCTCATTTTACTAATCCTTGATTATACAAGCCAAAACCTCCCCAGAAAATTAAATCAATGCCGTAAAAAAGAATTACAATACGTACCGTTGTAAGCAACAATGGGCTCTCATTGTACCCGCGCCCCACGGATATGACCCTCGGCACGCAACTACTACATAATTCACCCTAAATATGAATTCTGCGCCCCTAAAATCCATGGAAATGACATGCAACACCTCAACTTCAATTTTTTCCTCTCATCCCCTCAGAGCGCTCCCCCCGCCCAAGGCCCCTACATTCAAAAATAATCTCAAAAATGAATTCTACATAATAAATAGCCTGGGTAATGATATTTATTTTATTAATTTTGGTTTTCAAAATATTGGTGCTTTAACCTTGATTTTATTGCTCTCCACCCCCTATAGCGCCGCCCCCTCCCCCTACATCAAAAATAACCCCAAAAAGGTTTCTACATGTTTAAAAACATCGGAAATGACACCCATTTCTTTAATTTCGGCCATCAAAAAATAAATGTATTTTTTTCCCGTAGGGGTACTTTGGGGCTCTGTAAAAAAATAACCAGGGGTCGCACCGAGCGCCTCCATAGCTGAAAACGTTCCTTATGGACCCTTGAACAAAGTTCAGCAATAAAATCGCTTTTACCTCGAAGTGCACAATTGGTTTCATATTTAACTCTAAGCGGCCGGACTATGAGATAGTTAACATGAATATATGATGGTAAACTCAGGGCTAGTCCTTGAATGCACACAAATGCTAAACGCACTAGGTAAGTGCAACTCAGTCACACTAGTGTGGGCACCTGGGCATGCGGGAATCGCAGGTAACCAGGTTGCCGACGAGCTTGCGAGAATGGCAAGCGCAAAACCATTCATAGGACCCGAACCGGCTTATGGGATTACTTATAACACAGTCAAAAAGGAGATTCAAGCAATACTCACGAAAGAGCATTTAATAATAATAATAATAATAATAATAATAATAATAATAGGTTTATTGCCCAAACAGAAAGAAAAATCCAATTAACGGACAATTTAGATTGCATTGCAGACATTGGTCGAAAATTCCAGGACAGAGTCATTCCAAGATCTTCCTGGAAACCCCAAACGGGGACCTAGCTACGTCCATCTTAAAGTTAATAACCCTTCTAGGAGAAACAGGAAGTAAACAATCAATTATTATAATTAGTGTTCTTGTCATTAAGCAGGACGAAGATAAAACTTGCGACAGAAATGGTCACGAGCCACTGTCGCATGAACAAACACCTGCACAACATGGGACTGACTGAAAGCCCGACATGCAGGGGTTGTGGTGAGGCAGATGAAACGCCCTATCACGTTATCTGCCAATGTGAGGCATTCATAAAGGCAAGGGAACTCCTACTTGGAAATGAAAAAATTACACAAGAGGAAGTAACGAAGATTCGCCCTACTAAAATCCTGGACTTTGTGAAAGATACAGGTATTCTTGAAGGGTAGATAACACCGGGGAGCACAATAGACCAAAAGGTCGCAGTGCGGGGACCTATTGGGACCACCCCCAGAACCAATAATAATAATAATAATAACATGAATATGAAAATGATGAAATTTAAATTATGACGATTAGCTTAAAATTAATAAAATTACTAAAACTCAAGAACCACTGCAAACAAAATGTTAGCTTGAATAAAACAAGTAGAATAAAAATTGTTTTATTCTGGCAAGCCATATAGCATGAGGTAAAGTGTGGCTTATTTATAATTTTTCGTCGATATGATATTTGAATGTAATTTAAATGTAATTTGTTGTTATTGGAAAAATTAAGGTTTAATAATGATCGTATATTCGATGTTTGGTTGCAAGAGCCACAGTGACAGGAGAAGGCTGGTATAACTATTCACAGGTAAAAATCAATGGTGTAGGTTGAGGTACGAAATAAATGTAATTTTGAGCAACATTTAATGTACCTACTTATTTATGTTTTGCAAGAATATATTGAATACGGGATGTAAAATACAATTTCGTATTATTAAATAATTATGCAAATAATGTGAATTGTCAGTTGCATATGCCGTTTTATCCGGTGGTGGGGTAAGATAAATCGTTGATGACCTAGAATTATGAAATATTATATTTCGCAAGAAGTTTATGTATATTCATTTTGTCTATTAGGTCTCCTAAAGATCCTGATGGATAAGAAATTTAAAGGTATCCGATTGGACCTCATCACATAATCTGAAAGATGTGCTTAAAACTTTGAAGCAAATTGGTTTTAGAAATAAAAATTGGAAAAGATGTTTACTTAATTTATTTAAAGGGTTGCTTTTAATTGAAAAAAAAACAAAAAGAATAAAGGAAAAAAATTAGGCGTACAAAAGGTTACATTTCAAAAATGACTACGATTTAAATAAAGAAAAAATCTGGTTACTGCCGATAATTCTGCATTGTTCCAAAACATGACAGATGGTAATATGGACTACTATTTCATAGGAAATGTAGAAAATAATGTTAACCATATTTTGGTTTTAATAAAGTAAGGTACGTGTTAAAAAGCTGTAAGGAGACGAAGTCATATTTGACAAAATTAGCATTCCTATCACTCTGAAGATACAAGCTGCAACGTCTTGCGAAACGTCAGAACTTTTGGTTTCACATTCAGCGGGCTTGGCAAACCCACCATCGGGAGCTAAGAGGATGGATAATCATCCGAAAAATCTTTGTTTTGGCTCACAAGGTAAAAGGCAAGGCAAGGCTTTCAAAGCAGGCTGTGGAACAAACATAACGAGGCGGTATAAGCCGAAAACTGGTAGTTCAATGAACCGCGAAAGCCTCAAGCTATTTAACATATTGCCATCTTTTTTTAGTATGGCTTTCATGTTTAATTATGGCTTATTACGAAATATAATATAATCCCCATCATGAATATAAATGTTATGCCAGTTCACTAAGAAAGATCTTGAATAGTTGAATTAGTTGAGTGTGATTATCAACAGACATTGATTGTGGTAGAAAAAATTAAATATATCTAGATACCTTTTTCACTTGCAAGTGAAATTCATTATTTATAATATAAAATTGATTTTATTTCAAATTTTTACTATCATCTAAAACACATTAAAAGCTTAATTAAAACATTGTCACATTTCCCAATTGTTAAAATTCTATCAAACATTTTCAATAAGGTTTTTCAGTTCCCGTCTAAGCAGTTTTCCAGCTGCTGTCCTCGGAATTCTTTCGATAAAACGTACCCCTCCATACAAGCGTTTGCTGACAGATACGTTATCTGAAATTCACATGGAAACCAGACCAAGTATAATCACGGACAATTTTTTAGATTTTAGACACCGGAAATGTATAAGTAAATAAATTTTACCTGCCACAAGTTGAATTAATTCCTCCTCCGTAACATTCATGGACTTGTCACGAACAACAAAAGCTAAAGGAACTTCCCCAGCTCTTTCGTGCGGCATTCCAACAACTCCGCAATCTTGTACAGCAGAGTGAGTCATAATTATATCTTCCAATTCAGATGGGGGTACCTAGAACACAAATATTTAGGAAAGTTTTACCTTTGACCATTTTTCGTACTTGGAAACCTTTGTACTTGATTATCTCCTTTATTCTGTCAACAAAAAATAACCTTCCATCTTCGGTATAGTATCCAACATCTCCCATGCAATAAAAACCATCAGCATCAAATGAGCGTTTAGTCTCAGCCTCATCGTTATAATAACCGTCTATAACGGCAATGCTTTTGATTCGTATCTCACCGGTTTGCAACGGACCAACCGGTTTCTCGGTTTCTAAATCAACTAATTTGCACTGAACGTTACTTATAAGTGATCCTACGCTTTCAGTTTTGTCCGCACGACTTTGAATCGAAACCAAACCACCACTTTCAGTTGAACCGTATAGTTGCCTAATGGATACTTCCTTAAATCTGTGCATTATTATTAATCTTAATGCGGATGCTACTACACTAACTGTTATACAAACCTCAAAAGTGCCTCTTCGTGCAAATCCTTTCCTAAAGGAGCAGCTCCAACCATGATATCTTTCAAAGATGTGATATCGTAGTTGTTCACCAACGGACTTTTTACCAGGAATTGAAGTATAGGAGGCACCAAAAATAGTTTCGTTGCCTTTAAATCCTGAATTGATTGTAAAAAAATTTCAGGTCTGAATGACTTTATTAAAACTACTTTGACAGAGGTATAGATTGCAAACGAATAAACGCATAGTCCATATATGTGGAAAAACGGCACAACTGATACAATAACATCACCCTTTGAAAGATTTACATATCGCTCATCCCTAAAATTTAGTACCTATTAGGTGCAGGCGTAATTATCGTTTATTTTTTACCCAGCAACGTTTACCAATGGTATTAAGTTTTTGTGTGACAATTTCGCACATTTCGCCAACCCGGTAGTACCCGAAGACAAACAAAGGAAAGCTGTGTCTTTTAAGTCGATATTTTCAATTTGAAAATCTTCTGTACCTGTTTGAGTCTGAATTAACGAATCGATACTTGGATAGTTTGTGTCGTGATCGTCAATAGTTATAATCGTCGGTACTATTGAAAGTTGTTCTTTAACTATTAAGACGTTTGGTAACGCCGATGATGTGCAGAGTATAATTTTAGGTAGCGCTATTTTGAATGCATGTTCCAATTCCCCTTAAAATTTTTTGTAAATCCTGAGTTAGTTACCTAAAGTACGTAATCACTTACGTGGTGTATAAGTGAAGTTGATTAGGAAAGTGATTGCTCCACAGTATAATGTTGCTAATACAGCTATGTAGTACTTGATAATATTTTCACAAATTATAGCGACAACTTCCCCCTTCTTTAAAGGCATTTGTTTTAAAGCGGTTGATAATTTTACACTTTTTTCTAATAGATCTCCAACGGTTAAGGTTTCCCTTGAAACGGCATCAATCTACAATTTTGTTTTATAACTGTAAGTAGGTAGGTACTGTATTTTGATCGGATCCATAGTGGTTATAAAGATGTTGAAAGCTCGAAATAGGGTGTAGTGTTACTCAATTGAGGATGAAAAAATCACGCAACCTTCCCCATGTATGTTTTAATATAATTAATTAATTAATTAATTAAGATTACACGCGACTAGTTTCGATACATAGTATCATCTTCAGGGTTACTACGATACATAAATGTTAAGAGATTGAATGCTTAGCACTAATGTTACTTACTAGTTTAAAAATTGGTGACATGATGGTTACAAATTAAAAGTTGAAATAGTTCAACGGTGAAAATAAGCGACGACGTCTAGACATTCATCACAACAGTATAATTGAGTTAAATAAATCAAATTGGTTTATTGAATTGGAATAAACGGGGAAAACGGAGGTGAAAATACGCAAATGTTATAACATATATATTTTTAGATAGGGTTGAATTAGGGGAATTTGAGGTCACTCCCATTCTCCGGAGATGAGAGGTTGTCTCATAATTAATTTTTGAAAATTCTATGTATTACCTATGGAAACCATTAGAATAAGTTTAAACCTGTTGTTTTATCGTATATGTATTGTTATACTAAACTCTGATTTCTTTAATTTTACTTTTTTGATACAAAACGAGAATGTCACTGAAAATCATTTGGAACTAAGAAAAACTGCTAGCATAGATTGAGACTAAAGCGCCTAGGTTATTTGCAGATTTACTATAATTTTTTTCATTTGATACAAAAACGAAATGTCACTGAACATGATTTGGAACTAAGAAAAACTGCTAGTCTAATCGTAGATTGACACTAAAGCCCCTAGGTTATTTGCAGATATAGTATTTTTTTTTTCATTTGATACAAAAACTATAATGTCACTGAACATCATCCTAGGTCATTTGCAGATTTAGTAAATATTTCTTTCATTTGATACAAATACATGTGATTTTCAAATATTAATTCTGAGACAACCCCTCAACTCCGGAGGATAGCACTTGTGTCAATCGACTCAGCTCTCTTTCTTATTATATATAGTATGTGTCAAAAATGGTAGTATTGGGGGTTCGTGGCTCTGGCGTTTATTCAAGATTTTGTAAATAAATTATTTTTATTTTTAATCACTTTTATCTTTTTTCTTTACCGGTTATGAAATTTTCAATTTGACCTGTAACTACCAATTATGTGCTCAGCAAAGGTGCGGTACCTATTCCTAAATCTTGTATATTTTCGTAACCAGTGCTCGGATTGCGTTGATTGTTTTTGCATTTTATTCATAAAAGCGAGATCTAAAAGTTTGATAATAATAAAATAAAAAGTGATGTTTTAAGCGTTTTTTTTACATATTCCATAATTTAAGATTTGAAGCCCAAAAACATTAAATCCGCTAGGATTATCAATTTCGGTTATATAACAATTTATCTTAGGAATAAAAAACTGCGCAATTAGAGTCTACGTATGTTCGATTTCAATGTACGGTTGCTAAGATATAGCCAAAAAAATTTTCGCGGGTATTTTCAAGATGGCGGACAAGATGGCGGCCGCTCAACTTTCCCCCCCTCTAATAACATTACATTGTTACGTACTATGAAGCCCTGGCTGAACGATGAATCCGAGGCGGATCATCACCAGGATGGCCGAGTGTAGGAGTAGATTTTAATCACGTTAGTTAAAAAAGAGGTATCCATAGTAGTAAGTATCATTGTTTTGTGTTTCGTAGTTAGTCGATAAATTGTAAAGAACGAATAAAGACCTAATTCTCGTACATTTTGAATAGTAGGAAAAATAACAAGAATTCTTTAGAGGCGCGTAATTTATAGTGATGATTAGATACGTTTTGAACATTCAAAGGTCACTTACAAAACAACTCAGTTATTATCGCAGCACGACACTTTTGTGTACAAATATATGAGGGACAAGCCTTTATTATTAAGATTAAAAGAACCACTGTAAATTTTACAACATTTTTTTAGATATGTCCGAAGTAGTTGGCCTTCTGCTATTATTATGCTCCAAGATAAGTAGCTTTAGGAATACTATTAAAATAATACCGAACAGCAGCATCGATCTCTTCCTCTGACAAAAACCTTCTTCCTCGTATGTTCTTTTTTGCCCAAAAAAACAGTCATGAAGTCCCACTTTGCCAAATCAGATGAGTAGGGAGGGTGTTCGATTACATTAATCTCGTTTACAGCGAAATACTGCTGAATTAGTTCTGTAGTGACACTTCCGGCAAACAGTGTTCTGTACGACCATTTAGCTGTGATAATCTTCTGCTCCTCAAGCTTAATAGCGCTTATTAGAGAAAAGAACACAGCGGTACATTACTTTCTTCATTGTCCGCTGCTTTCTGATTATTGTTGAGCGACTTCGTCTTCATTGATCTATGCGCGACTAGTTGGCATGTCGAAAAACCGTTTGTAAGTTTCATCACCTGTTACAATTTTCGACAAAATTTGCTGTCCACCATTCTTAAGCAATGTTAGACTTTCGTGGCAAATTCGTACTCGTCCTGCTTTTTGAAAATCTGTAAGATGACGGTGGACAAAATGACGTTCGAATTCATTGTACCATCTGTAAATTGTTGCCTGATCGCCAAATGTTAATTGCAAACTTTTTTCGCAGTCATACGCACTTAAACCTTTCTTAATAAAGTCATAATAATAAATCATTATGCGATTAATTCTATTTTTTCACTACACTTGCGAAACTTAAAACTTTTTGAAATCCTTTAGAAAATGAAGCGGCAAATGTCAAGTAAAGAATTGCTCTTACTGAGGCTACATTTTTTGTTTTCCATGACCTACCTGATTTCTTCATTCTCAATAATAATGGCTTGTCCCTCGTATATTTAACTAATTGAAATAGGTATAAAAATACGTACCGTTATGATATCATTTGGGTCCCTCTCCTTCATGCAAGTATATAGGTATTTTCCAAAAGATTCATACCATATTTTGAATTTTTCTTGAGGGCCGCACAAAATACCACACTTACTTGATGGCATATTGATAGATAATAACGAATTTAGTTACGCTTCGGCTTCGAACGCGTCTTATCTTAACGTTATCGTTTAAAGTAATAAATCTAGCTTCCATTAAGAATAAATCATAATTTCACATCTTTAATTATTATATGTTTGTTTACTGATAAAGAGAAAACAAATTCATCTACTTACTGGTCTGTTCGGGGCACAGGGGAGTCATTTCAGGTTTTCTTTGGGAGGAGCAAGGTGATGACTTTTTTCTAATTCCCAGTTTTTACTTTCCCTCCCTTTTATGATGTATGCCTACTACCTAGGTTTGCATGACGTAGATATATGAAACAGAGGTTGTGTACAAAGCTTAAAGAAACGTTTCTAGATTGAGCCATTATAAATATATTAATGCATAAAAATTTTACCAAATATTTCACGCCGACCAAAATCGGGGGGGGGGGGGGGGGGCACACATTTGGTCTTCTATTCGAGAACTAATACAGACGTGCAAGCATTTATTACGGTGACGCTTTTGAAAATGAGAATCTGAATACAATCAATAATTAGTCGTTAATGGGCGGTTATAAATATAAAAAAAATGAATTACGATGCAACAAGAAAGGTGGAAGGGTCTTACTTGCAATACTTACCAACATTTACCCTGAAATGAGTGGTATGGAATAGACTAGGTACAGCACGTTATTTACATATTATCCACTATCCGATTTTTAAGACATTCGATTGATTGTGTGTACTGGAGACGAAGTACCACTTTTGTGATGTTTGGTAATAACAGAAATTGAACAGCCCTGTATGGTGCATCTATGCCACGCGGTATGTGCTCTTCACACTAATTTCAGTGAGGTCCAGCAGGCTATGATCTAGCCTTTTCCGTTTACCTTTGCAATAGGTTCTAGTTACAATGTTCTCCTATGTTATGAAACGGTAGTGAGTGTCTCCTTGAATATTGGAGCCTTCTACAGGAGTTGGTGATAGATTCAATGAAACACACTAATACTTCACTAAGCCGACGTTTCCACTGGCGAAGGCCTAGTCTTTATCGAGTCATCTAAAGCAACAAAGTTTCATCGAAATTGGCTGGTATGAGTGGGAATCAAAACCCATTGACTATTAATTAACAATAAACATCTTCGCAAGTCGAAACGTCGGCTTTAATGAAGTACTAGTGTGTTTCATTGAATCTATCACCAACTCCTGTAGAAGGCTCCAATATTCAAGGAGACACTCAATAGGTTCTAGGTCTTTTCATTTTATAAGGCAGGTATAAAGATTATGGACTAATTTTCAAAACCAGGTTATTGCAAGAATCTAGTCAATTGTGTTGCTGTCTTTTTCTAACAACCTTTTAGATATCAGCGAATTACTATTTCTAATGGGATGATTAGTGGACTTTGCTACTGTAAATGACCTTATCATTACAATTTTCCAATTATTTCCTCTTGTTGTTTGTTGTTATAAACAATATATCTGATGAAATGATTTATCTATATACAGGATGTCCACTTATATTTTCCCCTACTTCCTCCCTATAACTTCTAAACGGTTCAGGATAGAAATATGCTGTTTTCACTGAAATGCTTCATTATATTATAGTACAAGTTTTGTTTGAATGGATTGAATTTTTTCTATCATTTTCGATTATGTCACAACAAAAATGGCGGATTTTTGACAATTTCTTTTGTTGACTTTTTTAATGGAACACCCAGTATATTTTTTGTTGTTTGAAAGAACCGACCTTCACCTATCCAGAAATGCAAAGTTGTTCAAAATCGGTTCAAAAATGACCGAGTAGTTCATCTTTAAAATGAGAGATGTAAAGTAAAAATTACATATCGGGTGTTTTAGACCACCCGTACCGCCCAAATATCTCAGGAAATACAAAACGCATTGAAAAAAGAAAAAATACGTCTAAAAATGTTTTAAGACTCTATTGTTTGATAGTAATAGGATGTCTCCACTCCCACTCCGGGGGGGGGGGGGGGGACTTCGTAATCTTAAATAGCAGTTTTGTTAAGTGACAATCAAAAATGTTAATTCTTTGTAAACGGGAAGAGGGGGAGCTTTATTTACCCCCCTCCACCGTCACCTCACCCCTACGGCCCATAACCTGTAATAAAAAATTTATTAAAATTTGTGAGGAAACCTCTTTTAGTTAAAGTCACCGATTTGATTTTTCTGCGTCTGAAAACGCCATTTTCACTTAAAACACCAACAATGACTTAAGTTGAAGAATTTGGCATTTACATAAAATTTCCAAAACTTACTATGATTAAAAGAACTAAGCAAATCAATCTACCCCTATATGATTTTTACTTTACATCTCTCATTTTAAAGACTCAGTCATTTTCTAACCGATTTTAAAAAACCTTGCATCACTGGTAGGTGAAGGTCGGTTCTTTCAAAGTACACAAAAAAAATACTGTACGTTCCATTACAAATGTCAACAAAAAAAAATGTCAAAAGTTAGCCATTTGTATTGTGCCATAATCGAAATCGATAGAAAAATTTCAATCCATTCAAACAAAACTTGTACTAAAATATAGCGGAAAATACAAGTGGGCACCCCGTATATAAATGAATCCCTATTTCCCTTGGTCACGCCATAACTTGAGAAGCACTTACTAAATCCAAATAAAAGTTATACGCCGATCAAAGGTAAACTACCACGTATTAGTCCGGCCGCCATTAAGAGACAAAATATACCACGGCCAATAAAAATCGATACCACGCTTGTCGCCACTGTTTGTAATAAAGTCACTGTATTTAACACCTGCATTGGTTGGAATCTATCGATCAAAATATTCATTTCTTAGTCCGCATTCCATTCAATCTGAACCCTTATCCAGTGAGTTTGTTGAGTGATTTTTTGAGAAGTGTTTGTTTATCGCATTTAGTTCACCACAGTCACGCCTTATACAGCGTGTCTCACGGTGGCCACCCATTAGAATATTTCAGAAACTATTACGATTTGAATTTTGAAAATTTGGGTGGTGGGGTGTTCGGGCGTGGCCTCCTCAAATAAAATAATGGTGTCTACGTAACACTTCCGGTTTTTCCGGAAATGACACCAACTTTGTTATTTTAAATGTAACACCCTATATATTATTCCGATTTTGGATTCTACGTAAAATTTTAGGTGGTTTTCTTATTCCTAAAATTAACCGTTTCCGAGATATTTAATTTTTATTAAAAAAATTAAAATAAACACGATCTAGCTTAAAACCGTGTGAATTCTAAAGCAAGAAAGATGAAGGAACCATATTGATACGAGAGATAGCTGGACCTCTAAGCTTCCCATCCGTACTTTCAAAGTGGCTTAATTGCATACAGGGAGGTGGAAATTTAATGCCGAGTTTAGTTAACTTCAAATCATCATAAGTTGGTTTTTTCAAATGGAACACCCTGTATGTTTCGTCTTCGTCTGATGCAAAATTTCATTCTCTTTCGAACGGTACTATGGTTCCCTATACCTATCTCTTCTAGTTTTTGACATATCTACTGTTTTTTGTGTAGTCAACAAAGGTCATTCAATTTCTTGCGTTTGTTGTTTTCCATTTTTTTAATAAATAGTATTCATTTTAACTGTCACTAGTGGTGTTAGACTGACAACTAATAACTGGTGGTTTGTTTTGAAGTCCCGCTAAGCCATTTTCGCAAGAAATTGAATGACCTTTGTTGTTAAAGGATAAATGCTGCCATTTGGAAAATATTTTTATTCAATAGATTAAACACTGCAACATTGTGCAAAATTTCAAATTTCTAGATTTTACAGTTCTTGAATACTTCTAACCGACCGTCACCGTGAGGCACCCTGTATAGACGTGTTCCTTTAACCGAAGTTTAGGATACTGACAGTGGAACAGTTCTCTGCTACGCTGGGAGTTTTCCTCCAACACAATCGCCCTTAATTACTCTCAGCGTTTCACGATCTATCATAAACCGGACCTCGTATCTACCTTACTTTTATTTTCAGTACCTTAACACATTGTTGCATCACAATCTATAAAAAGCTCCTGAATCATTCATCAATACAGCTTTAATAAGTTTAATCGTTGGTCCTGTTTCCTCATCTACATACAGGGTGACCCAGGGCGGTGTGATTGGTCCATAACTTTTTTGCTATTCAAGATATCGACATGCGGTTTTCACCGACAAGTAAACACACTTATACTGCACATTATAAAAATATTTTGATTATATACAGAATGTTCCTATACAGGGTGGTAAACCAAAGTTATGTTTTTTTAAATGGAACACCCTATATATTTCTACATTATTAGTTTTTACATGAAAAAATAATGGCACTTTGTATAGGTCACTATGGGTCTAGCTCTCTCCGTTTCGGCGTTATTCAACGTTTTGTTCGAAAAAAGACTCATATTTGATGGGTCACTGCCCAGTGGGCCATGGATATTTTTCGAAAAACTTGCCACAGAAAATTTTAGAATAACTTGGAATTTAATAAATAGTCGACTTTTGGTCCATGCATGCACACACTATACAGGGTGTGCTGAAACGCAAAAAGTCGAATAACTCTTTTTTTATAAATGGAACACCCTGTATTTCTGTTCACAAGTCGATTAAGTTTTTTATAAGCTTTCCACTGATATACAATTTATATGGTCAATTCTGAATAGTTACTGAGATTTTCCGGAAAAACTATTGTAATTATGAAGAAGTGGATTTTTGCAATTAGGCTGCTGTCAGCGAATATCGCAAGTGTTTAGATATCTTGCAACACGAGTAAAACGTCCACTTGAGTTTCTTCATCAATCCTCCCTACCAATATCTCTTTTTTTCCATATTTAATGCTGCCAGATTCTTCAAATCGATTTCTAAGTTTTGAAAAGAAATGACTCGTGGTACTCTCGTATCGGGAGATTTTTGATGGTATATTCTACTGGCTAACAAAACATTTCGATCGACTTCACCAATACAGTAACAAGGGCGTCGCCAAGGGGGGGGGCAGGGGCCATCGCCCCCCCTGGGAAAAAGAAAAAAGGCAAGTTATTAAAAATAAAAATAAATTTTGTACAAAATCTTGAAAAAACGCCAGAGCCACGAACTCCCAATAGTGCTTGCCGCCCCCTCTGGGAAAATTTTCTGGCGACGCCCTTGTACAGTAAACCATATTGATTAATTCTTGATGTGTGAAATTCATTTTAGTCGAGCAAAAATGTGCAACAGTAACAATATAGATTATCACACTAGCATCTAAATTAACTGTCATATCACTTGCGATATTCGCTGACAGCAGCCTACTTACAAAAAACCACAACTTCTTCATAATTATTACAATAGTTTTTCCGGAAAATCTCAGTAACTATTCAGAATTGACCATATAAATTGTATATCAGTGGAAAGCTTATAAAAAACCTAATCGACTCGTGAACAGAAATACAGAGTGTTCCATTTATAAAAAAAGAGTTATTCGACTTTTTGCGTTTCAGCACACCCTGTATAGTGTGTGCATGCATGGACCAAAAGTCGACTATTTATTAAAATTCCAAGTTATTCTAAAATTTTCTGTGGCAAGTTTTTCGAAAAATATCCATGGCCCACTGGGCAGTGACCCATCAAATATGAGTCTTTTTTCGAACAAAACGTTGAATAACGCCGAAACGGAGAGAGCTAGACCCATAGTGACCTATACAAAGTGCCATTATTTTTTCATGTAAAAACTAATAATGTAGAAATATATAGGGTGTTCCATTTAAAAAAACATAACTTTGGTTTACCACCCTGTATAGGAACATTCTGTATATAATCAAAATATTTTTATAATGTGCAGTATAAGTGTGCTTACTTGTCGGTGAAAACCGCATGTCGATATCTTGAATAGCAAAAAAGTTATGGACCAATCACACAGCCCTGGGCCACCCTGTATAAATTAATTGTTTCTTACATTCGTACGGTTGAATTTTGCCTTCTTCCTTTTCCAGTCCATGCTCTTACATGTTCTGGGACGTTTTCACTTTTTACAGGGTGGCCAAATTTCGATATTGTAATAGAGAGTTTTGTAAATTATAGTTCGTATGAGAAAATCAACCTCGCATTTTTGCTGTCTTTTTTTGAGAAAAACTCAATGGTGCATATTTAGGTTACTTTCACA
This sequence comes from Pyrocoelia pectoralis, assembly GCA_036250285.1. NCBI lineage: Eukaryota > Metazoa > Arthropoda > Insecta > Coleoptera > Lampyridae > Pyrocoelia > Pyrocoelia pectoralis. The sequence continues at coordinate 63,167,601 of CM070075.1, read as the reverse complement.
AATAATATAAGTATGTTACAAGCCTTCCTAAATTCTTTACCACATTGAACACACACATATTCCCCTTTCCCATACATGCCTTATCACCCCATAACCTGCATCGCAGCCTGGTCTAATACCATAGAGAATATATAACATCTTTTGTGTTCGAGTTATAGCCAAAAATTCAGATTGTCGAGTTTTCGTTTTGTGGCCATATCTCGCTTATTTATGAAAATAGAAAAAAATATTTTCTACGTTCTACAGACACTGTTTTGATAAAAATGCAGTGTTATAAAAAAAGTTTTGACATTTTTGCACTGCATAGGTAGTATTCTTCCTATAAATACCTACTTCTTCAAATACTTCTATTCTGTAGAAATAGTTGCGTTGATATGTCTGCCACCAGCTCCTTGTTTCATCAATAAACGTGAACTTTCTACCTATACGTTTCTAATCCAGGAGTTGAATATTTTATAATTTAACAAAACAACAATGAATAACAAATATCAAAAATAAAAAAGCCATTTGGTTTCGAAGTGCCCACCTTTAGCGTTATGAGCTCCAAACATTTTTCGAAACTGTTGACTGAGTTGCAGCCGCTTTGACGACAATAGATCCCACTCACGGAACAGAGATTGCTTCAGCGACTGGAAACCCTTGTGGGCCTTAACACTGGTTCTGGCTATAGACTGAAATCCATAGGATTGGAAATGTATCTCGCCACTGAAGTGGTGCTGGGCTCATGGAAGGACAACAGATAGAAGAATATCCGGGGTACTCATCATGTTTAATTATGAACACTTGATCTACGAAATCGAGGGATGTCTTCCCACTGGCGCAAATTGTACCCCATATGCCATATGGTTTTTGAAGGTATTGGACCAGGGTATTTAGCGAACCACATTCCATCATTTTGACGATTCTGCGCTTGCTCTATGGTAAACAATTTCTCGTCCGTGAAATGAGGTCGTGGACATCGCTAATTTTTTACCCGTATCTCCCAGCTCTTTTTTAGCAATTTGTCACACTGGCCAATCACGCGAGAGGCTTTGGCCGTGGAGATCCTTGGATTTCGCTTTCGAATGATCTGCCAGTTCCTGACTATATTGGGAGTGGTAATAATAAATACACACAACCTTTCGTGTTATTTCTATTTGTATTATTGTCACCAATTGATTCGATCCCCTTTAGAGTTTTCCGGACTTCCTTATCATTGTATTGAGAGTTACGCTTTCCTCCTCGATCAAGTTGTTCGCTTTCATGGCCAAGCTTGTTGGACCTGTTGATTCCTTTGGACGTTGGACGCAGTCATCTGAGGCACATTTAGCAGGTCAACAATTTCACATTGGTGTTTCCCTTGACGAAAGGGCTTAAAATAACAACACGTTTGTTTGACCTCATTAAAAATACAAAACAAGCAATATGACGATTTAATGCCAAACTATACCTACCTAGATAAGAAAGGTGTGGAGAATTTAATATATGGCTGCGTTTGAATATCTCTATTCTACTTATTTCATCGCACTCTTTACATATTTTATTCACGTCTTGCCGATTTGATAGGTTCAGTTGTCATCATATAAACTGAGTATATCCATTTTGAAGTTCGAAATAGCACAAAGAGGCTAAATTAAAACAACTAACAACCTCCCCTTAGACATAAGTTTATGTCTAAGGGGAGGTTGTGAGTTGTTTTGTTTATTATATAAACTGAGCTCACAGCATTCATGTTTCTTGACGACGTCTCTTCCTCCTTATCTTGTTTTGATCTGTTGTTTTCACGTTTATTAGTGGAAATCACTTTATGCGTAGTGGAAATCGACGCCTGCCAATGAATTTTGTCCATTTTCCAATAAGTAAACTTAGGTGAAATTTTTAAAACTCCTTTTCAGTGCCGATCATCTTTTTTGCCAGCTCCAATGGACGCAAAATCTCTCTCACCTTTCAGTAATGATAACAATGTAATGAAAGAACTACCTATAAACTGTAATACTACATATTAATAATGTCTGAAAGTCCTACTATCCCACACGTGTTTATTTGTATCATGCCACACAGTATTATTCCACTTAGCAAGTGTCTTCTTGTCATATTACCCACGTTAGAAAACTACTATAATATAAAGCATTAACAATGATTAGAAAATGAAACTCTATGATATCCTTTTTCAGAAAGTTAGCACATTTATATGAAATGGTCCTGTATATGGTAAACTGATAGCGTTAAGTTTTACATAGACATACTTATCATAAATAGGACAAAAGCACCTGAGACTGTAACACCTATATTTCTTTATTCCTTTAGAAACTATAAAAACTAAAAATAATTAAATTACATTTCACAGAGCAATTTTATATTACAATTTAACTAATTTCTTACATTTCGTAATACGTTTCGCATCACTTTACCTGATGGAGTTTTCGGTATTTCATCAACAAATCGAACACCTCCATATAACTGTTTGTTGATCGATATATTTTCTAAAAAAAGGCGTTGTATTTGGGATAAAATAAAGAAGGCATTTATTAGTAACCAGCACCTGATACAAACTGCACCAACTCTTTTTCGGTAACATTTGCGCCTATGTTCCGCACAACATAAGCTGTAGGTACCTCTCCAACTCTTTCATCTGGAATTCCAACAACAGCACACTCTTTCACGGAAGAATGTGTTGAGATCAGATCTTCTAATTCTGTTGGAGACACCTATGCAAACATATATGTTATACGTACCTAGGTACTTATTACGTCAAAAATTGTGACTTACCTGGTACCCTTTATATTTAATTAAATCTTTTACTCTGTCCACAATAAAAAAATTTCCTTCGACATTATAATATCCAACGTCACCAGTACGATAAAAGCCATCCTCTTCAAATGTATTTCGTGTTGCTGTTTCGTTGTTGTAGTAACCTTTCATAACATTAACGCCTTTAAAGGACAATTCACCAATGTGAGAGGGGCCCACTGATTTATGATTGGATAAATCTAATACTTTACATGATACATTTGGTGTGAGAACTCCTACGGATTTATATTTGCAGCCCACATCTTGAACTGTACATATTGCACCGGTTTCGGTAGAGCCATATATTTGTCTAATTGACACTTGAAATCTACATTAGACTAAGTAAAGAAATTGTGACCGATGCGCATTGTCTAACCTTGCTATAGCCGCATTGTACAAATCGGTTCCCACTGGTGCACCCGCCACAAAAATACTTTTAATGCTCGAAAGATTAAATTGGTTGACTATTTCATTCTTGACTAAAAATAATAATACGCTAGGAACGACAAATAGCTTTGTTGCGTGGTGTTGTTCGATCAGTTTCAGATATGTGTCAGGTACAAACCTTTCCATAAATATAATTTTTGAGCGAGCCGTTATTGATGACAAGTATATGGCAAAACCATAAAAATGGTAAAGTGGTAAAAACGATACCAGGCAATCGTGCTTCGTGACGTTTATGTATCGCTCGTCCCTGAAAAGGTTTCTCAAAGTCAATCACACGATTATATTAGGAACCTTACTCTATAATGTTTATCAATGGAAATATGTTTTCATGACTTAAATTCACGCACTTTGGTAGGCCAGTGGTACCAGATGAAAGCAACAGCATTGCACTATCTCTCAAATCAAAATTTTCCGGTTCATAGTGTTCAACATCTTCAGTTATTTTATTAACTAATGCTTCAATGCTTAATACATGTTGATCGGTATCCCTCGCACCATCAATAGAAATTATGGTTTCGACGTAATTTTGCTCCGTATTTAAACACAACAGTCTTTGCAAAGACAATTCGGAACTAAATATCAGTTTTGGTTTGGTGATGTCAAGCGTATGTTTTAACTCATCTGTAAGGATCTAGGTACTTATTTAATGTATGTTAGGTAATGACGTACTTTGTGTGTATTCGAAATTAATGAGTTGTGCAACTGCTCCTAGATAGAGTACAGCTGAACTTGCTATTGTAGAATTTAGGTGATTTTTACAAACAATACTCACAATATCACCTTTGCCGATTGACATTTTTTTTAAAGCAATTGCCAACTTTACACTTTTTTCTAAGTGTTGTCCACATGTTAACACTTCATTGGAAGAAGCATCAATCTGTTAATAGCATTTTGTAAAGATGTTTGGATATACATATTTAGATTTTCTGTTAATGCTAATGCTTATTTATAATAGCAACAAACATGCAATATAAAAATAAACAAGAATTTTAAAATCACATCATTGTTATTTGTGTTACTCCTAAGTAAGGAAATTCTTACCGCTAAAACTTCATTTGGATTCCTTCTCTTTAAACAGCCATATAAGTATTTACCAAGAGATTCACCCCAAATTTTAAACTTCTCTTTTGGACCAGATACAATATAATTATGTGATGAATTGGAGAACTGGAATGAGCTGAAATTTCAAAATAACGCTAAAAGGAGTATCTTACAATTGCACCTATTAATTATTTTATTGTTTATTAGGATAAAATATGATTTACGTACCAAATTGGGTCGATTTTGCATGGAATTCGACATTTTAACAATAAACTACGGGAAAACAGAGAGGAATGCTTCGCGTTCCACATACCTAATTACAACAAAAATTGTTATCTTACTTATTGTCTGATATGGGAGAGGACCTATTGATAAACATGTTTGCTACTTAAAATACTAAAAAACTTCAAGTCTTCCCACAATTTCTATTGCTGAATTTTCAAATTTTTTAGTATTTTATACAATCAAATTCCCATATATGAGAATGGATCCCATTCAGACATGTTTACTACATCTATAATAAACTTATGGTTTCAAAATACAAGGACGTGTAATAACACGAATAAATTTTAATCTAAATAAGAAAAAGACCGCTCAAATCTAATTGCAGCGTTAATTATTTGTTGCTAAATTATTTAGATAAATTTGAAATGTTGGTATGATACCTACGTCCATATTGGTCACAGCGTCCATCAAAAATTTTAGAATTCTAGGTTTGGCCATAGAGCATATAATTTATATGTTCTATGGTTCGGCATCGATACTCATATAGTCATCCTTAATTGTTGGTGACAAGTAACCGTTACATATATAATAACATTGACTTTAAAGTCAATGATATGGTATGAGGATGAGCCACCTGCATTATTATAAAGTAGTTGACAGAACAAAATTGTTGCATGCAGTTGTACCTAACCGTAAATAAGAGGGTAACGGAATGCTGGAAGAGATAGATAGGGGAATAGAGACAAGAAAGGGGTCAAGGTCACAGAAAATAAGAGCCGACGGCGGAACTTTTCGAAAATCACACTCTCTTCTATAATTTAAGTAGTGGGGGTACTTTAGAATCTAGAAAAATACACAGTAATGGTCTGTATTGCAAAATCAATCTAAGAGGGTCGATCCAGAAATAAGGTTCCTAATTGACATCGTTGCTCAATTTTTCTACATAATCGCCATCTATTTCTACGCATTTTTATAGACTGTGCTCCAATTTCTGTATCCTAATGTCGTACAACACCGACGCCAACCCGTTGAGGAAGCGTTTCCATCTCTTCGTTGACTTCATCGTCGCTCCGGAAGCGTTGGCCACTCAAGTGTTCCTTTAACTTGGGGAAAAAGTGATAATTACTAGGCGCAGGGGCCGCCCTGTAAAGTGGGTGGAGCATGACCGTCCACCGAATGGGTGTATCCCCTTTCGATCTCAAGAAACAGTGGCCATAACCTTGCCAGCAGAAGGAGTTTGTTTGAAGTTCTTTGCGACTGGTGACCCTGAGTGACGCCACTGTTTGGATTTTTGTTTCGTTTCGGGAGTGAAATGAACCACCAATGTTTCGTCTACCGTAAAAATGGAGTCCAACAATCCTTTCTTATCTTCTTGACACTTTCAGAAACTGGAGAGCACAGTCAAGGCGTTTCTTCTTGTGTTCTGATCTCAATAGCCACGGTACCCATCAAACCGCAATTTTTCAGTCAAAGCTCTTTCTACTGTTCGGTAAGAACTCCCAGGAAGTTCACGGACGGTGATCCTCCTGTTTTGAAGCACTTCGCGATGGACCATCTCGATAACTCCCTCCGAGACTGACGGCCTTCCACTCCGTTCTTCATCGTGGACTTTCTTCCGACCGGCACTAAACTCCCTCCACCGCTTTCGGACGTGTTGAACGGACATACACTTCTCGCCATACACCTTTATCAACTGACGATGACTATCCACGAACTTAGCTTTCGAATAGTGTAAAAATACAGCAAAACAGGGGTTCTATTTATATATAAATCAAGTAATTTTTAGTTGAAGATAAGCCATTTTATTCCCTTGTCCTGTAAAACTGGGAACTGGATGCATCCCTTCTCTGCTTGGCAGTCATTGCATTTCTTCTAACTCAATTGATCGTCTTCAATCAATAAACCAAGTCTAAAAGTAAATAGTTAGTAAGATAAGTTACGATAAAAGCGATGCAAACGTGAAGCTAAAAACAGGTTCTGTATTGGTAATAGTTTCTTGCAGCAGGAAAACAATGCGTCTACTTGGAAAATATAAAACAATACTTTCTTAAAATTTAAATGTTCCATTTACTATACAAATTTTGATACACTTGACTTTACTATATTAAATAAAATATCACAGAATCTCTGAAAGTAAGTAAGACCTATTTTACATTCTAGGTATTCTGCTTTTCATATTTCATACAACCGTGGGCGAGTGCCATAATTCATCCTAATTAGTAATAGCCATTACATCTCAGCAAACAGATATGTCATCTTTTTGCGGCCATTATGTCACATGATAGAGACGTCATACACTTGACATCATTTTTACGTCACTTTTAAGACCTTTAAGACGTTACTTACGACCGTTATGGGTCGTCACCCAAGTATATGCATAATGTAATTATCAATGCAAAAAATTATTTAAGCAGTTCCATACACAAAAGGGAAAAACTACATTTTTACGTACAACTTAATTTTTAATAATTTAACTTTATTCTTGCACCGACCCGTTACTATAATTGAACTGAAAGCCGACGCTTTTATTAGGGTATACTTGCTTGAAAAATGTCCCTTAACCGGATTCGAACCATTGGGGATGGGTGCTGAAAATTCCGAAGTCCGACATTGTACATCTGCCCTGATGTGCTACGCATAAGTGACGTTAAAAAATGGTGAGCTCTAAGACGTCATTATATCGTCAGTAATAGGTCGAGTGACGTTACCGACTAATAAGATCTGTAAAAGGTCAAATAGTTTGCTGGGATGCGAGAAGAATAGGCACTATATTTTTTCGACGGTTTTTAAAGCAATATGGATGCTAAAATTAAATTCTAGCCGAAGATAACCGATCTGAATCGCATGCGCGAAAAACCTTCAAAATTTCGAATTTCAAATGCCTGTAATTAATTTATTAATTATCAAATTATAATCAAAGAACTGTTTTTAGAAACGTTTTAAGTGCCACTTTAAATCTGCGTCAAAATTTTTGCGATTTTTTAATTTGGGAAGCAGGAAAAAGATAATTTCAATTTTCCCATGTTAAATCCCATGGGGTACCCCTATCGTGGGACACAAGGTATATAGGAGCAACCCACCTTAAAATGTGTTTCTTTACAAAATGTCAAAGTCCTGATCATTAAACCTGGGACACCCTGTATAATAACTGTATGTAAAACATCAGAAAAAACGAATAACGCCAAGGAAGTTCGCCATACTAACCACTACACCAAAAGTTTTCCGTTTTTCAAGACTGTGTACCCTTTTTAGTCGAACGTAGCTGTACCTACTATCATCTTAGAAAAAAAATTAAAATTTCAAAAATAATGATGGCGCCAGAGTAACGCGCGAGAATATTTATAACTAATATTGGAAGGAAAGGATACAAATCAAGGGCATCTGATCTTAACTTATTTTTATTTATACGTTATGTTACGAAAGTAATGAATTGCTAAACATTTTTGCACTTGATAAGATATTTCTCTCTAGTACCTATATTCGCTATTCATTTAAATGAGAGTTGTGAATACACATTGCATACGCACAAACACTTATTTTATTGAAAATGGGGACAAAAAATGGTGACTGTATCCTTTATGGACCTAAAGAAGAATTTAAGATTCGGTACGAATCCCTGGGATTATATTTGCACAACTGTTTAAAGGAAAGAGGGGCAAATGAAATTTTAGTGGTATGTACGTCAATCGTTCGATCACCCATTTATTATACCTAACTTGCACGTACAAAGTGTCATGTTAATTTTTCGTACAATTACGTGACATTTTCATATTTTAAACACGCTTTTTTATTAATTTGGGAGAGGGAAGGAGTTTTTAGTGTGTCAATGCTTAACGTGGTACAAAAAGCGCATGTATGTCGACACATACTTTAACTTTAAGACCTATTAGAATAGTAACCGCATTGACTATTACCATTATTGACAAATTGCACGTATGATTATTCAATGCACGCTATGTATCGATCTTGTGTTCATTGTTCCCAAAAAGAATCTCGCTCCTAACTTCTTGATAAGTGTATTATTCTTACTTGTTTAATCGTTATCATTGTCTACCCGAAGGTGCATGAGTTGTTGGGGAGATGAGTTGAAATTTGTCAACTCTTTCCCCTACCCCTTTTCCCTGCTCATCCCAACTGTCTTACTTAACAATGTCTAACTGAGTTCGCAGCCAACTCTATAATTTTTTGCTTACGAAACAATTAATTTCGTATCCTATGTTGTCTTATTTCGTTTTGGATCTTTCGTATGAACTGTGCCCATTTTGCTTTTCTGACAAGTTTTGCTTTTGATTTAGTGGGTATTGCCTTTTTCTCAGAAAGATACTTATTCAGTCTGCCGGTTGAGGCTAACTGTTCGTTAATTTCATCTTTAAAATTATCCATTAAGTCTAAATATTTGACTTTTGTTACTTGTTGCGCTTGTCATCTTACTATAGTGCTTTTGTTTTGTTAAGTTAGTAACCATACAAACTTTTTTAACTTGCTCATGGAGGATGTTCATATTGGTTACTACGCTTCTGCCTGATTCTCTAAATGTTATTGTGTCATCACCGTGTCTAGTTTCCTACGTCCACTCTTCTACAAATATAATATTTATATTGGAGTAATATTTCCACGCATGGTGTGCTTTTATATGCACAGCGCAATTCGCATTCCAATAAAAAATTATCTTATGGCATTGTCTTGAACTATCCATTCATTTAAAGGTTTTCATAGTTTTCCAATGAATTTGATATTGCCTTTATTTGCATTAAAGTGTCAGCAAAAGGTAGGTCCAATTTATTTTTCTAATCTTGCGTCATACTCGGAAATAGCTTTTCCAAAACACTAAAATCTAAAAACCCGAAACACGTCGTCCACGTAAGCTAAAGGGTTGACCTGTAATGTTAGGCTCCTACATACAAATAGTAGGTACTCAAAATTATTAGAGAATGCAAAAAACTTATTGCCACTCCATTCTACTAACGCTGCTTGTTAAAGTTAAATAGTTTTGAAAAACCTGACTTATTAATGAAAACACAGTTTAACCCAAAATAAATAATTTTTAATTAAAATGAACAACGAACAACTGTGGAAGCTTTCATTTTTATATTATTAATGAAAACATTTTTATAAGAATTCAATCGGTTTTTGAAAAATGAATAATGCATTCATAAAAACCAAATAATGCTTTACTATGGTTTCTTAAAAATCCAGATTTGACAAATTAAATTAACAGATGACCTTCTGATGCCAAATCGAGGGTTGAAAAATACGGAAATTTTTTTAATCTTATAAAAATTTAATAGAGTACCTAACGAATGTTAGGTAAAGGGTGCTTCGCCTTCCATTTATTTTTCAGTCTATCATCTTCCATTTTTATTCCGCCGACGGCGACGAGTCGAATTGCTCAAATCGTCGATGACAAGGCGGAAGTTTCAACTTTTATTAATAAATGTAAGGATAAGAGCACCATGTCAAAAGTTTGATTAATATGTTGTTGCACTTAATTCGTGATTATTAATAGAGTTGTTATCGCATAATTCTTTAAAAAATTTAAAATGTTTTATCTTTATCTCCGTTATTATTAAGCAATCGCTTCTTATTTGTGAAAAATTTAAATATTGCTTTGGATAATGATTAATAGTTATTTATTATACAATGGAAAAAGTATAGATATAGATTTTAGGTCGAGGTTGTGTTGTCTAAAAAATCGAGAGTTAAAATCTATTATTTTTCCCGTATATCATACACTTTTTTTTCTGTAACGGGAAAAACTACGACCTAATATTGAAAAAATATTACAATAGGTATATTAAAGTCAGAAAATTATCGATGTGAAATTTGAAGTTTTAACTGGTAGGCTGTTTCTACTGTACTTGTAGCGAACGCTTTCAAATATTCGCGCCCTTCGTTGCCAAGGAAACCTTGAAACTTAAAGTAAAATGAAAACTCCAAGATATGAACTTTTGGGCATAACTCGAAAACAAATGACGTTAGCCAAATTTGAAATGCACCATTGAGTTTTTCTCAAAAAAAGAGACCTATAGTTTATGAGATTCACTATTAAAACATCGAAATTTGGCCACCCTGAAATATGTATAGTTCTTTCGGCATATAACGTGTTCTTATGTTTTTTAAAACCTAAACATATTATTGATGAGGCATAAAAGATAAGTAAGAAATTTCGATTGGCAAAAGTACAAAAATGATCCGGGGGGGGGTTTGGTTAAAATGAAAGGTTAATCGAGTTACTCCTTGCATTTTTATATCTGTAGAACATGGCCACCATATACTGCGTAAAATAGTCTCAATTGGGAGATGGGGGGAGGGGGGGCATTTAAGAAATCAGACATGCAGGTTAACACCTTTCAATACGTAGTATTATATAAAACTTATACATCAAAACCAGCTTTTTTTCGATTTTTTTTTCAATTTGGGAAATTTTGCACTTTTTTGAAGCCCTGTAGTACCTCGAGGTAAGTATGGGGTCAAAAATATGTTTGAATACTGCAAATTATAGAAAATTTAACGCTCTACAAAAGTCAATAGAGTGGTTCATGTCTTAGGGCGCAAGGACAAAAAGTTATAGAGCAGAAACTGAAAAAAGTACAAAAACATTTCACAAGGAAATTTGGTAATTATTTAGAACCCGAGGCCATGCACCAAGCCGTTTCAACTTTCCCCTATGAGAGAGTATTACCAGACAACTAAGAAATGCCATAACATAATAAGCGCAAGACACTAAATTATTTAAAAATGCAAAAAAGAAATAATTAATAGCAATTAGTAGCAAAATGTTAAAGCTTGGTAGATTTGTCCATAGGTCGATATTTACATTTACATTTGTTTTCCCCCCTTTTTCAATCTATGGCGACTGAACTATTAGTTCACAAACAAAACAGATTATACAGTAATGTTGACTGATATTATGATAATTTTAAATTGTACTTCTTTTGCAGACGGACGCTGCATCACAGAACGTTTTGACTTGCGGAGATGCATTGAACAAATGTATAAAGCTCTGCAAAGTGTTAAAATCAATGTCACTTAAAAAGGGAGACGTCGTTGCAGTTATATCTGAAAACATTCTAAATACGTATGTAGCCCTTTTAGGAACGCTGTTGTCAGGAACAACTGGATTTTTGTTAAATTTCAAATACACTCCAGGTAAGCAAGCTACTTATATTATTGATAATATTTGCGTAAATCAACTGTTAAAACAGGGGAACTGAAACACGCGCTTGATCTCGCAAAGCCAAAAGTTGTTCTATGTTCGTTAACTGTCGTACCAAATTTATTAAACATTAAGGAAAAATATATCTTTATGCCTCATATTATAACAATTGATGGTCCTTTGGAATTCAATAATGAAGATTTATCTAGTATGGATTCTTTGATCGAGAATGTGTCAAATACTGACGACTTGCAAATGGAAAACTTGAACATAAAAGACTCTGCTTTCCTCTTGTTATCTTCAGGTACAACAGGATTACCAAAATGTGTGGAACTGAGCCATGAGAACCTAATACCGACAGTAAACATTATTAAGTAAGAGAGCGACCATAAAGACGCAATGTTATTTGGTAATTTTAGCGATGCAAGATATCTAGGTATTTCAAAAGAGGATGTAGTGGTATCAATTTTGCCATTTTTCCATATATATGGTCTTATCCTTCATTTGTCTCCTATTTTTACTTTGGCGAAGGTAATACTGATGAAACATTTTAAACCGGATCTCTTTCTGCAATTAATTCAAGATAATAGGCCAACAAAATTGTTTATTGTACCTCCAATACTACATTTTCTATTAAAAAGTCCAATGGTTAACAATTATGATATTTCAAGTCTAAAAGTCATTTTTATTGGAGCAGCTCCCTTAGGAAAGGACATATACGAAGACGCTTTAAAAAGGTTGCACTAATTTTCATAATCCTTACTCTACTATTTATAAATATACTATTTAGATTTAAAGACGTTTCGATTCGACAATTATATGGAACAACTGAAACTAGTGGTATATGCACAATTCAGCAATCTACTGATTGCAGTTCTGGAGATGTGGGGTCGCTTGTTTGTAATTTTCAATGTAAAGTAACCGACTTATGTACTAATAAAGCCATTGGAGCTTTACGTACTGGCGAATTATGTTTTAAAAGCATCGGTGTAAGCAATGGTTATTATAAAAAAGATACCGAAATAAATGGCGGCTTTGTCGATGATGATGGATTTTATCATACAGGAGACGTCGGATATTATGATGAAATGGGAAAAATTTTCATTGTGGATAGAATTAAAGATATAATTAAGTACAAAGGTTTTCAGGTATACTACGAGTACATAGTCCCTAAAATGGTTATGAGAATTTATTTTTCCTTTGTAGGTAGCTCCTGCAGAATTGGAAGATTTACTTTTAAGTCATCTCGCTGTAAGAGATTGCGGAGTTATTGGGGTACCCGATGAAAGGGCAGGAGAATTACCCCTCGCATTTGTTGTTCGACAGAACGGAAAGAATGTTACTGAACAGGAATTAATTGATTTTGTTGCAGGTGAGCTTAGTTTCATTTCACTTTAATACGCTCAAGTACTTACAAAGAAAAATCGCTTTAATAAACATTGCATGCCACTACTCATTATTGGTGACAATCTCGTGCCAAATTAGTTTTCCTTTTAGCGAACATCTCCGTTCAGAAACAGTTACATGGAGGCGTGCGATTTGTTGAAGAAATACCAAGAACGATATCAGGGAAAATTCTGAGAAGAGAATTGAGAAATAATATATTAGTAAAACTGTAATTTTTATTTGTAACTGAATCAACGCTAAAATGAAAAAACATAGGTACCTACTAAATTCAAAACAAATTATTTATCTATACTATAGTCTGTAATCCACACAATGTACGAAATATACACAACACAAAGGGAAGCTCCTCTCTAAATTACTAACTGTTCCAAAAACATCTATTCCATAACGTTTTTCAAGCGCCGTAAGTAAATAGGGAATAAGAAGAAAAAGTGGGATGGTGCTTAAATAACGATATCAAACTTTTATACGGTGTAGCATCTAACGAAAAAAATAAATTCAGTATGAAAATTATAGAATAATATTTTATCTAATTTATTTTTATATAGAATTTTTTCTTTGAAAATGGTCTCTCTTCATATTAAAAGTAGAAATATATAAAAAATCATGTTTTAAGCTGCTTTCGATAAATTTGATACATTTCCCGGCAAAATTTTAGGTGGGAAGTTCAAAATTCGAATTCGGCATGCCAAAAAACCATAAAAAAATACATTTCGAAAACTACTTAAAAACTGTCCAGGTAAACTTCTTTTTTTCTTTAATTGACTGGACTAAAATGGAAAACAAATTTTAGTTTGCTGCAATGGTTTGTAATATTGCTTGGTGGGTAGGTTTTACTCAACTACCTAGGTGGAACATTAACATTTAGTGACTAATCGTCATGCTGACCGAGAGAGATAGAGAAATAGAAACATACAGGAAAAATATACACTGCGACCAGGACTCGAACCTGGGACCTTCGCCTGGTCGCAGTGTATATTTTTCCTGTATCTCTCTCCGTCAGCATGACGATTAATCATTATTACCTTTATCCTTGCGATAGTAACGCACTTTACTGTTATTAACATTTAGCAAATATCGGCACAATATCGGACAAATATCTTATTGTCCCAAGTTTGCAATGTTAACATTCTGCAATAATGGGATAATGCCATGTTTCAATATTGATCAAATAGAAACTCCCCACATTCTATCAATGATTACGAGATAGTATTGGACAAATGTTGTAAAACAATATGGAACCAATAAAGTTATAGTTGCATGAAACAGTATTGCTGCTGTATTATAGTATTGCAATGTTGGTATTATTATAAAGTCCAAACATCACACTAATATTATCTAATACAGGTAGTGCGCATATTGTACATCGAGGTTCGGTAAATATTGTTTTTCAATATAGGGTGGTCTAATTTGTGTAATGCTGCATGAAACGCAATAGGCAAGTGAACTCCTTGATATTTTACTTATAACAACCTATACATTATAATACAATATTTATGATAGGTACAATATATTTACCTAATAAATACGATACTGTGATTAACAACAATGTTGCCAAAGAGCAAACTGATACATTTTTAGCAATAAACTACTGAATTTAAAAATGCTATATAAAGAATTCATGATCATGGGTATAATGTTAATAAAATACAAATAATACTCAGTCGAAACAAGTAAATAACAGAAATATTACTGAGTTAAGTATATAGGTAATATCTAATATCATAATATTCATAATAAACTGTCGGCTTTCAGTTCAGGTGAAAACGGGTTTGTGCAAGAATTAAGTTAATTAAAAGTACAGTTGCACGTAAAAATGTAGTTTTTCCATTTTTTTGTATGAAACTGCTTAAATAATTTTTTACATTGGTAATAATTACTTTATGCTCGAGTAGGTACCATTTGGTCATCGCAACGCTTTTACAACTAATATTTTTTATGTGAATATTACATAAAATATACATAAAACGTATAAAAATTCATGTACTACAGATATAGAAGAATTTACGTCTAATAGACATATATATTATTTTGAAAATTGCTGACATCCTGACATTAAATATCTCTTATTTTTCTTCCAGTTTTATATAAATCTAAAAAGCGCTTATATAATTTATATGTATTTTATATATAAATGTGTTTGCTGGGTAACTGAGGTATTACATATTCTCATTTATTACCCGATTTTTTTTATAAGGAGTGCCAATACAATCCACGAACCATTGCAACATTTAAAATCAGCCATTTTTTTTGCAATACCCACTAGCATAATGATGAAAAACAAAAATCATCGCTTGCGCGGCGTTACCCGAGCATTTGGGTAATACCGCGCATGCTCTGGGGGAATTGCACGCAGTAAAGTGTTCCATGTATTTTAACTAAGACTTTATTGTCCACAAAATACAGATAAATAAAAAGTAACCAATAATCACAAAAAAAATCAAAATCAATTGTTTGGAACAGTAGTCACACAGGTAAGATTTAAGATTTCCCTTTTTCTTTTCCACTACATGTGACCACTTGGAGCATGAATTGCAACGATGCCAGACCTCGTTGTTTCTTCCGAACTCTCCGCAGACTAAACAGATGTCGTTTTCATGGGTTGGGGTAAGATCAACTTCGTCTAAGTCATCATTATATCCACCTAGAGATATGTGACTCGTGTGATTGTCCAATATAAGTAAAACAAGATCATCTAATGATGGTTTTAGGCATTTTTTTGAAGTGGTGCAGCCATTCGTTGATCCATCCGTTTCGCAAGTTCTTCTTCCGAAAACTCCAATAAATTCTGTGGCTGAATTATTGCGAATTTATTTTTTATACAACTCTCATTAAAAGTGACAGTTTTAACGGCTGTCAAGAGTGTTAAAAGATGACGTTTACAGAGTAGCGTGTTAAAAATACTTTTCACATTAGTGTTAAAAATATTTGTAAAACTAGCCAATAGTAGTTGTTTGTCTTGTAGTAGTAGTAATTGTTGCAACGCCAAAAATAATTAACTGAAAAGAGACGTCAAAATGACAGTATATGGAAATATGTATTAATTTTTCTATTTTATTATCAAAATAGAACAGTTATACAAAAAACTTTGTATAATATTTGTGTTAAAAGTAACTAACAATCATGTCATAAATAGCTATTTTCAAGTAATAATCAAGGCATTTTAAATATAACCCAGCTATTCTGTGATAATGGGAGATTATTTTGAATGGAAAAAAAAACTTTTTTTAATGCAAATTGTGTCCGAAAAACCGTACTCGCAGAAATGGATGGAACGCCTACGGTTTATTGGGACGTGCTTTGCAGTGAAAATTGCAATTTTGTCATTGCAATTGCACTCTCATTAACACAGAATCTCTGGGTTATATTCAAAGTCAAAAAAGGTTGACTTTTCGGTGCACGTACTTGAAAAAGAAATATACCGAATAAAATGTTTGTTCAATAAATAGGTGTCTAACATTTTTATACATTTTGGCAAAATCCCAATGTTTACAGTCAGTATAGTTATATTGAATATCTGGAACCACCCCCCCCCCCCCAGGCCAGGAGGGATCCATACACGCCATGTAAATACTTTAATTTGCATTCTTCCTGGATGTTTCGACGAAAAGGTTTAAATTACTTATAATAGGACTCTCAGCTGGGCCCCTTTCAGAATATGAAAGCAAGAAACAAGGGACAGTTTTCCGAAACCACAATTATGTTCAATTTCTTTGACCATCTTTTTAAAAAGAAATAATAGATTGTAAGATTTGAGAGTCCCAAATTTGGTAAAATAATGGGGGCCCCGTCTACCACAGATTTTATGGTTCTTATTGTAAAATATTTAATCCCTATTTTTCATAAAAATAAAATCCTAACAGAATCAGTAATTATTGCTTTTCACAACTTTACGACGTAGTGACGTACCATAACAAACAAGCAAAAAAACATCAATTTTGGGGGTCCTTTGTACTCGGGCGCCTCAGGCCATTGCACCGGTTGGACCGGCGGTCGTTGTGCCACTGATGATAATAAATTACAATTGGGAATTAGTAGATTATTATCAAAGAAAGATGTGAGATTATGTGAGACCCACGATAGAGAAATATTATCGTAGTAGTTATACTCAAATCTTATGAACTTTCTGAAATGGCGCGAAAATAAGCCCAACATGCTCTTTGTTTATGTTTAGGTACGTTTTGCAAAGAATTATTGTAAATTTCTTGGATTACAATCGACATACATTCATCGCGACATAAAATTATAAAGATACCCGAAATTTCACATTACAACTACAACGCGACGACTGCATTCTGTTGATGGTAATGGCAAGTGATGTGAGTGAGATGGTGGTAATATGAAAAGTCATCTTCATCCCTGTAAATGAACTACTTTTTCAAATAAGTAAAAAAATAGAACACATAATTAAGACAGCGCTGCAATAGTGCAATGTGCATTAAATAAATAGTGCAATGCTAATGAAACTGTTTGCTTTTCTCTTTTTATAACGATTCTAACAAGGGCCAAGGTAATTACGTTTAGCATCCCCGTTCGTTTTAAATAAGTGCAGACTGCATACAGTGTCGACTTCTTCGCTGTGCCTTTTAGATTGAACTGTTTGAGAGAGAATTCAAGATGATAAATGACGATCAGTATATTTTGTATGGTCCCAACGAAGAATATTTTATAAATTATCAGTCTTTAGGAGAATATTTATTGGATTGCTTAAGGAAGAGAGATTATGATGACATTATAGCGGTGAGTTATCTTCATTTGTATTATTAAAAGTGTTATCGAGTTTGTGATCGCACGGAATTATTTCATACAAAGATATTTTCCCATTTTTTCCCAACGATTTTGATTTATTATTCAAATTAAAACCGATTTAAAGAACTGCCGTTGTAACAGAAGAATAAATTCTTGTCCTACTGTTGAACGATGAACATTTGAAAATATTTTTTATTTGTCATGTTCGATCCTGAATTGGTTTGTGCAAAATGTATGATGAAGAATTTTTATCTTTGACTTTTTGTATTTTATAAATATGTTTCTGGATTAGGAGCACATTAACCTGTTTTCGTTACCTTTTGGATTATGTTCAGTGTTCAGTTATCTATAGTAGCTAGAACATAACAAATTTTAAATGGTGTTTAGAAATATAAAACTCTCTTATACATCAATAGGTAAACGTGCTTTTTTTTACTTCTGAAAAGCTGAAAAAATTATGATTTCAGACCAGTGCCAGTGATTTATTTTATTTTGATTAGTACCTACTTACCTAATTAATTAAATCTTAATCTCCGCCTTACATAGTTACAGGGTATGTTTCATTTAATTAAAAAAAAAAATCTCATTAAAATCAAAATGGTAAACAGAACCATTAAGCTACTTTAGTAAAATTTACAAAATTTAAATAAATGCTTAAAGAATGCTAAAATTACCTACCCTGCAGAATGGACCGATATAATTAATCGGGATAATTGTTGCTATTGTTGTTGGTATTATAAAATAAATAAATGCACATTAATGAGGTTGGAATTTTTAATTTAATTTCAACCAAACTTAAAAAGTTGGTAAGTATAATGATAAATGCACATTACAGTTTGGGTACTAAATTCAATAAGTCTGTCTGTGTGTGTGGCCGTCGCACGGTTCCCGTAGTGCTACCATATAAATGATATATGAACTTTATGTAAATTTTCACGTTGATTACGAATATACAATTCAATTTTGATTGTTAAGAGTGTTGAGATGAGTAAATTTGCCGTTGAACACATTTTGATATATCAAATCCGTATTGATTTTAAAATTTTACTTTTACCATAACTCTCAAACGGTAATACTGGTAATAGATAGACAAGGCCTTATTATACAGCTGGGCAACTTTGCTATTGAACATTTTTTAATAATGCAAACTGTTAATAAAATAAACAATAAAAGAAACCTTTCAACAAAAATTCATTTGCTTTCTTATCAACAATAGTTTATTTTATAGGAAAGGGTAAGTTTGGTTATAAGCCGTACGTGCGCGGCTATATTTTTCATTTATTTTACTTTACATTTGGAATTTTAAGCCTTCCCTTCCCTTTTTATTTGTTATGTAGTTAACCAATGCACCCCCAAAATAATAGCGGGATTAACACTATATTACTACCAATTATAATTTATTGCTGAAAAGTAATGATAAGTGAACAGCGAAATGTGCATACAAGTGCGGCTAGAACTTTGGGCAAACCTTGATAACAAGAAGACTAGCAATTAGGACTAATGTTTACATCACACATGTTATGTGAAGAAATTTTCTCATTAAATAAATTGTAAAGTGAAGAAAGTTTTTTTTTGGCAGAAAATATGTTATATTGCTTAAATATCGGTTTTCAATATTTAGCAATATTGTACACGCAATATTGGTACATTATTATGTGTGCAATATTTGAATTTACGTTAAATAGCAATCTTTACTAAATATTGCAAATATTGTTCTTATATTCACTAAACATTGTATTTCCAATATTTGTATAATATTACAAAAATATATTCACCCAATATTGGCTGCAGTTTGACCATATTGTCCCAATATCTCTATATTGGGTCAATAGTTTTCCAAACAAAGCTCTATTTTATCGAAGCGTAATTTTAATTGAACCAACGTAATATTGTGAAATTTTAATGATTCAATATAATTTTTAAAACGTGTTAAATTAGCTTTTTGCTATTTTTCAGGCACCCTGCATGAGACATATTTTAATCATTGAAACCACTCAAATTCTACAAAAATATAAAGGTAAAATCGCTTATGTGATAACAAGGGATCGATATATTGACACGTGATCTCTTTCTTTGGGCACCTGCAATACTAATAATTTCTTCGCTATCACCAAATGTCTTCTTATCTCGGCTGGGTATACTTACCATAAATTATCTTATTCGGCTCGGATTGACCAAATTAATGTTAATGCACATATTAATTAATTTATTTTTATTAAACTTGATCAATAATAATATTAAATTTACATTGCGGACTGTATTCTATTATTATTTGTAGTAGTTAGTCGAGGAAATAAAGCACTGAACCTACCAAATTTTTGTAGTAAGACGGATTGAGATGGGGTTTTTTGCATTCGCTTCCTAAATTTAATAGGAAACTTTGTACCTACTTTTCATCATGTTTTTTTTCGAAATTCCATTTGTACAGTCGAAAATGCATCCTGAAAAATGTATTTTCATAGAAAATATTCATAACTTCGTTATAAGCTTCTAGAATCGACTCAATTTGGGTACGAGGGGGTTTTCGGGGTCGCTGATTCCGAATATGACCTCCAAATTGCCTCGCCCACCTGGAGCTGCGGATGGCTGAGCAACGTCATCTCCGAAGCTTTTTCTGAAATTCACTCTCAAATAATTCTAGACATCTCATCCGAGGGTTTTTAGGGTTGCTGATTCCAAATCAGGCATTGGAAACCGTCCCCCGCGTACCTGGTGCCCCCCATCCGAGCATCAACGTCATCCTCTGAAGTTTCACTGAAGTTTCAAGTCTATAGGGAACCGAAAATTGTTTCCGGGTTTCTTTGGGTCGCTCAGATCGAATCTGGTCCCGGATACTTTCTAACGGATACCTGGTGCACCACACCGCGGCGGCATCAACGTCATCCTCTGAAGTTTCGCTTGAAATTTTCGCTCAAATGCTTTCATTCTAATGCTTGTTTCATCATATCAGCAAATCATGAGGTAAAACTTATAATGGAACATTTGAATAGATGTGGAAATTTTCATTTTGTGAAATAAAATTGAGATATATATTTAAAAAATGTAAGTTTTGTTTAATAACATTATCATCCAAATGTATGAAGTTAATATTATAAAATATTTAGTTTAAATTAAATTTAATTTAATTTGTTCCTTTTATTACAGATTAAATTTGTATGTAAAACTCCTAATATAAGGTTGGTAGTTAGAGTAGTTTCAAAATCTCGTGGGGAACTTCGGAATCCGCCTCTGCTGACGAGTTATGTACCATGCACGGCTGGTCAGGTCCGGATAGAGGTCCTGGAAGAACCCCGTCCTAGCAATTACAAATTATTTTCGGTTCACTAGACTTGAAATTTTATTGAAACTCCAGAGGATGACGTTGATGTCGCCGCGGTGTGATGCACCAGGTGTCCGTTAGCAAGTATCTGGTGCCACATTCGACCTAAGCTACCCAAAAAACCCCGGAAACAATTTTCGGTTCCCTATAATAGTCTTAAAACTTCAGAGGATGGCGTTGATGCCCGGATGTGGGGCAACAGGTACGCGGGGGACGGTTGCCGAAGCCTGATTTGGAATCAGAAACCCAAACAAACTTCGTATGAGATGTCTAGAATCATTTGAGAGTGAATTTCAGAAAAAGCTTCGGAGATGACGTTTCTCAGCCATCCTGAGCTCCAGGTGGGCGGTGAGGAAATTTGGAGGTCATATTCGGAATCTGCGACCTCTAAAACCTCCTTGTACCCAAATTGAGTCGATTCTAGAAGCTTATAACGAAGTTATGAATTTTTTCTATGAAAATGCATTTTTCAGGATGCATTTTCGACTGCAAAAATGCAATTTCGAAAAAAAACCATGATGAAAAGTAGGTACAAAGTTTCCTATTAAATTTAGGAAGCGAATGCAAAAAACCCCATCTAAATCCGTCTTACTACAAAAATTTGGTAGGTTTGGCTTATTTTAGTGCTTTATTTCCTCGACTAAGTAAAACAACCAAAATTCTAATTCTCCTTCTCAATTCTCAGTACTTACACTCTTACTTATACTTAAAACCCCACACCAATATACTAAAGCACAAAGCACATTTTTAAATATTCGTCAACACAATCTTTACCTAAATCAAAAACGATTCAAAATAATTAAAAACATACAAATGTTTATGTTCCGTCATTGAATAACTAAAGTATTAGTAGGTAGTTATTCAATGGTTCCGTTCACAAATAGACAAATAATATTATTGAAAAATTTATAATATGCTTTTTGGGAGTTGCTTGCAGAACCTGTTTTTTTATATTGCACCATATCCATTACAACATTTTTGTAATTAGGTATTGATTTCGTAAAATTGGACCGCATACCGTTCAAATTTCATTGAGAACTTCGGTCCAATAACAAAAATTAGAGTGTTCTATTATATTGATAATAAGGATGTAATACAGAACAGTGAACATTTTTTACACAAATGATGTACCTGTATAATGACTTGTTGATGAATTGGAAGAAATAATTCGAAACCTTTTCTTCGGTACTTATAAATACCAAAAGTTAATCTTTAATTATTTTTTATGATGTACAGGTGAAATTTACGTTTCGCCTTAATCATAATTTATAACATGATCAAATGAACATAATGGGGAATAATGTTGGAGGGAATTATATACTTACCTCCTATTGTTGGTTTAAACATTTCATTAATTATAGTTATTTTTGAATGTTTAATATCAAAATGGTTGATAGTCTACAGAACAGTAGAAAAATATAGCTGAATGGAATAAAAGATCCCTTCAATTGGAATTGGAAACTTTTTTAACGGCATGTTTTATTTCTCCATTAGCAAGTTAAACTGTGGTAAACAAGTGGACTTGCCCGCCACATTCCAACATGCTCAACAGCTATTTTAAAACAATCCCCCCCTTCGATCGCTGTATGCATAAGAAAGGGGCCTAACTATGATAATACTGCATAAAAATCAGAAATCATCATACAAAAATGATGAATTTGTTAAAATACCGAAACTTTACGATTTCTGAACTTCTGAAACTGGAGCTTCGTATTGTTAGGATAGGTAGTGACTACATTATATGTTAAATATTATTGTGATGCTATCCGATTTATTCCTAAAACTTAAGGGATCCACAATAAGCGCGGAATGTGGACTATAGAAGGATTCATAGCTACAAATTCAATTCGTTTAAGGATACGCGTCAAGGGAAAATTTTATTAAGGTTATTGTACCGTAAAGGATTCGTAAATAAAGGTATTAGACGTGTTAATTAATGTAATAAGAAATGACAACTTGGCAACTATTGGATCTAACGGGCTGATAAAAATTGGTAAATTGTTTAAACATGTCATTATATACTTACATTGTATACCAGTAAATAGGTATTTTTGAGTATTGTATATTGTATTCCTGTTATCAAGTATAATTATAACAGGTCACCTTCTAATTGAGTGACCTCGACAAACTAGAAAGAGCTGTAAATACCTACATGCTTTCTAGACTTTATATATTTACTTAATCCTATCAATTTCTCCTTTGATATAGGTACCTACATTTGACCTGAACCACCGAACCTCTCGATTAATTGTAATTTGGAAAAAATTCATTTGTATTGTACCAACGTAAAAGACCAAGAATATACATATAGAGGGTGATTAGGAATATCGACATTTTCTTACCTAATTCAAAAATTCCTTTTTGCAAACGGCGCGGCGGTGGCGAGCTAGCATTGATATGCTGAATTTTGCAATTATCATTTAGCAATTTAGTGACAAACGGTGATGAATAAACTTTTGTATACCAAGCTGTACTAACAGATCGTCGATATTCAAGAGAATTGGTGGAAACTTGTCCAGATTTATCCACAACATCGAAAAATTGAAAAACAGAAACCTCCACTTTTACTAATCTCTTTTGTTAAAAGGAACTTCTGATCATTACAATAGGGACCGTGAAATAGAATGAAAAAGTACAGCGACATTTTATTTACAACATACAACAGCGAATTCAATTAAAAACGCCGAAATAGTAATAGGTCGTTATCCGAATTTATAATAAATGTTAGGTTAAAACTGTAAGATTCTCGTAAAATTGATGTGGAATTTTGAATTCTTGTAAATTTTAATAAGTTTGCCCAAAATAATGTTTTGATTGAGCCTCGAGCATTGTGAGCCAGTTGGTTTGCCATTTTGGTTTTATAACTTCACTCGCACTTCACGACAGTTGTGGGAAGGGTACCTAACAATTCATTTGGGTCCAACCTTGTTTATTGTTCCTAGCAACTGGATTAATTTGTTCCTGCAGTTGTAGCAAATAATCCCTAAGATGAGTTAATGCTCTCGTCACCTTCCATTCATCCCAATTACTATATTGTTGAGAATATTGTTTGCCAAGGAAATTTCCATTATTTTGTTCCATTAGTGTGTTTATTTAAATTTCAAATAATGTGTGGTATTGACTCTTACAATGTTGCACATTCTAATTAACATTAATATATTACTGCTAACATATAATAATTTCGTAAATTTATTTATTTTAATATTTGCACATATTATTTACAACTAAGTACGATGAACCTTAACGGTTATAATTTTTGTAGGTTGATCCTGAAAGCGAGGAACAATTAACATGTGGAAAATTACTAGAAAAAAGTGTACGATTAGCTACCGTTTTGGAAAGAATGGGTGTAACAAAGGGAGACGGTATTGCTATTGTTAGTGAAAACAATATCAATTATTATATACCTATATTGGCGTCACTGTATTTGGGAGCTATATTCAACCCATTAAATGTTGAATATACTTATGGTAAGTAAGTAAGTAAGTAAGTAGTAAATAAGTCAAAACTGTTCGATATAAGAAAACGGTCACCGTGTTTAAAATCATATACCTAAACCAATATTTAGAAGCTGAAACATTGAATTTGAAACTTGAAGTTCAAACTTTGAAATGCAAAGTCTAAAATGAGAAGATTGAAATTACAACTAAACATTTATGAAACTTAGAGGATATAGTTTTAAGTTTCATTTAATTGTGTACCAGACACGTCCAACTATGAACACGAAACTACAAAACTTGAACTGTGAAGTTTAATTTCCATAGGGAACCTTAAAGTGTGAAACGCTAAGTTTATGAAACTGAAAAATTTCATCAAGCTTTAAGTTTGATAGACCTCAAAGTAACGTGAAATTTGAAGAACATGTAGCGTGAAACGGGAAGTTCAAAATTGATTTTAGTTTCAAAACAGATCTTAAAGTAACCTGAAATGTGAAACTTAATTTCAAATGGAACACGAAAGTGTGAACATTAAGCTTGAAACCTCAAAGAGGTTCAACTTGAAGGTGGAGACGTTTCCTTTCAACTTTAAACTCAACTCTGCAACCTGAGAATATCAAAGATGGAATTCCAAAACATTGATACCTACTTGAATTTTGAAACGGGAAGGTTGGAAGTATAGTTTAAAATATTATGAAACTGAAAAGATGTGATTTTAAATTTCATTAAACTGGTAAACAAAGGCAGCCTACCGATTTAAAAAATCATACTTGAATTCAGAAATTGAAATTGGAACTTAAAAACTTGAATCTTAAGTGATACTTAAACTGTAAACTTCGGAAGAAGTTTCAAAAAACAGAATGGTTTAAGATCAAAGGTCGAATAAGGCGATGACAGTTTATTACCTACACTGGCTGACATCGCCATGCGTCATGAAGAGTTATCGGGAGAATGGTCGAGCGAAAATGGTAAATATAGAAGATCGGATAATTGGGTGCATGAGATTTGCCGATGACATGGTATTTTCATGCGTCGTGGTCACAAACGGTGACGACTTCGGTAAATTAAAAAAATTGCTCACAGGCTAAAAATAACGAAACAAACGAATTGTCTCGAAGAACAGAATTCTTGAAGCTTGAAACACTGAATTTGAAATTTAAAGTTGAAACTTTAAAACTTCAAGTCTAAATTGCAAAGATTGAAATTACAACTAAAAATTTATGATACTAAATAGTTTTAAGTACTTATGGAATCTCCTAATAAGGTCGAAGATGGTCTAAAATTCTCGTGAAAGGCTAATGACATCACTGTACCTAGTGTCATGGTCGCCAGAAATAAGAAGAAGTCGACAATAATATTCAAATGTTTTCCACTTCATGGTATACAAGGTATTAGAGTCTTCGGGTCTTTGGTATTAGACCACCTTGAGACAGATTTTTTCAATTTCTTTATTCAATGTTGTTTCCCTCAACATAACTTTCTTGGGAAGCCACACCGCTGGAAACGGTTCTTCCAACCCTCATAGCAGTGCTGGAACTCCAATATTTGAATAGCCTTCAGCTGGTCGGTTACAGCCGTTTGAATGTTTTCGAGTGTCCCAAAAGTACCCTTGAGGTGATTTTTCAATGTTGGGAATAGCAAAAGTCACCAGGACTGAAGTCAGGCGAATAAGGAGGGTGAGGAGCTACAGGAGTGCTTTATTGACGAAAAACTCGTTTGACATTTTTGTGTGACAAGGCGCATTGTCTGCATGTTTGGTCTCACACGGGATAACCCTTTTTTGAAGTTTTTGAAGAACCTCTCTATTTGACCGCTTTGCTTTGAGGCGCAAACTTTTTGTGGACGATTTCCAGACTATCGAAAAAAGCAAAACAACATGCATTTGCCTGGGTGAAAAGTTAGTAGACATGGTTACAAGTGAAACCCCGTTTTTCGTTTGCTTCTAAATTGAAGATGGTGGCCAATATAGCAATTCTCCAAGTTTTTACTTTTTAGGGTGTAGCCCAAGCACCGTTTAACTTAATTAAAATTTGAAAATTGGAAATTATAGCCAAAGGATGGCCAGAACATTTACTTATAATTGGTAAAGAACAAAAATTTAACGTGCCCAATTTATTGGTACCCAAAATTGGTCAAAAATTAAAAATCGATTTTCTCACAATCTGCCCCGAGCATTTTTTTATTTTTTTAAATGAAAATGTATTGGCACTACATTTATTTCTTTATTTTCACGAGTTCGATTTTTTTTTTCGATTGAATATAAATAATTTAGTTAGGTAATTAGTATAAACTGTTGCAGGTGAACTGAAACATGCCATTGATTTGTCCAAACCCAAGGTTATATTTAGTTCGTTCATTTCTCTGCGTAAAATTTTACGTTTAAAGGAAGAATGTAATTACATTAACGAAATTGTATTAATGACACAGTCACTAGAAGTGTTAGATAATATAAAAACAATGGAATCGGCACTTCAAAATGTAATAGTTAATGTGCAAGATTTTCGAGTAGATGGGGTTGGTTTAAGTGATCATGCTGCTCTGTTTATGTCGTCAGGTACAACGGGGTTGCCGAAGTGTGTAGGATTATCACATGGGAACTTTATTGGTTCATTAAGCGTGTATAGGTAAGCAAATGGGTAGGGATTTTTAATCTAGATGTTGCATTTTAACAGAGATCCACGTTACCTAAATGTTTCTAACGATGTTACCGTTTCCGTGATTCCTTTTTTCCATATATATGGTTTCCTCACACACATTTCGGCAGTTTTTTGTACTTTAAAAGTTGTACTGATGAAAAAGCTAGAAAGCGAATTATTTTTGAGAGCGATCAAGAACTACAAGTGTACCAGATTGTTCCTTGTTCCGACTTTACTGCAGTACTTTGTGCAAAATTCGAAGGTTAATTCAGACGTTCTTTCAAGCGTAAAATTTATACATATAACTGCGGCTGCATTAGGCAATACTGTATATCAAGCAGCCTTGCAAAAGTAAGAAGAGTGATCAATTTTCATCGAAGTTAAGTAATATTACCTATTTCTAGACTTAAACACATAACCGTAATACAGATGTATGGAACAACTGAAACGGCTGGTGCATGCACTGTACAAAAAGTTACCGACAACATCAATACTATAGGATATCTTGTTCCGAACATCATTTGTAAATTAGTAAATCCAAATACACACAGAACTCTCCGCCCTTTTCAGTATGGCGAATTGTGTTTTAAGGGAATTAACGTAATGAAAGGGTATTATAACAATCCTACGGAAACATGTACTGCAATCGACAGTGACGGATTTTACCATACTGGAGATGTTGGTTATTACAACGAAAATGGGCAGCTTTTCATTATAGACAGAATTAAAGACATAATCAAATACAAGGGATTTCAAGTATGATACAGTTCTTCTAAGTGTACCTACCGTTACGATAATACTTCATTACAGGTTGCACCTGCTGAATTGGAAAATCTCATATTAAATCACAATAAAGTGCAAGAATGCGGAGTAATAGGTATACCTGATGAAAAAGCAGGAGAGTTACCTTTAGCTTTTATAGTACCAAAACCCGGAGTGAAGCTTTCTGCTGAAGAAATCGTAAAATTTGTTTCAGGTAAGTGGTACGTATAAACAAATAAGTTACACAAATATAGCGCGCAATTATTTCAGAAAATATTTCATCTCAAAAACATCTGCATGGAGGTGTCAAATTTGTAAAGAAGATTCCGAAGACATCATCCGGTAAAATATCGAGATTACTATTAAGAGAAATTTATAACGAATCTATTGGTCAATAATTAAGTTAAATTATTACAGTTTTTTTACCGCGTTGCTACTACGCTTTTTTGGTTTTTATTAAACTTGTTTTGGAAGGTATTTATTTTATACTTAATTGAAGTGTGCAAGTACCTAACTATTGATTTCAGTAAGTTTTTATAAAATTTTGTGCAGCGAGCAAATTAGATTAATTTTTGGAACTACTTCAATTAAATTTTACTTTCTTTGAGTGGATCCATTCTTTTTACAAATGGAAGGGTAATTAAAAGAATGATGGGATCATTGTAGGTAAGAGCAAGTATTACTTATTCAATGGTAAGAGTCTAGTGTATAATACCAACGTGTTGTAATAGTCTAGAAAAGTCTTTGTAAAGGTTGACAAGCAAACTGAAGGTAACCCGATGATACACAAATAATATGCAAGCTATAAGTAAGAATGCCAGCTACATTTAATAATATTGTTAGCTAGCTGGGAACTATGACCTTACTGTTGCTCACTATGGAATTTGTGAAAACTCGACTGTTCGATGAAAAATTGAAGAAAAGGGATTGAATTGTTAACTCAATTCGGGCTTCCTTGGAAACTGCTCCAGTGAACTGAATGTCCGCAAGATTTATTCAGGATAAAAACTGGGAAAACTCCTCGTAAATAGTGTTATTATTCTAGGGGCGGTTGCAATTAGTTCCTGCACTCTCACCTTTTTGGTCTATCGTGCTCCCCGATATTGTCTACTCTTCGAGGATTGTATCTTTAACAAAGTCCAGGATTTTAGTAGGGCGAATATTCGTTACTTCCTCTTGTGTAATCTTAACATTTCCAAGTAGGCGTTCCCTTGCCTTTGTCTATGCCTCACAATGGCGTTTTTCTTCCTCACCCCAATCCCTGCATAATGGGGTCTTGACCAGTCCCATGTTGTGCAGGTGTTTATTCAAACCACAGTGGCCTGTGACCATTTCTGTCGCAAGTTTCGTCCTACTTAACATTATAAGATGGACGCTACTAAGTCTTCGTTGGGGTTTTCCACCAGTGTGTGCAGTGCTCTTTCGTGAGTATTGTCAGCCGTTTTTGGCTGTGTTACTTGCGATTTCCGCGTGCTCAGGTGCCCACACTAGTATGACTGTGTTACACTTGCCTAGTGCGTTTAGTATTTGTGTGCATTCAACAAGCACTGAATACTGAGGTTTTTATCTCTGGAGATTTTGTCAAAGATAACCGAGTGGCCCAACCTTGCCGACCCCTCTTCGTCAGTATGCCCTCTGCCCTAATGACGAGGGTTAGGGGCGGCAGGTTCAAAAGAGTCTCCATAGCTTCCTTAGGGGTCGTTATCATTGCCCTCGTAATTCCAAGGCAAGCTCTTGCTAAGTACGTTCTTATGGAGTTCTTATGCCACCACACCTGCGAAGCATACGTAATTACGGGTCTAATCATTCTGGTGTACATAGACTTGCTTCCGAATGGTCGCCTACAAGGACTTTGCGGTTTTGTTCGCTATGTTCTCTAGATGTGGTTTGGTTTGTTTTAACGTTATGCCCAAGTATTTACCTTTCCCACTATCTGGCTCAATTTGGTGTTAAAGAAATGGTTGGACTAAAATAATATTGAGGACTTCCTCTCACGGATTTAAGATATTTCACAGAATAATCACAACTCCAAAGCGCCGACCGTGTCCAAAACGCCGACTACCACTCCGCGGACTGAAAGCCCGATTGCGACTCAAAAGTCAACCAATATTTTTAAAGCCCTAATTGCTTCAGAACTGTTGTATCTGCCGTTCAAAATAACCGGCTGCTAGACCTGCAAATTGATGCATTTGCTGATAGTTTCATTCAAAAATTGGTAAATGCTACTTTTGAACTTAACTCCATTTGTGAACGTTATCGAGGTAAAAAGTTGTCGGGTAAAGTTACATGAATTGTAAACACGAAAATACAATATTCCCTTGAAGTTGCCGTTTAACAACCAAATGATATAATTATACGTAGAACATTATACAGAGCGTCTGCCGTTCTGTAAGAGATCGTGATGATCTCACGAGGCGATGAGATAAAATTCAACACCTCTCAAAGTAAAAGCTGCATCTACACTATTTGCTTAAAGTGGAACAAGTTAATAGACGGGTTAAAATAATTAATTTTAGTTGACAATTTTTAACTTTGCATTGCTTCCCATTTCTTAATTAATCGATTAAATTGATGTCTGATTTACCAATAATGTAAAACTAAAAGGATAAAATCAAATTGATCCACGGTTGAATCAACTGCAGGTCGAATTAAGTTTCCCTATGAATTGCCGTAGATACTTATGCGTAGTAGACCTAATTACCAACCAAGTGGACGTGTGGAGAAACTCGATTTTTTCAGAAACTGTTACGTTTAGGGAATTTTCGAAAGAAGTGAAGGTTTTATTAAGTTACAAGGTCCTACATTTGGCGGTAACAATTTATACACATTTTTTTCTCAACAAATTTGGAAGGTTGGTATAGTCCGCTAGTGGAACGTTTTAGGTGGATTCGTGGATACAGCACAAAAATGGGAATTCAATATTCCAAAGTAGTGACATTTTCCGCAAATTCATAAAAAATATTGACATTTTGTGGATGGAAAAGTCAATATAAATGGAAAACAATTGTTAGGAAATAATACTTCCTTACAGTTAAACCAATTATTAATACCAATTTTGTTTGAAATACCTAGTGCAAGAAGTAATTCCACTAATTATTTAATTAATGTTTGAAAATAATTAATATAGTACTTAAGAATTGAGGAAACATTGAAACTAATAGGAGCGATTTCTTGAATATCTTCTACTAAAAATATTATTTGCCACATTTAGTGACTTTAATAGGTATTATCCATCGGTTTTATAATGGGGAAAATTATTAAAATTCAAATAATTTTAAATTTAACTTTTATTATAGTGCAAAATTACTTAATTAATAGTACTTAAGGAGTTATCTATATTCCAGCAACCTATTATTATTATCCACACATTTTACCATTTATTTGCGCAGATATAACCATCTTGTTTTAATGCATGTAGAGCCACGTCCCTTAATGGCCGCAACAAAAATATTTGATAGTGTGAATTGCCATATACCCGGTAATTCCATAACCAATCAACCAACTTATAGCTCTAGCTGGTTGAGGAACAACGTAAACTGCGTAAACTATAGTGTGAGCAATTCTTGCTAACGTATACGTTCTGTATAAAGCGACAGCTACTGATGGACTTGGATCCGTTAAAGCGTAACCAATACCAGCAAGAAAGAAGATTGGAATGTTCTCTAAATCATTCAGATGTGCCCTGGAAATAAAAAAAAGAATAGGTACTTATTGACTATAATTACGTTTGACTCCATTTAGTTCGAAAAACTGTAGGTACAGGACAATGTCTGTTGGTTAATATTGTGAAGTGGACTGTAATTTATTGTAATTGAATTTATTATAACACATATCTGGACCTGAGTAAAAGAAGGGCCAATCTCCATTTTTGCCAGTTTGGAGATATGACCGTTACTAACACCTTCTAACTTAAACGTACCTACGAAAAAAGGGCCAAACTGCAAAGCTTCTCAGTAGGCAAGATATTTTATTTAAAGTGGGGCCAAGCTCCAATAGTCTATAATTAAAAAGGGCCAATGTTGTACATTGGCCCTTTATAATTTTGTTCATAGACCATTACAAGGGCCAATATCCACGCATCGATAATGTGCACGAAACTTTTAATGATCTCGATATGTACATACATTCACATGAAACATGATAAATGATTTTGGCTACGATCATCTTTAGTGAAATTTTCACTTTTCAGTATAAATTTTGCCGAAGTTCCTGAAGAAGTTTGCGAAATATTGAATGGTTGTTGGGATACAATCCGCCGATCTTGGTAGCCAATTCTGATTGCCAAAATAAGAGGCTACAATGTTGCTCGCATCTTGTTGTTGCAGCTGCACTTCTTCCATATCAATAAATCACTATCGACCCAAAATCTGCACCAAACAGTAACTTTTTGTGAATCCATTCATTCTTCACGAATGGTTCATGCAGAGATATTGCTTGTGTACAATTTCATTGTGACAATCGTCACTGAATATGATTTTCTTTATAAAATCCGCGGAGAGGGGAGGGGGCTCCAATATCAAATGACTGCCATGACCTCTCGGCTTAAACTCATGGATCATTTGGATCTTGGTGTTTTTCTCCCATGATGGGGATCTTCTGGAGGAGTTGTCAATAGGTAAGTTAAAGAATCTTCCAGCAAGATTCTTTAACTTACCTCTTGACAACTCCTCCAGAAGGTCCCCATCGTGGGAGAAAAACACCAAGTCGATTACGAGGAGCGTCACCTACATATTTGGATCTTGTAGGCATGGATGTACAAATATTTAGTTGCAATTACTAAGAACGATGGAAAATGGAGGTTCACCGATATTCTTGGACACTGCAATAATATTTTTGACTAATCGTTCCATCCAAGAACGTACTAGTCTTTGGAAATGTAATACTGACCCGATTTGTTTGAATTTTTCCATTCGTATATCACCTACTGCTGGAGACGGACTGTTGTGGTTACGAAGCCATTTTACAGTTACCCGAATGGCGTCGGTTGCAAATTGTTTGTGTAGTGTTTTGCAATGAGCATAAATCCTGTTGGGACGAATTGTGGCGGCTTTAGAAGACGGCCGCGGTCAACGCGAAACTGCGTGAAACATTGGTGTAAGTTTCTAGAGTGTGCAACGAGTATGGCGGCGCTACGAAGAGGCTGGTCTGCTCACTCGAAGACCTGGTTCAGGGCGAGCCAAAACTATAACAGCTAGAGATGACCGCTTTATTGTTTATAGTGCTTAGAGAAATCGAACGGTCACGGAAGTTTCCCTTCGAAATCATCTGCAAGAAGTGAGAAATGTAAACATAAGTGAGTTGACAGTTAGGAGGCGACTTCATGCTGCTGGATTATCTTCTACTGGACCGCCGCTTTTCCGTGAACACCGGATTGCCAGGTTGAATTTTGAACGAGAACACTTGGCTTAGACAATAGCGGATTCGAGTCGCGTATTGTTTTCCGATGAATCACGATTCTGTCTCACGGGCTCAAATAAACGTATAAGAGTAGGTCAAGCGTGTATTGCCGAGCGACTTCCATTTGGTAGAGGATCAGTTATGGCATGGGGAGGCATATCTTTTGATACTCGCGCGGAGTTAGTCTTTATCGAAAATGGGACGTTGACTGCGCGTAGATATCCGACAGCAGTTCTAGAAGACGCAACATTTATGCATGATATAGCACGGCCCCACACTGCTCGGATGGTATCTTGACCAGGTTCAAATCACGCGATTTGTTTGGCCTGTTCGCAGTCTAGATTTAAATCCAATTGAACATGTTTGGGATGAGATGGGAAAACGTTTACGGAGACATGTGCCCGCCCCTAGAAATTTTAGAGTGCTTCGCGACATACTGGTGCAAGAATAGGGGAACCTTCCGCAGAATGTGATCCAAAAGCTGATCCAGAGCATGCCTGATCGTTTGCAAGGGAATACTCGCTACTGAAGTTCTTAAACTTTATTTTGTTTCAACGGAAAGCATATCAAAGTAAACTTGTTCGTGTTCATTACACTCAATAAACTATGAACAACAAAAACTTTTTTTTTTATTCAAGCAATCAGTTAGTGAACTGTTGCAACCGGAAAAACTCGTAAGAAACTAAAAGTTTCTAAAATAACTTCAAATTGTGGGGTGGCCCTAGTTTTATGCTCGACAGTGTATTTTGGCCTGACCTCACTACGTACCATTTCATTACTTTTTATCGTAAAATTTGGGGCTTATCTCCATCTAATCAAACGTCTATTTCTACAAAAACGGCCAATCTCCGTTGAAACCATATTATTTATGGTATTTAATAGTACTCAGTGTTAGGTACGTAGTTATCTAAAAGACATTCCAAAATTTTTATTGAATCGCAGTTAGATTATGCAAATTATCAATGTTTTGATCCACTTTTTGTAAGAAATCGGCGATTCCCAAAACCTTCCAATATGGATATTGGCCCTTCTTTTACTCAGGTCCAGATATATTGATGTACAACTGTTAGTGCATGTTGCTTGTACTAACGAGTAACAATTCTCTGAACACTTATACTTATAGGTAAGTATCTGGTAAGCCAGGGCCGGCGCTAAGGACTTCGACGCCTGCCTGCCATTTATACTCAAGCGCCCCCACACCTATGCGCACACAAAATCATCGAAAAATTATCAACAATTTCAGCAAGTTTTCACTGATCCAAATATGGTACCAAAATCACCTACAATTCACATTCTCTTTTAGTAAAATAAAAACTTATTTGTTATTCCACTTTTGGATTCCACGTGAAAACCGTTGTAGTTATGGCAACGGAATTTTGACCAGCGCATAGAGGAAGAATAGCGATATGCTGCCATTTTGAAAATATTTTACATCGATTACATCGAGTAACACCTAAGTTCAAATTTTCAAAAACCTACCTATAAAACTTTCCCAGAAATGTCTAACTAAAGCTTCCAAAAAACACCCTGTATACAGAAAACCGAGCAGAAAACTGAAGTTATCATGAAGGTGAAATGTTTTTAATTTAAAATTTTAATTTTAAAAAGTAACTTTTATTTTGTTCGTGAAATTGCTCCACTCACTTCGCTCGTTTCGCAAACTTTTCACTCACAAAATAAAACAATACTTTTAACATTCATATCATAAATAGCTATTTTCTACGACTGTTTAATAATAGGCTCATTACTCACTAGTTTTGAATAGATAATTAACATCTATTACCTACCCGTGAGTAATATTTCATTACTCACGGCTATTAGTCACGGGTTGAACCCATGCCTAGTGACATTACATTATTATAATCGCTAAAGTTAACGAATTTATCCATATTGTTGCAAATAAGATATGTTTAAAACGATTCATATATGTATAGTTATGAAAAGGTAAGTAAGTTGAAGTGTCTAAATATAAAAAGAAACTCTAAAATCACTATTCAAAAGTAATAATAATAAGTGTCACGTGATTGATAAATGTGTGTTTTTTTTTAATTTAAAGGTTGCTAGGCGATTTTAAAAAGGCGTCATTTATCTGACAGAACAATTACTCACTCAGATGATTACCACACTCGCCTATCCTCGTGAGTAATAGCTATCATTACATGCTCGTTGAATAATATACTATTCACTGCACACTGCTGTTTATTTCATCGCGTGATTAATCCAGGTTCTTATACAATTGAAAACTATAGTATACCTAACACACTTATTATACAATAGTTGCGAATAAAAGAATTTTATTTGAAACATTTGAAGCGGCAAGATTTTTAATCGTTCAATTTGTAATGGATAATTCTTTGGCATCAACAAGCAACAACGTCTCTATTAATTGTATCTATGTAGTTATTAGACAAGTAGATAACATTTAGTTGTCCAGAAAGTACTTGTGTTGCGGTTCAAGGACCAATTTTCAAATATTTAAATTTACCGCCTAAATACTTCTAACTTGAAAGTACTCTGAAAAAGACGGCAGCGCCCAGCGCTAGCTCCGCCTAGCTCCGCCCTCTTAGCTATCATGTTTGCTTCGGTCAACTTTATTAAATAGAGCAATTATGATAAGTAGTGTTTATTTAAAGATATAGGTACAATTAAAATACTAACCTTCGTACTCGATCCACGTCGGGATGAGACGCAACGACCGGCTTTCCTTTGATAAGTTCTACATCTTCAGGTGAAGCGATAACCTAAAACACAAATTTTAAGTTTCGTAAGAAAGTCTTGAAAATCACTCAGCAGCTATACCGCTGTATACGTGAATATTTTATCAGAGTATGGTTTTATTTTTAGCACGTAATTAGTAAAAAATATCATGGATGCGGTAAATTCCCATCGCTACGTAAAAGCACATAATGTATCTAAGTGTAAGAGTAATAAAAAAAAAAACGCCTTAAACTCACTCTATGTTTTATGCGTTGTAATGCAGTTAGTATAGACATGCACATCATTTTTAATACGAGTATGGAACCGCATGTTATAAATGCGCAAAACACCGGATTTTCTGTATCTAACAATTTTGACACACCGCCCATTCTGTATTATATTTCACAATGTAAATAGCTGCAGTAATAGAAGAACAAAGTACACACACGTTCTCCGTACATAGTCCGTTTAATCAAATCACGTGATTATTTCCCTTTCTTAATAACATTCAACTCTTACAAATTTCTTCTTTTTATACTGCATAGGTACAACGAATGATATCTACTACGCGATAGATGGCACTGTCAGTCCGAAACACGCTACGGCTCCTCTGTAGCATTCTCTAGTAAACTTCGATTCCAAGTCTTATTGCAATTACTAGGCCACCAATAATACATCTTCATTACTCCCCCGCACCCTTGGAGTTTATAGAGAATAGGTACATTGATTTATTGTTAAATAAATGAGTCAGGTATAAAGATTATGGACTAATTTTGTAAACCAGTTTATTGCAAGAATGTAAGTCAATTATGTTGCTGTATTTTTTTATTTATTTTATTTATCAACGAATTACCTGTTAATGGGATAATTAGTGTACTTTACTTTACTACTTCAAATAAAGTACATAGCACCTATCATTACAATATTCCAACTATTTCCTCTTGTCATTTGTTGTTCTAAACAATACATTTGATCAAATGGTTTATAGTTTTATACCTAATTCTTATTATAATATCGATATAATCATTTCCTCATTTACCCAAAATGGGTGGATTCCACGACATAACGGCGCAGACAAAAACTGCACCGACATAATTGCGCTGACAATAGGGAGCGGACTACAAGGGCGCTACGACAAAACGGCGCTGGGACAGAACAGCGTGGAGAAAACGGCGCAGACCAAAAAAGGCACTGCGACGAAACAGCGCCGCGCTTTATATAAATGATATATGTTTACAAAATATACTAAACCTACCTTTAACCTCTTATCAATCTACGCTTAGGTTAGCATTCGTTTTACCTTCAAACATTGTTTAGTTTCACATTCCCGTTTTTGTATCAATTGAAAAAAAATATACTAAACCTACCTTTAACCTCGCATAAATCTACGCTTAGGTTAGCATTCGTTCTAGTTTCAAACGTTCTTTAGTTTCACATTCCCGTTTTAAGATGGTATGTGCTAGTGTTCAATTGAATGCAATAAAATAATGTTGGCGGCGAAACGGCTCGCACCGAAACGGCCAGCGGCGAACTGGCCCTGAGGCGAAACGGCCGCGGCGATCCGGCCGCGACGAAACGTCCCACACCTTGTTTACGTATCTATTCGGTGTACGTAATGGTCTGCGTCCTTTTGTCGCGCGTCCAAATTTCCGCGTCCATTTGTCGTGATACCGAAAAAAAGAACGGAAAACAAACAAACAACAAACGATAAATACCATTACAGTACATAGCGCCCAAACATCATGAAAAATATGCGCCGTTTTGTCGCAGCGCTTTATTTGCCGGCGCCGTTTCTGTCTGCGCTGTTCTGTCGTAGCCGCGTTTTGTCGTAGCGCCCTTTTTGTGCGTGCCCTTTTGCCAGTGCCGTTATGTCGGCGCCGGTTTTGTCTGCGCCGTTATGTCGTGATAGGAATGGGTGTAAGGAAACTCTTTCATTACCTACAAATATAAAAAAGAATGCTTTCTTTGGAAAATATGGTAGATTTAGTTTCAAAATCTCGTGGCACTCGAGATGCGCGACAAATTGTGCTAGAAAGTAGAAATAATAATAAAAAATTCTGGCAAGTTGCCACGAGACTAATTTCCTCGTATTAACACTTTTTTCAAAAAATAAATATAGCATTCATTATACCGGAAGGATTATCACATGGGAACTTTATTGGTTCATTAAGCGTGTATAGGTAAGCAAATGGGTAGGGATTTTTAATCTAGATGTTGCATTTTAACAGAGATCCACGTTACCTAGATGTTTCTAACGATGTTACCGTTTCCGTGATTCCTTTTTTCCATATATATGGTTTCCTCACACACATTTCGGCAGTTTTTTGTACTTTAAAAGTTGTACTGATGAAAAAGCT
The DNA here is from genome assembly GCA_036250285.1 of Pyrocoelia pectoralis. NCBI lineage: Eukaryota > Metazoa > Arthropoda > Insecta > Coleoptera > Lampyridae > Pyrocoelia > Pyrocoelia pectoralis. The sequence continues at coordinate 63,129,202 of CM070075.1, read as the reverse complement.
AGAAAGCGAATTATTTTTGAGAGCGATCAAGAACTACAAGTGTACCAGATTGTTCCTTGTTCCGACTTTACTGCAGTACTTTGTGCAAAATTCGAAGGTTAATGCAGACGTTCTTTCAAGCGTAAAATTTATACATATAACTGCGGCTGCATTAGGCAATACTGTATATCAAGCAGCCTTGCAAAAGTAAGAAGAGTGATCAATTTTCATCGAAGTTAAGTAATATTACCTATTTCTAGACTTAAACACATAACCGTAATACAGATGTATGGAACAACTGAAACGGCTGGTGCATGCACTGTACAAAAAGTTACCGACAACATCAATACTATAGGATATCTTGTTCCGAACATCATTTGTAAATTAGTAAATCCAAATACACACAGAAGTCTCCGCCCTTTTCAGTATGGCGAATTGTGTTTTAAGGGAATTAACGTAATGAAAGGGTATTATAACAATCCTACGGAAACATGTACTGCAATCGACAGTGACGGATTTTACCATACTGGAGATGTTGGTTATTACAACGAAAATGGGCAGCTTTTCATTATAGACAGAATTAAAGACATAATCAAATACAAGGGATTTCAAGTACCTATGATACAGTTCTTCTAAGTGTACCTACCGTTACGATAATACTTCATTACAGGTTGCACCTGCTGAATTGGAAAATCTCATATTAAATCACAATAAAGTGCAAGAATGCGGAGTAATAGGTATACCTGATGAAAAAGCAGGAGAGTTACCTTTAGCTTATATAGTACCAAAACCCGGAGTGAAGCTTTCTGCTGAAGAAATCGTAAAATTTGTTTCAGGTAAGTGGTACGTATAAACAAATAAGTTACACAAATATAGCGCGCAATTATTTCAGAAAATATTTCATCTCAAAAACATCTGCATGGAGGTGTCAAATTTGTAAAGAAGATTCCGAAGACATCATCCGGTAAAATATCGAGATTACTATTAAGAGAAATTTATAACGAATCTATTGGTCAATAATTAAGTTAAATTATTGCAGTTTTTTTACCGTGTTGCTATTACGCTTTTTTGGTTTTTATTAAACTTGTTTTGGAAGGTATTTATTTTATACTTAATTGAAGTGTGCAAGTACCTATACCTATTGATTTCAGTAAGTTTTTATAAAATTTTGTGCAGCGAGCAAATTAGATTAATTTTTGGAACTACTTCAATTAAATTTTACTTTCTTTGAGTGGATCCATTCTTTTTACAAATGGAAGGGTAATTAAAAGAATGATGGGATAGGTAAGAGCAAGTATTACTTATTCAATGGTAATAAGAGTCTAGTGTATAATACCAACGTGTTGTAATAGTCTAGAAAAGTCTTTGTAAAGGTTGACAAGCAAACTGAAGGTAACCCGATGATACACAAATAATATGCAAGCTATAAGTAAGAATGCCAGCTACATTTAATAATATTGTTAGCTAGCTGGGAACTATGACCTTACTGTTGCTCACTATGGAATTTGTGAAAACTCGACTGTTCGATGAAAAATTGAAGAAAAGGGATTGAATTGTTAACTCAATTCGGGCTTCCTTGGAAACTGCTCCAGTGAACTGAATGTCCGCAAGATTTATTCAGGATAAAAACTGGGAAAACTCCTCGTAAATAGTGTTATTATTCTAGGGGCGGTTGCAATTAGTTCCTGCATTCTCACCTTTTGGTCTATCGTGCTCCCCGATATTGTCTACTCTTCGAGGATTGTATTTTTAACAAAGTCCAGGATTTTAGTAGGGCGAATATTCGTTACTTCCTCTTGTGTAATCTTAACATTTCCAAGTAGGCGTTCCATTGCCTTTGTGTATGCCTCACAATGGCGTTTTTCTTCCTCACCCCAATCCCTGCATAATGGGGTCTTGACCAGTCCCATGTTGTGCAGGTGTTTATTCAAACGACAGTGGCCTGTGACCATTTCTGTCGCAAGTTTCGTCCTACTTAACATTATAAGATGGACGCTGCTAAGTCTTCGTTGGGGTTTTCCACCAGTGTGTGCAGTGCTCTTTCGTGAGTATTGCCAGCCGTTTTTGGCTGTGTTACTTGCGATTCCCGCGTGCTCAGGTGCCCACACTAGTATGACTGTGTTACACTTGCCTAGTGCGTTTAGCATTTGTGTGCATTCAACAAACCCTGAATACTGAGGTTTTTATCTCTGGAGATTTTGTCAAAGATAACCGAGTGGCCCAACCTTGTCGACCCCTCTTCGTCAGTATGCCCTCTGCCCTAATGACTAGGGTTAGGGGCGGCAGGTTCAAAAGAGTCTCCATAGCTTCCTTAGGGGTCGTTATCATTGCCCTCGTAATTCCAAGGCAAGCTCTTGCTATAAGTACGTTCTTATGGAGGAAGGTCTTATGCCACCACACCTGCGAAGCATACGTAATAACGGGTCTAATCATTCTGGTGTACATAGACTTGCTTCCGAACGGTCGCCTACAAGGACTTTGCGGTTTTGTTCGCTATGTTCTCTAGATGTGGTTTGGTTTGTTTTAACGTTATGCCCAAGTATTTACCTTTCCCACTATCTGGCTCAATTTGGTGTTAAAGAAATGGTTGGACTAAAATAATATTGAGGACTTCCTCTCACGGATTTAAGATATTTCACAGAATAATCACAACTCCAAAGCGCCGACCGTGTCCAAAACGCCGACTACCACTCCGCGGATTGAAAGCCCGATTGCGACTCAAAAGTCAACCAATATTTTTAAAGCTCTAATTGCTTCAGAACTGTTGTATCTGCCGTTCAAAATAACCGGCTGCTAGACCTGCAAATTGATGCATTTGCTGATAGTTTCATTCAAAAATTGGTAAATGCTACTTTTGAACTTAACTCCATTTGTGAACGTTATCGAGGTAAAAAGTTGTCGGGTAAAGTTACATGAATTGTAAACACGAAAATACAATATTCCCTTGAAGTTGCCGTTTAACAACCAAATGATATAATTATACGTAGAACATTATACAGAGCGTCTGCCGTTCTGTAAGAGATCGTGATGATCTCACGAGGCGATGAGATAAAATTCAACACCTCTCAAAGTAAAAGCTGCATCTACACTATTTGCTTAAAGTGGAACAAGTTGATAGACGGGTTAAAATAATTAATTTTAGTTGACAATTTTTAACTTTGCATTGCTTCCCATTTCTTAATTAATCGATTAAATTGATGTCTGATTGACCAATAATGTAAAACTAAAAGGATAAAATCAAATTGATCCACGGTTGAATCAACTGCAGGTCGAATTAAGTTTCCCTATGAATTGCCGTAGATACTTATGCGTAGTAGACCTAATTACCCACCAAGTGGACGTGTAGAGAAACTCGATTTTTTCAGAAACTGTTACGTTTAGGGAATTTTCGAGAAGTGAAGGTCTTATTAAGTTACAAGGTCCTACATTTGGCGGTAACAAATTATACACATTTTGTTCTCAACAAATTTGGAAGGTTGGTATAGTCCGCTAGTGGAACGTTTTAGGTGGATTCGTGGATACAGCACAAAAATGGGAATTCAATATTCCAAAGTAGTGACATTTTCCGCAAATTCATAAAAAATATTGACATTTTGTGGATGGAAAAGTCAATATAAATGGAAAACAATTGTTAGGAAATAATACTTGCCCCATTTAGTTACTTTAATCGGTATTATCCATCGGTTTTATAATGGGGAAAATTATTAAAATTCAAATAATTTTAAATTTAACTTTTATTATAGTGCAAAATTACTTAATTAATAGTACTTAAGGAGTTATCTATATTCCAGTAACCTATTATTATTATCCACACATTTTACCATTTATTTGCGCAGCTATAACCATCTTATTTTAATGTATGTAGAGCCTCGTCGCTTAATGGCCGCAACAAAAATATTTGATTGTGTGAATTGCCATATACCCGGTAATTCCATAACCAATCAACCAACTTATAGCTCTAGCTGGTTGAGGAACAACGTAAACTGCGTAAACTATAGTGTGAGCAATTCTTGCTAACGTATACGTTCTGTATAAAGCGACAGCTACTGATGGATTTGGATCCGTTAAAGCGTAACCAATACCAGCAAGAAAGAAGATTGAAATGTTCTCTAAATCATTCAGATGTGCCCTGGAAATAAAAAAAAGAATAGGTACTTATTGACTATAATCACGTTTGACTCCACTTAGTTCGAAAAACTGTACAGGACAATGTCTGTTGGTTAATATTGTGAAGTGGACTGTAATTTATTGTAATTGAATTTATTATAACACATTGATGTACCTACAACTGTTAGTGCATGTTGCTTGTACTAACGAGTAACAATTCTCTGAACACTTATACCTATAGGTAAGTATCTGGTAAGCCAGGGCCGGCGCTAAGGACTTCGACGCCTGCCTGCCATTTATACTCAAGCGCCCCCACCCCTATGCGCACACAAAATCATCGAAAAATTATCAGCAATTTCAGCAAGTTTTCACTGATCCAAATATGGTACCAAAATCACCTACAATTCACATTCTCTTTTAGTAAAATAAAAACTTATTTGTTATTCCACTTTTGGATTCCACGTGAAAACCGTTGTAGTTATGGCAACGGAATTTTGACCAGCGCATAGAGGAAGAATAGCGATATGCTGCCATTTTGAAAATATTTTACATCGATTACATCGAGTAACACCTAAGTTCAAATTTTCAAAAACCTACCTATAAAACTTTCCCAGAAATGTCTAACTAAAGCTTCCAAAAAACACCCTGTATACAGAAAACCGAGCAGAAAACTGAAGTTATCATGAAGGTGAAATGTTTTTAATTTAAAATTTTAATTTTAAAAAGTAACTTTTATTTTGTTCGTGAAATTGCTCCACTCACTTCGCTCGTTTCGCAAACTTTTCACTCACAAAATAAAACAATACTTTTAACATTCATATCATAAATAGCTATTTTCTACGACTGTTTAATAATAGGCTCATTACTCACTAGTTTTGAATAGATAATTAACATCTATTACCTACCCGTGAGTAATATTTCATTACTCACGGCTATTAGTCACGGGTTGAACCCATGCCTAGTGACATTACATTATTATAATCGCTAAAGTTAACGAATTTATCCATATTGTTGCAAATAAGATATGTTTAAAACGATTCATATATGTATAGTTATGAAAAGGTAAGTAAGTTGAAGTGTCTAAATATAAAAAGAAACTCTAAAATCACTATTCAAAAGTAATAATAATAAGTGTCACGTGATTGATAAATGTGTTTTTTTTTAATTTAAAGGTTGCTAGGCGATTTTAAAAAGGCGTCATTTATCTGACAGAACAATTACTCACTCAGATGATTACCACACTCGCCTATCCTCGTGAGTAATAGCTATCATTACATGCTCGTTGAATAATATACCTACTATTCACTGCACACTGCTGTTTATTTCATCGCGTTATTAATCCAGGTTCTTATACAATTGAAAACTATAGTATACCTAACACACTTATTATACAATAGTTGCGAATAAAAGAATTTTATTTGAAATATTTGAAGCGGCAAGATTTTTAATCGTTCAATTTGTAATGGATAATTCTTTGGCATCAACAAGCAACAACGTCTCTATTAATTGTATCTATGTAGTTATTAGACAAGTAGATAACATTTAGTTGACCAGAAAGTACTTGTGTTGCGGTTCAAGGACCAATTTTCAAATATTTAAATTTACCGCCTAAATACTTCTAACTTGAAAGTACTCTGAAAAAGACGGCAGCGCCCAGCGCTAGCTCCGCCTAAGCTCCGCCCTCTTAGCTATCATGTTTGCTTCGGTCAACTTTATTAAATAGAGCAATTATGATAAGTAGTGTTTATTTAAAGATATAGGTACAATTAAAATACTAACCTTCGTACGCGATCCACGTCGGGATGAGACGCAACGGCCGGCTTTCCTTTGAAAAGTTCTACATCTTCAGGTGAAGCGATAACCTAAAACACAAATTTTAAGTTTCGTAAGAGAGTCTTGAAAATCACACAGCAGCTATACCGCTGTATACGTGAATATTTTATCAGAGTATGGTTTTATTTTTAGCACGTAATTAGTAAATATAAATATCATGGATGCGGTAAATTCCCATCGCTACGTAAAAGCACATAATGTATCTAAGTGTAAGAGTAATAAAAAAAAAACGCCTTAAACTCACTCTATATTTTATGCGTTGTAATCCAGTTAGTATAGACATGCACATCATTTTTAATACGAGTATGGAACCGCATGTTATAAATGCGCAAAACACCGGATTTTCTGTATCTAACAATTTTGACACACCGCCCATTCTGTATTATATTTCACAATGTAAATAGCTGCAGTAATAGAAGAACAAAGTACACAACACGTTCTCCGTACATAGTCCGTTTAATCAAATCACGTGATTATTTCCCTTTCTTAATAACATTCAACTCTTACAAATTTCTTCTTTTTATACTGCATAGGTACAACGAATGATATCTACTACGCGATAGATGGCACTGTCAGTCCGAAACACGAATCTACTGACTCTGGAAACACGGTAGAAACACGTAGAGTACCGCAATTGACGCCATTTTGACTCCAGAAAAGGGTGGGAAATTTGAATTGAAGAAAAGGTATTGGTGTGATAGAAAAATTATTACAACTGACAGCTGACAACTGACAACAGCTGACAAGACAACCATAATAATATGCATCAGTCGCCATTTTAGCTCCAAAGTAACGCCCAAACCAGGGACTCTAGAAACACGCTACGGCTCCTCTGTAGCATTCTCTAGTAAACTTCGATTCCAAGTCTTATTGCAATTACTAGGCCACCAATAATACATCTTCATTACTCCCCCACACCCTTGGAGTTTATAGAGAATACATTGATTTATTGTTAAATAAATGAGTCAGGTATAAAGATTATGGACTAATTTTGTAAACCAGTTTATTGCAAGAATGTAAGTCAATTATGTTGCTGTATTTTTTTATTTATTTTATTTATCAGCGAATTACCTGTTAATGGGATAATTAGTGTACTTTACTTTACTACTTCAAATAAAGTACATAGCACCTATCATTACAATATTCCAACTATAAACTGATTGCATGCGCAAACATTGTAAAGAAATCGATGAACACCTCCCTTACACGTGCCATCCATATCTATTCCTCTTGTCATTTGTTGTTCTAAACAATACATTTGATCAAATGGTTTATAGTTTTATACCTAATTCTTATTATAATATCGATATAATCATTTCCTCATTTACCCAAAATGGGTGGATTCCACGACATAACGGCGCAGACAAAAACTGCACCGACATAATGGCGCTGACAATAGGGAGCGGACTACAAGGGCGCTACGACAAAACGGCGCTGGGACAGAACAGCGTGGAGAAAACGGCGCAGACCAAAAAAGGCACTGCGACGAAACAGCGCCGCGCTTTATATAAATGATATATGTTTACAAAATATACTAAACCTACCTTTAACCTCTTATCAATCTACGCTTAGGTTAGCATTCGTTTTACCTTCAAACATTGTTTAGTTTCACATTCCCGTTTTTGTATCAATTGAAAAAAAATATACTAAACCTACCTTTAACCTCGCATAAATCTACGCTTAGGTTAGCATTCGTTCTAGTTTCAAACGTTCTTTAGTTTCACATTCCCGTTTTAAGATGGTATGTGCTAGTGTTCAATTGAATGCAATAAAATAATGTTGGCGGCGAAACGGCTCGCACCGAAACGGCCAGCGGCGAACTGGCCCTGAGGCGAAACGGCCGCGGCGATCCGGCCGCGACGAAACGTCCCACACCTAGTTTACGTATCTATTCGGTGTACGTAATGGTCTTCGTCCTTTTGTCGCGCGTCCAAATTTCCGCGTCCATTTGTCGTGATACCGAAAAAAAGAACGGAAAACAAACAAACAACAAACGATAAATACCATTACAGTACATAGCGCCCAAACATCATGAAAAACATGCGTTTTTGTCGCAGCGCTTTTTTTGCCGGCGCCGTTTCTGTCTGCGCTGTTCTGTCGTAGCGCCCTTTTTGTGCGCGCCCTTTTGCCAGTGCCGTTATGTCGGCGCCGGTTTTGTCTGCGCCGTTATGTCGTGATAGGAATGGGTGTAAGGAAACTCTTTTATTACCTACAAATATAAAAAAGAAATGCTTTCTTTGGAAAAGATGGTAGATTTAGTTTCAAAATCTCGTGGCACTCGAGATGCGCGACAAATTGTGCTAGAAAGTAGAAATAATAATAAAAAATTCTGGCAAGTTGCCACGAGACTTCCCTCGTATTAACACTTTTTTCAAAAAATAAATATAGCATTCATTATACCGGAAGTGACGTTATCAAAGGTAATATCAGCAGTTTCGCGCTTGGCCCGAATGCAATCAATTGGCGAAAACCGCACTTCGATAACTTTAATAGTTTCTGAATATAGAGCGTTGCAAGAAAATGTGCACGGACAGACTATAAATGGAATTTTTTTTCATTTTTTGAATCTACGTATTCAGAAACGCAAAGATATGTAAACATTTGGATAGGTCAATTTTTTTCGAACACTAATACAATATTTCCCTTTTACTTCGTGCTCGGGAAGTAAAAGTGTAACAGCTGAGGATTTTCAGAAATCTTTTCAAATTTTTCCCTTTTTTGGTAATTCATATCATTATCTACATATTTATAGAGAAGATACTTTCTGGAAATCGAAAATGGTAAACAAACTTTCAGAGTTCTTTTTAAATTCCTTTATTACCAGAGCTCGTTGATCCTAGACGATGTCGTAATGAGGACATACCTACGTGAAATATACCGACTGTTCAACGAAAAGCTCCCAGGAGTATAGCGACTTCAGTGGTGTACTCTACCAAATCATGTGTATTATTCAATGGGACGGTCTTTGCTACAACTTGAGGAAAAAAATTATGTTTTACACACAACAATTTGTTTGTTGTGACGTCATCGACATTGTTTTAAATTGCACGATCTAATTTTTCTTTGCCTATTTTTTTAGAGAATTTTACGTACTTTTTCATCTATCTAAACATTTACTAGGGTAATTTTATTTTTTTTAATTTATTTTTTTGGTTTTTTATTTATTTTTTAATGTGCTAGTTGAACATTAGAAGTGTTATACATGACATTTTTGGTGTAAGATAATTAGACTACATAATATGTATTTACATTACTGTGTTGTCATTTTTTGAAAATTTTGAGAAACTAAATTCGATCTAGTACGCCGCTACATCAACATTTTTTTAGAAACAAAATTATTACACATAATCAAGAAAATGATATGCATAATACCTGTAATGTTGAACTGGCAAATTAAAAAATAAAAAATAATAATAATTAAAAAATAAAGCGATCGTAGTAAACGTTTAACTAGATGAAAAGTACCTAAAATTCTCTACAAGAATAGACAAAAATTTAGATCGTGCAGTTAAAAAAAATTGTCTTACAAGTTTGTTTTCTTTATAGTAACAGTACTAATAACCTATAAAAATTTACATTTTTTACACCACCCTTTTCAAAAAAGAAATGTGGAATGTGGCAATAGGGTAACACAATGGGTACGATAAAGCCAGGTAATTTCTTTTGTGTTCCTTTACAAGTAATGACAACGTTACCCGAGGCATTTAAAGTGCCATTTGAGTTGCCTAACTTTACTTTTCTCATTTGATTTTTTTGAAAATCGCGTAACCCTTTTTCTAAAATAATTCTATTATCTTAGATGATGGAAATAAGTACAACCTTAGAAGATAATTCCACGTTTCCATACCACTGTTTACTTTTTCTATTCAAATGACAACGGATGTCATTTACCAAAAACGATTTTTCTATTATTGCGTTTAATTAAAAAACTAAAAGCGATAAAGCCATTCTCCTTAAGTACAGTAGTTCTCCCCATCATTGCAAGGAATATGCGGTACCTATCGATAAATTGTTAGACTTCAACTGTAAAGACAGCATATCAGAAGAACGTTTTGTTAATTTTTGAATATGAAACATTGACTACAGAGGCTGGTGGAGTATTCCGAAATACACGGGTTACAAATTAATCCAATGTTATTTAATGGTAGGAAATAGACTAAAATGAAACATAACAATGTGTGCAGGTAATGGACATAAATTAAAAAATAAAGAATATCCCATTGACCCTAAGGCATATAGTATTAAAAATTTGGGACTCGTGATTGATGATAATCTTAGAATTAGGAACAAACCCAGTTCAAAAAATATGTAGATATTAATTTGAAACAAATTTTTCAAAATCGATCCTGCTTAACTAGGCAAGTTAAAATAATTCTTTGTGATTACCTTGTTTTAATCTCATTTTAACTATTGCGATAGCGTGTACGTCCGTACGTTTAAATAACGCTAGAATTTAACGCATACAAAACTCGTGCCTTTTGGAATAAGAAAGTTTGACTCCATTAGCGGTAGACCACTAATTGAAATAGGATGGCTAAACATGCCAAATAGAAGTGTGATACACTCACTGCGTGTTGCATAAAATTATAACAGTTTTCGTTAAGAGAATTTAAAAACAAGCTTCCTGCATAAACTCCTTTCTCTTCTATGATGTTGAAACACATTCCGTTTAATGTAATGTTACCTATATCGTGTTTGTAGAGCTCGTTCATTTTCTAAAGAACAGCGAGATGCGCGCGGGATAAATTTTTTAAAGTGCCTCAACATAATTATACGTTAACAGACAGTTAAAGCAACTAGAAAAACGTATAGTAAACCCTTCAGGGTGTGTAGTTGTTTTAAGCCTCGACTCTCAGTTACCTTAAAATGTTGTGTTTAGGTTCTTTGGATATTTATCCCACGCGCATCTCGCTGTTTTTTAGAAAATGAACGAGCTCTACAAACACGATAAGTATAGGTAGGTCTAGGTAACATTACATTACATAACTTATCAAATCTTTAAGGCTTAAGTTAATCATATCGCTTAATCAGTTCGTAAAACCCAATGAAACTGCTCATAAATTGTTCACAGTCAATTCTGAGGGACTTTAACTGATAGATAAAGTGGAGAATCTCTTGTAGAGGAAAGAATGAACATTCTTAAAATATGACAAATTATCTAGTGTTGAGGACATACTATCCTATTGCAGGGAAGGTTACTAGCCAGTAAATGAGAAGAGAACCTAAATATAATGCCTTATTATACCGGGTGAATGAGACCACCCGTATCAGTCTTTTATTTAATGAACGGTGAGTTGTAGAGAGGTGGGGTAAAAAAAGTGATTATAAAAGCCATAATAAAGAATCGAATGGTGATGTCATTATTTCTCGGAAAAGTCAGCATTCCTCCAGAAGGCCTCCAACTCCAAAATTTTAAATGGCACCATAAGTCGAAAAAGGTATTGTTTGAAAGATTGTTAAAAAAGAAGAAAGTTTTATAGGAAAAATTATTCTATTACTGCCACCCCTTTTAAGTAATATTCGGCTAAAGTTATTAAACTTGAAATTCACTGTTAACAAGAAACATTGAAAAGTCGACTTTTAAAATCTAGTTACCAATGTTACATGTGTTCAAAATATCTTCCATTTACTGCTAAGCACTGTTGAGCTCTTCTACGTACACTATCAGTGGCTGTAATAAGTACTTCTTGAAAGGGAAGGACACATGTAACATTGGTAACTAGATTTTAAAAGTCGACTTTTCAATAGTGAATTTCAAATTTAATAACTTTAGTCGAATATTACTTAAAAGGGGTGGCAGTAATAGAATAATTTTTCCTATAAAACTTTCTTCTTTTTTAACAATCTTTCAAACAATACCTTTTTCGACTTATGGTGCCATTTAAAATTTTGGAGTTGGAGGCCTTCTGGAGGAATGCTGACTTTTCCGAGAAATAATGATATCACCATTCGATTCTTTATTATGGCTTTTATAATCACTTTTTTTACCCCACCTCTCTACGACTCACGGTTCTTTAAATAAAAGACTGATACGGGTGGTCTCATTCACCCGGTATATGCCATGAATAAAGAACACCAAACAGGATGATGTGGTTTCATGAGAGTATGAGAAGATAATCACAATTTTTTCAAAATTGGTAAGCGATAGGTATAGGGAACGTTGAATAAAGTTGACTTAGTTTGTAACGTATAATAAAATATAATAATAATATATAATAAAAATGTAATAAAATAAAGGGAGTTGCATTTAAAAAAACCAAACTTTGATATGTTACAATTTTGTGAACCACTCTGTATAATTGCAAATAATTAAAAAAATAGTCGTTATCAATTTACATATGTCACCAAAAAATGAAGCTGATATTTTGCTTGTACCGTTTAGGCATAAGAGGCCGAGGTGTCGTGAATCACCCTGTATGTATGGAAATTTTACGCGATATTTTGCAAATTGAACACAACACGCTAAGTCACTATGTACAATTGTTTGATATTGTCTCAAAGGAAATCGAAAAAAGAACGTTTTTAAAAAGTATGGATTTAGAAAGGTACAAGAATTATCAAAGCGACCTATAAAATGAGGGAAGTTGCAGTACTGATCAATGAAAGAGATTTACAAATCGATAAAAAATATCCGAAGGAAAAGGAATAGGTAGATAAAGGTACAAAAGATGTTGGAAAACCAGGAGGGGGTATTCTGGCTAGCAATAACATGACTAATAGGAAAAAATTTAACTGGTAAAATTGGGCGAAATGGCAAATAATTGGGACCACCTTCGAAATGACGTAAAGAGAAAAACAACAATGCAAAAATACATAGTGAATTTATGGAAATACGGCATAATCGTTTTAGACTGACAAATTGAATGAGATTTATAAAAGCAAAAGTGCACGGTTGGTGAAAGAAGCAAGACATAGACCCCCCCCCCCCCCTGAATTGCTTTAGTAGACAGTTTCGATCTGGAGGAAAAAGTTGGTACCTGTAGCTTAAAAGTTTGGTGCTTCAATCTTGGTATAACAAAACCTTTGATTTATAAAATTGTCTTTCATTTATTTTGCATATATACAGAAGGGTGATGTGCTGCAGAAACGTAATAATTTTAAAGAAAGATTTGTGTAAAACTGCAATATCAATGGTACTTTTGACGAACAACAATCTATTAAACCAAACAGATATTCAGATTCACAATACCTTCATATTGTTGTTAACATTTTTTATACGAAACTTTTCATTACCTTACTTGCTAGTATTATAATATAAATATATTATATATGTATAATTTGACAGGTACTTGCAGTGATCCAAGTCAAAAATAAAGGATCCTATTAGCTTAACCTAAATCGCTAAAAAAGGAAATAAATAAGAACTACAAGTTTATCTTTTAGCAAGGAGTATATAATAAGAAGAGACGCAACGGTATAGGATTTTGTGTAATATGCGTATGTGGGGTTGCCTAATCGAGTTTTCTCTAATAAATCATAAACGGACACTAGTTTCCTTTAGCAGGTAGTTGAAAACAAGATTTGGTTTACCTGCTGGGTGCTTCATTGTTGCTATGTTGCCAAATATGCCTTCTGCGATACTTGTGATTTATTTCAGTCAACTAACTAATCAATCATTTTAACGTATTTGTACAATTTAAGTGCATATTAGCACCTCGTGTTTACTTTATTACAGGTAGGTACCTACTAAAAATTAAACAAAGGTATTAGAGTAGGTATTCAAAAAGTACCTACAGCTGACAATAATGTTGCCTAACAATTGAAAGAAATCGTTGATGTTATCTGTAAATGGTTCTTTACTTAGATTAAGGTTAGTTCGGTTCCCTGATGTGTAGAGGGATCGACGAAACATCCTAAATAAAGTCACTAAATATTCTAAAGTACCGCAACCTTATGTTCCAATGAGTTAGAGAGAGAAAGCTAATTTTAACCCCAAAATGGCGGAAAAATGACAAATCTGTGTTTGACATACGATGAAAATTAGTATTTACTATTGTAAGTTCGACGTTTGACACTTGGTTTGAAACGCGGCAATTTGAAAACATCATAAACTTGTAGTTTTCCCATAGACAGGCTCGTCTTCTTATTCTTACACACTAGGTACTTGCTGTATTTTTTAGTTATCCTTTTCTGTGATTTAAATAACGATTCTAAAGGAAGTATTAACACGACAAAATAAAATGTCAATTTTAAAAACGTATGTTAAGTTCGTTTGGCAAAGTTCCAAATTTTTTATCTTTCAATTAAACTGTACCTTTTAATAACAATGACAAATAATTTTTAAGATATATATTGATACGTATCTAATGTTAGTTTAGTTTTTATCAAACACTTCATGAAGTCATTAAATTTTCTAGTGACTAGGTCTTCAATATTTGAAATTGCCGCCAAAATTTTAACCCCAAAATGGCGAACGTTGCGGTACATTGAATAAAGAATAGAGAGGAAGGAGTATATGCCCTCGACCTTGAAATCAAAGTGGTTGCAAAATGGCTACTAACACGTTTCCTGTTAAATAGAAATTGACAGAAACAACTGCATGTGACGTCATGAATTTCGCCTGAAGTACAACACATATAACCTAAAATAGCAAGTAAACAAACATTTGTAATAAAGCAGTAAAAAAAAAAGTCACGGCAATCCTAAAAGCGTTGCACGTGACATATGACGTAAAAACAGTACCAATGTTAATACTATTTTTCGGATTGTCATTAAAGGTAATATTCTAGGGTAAAATAATTCTACAAGTTGGCAGCATCATAAATAAAATTACAATGTTGCAACCAAAGACATCTGTCATTTATTGTCTTCCATTTCGTATTTTATTCTATTTCGTTTTAATCCATATGACAACACTGTTGACATGTATATAATACTCGTGACGTGCAACGCTTTTTGGTTTGCCCCAACTTTATAGTGTTTTTTGGTACTCATCATGGATAATTTAATTACAGTGATTATTATAAGACATTAGATAGTGAACATTCCAGTCGTTATTTAAGTAAAATAAGTGTTGTAAAGATTAATCCTTATTCAATAAAATTAATTGATTGTAGTGATAAAGTAGAATTCATTTACTCAATGGTAGAATATTATTATATCCTAATTTAAATTACCTGCAACTTCTCATATAGTATTTCTAAAATTCTACGAAATATCCTAGATACTGTTGTATGATTGCAACTAAATCTAAGTGCCAACAGTGCAACACCGATAACACTCAAATGTCGATTGTGGTAATTAACAAGTAGCAAGTCGTCATGACATGTTACCAAAAAGAAAGAAAGGTAACCACATATTTATTATGGTGCAGTTTTAAGGGCCCCATTCACATTGAGATTGGTATCGATACGTGTATCGCGACATGCAGCGATACATGTATCTGAGATTTGTCTCAAACGGAGAGCTCCATTCACACAGGTTTGTAATGATACTAGTTTTCGAAATGTGCATACATATTTCGTGTTTTTCATATAGAAGTGAAACGGTTCCTCCTGAAGCTGTAATAGCAGCTTCATCAGTAGTATTAATAGAGTGCTTATAAGAAAATCGTCGACGAAAGAGAGTATGGACAAAATTATTATTGTTTGATGCCGAAGATGTTTATAAGCATTGAGGAAGTCCTCCCAAAATTCACGATTTTCTGCAATACCCTTGCAATAACTAAATGCAAAACTACTGTGTTTTACGACACCTAATATGTACACGGTCGCAGTGCAGTGCGACAAACAACTAGACAAGTGGATTACTGAGACTGCGATACTGATACTTCCACATACACGTCGAGATTTGTCTCTCTATACTGATTACTGATACTTGCGACATGTATCGATACCTATCTCAACATGAATGGGGCCCTTTAACGTTCGGGATTTTATTTTATGAGAACATCATGATTTATGATCTCATAAATGTACCTGCTATAAAATGTCTCGAACATACACGACCGTTATTTAAGTTTTAATTCAGTTATCGCTTCTTTTAAGGGCTGCGATCCACTTGAATGAAATATCGATCGAACAAAATAAATTTTTTAAACAAGTAAAGGGCAGTAAAGGTTATGTTTGTACTCCAAGCGAAATATATGGTCCCGTGATGCAGATGCCTTAAATTGGAGTTCAGTGACTGTAACAATCAACAAATGAATATTTCAAATTTTGCAGGTTATGGTGAATTGTCAACACGACCAAAATGTAAACAAAGATGACTCAACAGTGGTTTGCAAATGGCTGAACTTCCGTCGCCAATTTTTAAGCAGCAATGATACGATACTCTCCTTCCTCTCTATTCTTTATTCAATGTTGCGGTACATTAGAATATTTAGTGACTTTAATCTTAAATACAGTGACTTTATTACAAACAGTGACTTTATTACAAACAGTGACGACAAGCAGCGATTAGCTCCACCCATTCGCCATTAGGAGGCAAAATTTTGGGCGTGTTTCTACGAACTCAAAGGTGGTATCCTAGCAACGTGCTAAATCCAAATAAAAATCACACGCTAATCAAAGGTAAACACAGTAAGGCCGCCATTATGAGGCAAAATATGCCACGGCCAATAAAAATCGATACATCGCTTGTCGTCACTGTTTGTAATAGAGTAGAGTCACTGTAATCCTAAAGGCCGGGGAACTTTCTCGATTACACTTAAAATCTAAGGATTGCGCCTCTTCTTATTATTATACTCCTTGCTTTTAGCTATGAAGTACATTGTCATTAATCTTTTCAGCTTCAAAGCTTTAACGTCTATAAAGTATTATAGGTAGGTATGCCTGATCTGATCTTATCATAGACTGTTGCCGAGATTATTCTTTCATTCCGCACCACATGGTTAGTATATAATGGGTTTTTCATCTGCATTGCTGGAAATTTACAACACAAACAGCATACCCACAACTAATTATGTTGACAGTTGTTATATATTCGTCTTTTTGTACTTTATGCTATTGTAATACCGTACGTTTTATATTCTTACTGAAACAGTAATTTACAAAATTTGGCAACTGTAATTCTAACAACAAGTATACAACCAATAGCCGCCTTAAAAGATCACAATTGTTACTCATAAACTAAAATGGGAATTTTTTCGCGAAAAAACTACTATGGAACCGTTACACAAAAGCATCTTCCGCATTTTCAGGTTTAGTGTTCGCCGGTTGCCCGTTCGATTTAATCGTCAATAATGGAACAGGATGTGAATTATTTGCGGTATGAAGAGAAGATGTTGTTAAAGTATATTGTTGAGCTGTTTTTCTGCACAAACCACATCTGTGAATTAGGGAATTAATTTGATTACAAAAATACCTAAGACGCTTACCTTGACAATAGGAGAAAGAAATCCCTTCTATATTGTGAAGTCATGATCGCATACAAGTAAGGGTTGGCACATGAATTGAGCGGATAGAAAAATACCAACAATATTTTGCTTCTGGTTACTCCTATTAATGGATACCCTGCCAATGCTGTCAGGGCAAAAAACGCTATTGGGGCCCAACAAGCGAAGTCGGTAAAGACCAACAGTGCCATCTTCTTAGCAATGGTCATTTCACCATGAGTGCTGCAATGTCTCGTCTCATAACCGAGACTAAAATAGATTTGGGCGTAACAAAATACAATTAACGCAAATGCTATAGTATTTAATACTATAATTGTTATTAAATATGCCTTATCTACTACATGATTCACTTCCATTGGAAGACAAATACTGCAACAGAAATTAAATGAGTAAAGATTTTGCGCTGTATACAAACGGTAGTACCTGGTACTGCTGTAATTGCTAACACCAAAAAGCGGTAAAACAGCCATCAGGATGGAATAAAGCCATCCCATGCACATAATTTTTGATGCTGCTCTAATGCGTATTCTTCGCGTTAAATGCATGGCGTGTGTTATCGCAAACCACCTCTCGATTGTCACAACGGTGAGCGTAAATACTGACAATTGACTTGCGAACATTGTGAGAAAACCCGCTATTTGGCAACCTACACCTAAAAACCAGTTAAATGGGAAATATTTTTACAGATGATTCGTGCATTTATAAAGACCTGACCTGACGATTGATAATTAAAATAACTTACCGTACTGCCAATCGTATGCACTGTTGAAGTAAGTTCCAACCGAATGTAAATCCATACTAGCAATAAATAATAAATAAAGTCCCATAAAGAAATCAGCAAAAGCTAAATTGCAGATCAAAAATCTTTGTACCGTTATTTCTCCACCACTAAATATTACAACGATTATCACAGCAAGATTTCCCATCACTGCCAATATTACTACAAACCAAACGCTTATTCGTAACCAGTATGATCCCATTATATCTTCACAAGGATTAAGAGCGTTAGGTTCAGGATAACATTTAATAAAGCGCGTGCTACAAATAAAGAAAAAAGTATTGGCATGTGATTTTTTGTAAAATTATGACTGTATTGTAATTTTCCATGGACAACAAGTTAAAAAAATTTGCATGCCATATGAGCACAATGATGTATATTTTTACTGTTTAATTATCTAGTAATGATAATGTTGTCTTTATATTCCATTGGCGGCCTGAGGACTAGAAACAGTAGATATATCCAAGCTTGTACACACCAACTACTTTGATTAATGTTACAATTTTGTCTGAATTGAAGCAATTTCGTCCTTAGCAAGGGATCTTAACGTGCCGAACGACTCTATTACTTCCTGGCGTGATTCAACTTTTCTCCGCTTTAGAACAATACATTTTCAAGTGATGCCTTTGTTCCTTATATTGATCAATTATTATTCGTTCAAGAAAATGATGAATGCCATTTAAAAAGCTTTAGAAAAAGGTTTATTTCGTTCGAATGACACAGGTTCGAACCCGGATAAGGTAGCAGTTTTTCTAAGGCGAAGCACGCTTTCTTTTCGAATGCTCTCGATGCGATGTTACGCACGTTAAAGATCCCTTGATGTAGGTAGAACCATTTATATATACACTATAGATAAAGGGTTTAGGACAGTATTTGCTTGGAGGTGGTTCACCAAAATTATCACCGCACCACAATTGTTTATATTTTTATAGTCTATATAAATATAATGGTTCTATTTAAAAAAATTTTTTTGAATTATATTGATTTTAAGAAATTTTCAAAGTTAACAAGTTTGCAAGTTAGGAAGGAAAAGTCATAAATAATAAGTTGCATTATTCATTATTTTTCCATTCATCTATAATGTACAAAATACAGAACTCCATCAGCTAGTAAATATAAAAATCGTCATAATTTTTGTGGTTTTTTGAAAAATATAACCCTTTATAGAGAATACAGCATTTTCCTTTTTGTATCTCAGTTTATGGATGTACGGTATGTATATGCACGTTAAGTCTTAAAAGTCTTCAAACTGAAACTTACTTATCTGTTAAATTTCCACAAAATGCGTCAAATGGTTTATTTTCTGGAATTTCGGCGGATGTTTGATGGAATGTTCCAAAATCTTCATCTTGTGGAGTATCAACACCTTCAACGTATTCTATCGTTTGTCCCCTTAACGGATTTAAATGCGAGTAATCGCTTGGCCGTTTTTTATGATTTGTTGTCCAAGCGATAGGCACTTTAGGCGCGTTATGGTGAGTTTCGTATTTGACGTCATCGTAACCTAAATCCCTAAAATATGTTATTGATATCGCTTGTTTCTTAATAAAATGCACTTACTCAAATGGATCAGACCACATTTCAAAATCTCTTGCGCTTCTTTTTTTAAATTTTACAAAGTGGCCAGTATCTAGAGCGGGTGCTCTGTATTCACATGCTGCTCTTACGGCTTCTTGGTATTGTGCGTATCCTATGGGATCATGTTGAGCAGGATATTTAAAGGCGCAACAGTGGAATGGATGTGTTAGATAAGCTTCTTGCAAATGCTGAAAAAAACGTCAAAGTGTGCAAATCAGCTTATTGATGTGGAATAAAGTTTGCATATATTTTCACAGAATAATCTTCATATTACACGTAATACGACAAAGAAAAAGATAATCAATTTACAAAACCACTCCCATATTTGTTTATTAAAAAAAATTACAAAATCAGCGACTAGTTTCGACCAAAATCTTCAGGGTTTGATGATATAGTACTAACGAGATACAAGTTAAAAGTTACAACGACGCATGATGATGGATGGGTAAAAAATTACAATTTAAATTTGTGGAACTTATCGTAGAATTATCATTGTTGTGTAGGTAAGTAGTACCTATTTCAGTAGTTACATGATTTAATAAAAGTAATGTTAGAAATGTTGTTAATATCAGTGAGAGGCTAACGAAGCGCAGTCAATCAGCTGATCACGTGCGTACAGTTTTCTGTATCATTAAATTATCAATTATCATTTTGATCGAAACTAGTTGCTGACTTTTGAATTTTTTATAATAAATGGAAAGTCATGTGAATTTAGTATGTTTTATATTTTTCTTCGTCTTATCGCCTGCAAACCGGATGTTTAGATTTAGGTAGTAGGTACCCCAGGTACTAAATCCAAATTTGCAGGAAAAAAAACGTCCGGGAAACGTGAAAAATGGATAACAAACGGTGGAAACTGAATATGTTCAGTATAAAAGTTGTAGAGCAGCGGAAGATTCTCCGTCACAGTTATATAAGAATTAAAGTACATACAAAGGAAATAGAATCATCCCATTGGCTATCGTTAGTTGGTAGCGCTGTTACCGCTTTGGAATCCTCGGTTGTAGTGCGCCTTAAAGACGACAGTTCGGGATATTCGTTATTACGTCGTAAATACCGTATCGAAATTATCATATAATGATTTATTCCGACGCTCTACAATTTTTATATTGAAAATGTTTCGATATAATTTTAAATAATAGCGAATGAATCAAAATACACAGGAATTTCCACCGTTTTTAGTCAATTTTTCACGTTTCCCGCACTTTTTTTTCCTGTAACTTTGGATTTAGCACCTGGGGGTACTACCTAAACCTAAATATCCCGTTTGCAGGGGAAATTAAAAATTTCGATTTTAGCTGTTCGTTGACTGGGCTAATAACAAGTTTTGCTGTCAAATACCTGTTAAATTGTTATGTGCAAATACATACCCTCAATTCGTAAATACTGGGGATAGTTTTCATAGTTGGTGTGTTTTCCACTTTCAGAATTTCAATTTCGCTTAATCCAGTGACGGGTATACTACGTATAGATGTTCCTGATAAATCTCTAAAATCACAAAACTGCTACCGTTTAAAAGAAAAAAATTGAAAGATTATTACTGCAAATGTTTTAAACTTTAAAGAATTTAATACAATTCAATTCTACGCAGTTTTGTATATATTTAATGAAACTTACAATTGCTGAATACTGCCAAGGCCCTGAAAAGCGTATTGTTTTACTTCTGACAAGCGGTCGTTTCCTTTTAAGCTTCTGTAAAACAAAATGATTTACAAAGCTATAAATGCCATTGAATTCACTTACAAAGTAGCTATGTGAGAACCATTGAAGGCGTAATTTTCAATTGTAGATATTTTATTATAATTTAACGTTCTGAAAAATTATCTTGTGATTTAAATAACGATTTGAAAATATTACTTACACTTGTTCAGCGTTAATTTTAACGGCATTACTGGGAATCCTTTCGATTTTGTTGCGATCTAATTCACTGTAACAAAGGCGGTGAAAAATTACTTTTTTATGTGTATATAATAAGTTCTAAATAAATCGCCGTTTTCAATTTACACAATGAGGGATTTTGAGGCTTAATTCTTGGTAACAATAGTAGGAGTTGAATGTCCTATTAAAGAATATTATAGTTCCTTTGTTCATCTGTCACAAAGAGTTATTCTATCTCTGGTAATAAGTTATTTTGGATCGCTTTATTCGAGTGCTGTCTATAACTATAAGAAATTGGAATAATTTTCCTTAGCCAGTTCAATTCCGAATTAATCTTCCCGATGCAACTCCAAGTGCTTATATGCGTGCAACGCATTGATTGGTTGGACAATTTTGAAGTGGTAATAACACTTTATACAAGGTAAGAAAGTTGTGGTACCTCCTCGGTGAAAGTAGAAAACGAAGATAGTTACTGAAAATCGCAAAGGAAAATTTGGTAACTTCATAGGTTGAAGTAAATCGCACTGACAATGTCAAAGTAACGTTTTGTCCCAAAATATATGAAATTAAGCTCCAAAATATTTCGGAAAGGCTAAGATTGCAGCAACGAGGATCACGGTGACTGTTTGGTAGTCTGCAACTCCGCCATACTGTTTAAAACACGAAGAATCGATTACCGAGAAGGAGAACTGTCAGCAAATCGGCTCTTGTGAAGAGAAATGGTTCACATGCAATATTTACTGGAAATTATCGCCTACTGAGTACCAGTTCTACTTCTTTTGGTCTAATGTTAAAATGAAACTTAAAAGTCCAAATTGGTAAATGAACGAACCCGATTGGTGTATCCCTTGTAAGTTAACAATGATTCAACATAAAGCAAAAGATAAGCATTATTTAAACAAGAACAATTTTAGTAAACCATTAAATATTGCTAACCTGAGCTCCTTTGTGTAGTAAACATAACTCTGAGCAAGAATACTTTGGTCGCCTTTATTAAATAATAAGTGTATCTTGACATAATTATGGAATAGATAAGCCGCTATTTAAATCAAAACTTAAACAATCAATAATAATCAATCGACAAGGATCAATTGCCTAGTGATTTGGTAATAGGATTTATACAAAAACAGACTTTTTGAAAAACCGGTTTTCGAATTCCAGATTTCCAAAAAAACCGGTTTTGCCGGTTTTCGAATTTTTGTCAAAAAAATAGAATAGGGAAAAAACATTGTATTTAATTTAGGTATATAAAATAACAAAAAACGAAATCAATATCAAAGTCAAAATATTAAAAAAAATTATGGAATACACATTACTTACACAAAATAACGAAAACTCAAACAAAAATTTCAAATAATATTAATTTAATTTATCCTAAGAAAAGTCTTGTTCTTACTTTGGACATAATATTGCCTGCAATTGAAAACAGTCGTTTACTAGCTACTGAGCTTGGTTTTATAGTTTTCAGGGCATCAAATAACAAACCCAAGTTTTTGCTTCGTTTATCCATTGATTGAATGAAAATTCAGCTTTCAGTGTCTTTTGAATTGTAAGTTTTTCTTCGGGGTCTTCATGAAACATGAATTGATTTTTCCATGGCTTCTTTTAAAAAAGCATTACTATGATGAAACTACTTACCGGAGTAATGCTCTAGTTTCTTCAATTTGCTCTTCATCAGAATCGGTTTCCACATAACAATTTGGAAATATTCTAGACAATATCTTATCCAGATCGTTTAATAATTTCGGTTTTTGAAGCTAAAGAGGACACTAGATTTCATTGCTGAACTGGAAATGTTTTGTAGATTTTGCTAATACAGCAAAAGAGTTGCTAATTATACTTGTCTTCTTACTTGAATTCGTTCTTCTAAAGCATTATAATAATTTCAAACTTATTTCAGTGTTTAAATTTTTTAGTTCATTTAACAGAAATTCAAATACCATAAGTACCTTCTCGTCGCCCTAGGCCTTCAGTTGCTAGACGAATCGGTCCCAAGGCATTATGAAGTTTCACTTTACAAGATTATGCTAACCTATCGTGACTCGTGACGGATTGCAAATTATGTACCAACATAAAATAAGTCGGTTAGCCACGTGCGCGGTATAAAATGCGCAAGCACTGTCCAACGTAACTTGCAACGTCGATAAAATGTGTTTGCTGTCCGTTGCATTTTGCATGGAATGAATAGCAAAAAAGTTAAAAATTAATTTTTACATAATAATTTGAATTCGCTTACAAACCGGTTTTCTTAATTTAAAAACCGGTTTTCCAATATGACAAATTTATTTTAAAAACCGGTTTTTTAAAAATGCCGTCCATACCGTTCTTACATTTATATTTCACCCACAATATCAATATATTTTCCAAATACTGTAATTCAAGAATTCCCTCTTTTCATTGACGATTATTTTAGTCCTTTTCTTACATTGTGTTTGTTTCTATAGGGCTGCAATACTGCACGCTTCTCGATACTGGGGACACTTTGGGATCTTACCCAACAATAGACTCATATGTGGTAAATTCAGGGCTAGTCCTTGAATGCACACAAATACTAAACGCACTAGGTAAGTGCAACTCAGTCACACTAGTGTGGGCACCTGGGCATGCGGGAATCGCAGGTAACCAGGTTGCTGACGAGCTCGCGAGAATGGCAAGTGCAAAACCATTCATAGGACCCGAACCGGCTTGTGGGATTACTTATAACACAGTC
Organism: Pyrocoelia pectoralis; assembly: GCA_036250285.1. Classification (NCBI taxonomy): domain Eukaryota; kingdom Metazoa; phylum Arthropoda; class Insecta; order Coleoptera; family Lampyridae; genus Pyrocoelia; species Pyrocoelia pectoralis. The sequence continues at coordinate 63,105,004 of CM070075.1, read as the reverse complement.
AAAAAGGAGATTCAAGCAATACTCACGAAAGAGCATTGCCGACATTGGTCGAAAATTCCAGGACAGAGTCATTCCAAGATCTTCCTGGAAACCCCAAACGGGGACCTAGCTACGTCCATCTTAAAGCTAAGCAGGACGAAGATAAAACTTGCGACAGAAATGGTCACGGGCCACTGTCGCATGAACAAACACTTGCACAACATGGGATTGACTGAAATCCCAACATGCAGGGGTTATTTGCCAATGTGAGGCATTCATAAAGGCAAGGGAACACCTACTTGGAAATGAAAAAATTACACAAGAGGAAGTAACGAAGATTCGCGCTACTAAAATCCTGGACTTTGTGAAAGATACAGGTATTCTTGAAGGGTAGACAACACCGGGGAGCACAATAGACCAAAAGGTCGCAGTGCGGGAACCTATTGGGATCACCCCCAGAACAACAATAATAATAATAATTAAATACCCAACAATAGGTTGCAGTATTGTATGACCTGTCACAATTCTGGTCCATATCACTTCTTGTTTCCTTTTGTCCAGTCTAATTGCTTGTGTATATTTGTGTAACATTCCTTATTATCATAATTATTGTGGATGGAAATTGTGATCAAATTTTTCCATTGAACGTCAACTCGAAACGTTATTTTATTATAGAGAAGAAATGATTTTATGACATAAAATCGCTGGATGTAGGTAGAAGTGTAGTTTTCTTCTATCTCGAGCCAGGACATTACTCTTAATTTATCTCTGATACGCTTTGAAATTTTCTCATCCCATAGGTATATTAAGCGCATCACATGAATTTTGAATAACTTTGTATAAGTAAGGAAGACGAGTATTTATATCGAATATTATCTGCCTCACTTTCTATTCTGCTGTTATCCATTTTATGTCATTAAACTTGCTCGTTATTCTAAAATGTCAATAACTTTTATGGTAGAGTATGACTACGCCTTCTAAACCGTTTATAACAAAAGTAGCAACAATTTCCGGAATTTATACTTTTATTATAGTCGGCGATAGTTCGCCATTCCACTTTTTATTACCGATGAGGCAACGAGCAGATTATTTCTTACGTAATGGACCATACTTATTTTTGTCCCAATAGGTACGTTATACCCTAATACCTAAGCGAACATTTATAGTAATAACATCGTGCAGTCGTGCACAATATTACGGTTGTGTCAATCTGACAATAGATATATTTGTGAAATACATTATGTAAATGAATTTCAATGTTACACACAATAAAATAAAATATAAACTAATATTACAATCATAGAAACATGTACCTACTTACATCATTTGTACAATATTGTCGTTATGGAGATTTGACAAATTTGGAATTTCTTGTAGACCGGTTTCTACTATCCTCCTGCAACAAAAGAAATACTTGGCAATTATTCCTCTTCCACTCCACCTTATCTTATTATAGATTGCAAAACAATTTAAAATTTGCGCTTTATTACTTAAGTGGACTATTTATAATTATTAAGGTGACTACAATATAATATAATAAGCAAGGGAATTAAAATTTAAACGAACTTAGGTAAAAATGCTTTAATTTGCAAAAAGTTATTTCATTAAGATAAAGTTACTTTTGAATAAGTTTCTGAATTGAAAAGATGTACCTACGAATGAATTTAGATTAGGTATGTATTTAAAAACTTAGATAGGTATAGGTACAGATTTTGTCAGAAAGGTTCATTTTCACATACTTTCTTTGATAAGGGTGTAGATTTATTTCGGTGTAATATTTCTTTTCAGTTTCAGTAAGGCTGATCATTTAATAATTTATGCTATGCAAAGAAGCGTGTAAGTGCGAATTTGTTACTCCCCGTGGTACAGTCTACAGTTTCTGTGGGTGAAAATTAGCATTGTAAATGGTAAATCATTATCAGACATATTATTATTTGACGAATACGATGGATTTCAAAGAACTACTTTACTTTCAGATTATAGAAAGTCTTTTCATTATATCGTTAAGACAATAATTAGAATGCTGTTAGTAATTATAAGAAACATGCATTTATCCCATATTTTAGGTATCCGAAATCAAGCGAATTTAATATAGTTAAATGTTCTAAAAGGGGGATTATTATTATTGGATCCTACGTGCTTTGTATAATTGTGTTTAAACTAATCAGTTGCCCCCCCCCCCCCCGCAGGAATTAAAAAAATGATAGCTAAGTGAATCGCGCATAGGCGCATAATTGGGAGTTCTTAAACGAGTGTACTTAGTTTCGATTTTCGAGCTCCACCCCTTAAAACAACCCCAAAACTAGTTTCGCTGAAGAGGTAACTCATAGAAAATCTAGCATTAATACGCTACAAAACCTTGCTACAAAACAACACTTCATTTCCAAGTTGAAACCCCTTAGCAGGAAAACGACCCATTGTACCAAACACGCAAGAGGGAACTATGTTAAATAATCGAGAAACGGATCCTTTTATTACGGAGAATCATCTTCCGATTTAAGAGCTTACTAAATATGCACCAACGGACTTGCGACCTGCAGTGCAGCCCCTTAGAAGGAAAACCATCCCTTATGCCAAACACGTAAGGGGGAACTTAGGAAACGAATCATTTTATGAAGGTGTATTATTATTTTTATCATTACTCATGAGGGTATTGTGATTTATTCTTTCAAAATATTTATATTTAGGTTATAAGTACATTTGTGGCTGGTTTTATAAAAGCATAGTTAACTATATCGGCGACTAACAATGCGATCAATTGATTACATCATCAAATTTATTTTGCTTTGTGTAAAACTTTTTATTAGTGTTGTTAACTGACTATACAGGGTGTTTCAGACGGAATAGTAAATATTTTAGGAGATATAGATGAATTGCAATACAAAATTCCATATAAGATGAATATGTCTCATTTAAATTAAGTACCTACAGAGGTGCAGCTGTTAGTGTGTAACCCAAACAATCAAAAGGCAAATGGGACGTTCAAAGTTATATTCAAACATTCCACCACTGAGTTCAATGCATTTCCGTTTCGTGTGTTGGTACACCGGTTGCTATGAGCGGATCTATCGATTTTATCGATTGTCAACAGTAGTGTGTTGATGTTCACATTGTGAAGTTGTGCTACTAGAAAGTGCAGGAGCCCCGTCATGCTGGAAGAATACACGCATTCTTGTAGTCAAGGGAATCTCTTCTAATAATGCTGGAAGCTCATTTTCAAGGAAGTGCAGATAACGGGGTTCTGTGGGGTGGAGCTCGAAAATCGAAACTACACTGGTTAAAGAGCTCCTAATAATTATTATACGCTTATGCGAGATTCTACGTTGATATTTTTAAGAGGTTCACTCAGTCCCCCTACCCCACTTTCAAATAAAAATTCCTGCTAAGGGTAAAGGTAAGGAATAATATATGGAGGCAGCGAACACTGTAGTAAAAGTGAAGACAAAACTGGCGGGGCGGCAACTGTGTCAAGCAAGAACACTTTTGTCATTGCGTCCAACAATTTTTTGTTTGTAGTTGTTTTATTTTAGGTTTTATTATAGTTTTCAAAGTTAAATTATATGCTGTAAACAAATCACCTCTGAGCTCAAGCGCAAGACCTATTCGAATTTACCTATTTATTAAAGTTTAAATCACTACAATATTAACCAATTACCTTTAGATGTTACGTTATTACTTAATTACTTCCAAAAAATATATAGATATAGGATTTCATCATATTGCTAAAAAAAGGTTAGATCATTCAGAAACAATAAGTTTGATAATTGTTTGATTCTATTTCAGGAACAATAATTTTGTGTTAATGTTTGTTGATGCAGCATAAGTTGAATTCATTTTTACCGATTAGTTCATATTGCGGCAGTTGTAAACTTGATCCTTGAGTCATCTTTCACCTCATGAATTAAATCCTTTCTGCCCGGTTTTTAATTGGACGGCCGTTGACGGCTGACTGACCGAGGTGTGACAAGTTGACAATTTTAGTTGAATGAAACACATTATCGGAGTAAAAATGCAAGGCCTCTGACTTTAAGTGGTCATAACGAAAAAACTGAGGGGTGAAATTTCTTCATTTTTGGGCAGTACATTAGTCATAATTATATTGTTGTATATTTTTGTATATGAACTTAAATTTTACTTTTAAACCCCTCTTTTTTTTTATTAAACATGAAACTCTTATTCCATCTCAGCGCTTGGATTCCGTTTTGTTATTTTATTTGCTATTCAACCCACCTTTTAACAATTTAAATGTAAGTTTACAATAAGTAATTTTTTTTTAAATTCAAATTATTTCCCTTTCTTATGCTAGCATCATCTTAAAGTCTTTATAACACGTTTACATGCAAATTTTGTACTTACACGCAAATAGTTCCTTCTTATGTACTGTTTTGTTCCCATCCACTAATTTTCTTTTCACCAATCATGCTTATTTGGACTCACATCTTTCCAAACCATTTTTATTAAACCACGTTACACTCAAATTCTTATACATAAACCAAACTTTATTTCAAACAGAAATTTCCAACACAAAATACGTTTCTTAATTCTACCAATGTTTAAACGGAACAACAACCAAATTGTGCATTTTACACTTTTCAACTTAATTATTAATTTCTAACATTCCCATTATTTTATTTTATTTTAAATTCCAAAACAAAACCTTACTTCTTCTACAATTGCCCATTTTATACTACCTTTACTGTCTCTATCAACATTTTATCGTTCCCGCTTACGCGCACCTATCCTTATCTCCTCATGTTGTTTATCCATCCCACCAATAGTTCATTTTACGTACACTTTTAAACTTCAATGTCAACTTACACATTTTCATTTTTAAACTAAATTTAGAAAAAAACACAACAATATATATATATCATTAACATGTGTAAAAATCAAAATGGTAGAATCACTTGTTTAACTTTTATTGTAATTAACAGCAATAAAAACGCTATATTTAGTATTTTCCTGGCTGACGGTCAGTTTCAACTTTTCATAAAATTGTTATTGTTTCATAAATTGTTACCAAATTTACAAATGTTGTAGCACACATACTTCTGAAAAGTCGACAGCCAATAAATATTGATTATTCATATAATTAACTGGTTTTATAAGCCCTAACCGAAAATTTGATTATTTTGCAATATACGGTACCTAACTAAAGAAAAAATTCTTGTTTTAAATGCTAAAGTATTACTTAAATCAAACTGCATTATCCCCTTATTGAAAATAAAATTTGTTTTCTTGTAATTCAAAGTAAATGTTATGTTTATCGCGAAAGAAAGACGCACTATTCCCGCGAGAGGTAATCTACCACATCGTAAGCATCGAGCGGCAACCCACAACAATGTGATTATCCTTTTGCATTGTACAAAACCATGCGCTTTATAGCAATAGTGTACGACAACAGCTGCCCCGCGCGCTGCGCTTCACCCCGCCAAACCGAAGCATGCATCCTTTTTTCAAAATTTCTTTTAAAAAAAACGATGTATAATGACATTATTTTTGTAAATCGTGTTATAGCACAATATAATTGCTTTAACCTTGTTATGTTACTGTCAATATTATTAATATCGAACGTTCAGGTACTGAGTTACACAAGATGTCGTTTTGTTCATTATAGCTTTAAGACTAATAAACCAATTTGCCTGAAAAGCATTTCACATCGACAAATAAGTATAAATTTTTCAAATATATACGTATCTGCCACTCAGTTTCAATAATATAGCCGTAATTAATTTTTAAAGTGGAGCGCTTGTGCGATTTGAGTCATAATTAGCGCTTTTTCGCACATACACTGATACAGAAAATTAACGATATATTGTAAAAATCTAAAACTTTACACCTTTTTGTAGAAATAAATGGCCTTTTAAGTGCACTTTATTTCATTAAATTATGATTACTAATTACTGAGATATAAGCTTCTAAAGTCAAAGGCCTTGCATTTTTACTCCGATAGTAGTGTTCATGGTATTGATAAAATGGCATTAAAATCAAGGCTTTAATATAATAGGAGATCTGGTGCTTACCAAAGCAGAACAATAACTATTATATTATCTCCTTGGAAATTGAAGAAAATCACAAGGGCGGTCCTCCGCGAAGATCTGTCCATTGTTTACAGTAGGCGGTAAGTATTTATGTTTAGTTTATTTTAGTTACTGGCGTTACTTTATTTAAAATGATCTTTTTGCAAGGTTTTTTAGAACTGTAGTGATGGTTCATTAGCTACTGTAGGATTCCTTGTTTACTGATCATAAGCATCGCAAAAGTCTAGTTCTTAACTCAACGTCATCAAAATAAATTAGAGTGCAATACGATAAGATTATAATCCAAAAGTAATTATCCCTACAAGGTGAGTGCCTCAAAAGAAAGTGCACCTATTATTTCATACTATACAGGGGTATTTCGTTATCCTTTGACTACAGGACTATCGTTTCCTGCAGATCGAAGTAATACAGCTAATATGGCGTTTTTAGAATTATGTAACACGTCAACAGGTTAATTTTTGGTTAACACTTGAAAGTGTGCATATCGAGGTTTCTTAAATGGAAATTTGCGGTTTTAGTATTTTAAAGATGAACAACGTAATAGCATTACATTATCTGAGTCACATCCGTACAGTGGAATTGTAATTCCACAAAGAGGCAAGGGAATTAAAATGTATTTAGAGAACTTGTAATTTAATTTCTTTTTCCTTTCCGTTCGCATTCAGATTTGAGTGACGTGAATAAAAAGCGTCGATTTATATTATCTACTGTGAAGTAGTAGTTTACAATGAAATCGGAAATAAATAAATAAGTAAAATGTAGAGAGAAATCTGGTAGGGTTAAAAACAATTTTATTCTTAAAATGCAAGAGTTTTCAAATTTAATAAAAATGTTACTATCCAGACATGACTAACAGTTTCAAGAATGTTACAAAAAATGAATGTAATTAGCTAAGGGTAAATAATTCCATGATCTGAAAGGTTTTCGTAAAAGTAAACGTTACCGTTTCCAGTTTCTTTAAAAAAGACGAAGTTCAAGATTGTTGTCAACAAAATGTAGTTTTAGGACACAAGTATGTTTATTTTAGAGATTGCAAATGTAAATAATTCAACGGTTTTATGTACGAGTAGTGTGAAGTCTGGGAGGCAGAAAATTGGTTTTTCAACTCTATGAATTTATAAATGTTACAAGAAAGGTTTATTGTCAAGGAAAGTTAGCAGTTTTAGATTTTAGTCCAGTTATCTGAATACATTGCAAGAGCTAAAGAATTTACTTAAATGCTAATTTTAGCAAGAGGTTTTATTAAATTTTATGTTAGCTGTATCGTTTCCAGAAGGTTCTTTCAATAAAATGGGTGACAAATGTAAATCAAGTAAATGTACAGCTTAATTTTTACAGTAGGTATGGATAACATGATATAATATTAGGTAAGTATATCATTTTCCCTACTATGCGGCAGGCCCGTGCGCAAGGGGGGGGGTTCAAACCCCTCCCATAACCCGTTGGAATATAAGGAAATATAATAATATATATGTAGTTATTAACGTGCTTTATAAATACATACCTAATTAATAATTATCTATTAAAAAATAGATAAATATTGAATACCAACCCGAGTTTCAATGTTTTAAGGAATATGTTAACCTAATTTTATTATTGCGAGTATCGCAACCTAGTTTATGTTTTATGAATGTTTGGGAGGCGTTGATTGAAATCATTCAATCTTCAATCAACGTTTGAGGTCTTCCCTGTTCCCAACCCAACCCCTCCCATGGACAAATCCTGCGCACGGGCCTGCTATGTGGTAAGTGATTTTTGTGAGATATCTCTTATTTCATTTAGGACTCTTTAATTAACGATGTCTTCATATCAAACTGAACTTTTATCCGTAGTATTTCAACAAAATACTCGACCATCATATAAGGCGAATTCACAATTTAAAGATAAAAAAATGTGCAAAATGTTTGTGTTTTGTCCGTTTGTCTGCCCGTCTCAACCAACTTCTGCGGTTTTAAAGTACTTTGCAAGAAGTGATACTAGAGTACTGAAACTCTACGGAAAAGCAAGGGCTATATAATGTATAACCCAGATCTAGAAGGGCGAGTAGGAAACTTGGAGAAATGCCAAGCAGGAAGGAGAAGTCTATAATAGATCTGGCACCAATACAAGAAAGAAATTTGGAAGGAATCAAAGATATAAAGATAAGAAGATGCTACGAAATAGGAAATGAGCATTACATGGAAATTACAAACACCCAAACTCTGTAAATCATAGCAGTAAAACAAAAGAAAGAAATACCTACAAAGTGTAGAGTATGTAAACATAAAAACTATAAACTGCAAGACCAAAGGAAAATACGAAAGAAAAGTGAAGGAGAAGATAACAGAAAAGAAGGACCAACTTAAGAAAATGAACTTAGATGGACTGCAGGTAGCATTAAAAAACGTAGATTGATGGAGTATTTCACAGAGCTATAAGGAACAGTATAAGAATATAACGTGGAAATTTCAAAAGAAAATAATGACGAAGAAGAAAAGGAAATTGAAAGAACCAAAGTAGTAAAACCAAAGACTCTTTGGTAAAACCTTCAGAAAAAACAGGAAAGCCCCAGAAATGATCAAATATACGGGAGGGGCAGATATTAGCCAACTAACAATATATTGAAAACCGCATGGAGAACAAAGAGAATACCGACAGATGGAGGATAACAATATCACTGTTATGGGGGAAACACATTAAGTTACGCCCAAGAAGCTTTCAGAGCAGACATATCCACACTTCTACGAGCACTAAAGTGAACAATCTAATTGGCTAAGAAAAGTAAAAGAAAAGGACGATTAAGCAGTCACAGTCACCTAGTTTAAAAGGTGTTGTTGTTGATTGTGTTGGAAGTGCACCCACCGTGGACGGACACCCCAAGTAAATCTTCACTGGTTCAAAACTCTTAATTGTTTATTTGCATTTTTTATCTTACATTTAAGATAACCGAATACACAGTTGTTAATTTACACGAAAGTTATAGCGTCGAAGTTTACATTTAAACTCGTTCAGCTTCAATGGTTACATTACATTTACAATTATTGAAAGTTACATATTAATCGTCCGAAGATTACATTTTCACTCTCCGAAGATTACTTAACAACTCTCGGAAGATTGCAGAACAACTCTCTGCGAAGATTAGATAACAACTCTCTAGTTTACGTTTTTTCAGCCCTTTTATCACTTATGCGGGGGCGTAGGCATTAAGATACAAAGACTGCACGTCTGGGGTGGCCATAAAAATGTAACCCGTAAAGGGTGAATTATGAGGAGAAAGTGATTGTCTTCATTGAGATGCAATAACGTGCAGTTCTAACAAAATGTCAAATGAATATTATGTACATAAATTTGCTGTAAAAAGGGTTTTTTACGGACGAATAGATCTCTTAAATGGTAATGTTTCGAAAGCGTACAATTTCGTTTCTTAATCTAATACACATGCTACAAACCTATTAACTATACATTAAAATGACGTTTTAACAATATAAGGGCCCACATGCTTGTCATTGTCACTTGACATGTTGATTATTTACAGTACCTACTTAAGTCATTCTTTTTACACAATTCTAAAGTTTATGAGCAACCCCTGTTACTCCGTAACAGGTGTGTCATACACAGAGAAATTTTTTGACGTCGTAGTAAAAGTGAAGAAATTTAGAAATTATTAGGGCACATTGTTGCAACTTGGTATTAAATATAGTACTTTTTGAACTTTGTTGGAAAATAGTTGGCAGTCGTTCACAACTCTTATATGTATACGTATTGTACCTAGATATTGTAGATCACTCTCTATATTATTACACACTATAGGAAACCAGTCATAGATAACTTATAGTTTGTCTCAAGATATTTGGTTTTCTACCAGGAAAGTATCACTTACCAAGTCTATTCCCTACAAGATTTTTCACGAATCACTCTTTTTACAGGTTTAGAACTCAACCGCTTTCAAAATAATACTGTAAATGCAAAATATGTATATTGCCTTAGGCTTTCCCACACCACTCGCTGATACGATTCGTTTAAAATCTTGTAGTGAATAGACTTAGTAGGTAAGTGATACTTTATAGCAGTATTGTAATGTATCGAGATGCAAGTAGGTATCTAGATAGAGTATCGAGATACAATTGAGATACATTACATAATTAACAAGTGATAAAGACAATCAGTGGTATTTCTTGGTTCACACCGGAAAAGTTGCAACATCACAAGATGTATGATGCACGTCTACGTGGGTAGAACCTGTTCTATTATCGAACAGTTTAATTGTGCATTTCTAGTGACTTTACAAGGATTTATTCCTTGCCAATAGTCAGTTGATGTTTGTTTTAAGTTGGTACTTCCGCTCTCTGCAACTTGTGCAATGTGCACCTTTCAACACCAACATAGTAATAATAATAATAATAATACTTTATTGCCGTAAATTCCTCCGGAGAGGACAAAGGCAGTGTTAAATCATGTAAATGTGTACATACATATCTGAAGATTTAAGGCCGATTCTCACCTAAGCGCCATCGAGCGAAGCGGCGCGGCGCTTCGCGGCGCTTCAAAATGACGCTTACAATTGTTTGCGTGTAATTAAATGATACAGTTCTGACTTAAGCAGAGCAGCGCGAAGCGCGGCATTGCGACCCGACGCGGCAGCTTTCCAACGCGACCGGAAGCGTTGGCTCGCGACATGAACGCTTGAGAACGTCTGTGACCGCCTGCCGAAGCCCAAGTGGGGATCACCAACGCGTCAAAAGCAAGCTGCGACCGAGGTTGCAGTACAAACTTAAATATGGACGGGGAAACAATTGATCGCTTGATACTACTTGTTTGCGAACACGAAGAACTGTACGACATGGCGAATAGAAATTACAGCAATCAAAATAGACGGGAGAATATATGGTCTGAAATTGGGAAGAAAATTAACGAAAGTGGTAAGTTCCTATTGCACTTACGTCTCAAGAGAGCCAACTATACAGAAACTAAAATAGTTAATTAAAAGTATGTATTTTATTTTGAAGTTATTTTAAGATTTTTAACTATTTTAAATACCTACTAAAAACTGTTCTGTGAAACAGCTATTTGTTGCTTCTGTATAGGTTGTTCTTGAAATTAGCACAAAACAAAACAAAAATTATTATGGAACAGTTTTAATAACTATTGTATAAATGTTTAGTACTATAAGTACTTACAATAAGTTACTAGATTATTTTGAAAAAATCCAATTTGGTTATAATATTCCGGCATTGACTGTATCCTCTTGCCAAGGAAGTGCTCCTGCTGGAGACATAAAATATTCTTTAAACCTGTCCCTTACTGCACCTGCATCGTTAGAAAATTTTCCACCAATACGAGGTAAAGATTCTAAAATCTGCACGTCATTTACGTTTTTTTCTTCATCTAATACACTTAATAAAGCATTATCATCCCTAAGAAAGTTATGAAGGCACAAAGCAGCTAAAACAAGTTTGTCTGCATTTTTTGGATGAATTTGTAGTTTGTTTAAAAAAACTCTAAACTTTTGACAGAGAATTCCAAAAGCATTTTCGGATACTCTGCGAGCTCTTGAAAGCCGATAATTAAAAACCCTCCTATCTTGTGGTAGTCCGCTCCCTGAATAAGGTCGCATTAGATAAGTTTTGCAAGGGAATGCTTCATCACCTACTATTACGTATGGTAAGGGCTCGCCATTTTGTGTAATAGGGCGATCCTCAGGCATTCCAAAAGTTTTTTTTTTCAAACATTTTCCCATATTAGATTCATTAAATATTCCACCGTCGCTGTTTTTACCATACGCACCAACATCCACAGCAACAAACCTGTATTCGGCATCTACCATTGCTAATAGCACTACGGAAAATGTTTTTTTGTAATTAAAATATAGTGATCCACTTCCCGGAGGTGCCTGCATGGTAATATGCTTCCCATCAATCGCAGCTACACAATTAGGATAATTCCAGAGTTCTTCAAATTTTTTTGCACAACTCTGAAGTAGTTCTGTTGTCGGTTGTGGCATGACCTCATTTCTTAAAGTCTCCCAGAGTGCGTTACTAGTATGAGTTACAATATTTTGTATGGTGGAGTGTCCTATTCTGAAGTTAAATGACAGCGTCTGGTAGTCTGCTCCTGTAGCCAAAAACCTGGAAGACAAAACCTAAATGATAATGTTATGTATTTGTTTCAGGGGATCGCTATTTATAGTTGAATTTTATAACTATTTCATTTTTTAACTGCAAGGACTTCCGAGATATTTCTTTGTTTATTATTTCAGGCCAGACTTGTAAGAAGAAATGGAAATCACTTAGAGACGCTTTCCAGAAGGCTGCAAAAAACAGTGAAACCAAAAGCGGACAAGCTGCAACAAGTAACAAAAAATGGAAATATTGGGAAGCCATGAGCTTTCTTGTGCCGCATATTAAAGGAAGGGAGTGAGTATTAATAACTTTTTTCATTGTTATAGATAACTGCAAACTTTTACCTTCTTCATAGTAAGAAACATTCATGTTTATGAACTTTTTAAATTAGCGACTTTTATCGCCATCAAATCACCTCGATTAAAATTTTAACCACCCTGTACTTATTGCAGGACGCAGACAAACGTTTGTGATAACGAAACAGATGAGAACTTCGAAGATGAAGGTGAAGCTGAGGAAATTAATACTCCGAGCCAGTTAGAAGAAGCAGACCAGCAAACTGGCGAAGATGAATCTTATGAAATCCCAACAAGTCTGTCTTTGTCGCTGCCTAATACTCCACAATCTCGTTCTTCAAGCGGTACGAATATTTCAAGACCAGTATCTCGTACTGCAAGTACAAAAAGTGACACGCTTACAAAGAAAAAAATGACTGCAGCCAACAAAACTGAAGCCAAGAAAATCGAATCCTTGCCAGACATACTAAAAGAATATGTACAAGACAAGAAACGTTCCCGTTTAGAAAGGCAAGCGTTGTCCGGTGCGATACAATCAACAGATGGAAAAAACAGCGCAGTTTGGGAATTTTTTACCAGCATGGCAAAAACCACCGCCACGTTTCCCCCATTATGGCAGGCTAAAGTCAAAAGTAAGGTCTTTCAACTGGTAAATTCCTACGAATTAGCGCTTTTAGAAACCTCGTCAGCCTCACCGACCCCACCACTACATACAGAAAGTCATGCACACACTCAACAACAATCACACATTCAACACATGCATAACGTACCAATCCACAATCAGTTGCCACTGTTATACCAGTCACAAGTTTCACCACCTCAAATACCACCATCAATGCAGATCCGATCTTCAGTCCATGACCAACCATCCTCCTCTTCATTTCACCATAACGAACACTTACAAGGGCCTTTACCAGATTGTTATTCAAGGTTTCCGAATGCTGTATTTGGTACTGAAACGTGTGACTGATTGTCAAAATGGAGTTCAGATTTTATTTGTCATTTCCTACCATTTTTTAAAATATAAACTATGCTAATTTAAAACAGCTTATTTTTTTAACTTACCTTATAAAAACAGTTAGCCTCTCAAGTGAATTGATGCTCTCACGAAATTTGGTATGTTGCTTAGTAAGTTGAACGCGTAAAATGTCATGTAATTGATTGAATTTCCCGGAAGACATCCTATAATATTTGTAAAATTTACGTTCGTCTAGCTGAAGTCGCCTAAATAGTGTGTGGAATTCGCCTTCTTCTAACCTTGCTCGAAATATATCATGAACCCAATATTGTCGCTTCTTTTTTCTCTTTTTCTGATGTTCATGACATACTGCAGCGACAAACAAGAAATCGTCCGTTGATGAAGATGTTGAATCATGAAACATAGCCGAACTCATCGTCACAACACTAAACGCATTTGTTTCGTTTCTGCTGCTACCAAAATGCCGCTTAGGTGGGAATAGCCTATATGAAATGACGCTACGCCACGCGCAGCGCCGCGCCGCGCCGCTTCGCTCGATGGCGCTTAGGTGAGAATCGGCCTTTACGCTACTTTCTAAACTATACCTATATCTAGACATCGCAAAATTCTCTGAGGGAATAATAACACTTCTCTAACAAAAATGTTTTTAGATCATATTTAAATTTGTTTATATTGTTTATTTCTTTTATTTTATGCGGTAGTGCATTAAATACCTTTATCGCTCTGAATTTTGGGTCTCTCTGAACAAATGAAAAATTGTATTTAGGTATACTTAAATTATTTTCCCCGCGAAGATTCATCTTGTGGTTATTGCAGTCCGAATTCCTTTGGAATGTGGCACTATTCGTTTTGACATAAACTGCTAATTTTTATATACATACATATAAGGATGGAACCGTTAATAAATGTAATTTTTTAAAATGAGGTCGATATGTTTCTTGGTAGGGTAGCTGTAGCATATTTCGTAGAATTCTTTTTTGCATAAGAAAAACCTTTTTGCTATCCGTTGATGAATGCCAGAACAATATGCCATATGTCAAAACACTTTGAACATATTGCGAAATAAAACAATCTCAGACATTCAACGTTCAGTTGATTTCTTAGATTACGGATCACAAAGCAAGCTCGACTTAATTTAGATATAATTGATGATATATGATCTTTCCAGCCCAGGTCCTCCTGTATAATTACTTCTAGAAATTTCGTGCTATTATACTAACTGATATATTTAGGTTAATTACATTTAAATTTTCAACGTTCTTGAATAATAAGCAAGCGGTTTTTTTTTTTATTTAAAGATAGTAAGTTTTTATTACACCAGTCATCCATAACTAGAACCGTATCCGCAATATTCGTGTACAGGTTTTCTTTATTGTCTTGCGAGACTATACAAGAAGTATCATCCGCAAATTGACACACTTGATTTACATTTTTTGTATGTTCAGCCAAATCGTTTACGTATAGTATAAATATTAGAGGTCCCAGTATGGACCCCTGCGGAACTCCAGTCAGAATTTTTGATGGTGAAGATAGAATAGTTCTATTTACCCCGTTATATTTTGAATTAAAACAGACTACTTGGTACCGGTTAGTAAGGTAAGACTGTATTAGATTGAGGGGTATACCACGTATGCCATACTGTTGTAACTTTTCTAAAAGTATCTGATGGTCTATTTTGTCAAACGCTTTCGTTAAGTCGAAGTATACACCTCCAACATAGTTCCTTTGGTCTAGTTGATCCAGAACAGCTGACAAGGAGTTGAAGATTGCCATTTCAGTTGACTTGCTCTTTAAGAAGCCATATTGACTATCGTTTAAAATATTATTTCTTGTAGATGACCAGTGATTTGATTAAAGATAACCCTCTCTACAATTTTTGAAAAAGCAGGTAATATAGACACTGGACGGTAGTTATACTTTGTGGAAAATTAAATGAATTAATGAACTGTTAAATTTCGACATTTATTCAATCAAAATATCCTGATTATTATGCATTTTGGCACTAATTTGCGCCTTAAATCCACAGATTTCATCAAGGAGAGAGAAAATGGTATCCTTATATCATTTTACCATATATTTTTCTATACCACTGCTTAACTTCACTCTAATATTTCCATAAGCAAATACATATATTTATTTTATTCCCTTGAATAAAAAATAAACCAATCATTTTCTAAAGATGCCGAAAAATTAAAAATTGAAATAGTTCAAACTTGATAAATAGGTACGCGTAAAAGCACAAAACAGCTTTCCAATGTTTTCCAACATTCCGTCAAATAAACCCGTTTTTTTTAAATGTTTTGAAAGTTTTCAAATCTCATTTTTTGTTCTGAGATATGCTTAATGAGGCATAGATAAAATGAATTTTATATGTATAAATCAGACCTTCATGCACCGACTTAAGTTGCAGTGACTTTATTTACTGACAGTGTGGCCATAGGGGGGTCATGTTTTCTATTGGATGCGCCATATTTCCTCCATATTTGAATCTAAACACATGGTAGTGAGTCCGTAAGTCGAGGTTTTGTTGGGTTTCAGTTTATTATCTTCTCCATATGCTGTTACATTCAAATATTTTATTACAGTGCTCTCCAATGCATCTGTTCTTTCTCTTAGTTACCAGTTCATTTTATTTAATTCAAAGTGCTCTATCTTGTTTTTTTTATATTTTGGGTCTATTTCTTATCTGCTTGTACCTATACCCCAGCAAACACACATATAAAATATACATACAACATATATAAAATTGAAGTAAATACACATATGCTTTTTTTATATCAAGTATGTAAGCATTCTTTAATAAAGTTATATAAACCGTATGTCACACATTACGTATATTTTACATAGGATATTGTATATACAGAAATTCATATAATATATACATACAGATAATTACATATTACTCATGAAATGCATGTGCTGCCATATTTATATGATTAGATTTATGTACGTTATATGTAAAATCTTATACGTAAGAAGTATTGCATATTTTTTATGTATGCCTTCTGTAAATATAATTAGAAATTATCATTACATAATTGTATGGTCGAAAATAAAGTCCGTTTCTATTTGCGCCGCATAAGTAATCACACGCGCGTGTTTCCTATAACGCTAAAAATTGTAGTTCACGTACACTTTAATATTAGATCCTATCGACTAAAATGCGTCTAATTTATATAGAAAATAAATAATATAAAATAAATTAAATCCTGGTCATTTTTAACATAACGGTAAGTATAATCATTGAATAACACTTCACTCAACGATATAATCAAACAAAATTTAAACTAATAACGCGAAACAGCGCAGTTAATAAGTACGAAATTAAAAAAGGAATGTTTTGGAATAGTGCAGTGGTACAATGTCGGATACAAAGAAAACACAATGTCGGATTTCGGAATTTGCAACGCCCACCCGTAAAGGTTCGAATCCGGTTAAGGGAAACTTTTCAAGCAAGTATATACAGGGTGATTCGCGAGGAAGTGGCAATATTTTAGGGACATGTCGAGGAAGCCAAAATAAGCAAAATAAACTCATATGTTCAAGTCCGATTTTCATTTGTTTCCGAGATATTTTGATTAATTGTAATTTAAAAAGCAAACAAAAATTTATTACAAAATGAATTACAAAAATTAAAAAAATAGCATTAATTTACGACAAATTTTCGAAAACACCACCGCCCACTTCGATACACTTATTTGCGCGTTTATAAACTGCACTAGTAGCGAGTTTCAATGAACGATTCTTCGCTCTAATGATAGCTGCTGCATTAAGAATGCGATCTAGATCGCATTCTTATCTCCGAAACAAATGAAAATCGGACTTGAACATATGAGTTTATTTTGCTTATTTTGGCTTCCTCGACATGTCCTTAAAATATTGCCACTTCCTCGCGAATCACCCTGTATATCATAATAAACTGTCGGCTTTCAGTTCAGGTAAAAACGAGTTCGTGCAAGTTAATTAAAAGTACAGTTGTATGTAAAAATGTAGTTTTTCCATTTCTTTGTATGGAACTGTTTAAATAATTTTTTACATTGATAATAATTACATTATGCTCGAATAGCTGCCATTTGGTCATCGCAACGCTTTTACAACTAATATTTTTTACGTAAATATTGCATAAAATATACATAAAACGTATATAAATTCATGTGCTACAGATATAGAAGAATTTACATCTAATAGACATATAAGTTTATTATTTTGAAAATTGCTGACATCCTGACATCCTGACTTTATATCTCTTATTTTTCTTCCAGTTTTATTTTTTATATAAATCTAAAAAGCTGTTACATAATTTATGTATTTTATATATAAATGTGTTTGTTGGGACACCTTCGCATATGTAAACCGATTTCCAAGTGTTAATAAAAAACAAAAGGACCCACGTTCATACAATTTCCACAAATAATAATTAATACTGCACTGATTAAGGCCATACATTAAGCTTATAAGCTACCATTCATGTAACTATATACAATGTTAAGCAATAAATTAATTTGCATGCCACCAACCCAGACCGTCTTAGAGACATGAATTAATTTATTAGGCTATAATCCATTAAAATGTATGGCGAGATGCTAAGGTACATGCGATTCGATAATTGGCAGTAAAATATAGAACACTGTGGCTTAGATGGCTATGAAAACAATAGAAAGGAAAGCTTGTAAACACAGACGAATCTAAAATAATCCCCAGTTATATCAGTAATTACACATTAGCAGAGAGTATTGTTAAACATAGATTTTTTATTTTTCAGATTTTAATCTGATTATAATTACATTTTTAACTTCAAAATTAATAAAATTCGAGATTATATCTTGATCCTTAGGATTCATCTATATTCCCTATTATTCGCTAGTGAAAGGTTAACGATCGATAGTTAATTAACACAATGTTATCATACTATACCTATATACGATGATTCTGGGATCAATATAGCTGCAGAATAGATTGTCCTTATCATATTTGTCGCTTATCTAAAGTGTCAGAAAACAATATGACGTCTCTTATCTTGTATTACAGTATTAACTACCAAAATTTTTCTTTTACCTACTGACTTTGCTATCACTTCCGATCTCCCACATTGATATTTACTTCATTGTTTCATCACTAGCAGGCACAGATTTGTCTTTTGTCTCAACACCTTTGTTCCTGGTTTATATGCTTTTGAGGCTTTTGTATTAAAAATTCGATATCAGTCCCTGATAGGTATACGTATACAAATATCCGATACGTGAATACAATGTTTATTGAGGTATTTGAGAAGGAAGTGGACTTCACGTGAGAAACGAGAAACGTGAGAACACATTTGTATTGAATAAATGTCTAGTTTTGTGTCACAATAATACACTGAATAAGTGATCACTGCAGTAGATCTCTTGAATTCGATAAAATTCCTATAATTTATAATAATCATGAACTGCAATTCGTTAATCTGAAAGCAAATTATTTATACCTACCTGTAATTAAATAAACAATACGTTAATGGAATAGTATTAAACAGAATAAAGTTTTTTAAAAAGAAACTTTTCTAATGTTAACACACTTTCTCATGCACTAAAAAGTATAAAATAATTTTTAGAATTCGCGTCATTTGAGTGCTTTAATAGATCCTATTAAAGCACTCAAATGACGTTATTTGCGTGCTTTAATAGACATTTGGGTGTTTTAATAAAACCGGTACAATTTAATTTTACTAAGTTGGTATTTACCGAATTAATTCATAGCAAATACTGTAGTTAACCTTTAAATAAATTTTAAATTAACAATTTGAAAAGTAGTAGTTCCAATCTCTAAAAAATTCCCTAGATTTTGATAATGTCAAATATTTATTTAAAATTTCTTGCAAAAGGCGCAAATTCTAAAAAATAGTATAAAAAACTCATTCATAAGGCTTTTATTGCACTCATCATTAAGAAAACTCGTGGCTGCGCCACTCGTTTTCTAAACTTTGATTCGTGCCATAAAACGTACCTTATGAAACTTGTTTTAATATACTATTTTTTTCTTATTGAAATACCTAAATAATAGTTTTTAACAATTTTAAGAATGAAAGTGTGTGGCCAATTACTAATTCAGCCCGCGGATGTATCTAATTTAATACACTATTACTTTCCTATTATGAATAGGTATTATTTCGTAAAATTGTTAAAAAATATTATTTACCTATCTCAAAAAGAAAAAAATTATTTTATTCTTTTTAGTCGTCAACAATATCTACGAATTAATAATTTATGTCAATACTAGCGAAGTAATTAATATTAACCTAAAAATCGCATAAAACCGCATAAAACCGAAGAAATATGACGCAGAACAAAATTATTAAGTAAATGAAAAGACTTTGAGCTAAAATTTATTTATTAAAATAAAAAAAAAAAAAAATTAATAAATTTTAGCTCAAAGTCTTTTCATTTACATAATTACAGAGCTAAATGGAACAATTCATAAAAACCAAAATTATTAACTGTTATACGACGGGCAGTGACGATTGCAATCCGCGCAAATTTGGAATTTGGCCCGGGTGATCGGCACCAAAATTTACATAATACATTCATCAAATGTATATATACATCGAGTTCTAATATCTAGCCCGGTTTCGGCCTTCTAGTCCTTATAGGACCTCCAAAGATTTGAAACAAGAAATTATTCAAATGAAGTTAATAGATATTGTGTAAAAAGAAAAAAATAATGTTAATATGGAAGAAAGTGTATATTAAACAGTAGCGTTGCTTTCGAACTTCAAAGGAGCCATAAAGTTATAAAAAGGGTTTGGTTACTTTTCTATAAAGTCAGCAATTTAATCTATGGTCAGCAGGTGGAATGTAGAGATTCTCCAAAACAATCTAGAAAGTTTTTGTGCAAGGTGGGAGCTTTGAATGATATGTACCTAAATTGTTTGCCTGAATTGATCAAATTACAATGATATATCGACATACAATATTACAAAATCATAATTAAGGAACTTCGAACCCATTTTTGAAAAAAACCTTGTGGTTTTAAAACTCATATTTTTGGAAGATTGTTGTAGGTTTTATTTTATACAAAGGGCACTCCACTTGAAAAGTTGAGATAATAGTTATTTACGTAACCAGTTATGAAACGACTGTTGACGAAAATGTAATATTTGCCAAATCGAGCAAGCGAAGCGAGCGTGTTTTGCAAATTACATGAGTTCTGGTACTAATTTCGGAACATTTCTCTTGTATAAAACACAATAACCTTGGCGCCAATTCTTCCTTCGCTAATCATATCCTAGACCGAGGCCATGTCTTCGATCCCAAAGTCAAATTATGATGAGATACTTCATGTCTGTGATAAAGGCACCAAACTTAACCTCTTAGAAACAAAAGAAATTGTCACAAACTTCAACCTTAACCCCACCCTTACGTTAAATGAAATTCTTAACATTAACAAAAATTTACTTATTTTTTAATTTTTGTTCTCACCGGGTATTCTATTTTTATAGTTCTACCTTGTATTTGCCTTTCCTTTCAATCTTACCCGTTTTACAGTTTCCTGTTTCCACTCTTATTTCTCACGCATTAGCAGTCCCACTTCGTTTATAGTGAGGCCATTTTGTGCTCTCTTTAGATCCGTTTTGGTATCTACTCATTTTGTTTTCATCATGTTTTTTTATTAACGTCATTTTAAGGACCTTCGGGTTCCATATTCTGTTTGTGGTCTTTCCCGTAAGTATTTTTCAACCGCCCTTGCTTCTATTACTTAAACTTTTATTTCAGCATGGATTTGCGGTTGTAATCTGTTGACCTTCAGTCTGTTCATTTATTCAATTTTTAGTAAGTGCTTTTTGGTTATTTGCTTCTGTTTTAATCCTTGGTTTTCAGAGAAGTCCACACAATATAATAATAATAGTACATAATAATAAAATAATGTAATTTCCTTTCGGAATATTTTACGCCATTAGTCATTCGCACTCCATTTCACCGCTCACAACAACTTTAATTTAGATGTAATTTTAAGTAAGCATTTAAATAACCTGTTAGTTTAATGCTAGAGTTACTACTATTTTAGCCTGATGATGACAATTATTATTTATATTGTCGAAACATGTAGTCGTATGTAATCCAATTCAATCTTCAATTTGCAGCTCTAATCAACTTCAGCTTTAACTTAAATAAATATATGTCTATGGGGAAGGTTTTGCGAAGTTATTTCCTACATTCTACGTTCCGCCCATTTAGTGACTTGAGCAACAACTTTGAAGGATTCAATTAATTTTAAAATTTTAGTAGTTAAGTATTTATTGTACAAGACAATATGTTTTGCGTTGCTATGACTTGTGTAAACAAATTACTTTTTTTACCCACTATAGTAGTGTAATAATACTTTCACCCAAGGTTTATTAAGTGAATAGGTTGCCTCAATCGCATAGCTTGTAGGTGATCGCGCGCAGCGTGCAGGGAGGGTGCAACGTCACTGCCAGTCGCGCGACATTTCACGTTATAGCGCGCTCTCAGTCTGTTGCATAGGTAATATATTTGTCTGTTGCACACTTGCAGTGTGAATTATTGTGTTTCTTAACAAAAACTACATAAACTGTTACAAAAATTCTTTCATTTTCTATTACATTACGTACTTGAATAACGCTAAAATTTTCTTTTTCTTTCAAATTACATTTCCTCATACATACTTATATTTCTTTTTCATAAGCGGCAAAACAAACCGAACCGGCTGATCTAAATTTCTAAAATCCTCTAGGAACGTAGCTATTTGCAGGAGATGTCAGGTGTCGTGTCCAGTATTTTGTTTTAATACGTCTTTTTCATCGTTTCATTAGTATTTTCAAATAGTTCACTCATATTTACACCTTTTTTACATTGTTCTAAGACTCGATAAAGGACTACGTTTTCAAAGAAAAAAAAAAACTACGAATATACACAAATAAATACACACCTATTATTATTATTATTATTCTGGGGGTGGTCCCAATAGGTTCCCGCACTGCGACCTTTTGGTCTATTGTGCTCCCCGGTGTTGTCTACCCTTCAAGAATACCTGTATCTTTTACAAAGTCCAGGATTTTAGTAGGGTGAATCTTCGTTACTTCCTCTTGTGTAATTTTTTCATTTCCAAGAAGGAGTTCCCTTGCCTTTATGAATGCCTCACATTGGCAAATGACGTGATAGGGCGTTTCATCTGCCTCACCACAACCCCTGCATGTCGGGCTTTCAGTCAGTCCCATGTTGTGCAGGTGTTTGTTCATGCGACAGTGGCCCGTGACCATTTCTGTCGCAAGTTTTATCTTCGTCCTGCTTAACTTTAAGATGGACGTAGCTAGGTCCCCGTTTGGGGTTTCCAGGAAGATCTTGGAATGACTCTGTCCTGGGGTTTTCGACCAATGTCTGCAATGCTCTTTCGTGAGTATTGCTTGAATCTCCTTTTTGACTGTGTTATAAGTAATCCCACAAGCCGGTTCGGGTCCTATGAATGGTTTTGCGCTTGCCATTCTCGCAAGCTCGTCAGCAACCTGGTTACCTGCGATTCCCGCATGCCCAGGTGCCCACACTAGTGTAACTGAGTTGCACTTACCTAGTGCGTTTAGCATTTGTGTGCATTCAAGGACTAGCCCTGAATTTACCACATATGAGTCTATTGCTGCAATCGCTGCTTTGCTGTCTGTCACTATAAAGATTTTCCTTTTGATAAGGTTCTCTTTTAATAGTTGAGCAGCCGCCGTCAGGATTGCATATACCTCGGCTTGGAATACGGTCGCTTGTTGTCCTAGGCTTACAGAAATTCTGCAGCCCCGTCCATTGCTCCCGTATACTCCAGAGCCGGTGCCCTTTGTGGTTTTCGAGCCGTCTGTGTAATACACGATTCCATTCAGCTTCGCTTTACTGGAATTGCTCTCCCATTCTTGCCGAGTGGGGGTTGTTGTCTTAAACAGTTTGATAGGACAAACTGTTTTGGGTATCCTCTCAGTGTTCATACTAAGGGTTTTGTCTTTGGAGATTTCGTCAAAGATGAGCGAGTGCCCCGCCCTTGACGATCCCTCCTCGCCGTTAACTCTCAGCCGGTATGCCCCTCTGAGCGCCTCTGCCGTAATTGCTAGGTTTAGCGGCGGTAAGTTCAAGAGGGTCTCCATAGCTGCCGTAGGGGTGGTTATCATTGCCCCCGTGATGCCAAGGCAAGCCCTACGCTGCACCTTGCTGAGTTTCTGTATGTTCGTCTGGGTGGAGGTTTTATGCCACCACACCAGTGAGCCATACGTAATGATCGGTCTGATCATTCTTGTGTATATCCAGTGGGTCATCATTGGAGATAAGCCCCACTTGCTTCCGAACGCTCGCCTGCAAGCCCACAAGGACTTTGTGGCTTTGTTCGCTGTCTTCTCTAGGTGCGGTTTGAAGGTTAGCCCTTGGTCAAGCGTTATTCCCAAGTATTTGCCTTCTCCCACAACCTTCACCTTGGTGCCATACATTGCTATGTCTTTTAGCTTTGTCGGCCCTTTTCTTCGTGAGAAGAGAATGAGGTTCGTTTTTGTTGGATTAACCGACAGACCCTCTTCTCCGCACCATGCTTCCACTAGATTTAAAGCTCCCTGCATCACAACTGATACGGTCTCTTCAAATCTGCCACGTACCACAATCGCTATGTCATCGGCATAGCCGACCGTAGTGTAACCAGCCTCGCTTAGTCGCCTCAGCAGTCCGTCCACTACCAGGCACCACAGTAGAGGAGATAGGACTCCCCCTTGTGGACATCCTCGTGCAGCCCTGACCACTACAGAGTCGTTATTAAGCGAGGCTGTAACGTTCCTATGTTTTAGCATGGTGCGTATCCACCTGCACACGGTAGGTTGTACTCCCTTGCTTTCCATAGCAGTTTTAATTGATTCTAGAGAGGTGTTATCGAACGCCCCCTCTATGTCTATAAACGCCCCTAGAGCGACCTCCTTACAGGAGATCGCCCTTTCGGCTATGTCCACTACTCTGTGGATGGCGAGCTCACAGGATCTACCTGGTTGATAGGCACATTGGTATTTACTGATGGGCTCAGGTCCCACCACCTCTTCCCTAATGTGTCGTTCAATTAGTTTCTCCAATAGTTTTAGAAGAAACGACGTTAGACTGATAGGTCTAAACGACTTGGCTTGGGCGTATGAATCTCGCCCAGGTTTCGGTATGAACACGACTTTTACGTCCCTCCACGCCATGGGTATGTATCCTAGGGCAATGCTTGCCCTTAGTAACGTACAGAGCGTGGTGGCTACCAGGTCGAGGCCTTGTTGTAATAGAGCAGGGAAAATCCCATCCATCCCTGGGGATTTGTACGGATGGAAATTCTTCACTGCCCACCTAATTTTTGTAAGGTTCACTATCTGACGAGCCAAAACCCAATCTCCTCTGTTCGCCCTCGAAAGGGGTTCCAGAGTTATTGGTTCGCCTACGTCAGATCTTGAGAGGGTCTTTGATCCCGGGAAGTGTGATTGAAGCAAAAGCTCCAGAGTCTCCTTCACGGTCTCTGTATAGCCCCCCTCAGTTTTCTTCAAGGAACCGATTCTGCCCTCTGTTCCTCCTCGTAGAGCTCTTTGGAGTCTGGCACCTTCTGGAATTTGCTCAATTTCCTCGCAGTGCCTCCTCCACGAGTCACGTTTTGCCTTTCTTATGGCCTTATTGTATTCGGTGAGTGTGATTCGGTATGAATCCCACTCTCCCGTGTTTTTTGCTCTATTAAAGAGCTTTCTAGTCTGTACCCGCAATCGAGAGAGTCCCTCATGCCACCAGGGCACTTTACTTGAGGTTCTCCTCCCTTTCGTGGGACAGCTTGCCTCATAGGCATTTTTGATGGCCATGCGGAGGTTTTCCTCCATGGCCTCCAATTCCGCCGAGTTGCTAACTTCGGCTGGACAGTTCTCGAGGTTGGCCTTTAGGTTCTCTCTATAGAGGTCCCAGTTGGTTTTCCTCGGGTTTCTATAAACGGCCGTAGCCGCTTCCCTTGACTTAATGTCAAAGCGAATGTATCTATGGTCGGATAGCGATGGCTCCTCCGACACATGCCATTTGTGTACTGAGCTGCAAGCAGTCACAGTTCCAAATGTTATGTCAATTACCTCCCTTCGCCGAATATTGATGAAGGTTGGATCATTGCCTATATTAGCTATCTCTAGATTATTATTAATAATGTAATCTAGGAGAGACTCGCCTCTTTTGTTGATGTCCGTGCTGCCCCACACTGTGTGGTGCGCGTTGGCATCACATCCGAGGAGGATTTGCCATCCTTTCCGCTGACAGTGTTCCACCAGTTTGCTAACCTCAGTGGTTGGTGGTGGATTTGGTTGGTCGTAGGGAAGGTATGCGGATCCGAGCACAAGCTCCCTCTCGCTCCCATCCCTTTCCACTGTCAGCATCACTGCCACTAGGTCTCTACAACAGAATTCCCAGAGTGGTAGTAACTTAACGCTATCTCTAGCTATGATGCACGATCTGGGATTGATTACGGTTGGCTCAGCAATGAGCCGCGCCCCTTTCAGTCCCAGACCTCGTATTTGCCCTTTGTAGGTCCAAGGTTCTTGAACCAGGGCTACATCAATATGATGTCTACTCATATAAGCACAGAGGGCGGCGGACGCCGCTCTGCTATGATGCAGGTTTATTTGTACGAGTTTCGCCATTGAAACTGTACCTTACCTACTGAGGTGCGGAGGTTGACGCAGTTGGTTGTGGTTCCCCTGAGGGCCCCTCAGCCACTGTTGCCTCCTCGCACTCCATTTTGGTCTCCTCCTCTCCCCCCACCTTCGGCTTAGAGAGGAGTTTAAACGTCACCCTGGTGAAGTTGACGTAGGGTCGATGGTTGCACTTGGCCCCCATCTTGTCCCAGGAGGTTTGGTCCATAAGGACAATCAATGTTTGTCCCTTGGGGTCCTCCCTCCTGTCCACAACACGCCAGTTGCTGGTTTCCACGCCTGCATTCTGGATCTCGATCCGTTTCAGGATCTTTCCCGGTTCCTCTGCGGTCCCGAGGATCCAGGCGTGTGCCCTGACTGGTTTTGGGAGGTTTTTGGCTTCGACGAATCGAAGCTTGGCTCCCTCCCACGGAGCTGCTCTCTCCAGCTCCGCTTTTAACCAGCCCACCGATGTGAGGTCTGCGCATGTAATTAACAGCGCTCCCCCTCGGTGGCGACACTCCGTGAACTTGGGCGAAACCGCCCCAGTCGTCAGGGTGTCAATACTGTCAAGGATCCAGGTCTTGATACGCCCTGTTTCCTCCTCCGACAGTGTTCCCTCCAGGTCTTCATGGACAAAAGCCATTTTGAAACCTGTTACAGCTTCGCTGAAGGTTCTGGTATCCTTGACGGTCCCAGCTTTTGCCTTCTTTGAAGTGGCTCCCTTGGGAGTGCTGCCCTCAGACCGGTGTCGCTTTTGCGTCCCAGTCTTTGGGTCAGCTTTGGTTGGAGAGGTGCTTTTTGGGTGCTTAGAGCCCCCAGGTTGCCCCTCTTTGGATGATGGGAGATCAGGTTGCTTAGAGCCCCCTGATTCCTTTCTCATCTTTGTTAATTTCCGGCGCGCTGCCCCTGAGAGTTTTTTAGGCCCACTGGTACCAGGCGCTCCGGGAGTGGTCTCTGTATCAGGATTTTTACTTATTCCTTGGTCCATATAAGTCCCACGAGTAGGAGGGAAAGTACGTCCACACGTGCGGTGCCCTCTGCACACGTGTAAGGCGACTTAATACAACGGAGTGGCGCCCGGTGCTCCGAGGTTGGGGCCGGTAACAGCTGATCCTCTATTCAGCCACGCATCTCCTCGGTCCAGCCCCTGACCCTTGAGATTTAGGATTTTGATGAGGTTGTCTCCTCTTGGTCCAGGCGGCTAAGCCAAGACCCCCCGCACCAACCTGGGCCCTCCAGGTTTGTGCATGGTTTATCGACATGGTTGACACACATCAAACGCATGTCGGCACCGTTAAACCCCGTGCAAGCCCTTGGCCACGACACGACAGCCGGGCGGGGTAGCTGGTCCGCGATGCTGTCTTTGGTTGCTTCGAGTCACTGTTCATAAGCGACGAGCAACCTTATCCCTAGCATTAACCTAAGCGTCACTTACGCTCATTCACTTAGGCCGTTCCCCTATCCGCCACCCGGGGACGCGCCTGGTAGGTGCCACCCCTCAGGAAATACACACCTAACCTACGAATGAAATATTTAAAAGAAAAACTGCTACAAATATCTACGAAAAGAAAGTTTTCTTTGCTACTTACAATTTGATCCCACAAAACTTTTTCTAAATACCTGTTATGCAGTATTGCAAGACCGACCGAAACTGTACTAACAAATAGAGAAATACGAGTTCAACAGAGAATAAATAGGCACGAAATAAGAATAGTTTACGTAATAACTTGCTTTGTTTATAAGTAAGCATAAAATATACCGTCCACATCACTTTACAACGGAATTCGTATTACCTACCTATCTTAAAATTTAAAAAGATCTACCTACTTGTAGGTATAATTTATTGTAATAAGTAACACTTTTGAACTTTTTTGTATAGAAATATGAAACGAAAATACAGCAATTAGTTACTTCCAAAAAAAATGTACATAATACCAAGAACTTAATTCATACACTTATAAAATATATTAAAATTTGAATATTCTAATTCAAATTTAATGGTAGGCGTATCTAAAAAGACTGACGATGACGTAGCCTTACTCAACCAATCGAAGTAAATCTGTTCATTGAGGTAACCTATTCACTTAATAAACCTTGACTTTCACCCACTAGTGAGTGTAATGACACCTTCGTCCACTCGTTGCCATAGAAATAATTTGAGTGAGTAAAACAAGAGGTTAGAGTATCCACGTAAGAAACAACACATTTCAATGGTAGGATTGAACAAAAGGTTACGTTAGGTACATAATGTCATGGCATGACATGAAAATATCAATCCAGTGGTGGATTTTCAAACATGAACTTAAATGTCAGGCACCTTCCAACAATTGAGAATAGACCCATAGACCTTGTACGTCTTTGCACTCACTTTCCATGTGTAATTTAAGTATAAATAATAATCCAAGTGAACATTTCTTAGTACAATAAAACAGAGTCAGTAGATTAACAGAGTATCGCAAGCCTTTGACGCGACAAATGCCGCCCTGGCGGCCATGTTTAGTCCATATACATAAGATAGACTTACGAAAGTGCGTAATTTTTAATAAAATGCCGTGCTGTTGTGCCGTTAAGTGTATTTGTTTTATTATATTCCGAAAAATTTAGTCAAAACATCATCTACTTTACTGAGCGTGTAGTGAGTGAAGCGCGGAAAGGACTAAACATGGCGGAGGTTGCGGTACTCTGTTAATCTACTGACTCTGCAATAAAATAACAATTAGCTCCTTTATATACGAACGACTGTTCTTACAACTACAAATAGTATACATGATCATTGGCAAATAAAATAAAAAAACAAATTCAACTCTTTGGGAATTATACGGTCATTTTATTTCGGTTATCGAATTTTGATCCAATAACACGTCAGTAGTCGATACGAAATATCTTCATGAATTATCCACCTTTCGAGATATCTTTCCTAATTATTTTCCCAATTTGATTTGCAACCTTTTTTTAAGCGTTTTACAAAAATTATATATGCCTTTAATCGCTTTCTTTTTTCAATATCCTTCGTTCAACAGTATAATTACTTCATCTGTCTATGGAACGCCGTTTTACTTTTTAATGCCTCTTTTGCGAGACTTTCTTTAAATATAACTGTATTCTAATTTTCACTATTTAAAAATGTTGTCATGATAAAATTAATGTTTTAAAAATATCACTCATGATAAAATTAATTATTAAAAATATCAGTCATGACAAAATTTATGTTTAAAAATATCACTTATCATATTTTTAATTCATGTATAGGCTGATTACCTTTGAATGATTTAAAATTATCATAAATAAAAATATGGGTATGAAAAAATTAATCCATTTGGCATATCACTGGGAGAAGTTTTCTTATTCAAAAATATTTTCTCCATAAAATAACTATATTAAATTTATCATCTAGGTAATATGTATAAACTGTTTTAGTGTTCATGTTCTACTTTATGATTCATCTTTTGCCAGACTTTCTTTAAATATAATTCTAATTTAATTTTCACTATTTAAAAATGTTGCCATGATAAAATTAATGTTTTAAAATATCACTCATGATAAAAATTAATGATTAAAAATATCAGTCATGATAAATGTAAATAGTACAATTAATTTTATCATGAATAATATTTTTAAAACATTAATATTATCATGACAGATATATTTAATCATTAATTTTTTCATAAGTGATAATTTTAAAACATTTATTTTATCATGAGTGATATTTTTAAAACATCTCTGTTTACTATTTAAAAATATCACTCATGATAAAATTAATGTTTTAAAAATATCACTCATGATAAAATTAATCATTATAAATATCAATTATGATAATATTAATACATCTTTCTATTTAAAATTATCATTAGTGAAAATTTTAATTGTGATATGAGAAATTACCGCCACCCACGTTAAATTTAATAACTACTTCCGAGTGAACTATATTCAATAAAGTAGTAACCAGTGTACTTTGTTTTTTACTTCCGTGATTTGGCAACCGCTAATCGCTATCATTTCGGTTATGATCCTTATGTACCTTCTATCATTTTATATAGAAGATTCCAGAATATTTAAAGGTAGGTATTTTTTATTATATGTTTTTTTAAATGTTAAGAATACAACCTTTGTAAGTTTTTTTTTCTTAGTAAGTATCAAGACTTTTCTTTCGATTTTAATGTAGAACTGTAAGTGTTTTTTCACTGTTCATTAAAATACAAAATTTACTGCCGAGACATATCTTCTATTCAACCCATAAATTAACACTGACTGCATCATCTACATGTTGTCTGGTGCCATAATGTATATTCAAACTTGATGCTATATTTGCAAGTCTTTTCTTTCTAACGGAAGAGTAGGTACGTCATTGTGAATGAAAAGTAACCTTCTTTATGTAACTGTTCTATTAATGACTACCTACCGTTCATTAGATTTTAAATCGAGATGCTATAAAAACCATTTGTAATTGCGGATACGAATTCCACATAAAAATTTAATGTAATTTATAACAAACAATAAAACACAATCTATATTTTATTAGAAATAAAAATTATTACGTTTGTATTTGTTACATGCAAATTATATTTAAGATGATTTTGATTAAAACAACATCTCCATGAACAACACAATTGTTTGCTTAATCGTGGAGTGTTATATTCAGACGAAATGAAATAAATTGTTAATTATACGATTAACCCCTTCAAGCCCATGTTGCCAAAGGTGGCAACAAATGAATATCGAAGTGCCATCCCAGATTGTCACTTGTGGCAACAAATTTGAAATAGAATAACTAAGTTGGAATAATATTTCAGTTACGTAGATATGCCCTGGGATGGCTCATATTTATTTACTAACATGAGATTGGCTGGTTCAGGGTCGAACGATTTTACCGACAGCAAGTGTGTTTCATTCCCTTGCAGTAGTCATTTCGATTTTGTCAAGTGGATTTGTGGATAAATATAAGATTTTTCAAACCACTTTTAGTGCAGAAAACATGGTCTTATACCTATAAATTAATAATAAGTAGAAAAAAAACAATTTTAAAAAACATCGTTTTTTTACAAAATCTGGGATTGCACTACAACCTTAGAAAATCGACCTGGGCTTGAAGGGGTTAATACCTACGTAATTAGCGAAGATAATATATAAAATATGTACTTCACATTTACAATATTGATGTTTTAGGTGCCCACTACTTTATTGAATATAGTTCATTCTGCATTTAGTACCAAACACAAACGCGAGGGGCGGTAATTTCCGATATCATACGAATTAATTTTATCATGAGTGATATTTTTAAAACATTAATTTTATCATGATTGATATTTTTAATGATTAATTTTATCATGAGTGATATTGTTAAAACATTAATTTCATCATGAGTGATATTGTTAAATAGTCAACAGAGACGTTTTAATAATTTCACTCATGATAAAATTAATGTTTTAAAATTATCACTTATGAAAAAATTAATGATGAAATATATCAGCCATGATAATATTAATGTTTTAAAAATATCACTCATGATAAAATTAATTGTACTATTTACATTTATCATGATTGATATCTTAAATAATTAATTTTATCATGAATGATATTTTTAAAACATTAATTTTATCATGACAACATTTTTAAATAGTGAAAATTAGATTACAGTTATATTTAAAGAAAGTCTGGCAAAAGAGGCATTAAAAAGTAAACGGCGTTCCATATCTGTCTTAACATTTCGGTTTTTTTTATTTAATTCCTCTATAAATTTACGTCTTTCGCATGCACGAAATAAAATATTCTGGGCTGCGACACATCGTAATTAATAACCACCATTCATAATGTTTTGGTGATTTTTCCACCTTCCAAGTTTTATTTATGAAATAATTTGCACGCTATTTCAATTAATTAATTAAATAAACAAACATAATTTTTCCAAAAATTATAATATGTATTATTATACCGCTCTCCTGAAAAACCTTTTGAACTATTACAGTTTGTTAGTATTTCAGTTGATGATACATATTTACATTCTATTCTTTTTATAATAGAATTGTTCTGGTAAATCAAAGATTTTTTGCTAGTATCTCAGCGACTAACTTAATATTAATATTTGAAATAATGCATATGACTCCGTTTTTTTTTCCAAACCACCTGTCAATCATTTTTAGCGTCGCCAGCACACGCCACAATATTTGTTTTGTACACTTACCCTGTTCTATGATCTATAAAAGACCCAACAACAGAATTGGAATTAATAGCAGATTTACACATTACTGCCATTGTCGCAATTAACCAATCCGTAATGAATACAGCAGTTTTGCGGTATTTGCAAGCAGATCGCGTCCTTCTCTAGATTTTCATTAGGTACTTTATTTCCATTTCCTCTTCGTTCGTAAACACGATAGTTTTACAAAATGCATGTTATTCGTTTCTGCCTTGTTGTTTGTTTCGTACGTGCATAACTCTTACAAGAGATTACAAATCAATTGCGTGTGGGAGGGGGAACGTTTAAGCGGAAATGTGCGCATTACTTCAATGCTTGTGCGCTGAAGTTTCTCAGTTTGGAACTTTAAGGCTATGTACATTGTACACCTCGTTGAGCGTACCTTAGCAAAAAGTGGTACTGTACACATGGGAGCGGCAGATGCGCCGTTTTAGTTTATTTTTTATTGTATTTACTATGATGATGTGAATTGAGCAAAAGCGCGCTGTAGAGTGACAATGTGATAGATAAATAAATAAATAAATGTGTAAGGTCCAATGTTTACTCTAATAACTCGAAGCGCGCTGTAAACGCAGCGGTTGTTCAAAGCGTACGTTGCATGTGAACGATCCAATTTGCTACTTAAAACAACATTATGTAATACTTTAATTACTAGTTTATTTAGCAGTATGTAATGCCTTTTATTAATGTGGAAATTACTAGTAGAAGACAGTATTTTCATTAGATCGCCCCTTGCATTTCAGTTCGGTTTTCTTTTTAAGCTTCGCGAAGCCCACGATTTCAAATTTCATCTAATGTATGGAACTTTTTGGTCCCCAACATTCATAGTATAATGTAATAGTACCTACTAATTACTAATTTGAGCAAAATAATTATAACAATAATTAACTCCTTACTTACTTACAAAGAACGAAATTTCATGGCGGTGACTCCAAAGAATAGTCCGTGAAGAAACTTCATTTGAGGAGCGTGCGATATGTATCTAAAATAACAAGAAAATATCATTTCGTCCGACTCACATAAATAATATCCTTGCTCTCTAGCATTACCTGCATGTATTTTGTATCTTCTTTTAGTAATCTCACTCTTAGATAGTTTTTGTAATTTAGAAAAACAGTTAGGTAATGTGATATAATAAAATGTTAAGTTTCATACCGGTAATGCTACAGTGAAAACGTGAAAAAATTGTGATTTATTCGATATCAAATTCAAACGGAAATGGTTTTACTTACAGTGATCGTAAATTTGGTATATTCACAAATGTTCCCTCTTCAATCGCTTGCAAAAAAGGTAAACTCTCAAGAACTCTGCAAAAAGAAAGACATATTAGAATTATTCATAGCATAAATGTAGTACATTAACAGGTGTGTAAGCGATTTTCATCAACACTTTTTAAAAAGAACTCCTCAAAAATAAGTTATTCGTCATCACGAAACGTTATTTTCCTATCTAATTCGCACCGCGTAAGTATGATATATGATACTTCTGTTCGATTTTTGGAAACAACAAGAACTAAAATAAACACGTTCTACCATTGCACCTTTAATCGAAGATAATAAAAGTAAATTGATTATATTGTGCTCAAATAGTTTAAATTGTGAAAAGATTAAAAAAATATCTGAACATTCAGAAAACATCATAAGCAATACCTAACATTGTGGGATGAAAAGAAATATCTTTCAAATTAGTTCATGCTTCTTTGAAGCAAGAAACGTTCTCAGAAGATATGAAAAATCTATAATAAGGTCAACCTTCAAAAAAGACGTCAATCACTGTAATAGACCCATCAGTATCTTGTGAACTGACAAAAACAAATACACAATAGGTGTTTGACACTTTTTTTCAAACAGCTGTAGAAGTGCATGGAAGGTATTGAACTTTAAAGACAAATTTTGTACAATGGAAATATTTAGTAAAGGGCGAAGAATATCTTCAATGAAGGTCTTTTCAGCACCTATCGCTTCGTTATTCGACCGAAAATTTTCGCATCGGTGTAAGAAGAAGTCGAAACGTGACAAATTTAGAGAATCGTGGATACAGATGCATTTTAAAGCTCAATTCAATTCATTTTCGTTACACTGGTATGCCAAGGATCATCATCGTAATACAGGACCACCTTTTCTTGATTATTCCTGGACGTTTTTCTTATACTTCATTAAAAGTAAGATATGTATTCTGTATTGGGAAGATGCAGTATCCATCCCGCAGAAAGTTATATCAGCTGTAATTCATAATGAAAACTTTCTATGAGATATTTATAACTTTCGTTATTGAAGTTGGATTCCCTCAACCAAAAGCTCAGCGTGCAAGTAAAAAAGATGCACCTGAATTTTATTTCCGTTACAGTTTTTCCTTTCAAATTAAAGAACCTTATGACTGCCGAATTGAAGACCGTAACTCGTTACGCTTAAGTGCTTACTAAAACCGTACTATTTGACAATAAATTATACAATGCAGTAAAAACGGTTGAATTACTATAGCCTTCCCTCGTATTAACACTTTTTTCAAAAAATAAATATAACAATATAAATATAGCTGAATTAAGAAAAAATACTCTTTTTTTTAAACTAGGTACATAAAAAAAACTGCAACTTTATCTTATAAACAAAATGAGTGCCGCCATTTTAGCTTATACCGGAAGTGACGTCATCAAAGGTAATATCAACATTTCGTTCTTGGCCCGAATGCAATCGATTGGCGAAAACCGCATTTCGATAACTTTAATAGTTTCTGAGTTTAGAGCTTTGCAAGGAATGTGTACGGACAGACTAAACAGACTACAGACGACAGACGGAAACATTTTACTTCTCGAGTACGAAGTAAAAGGGAAGTATTGTATTAGTGTTCCAAAAAAAAATTGACCTATGCAAATTTTTACATATCTTTGCGTTTCTGAAAACGTAGAATCAAAAAATGAAAAAAAAAATTTCCGTCTGTCGTCTGTAGTCTGTAGTCTGTCCGTACACATTCTTTGCAACGCGCTAAACTGAGAAACTATTAAAGTTATCGAAATGCGGTTTTCGCCAATCGATTGCCTTCGGACCAAGGGCGAAAATGCTGATATTACCTTTGATAACGTCACTTCCAGTATAAGCTAAAATGGCGGCACTCATTTTTTTAATAAGATAAAGTTGCAGTTTTTTTAATGTAGTTTCAAAGAGTATTTTTTTCTGAATTCAGCAATGTATATTGTGCTATACTTATTTTTTGAAAAAGTGTTAAAAAAATAATTTTTAAAAAATGGCTGCAACGCTCGATACTCAGAAACTATTAAAGTTATCGAAATGCGGTTTTCGCCAATCGATTG
Organism: Pyrocoelia pectoralis; assembly: GCA_036250285.1. Lineage (NCBI taxonomy): Eukaryota > Metazoa > Arthropoda > Insecta > Coleoptera > Lampyridae > Pyrocoelia > Pyrocoelia pectoralis. The sequence continues at coordinate 63,069,477 of CM070075.1, read as the reverse complement.
CATTCGGTCCAAGGCGAAAATGCTAATATTACCTTTGATGAGGCCACTTCCGGTATAAGCTAAAACGGGGGCACTCTTTTTTTATAAGATAAAGTTGCAGTTTTTTTATGTAGTTTAAGAGTATTTTTTTCTGAATTCAGCTATATTTATTTTTTGAAAAAAGTGTTAATACGAGGGAAGTCTCGTGGCAACTTGCCAGAATTTTTTTTTCATTTTTTGATCTACGTATTCAGAAACGCAAAGATATGCATGGGTCAATTTTTTTTTTTGGAACACTAATAGGTACAATACTTCCCTTTTACTTCGTACCCGGGAAGTAAAAAACACATTTCAAAAATGAAAATTAAAAACGAAGAAGTTTGTGAAACGGCACTATCTCCAAACGATAAGTTTAGGGTGAACGTGTTTTATACACTTCTAGACGTTGCAATGTATTCGTTAATAGGGTTATACAGGATGTTTTTGGGAGTTTTAGTTAGACATTTCTGGAAAATTTTTATAGGTCGGTTTTTGAAAATTCCATCTTAGGTGTTACTCTGAAATGCGAATCGATGTAAAATATTTTGAAAATGGCAGCATATCATCTATTCCTCTATTCGCTGGTAAAAACTCGGTTGCCATAACTACAACGGTTTTCAAGTATAGAACAAAGTGCCGTCTGCATCAGCCATTTTTTTTTAAAAAGTGAAAATGAATGAAAAACCATAAATTGTAGATATTGACATGTGGGTATCAAAAGGACTGAAATTTCACGTAAAATTCAAAAGTGGAACAAAAATTAGGGGTTGACGTTTAAAATACCGAAGTTACTACCTACTTTCGGTATTTCCTGAAGTGCTATCATTTTAAAACTATTTTACATCGAATCGTCGTAACCCCTAAGTACAAATTTTGAAACTATTTAAAATATACTAACAGCGCAGCGTCTATTACATACCTGCCTATTCTTATAATTCTAATTAAATTTTCTATTCATTTTCAATTTTTTTCCTTATGCCCATCCATCTAAAGTTTTTATTTTACTAAAAGAGAATTTGAATTGTAGGTGATTATTTTGGTACCAGATTTGGATGAGTGAGAATTTTCTGAAATTTTTGATAATTTTTCGATGAATTTATGTGCGCTTAGTTCAGGGGGGGGGGAATATTAGTGAAGTACACTGTGTCAATTTAAAAATAATAAGTTTGATTTGGGGAATCCATTGTCGAACGATAAGACTATAATGGAGTGCTGAAAATGAAAATTACAACAGCGCGAGCTATTTATACTACTTACAGTAAAATCTTACAAGGATATGAACTGTTATTGTTTATAAGAAAGCGAACGTTTTTATGGATTTATAAACTTTCATGACACAACAATAAGTAATGTTTAACGAAACCGCCATCACGTTTATTAGGAAATTATGAATTTATGAAAGAAATGTTTATTTATGAAAGCATTAACCTTAGGCCGGATTTGCATCTAGGCATGTCTAGTTGGGATGTAGTAACATTCAAAGGAAAGTGCAAGATCACACTAACACTAACAAGCAATAACATGCTAACCGTTTGTTATTTTGGTGTTTAACTGTTTATATGTTTGCATTTCAGCAACATTCTATAAGTAGTACCTACTATGTTTCTAAATTATTTAACAATATATTTTGAGAAGTTTAAAATACATAATTACGAACGAATCTAGTGAATGAATGTAACATGCAACCTAAATGATTGATTCTCTCTCTTTTATTATCATGATTAAATAAATGAAATCTAAAAATTAACAACACAATTGCGATTTCTAATCAATCACAGAGTGTTCCTCCTATAGCCAGCAGTAATTAGTTAGTGCATAATGGAAATCCCCAAAAGTTATCAGGATAGCTGCCGACTGGATAAGAAGCTGTAGATTCTAAAACTTAAGTAAGTCGCATTTAAAAACTGGACGATCTTCGTGGTCATTAAAAACAAAGTGTTGAAAGATTGGAATTACAAGGCTAGCGAGATGAATTCGAGAATTCCAGAAAAGACTTCAAGTTTGTAAACGAACGTCAGTTTGACTTTCGTGACAGTGAGTTGTTTACGTGATTTTAAGCAACACCATGGTATCATAAGTAGAAAAGTTACCAAACCTGTGTTTAAAAAAGATTTAATCACTATGGAAACCATATTCGAAAATGCAGACACCTTTCGGGCGCAGTTTCGAGAGTCAAGTGGGAAGTGTAATTCCAACCATGCTTTAAAGATAGATCAAGTGTCATTCGATTATGAGATGATCAATAGTCAAACCTTGTCGTTCAAAGCAGAGAAGGATCTATATGGAGTGGCTAAATGACCATCAAATTTCGTAACGCAATTCGTACAGAGTGCGATTCACAAGTAGTTAATTTGGCAAGCTGACTGGCTTCCAGAAAAAAGTGGAAGGTTTGAGCCCAACGTACAGAAGAACCTTTCCCGTCTTCCTAATGTCTGCCTCACTTATTCAACTTCCGAAAAACTGACAAGCACTCTATTCGAATATTATCTCGATATTGTTTTAGTTTCGGATGTCACTGATAACTTTTTATTATCCCCAAGAAATGTACGTCGATCTACCACCTTCTTGATACCACCCTGCACCGGCAACTGAAATATTTTTTCGTGCCATTTATTCTGAATTTTTAATGCAACTACGGTTCACCGGTCAACCTAGTCGATCAAATTACTGCCTGAAACAATATTATTCCATTGCATTCCCTTCTACATGATCAATTTACGGCTCCCATTTTTACATCCATGATTACCCATTCATGACATTTCGTAGGCCTAGCGGACGAGAATCCCATATTTCTGGAGGTTCCCCAAGAATTGTAAAACGTTCTTACGAAAAATGTCGCTTTAATTGTACCTATTTCTTCCATGAATCACACTCATTTAAATTATTTTTTCTACGACTGTTTAATAATGTACTTATTATTCGCTAGTTTTGAATAGATAATAACACCTATTATACCTACCCGTGAGTAATATTTCATTACTTACAGGCTATTACTCACGGGTTCAATTAATCATATGACCCATGCCTAGTGACATTACATTATTATAAGGGCTAAAGTTAACTAATTTATCCATATTGTTATAACATAAGGAACATATTATTTTTAAAACGATTCATATGCAGTTATGATCAAAAACGGTAAAAAAAGGTAAGTTAAAAAGCGTCTAAATATAAAAAGTAATAATTATATTATCACGCCTGACACATCAATTACCGTTTGACGTTTGTTGTCACGATGTTTGACTCTTACTAACTAATTAGCTACAGAGAGTATGCCTAAAGTTTGCTACTGCTCTTAGCACTCCCGTCAAAATTTTATTCCTATTGATTTGCATTGTCAATAGTTTAACGATGTTGTACTAATTGTACTTTGCTATAGAGAGTATGCCATTAAGTTTGCTACTACTCCTAGCATTCCCGTCAAAATTTTATTCCTATTGATTTGCATTGTCAATAGTTTCAGTACTCTGGTAGTTTTTTCTAAAAACATAACCCTTTCATCTCATTGTTCACCGTTCATTCTTTGTTAATAAAAATATTATATTAAAGGGGAGGTTTAGAGTTTTACTTTACATCTTACCATTCACCCCCTTTTTGAGACTTACGAACTTCATCAATAATGTCTTACTAACGCTATTTTAATTATTATTAGCCCAGTTAACGATGATTCTAGAAGGAAAGTCAATAAGCCCCAACTATGTTACGTTGGTTATGAATGGTACTGTGGTGGTTAATTAATAATCTATTTTTCTGTAACGTAGGTACCATAGTTGGTCTTTCTGTTTCTGCTTATTTAACTTTCTTTCTAGACATCCCCTTTGGGCATTCGTTGACTAGAACTAGACTATAAGTTAATTTTAAGTAGGTATTATCGCTCTACAAAAAACTCACATGAATTATCACACACGTCTTCGAGTCGTGTGGCAAACTTCATCTTGGTGAGTAATAGCTATCATTACATGCTCGTTGAATAATATACTATTGTTTACGCTACCTACGCTTTCTAATTCCTACACATGTTTCTATTAAATTCATTTCAATATTTAAGCTAATTTAAGTAACTTATTTAAGTAACTATGTTCAATGAATTGTAATTAGGAATTTCCATATGAACTTTAAAAGCCAAAAGCCTAAATATAAAGCATGGTTTTCCTGATTTTTCTGAAGTGTATTTTATACTTATGATTATTCGCATTTAAGTACAATAGTAATAAGTGACTTTCAAAAGGTTATCAAAATGTGTTTGTATAGTACCTACTATCATAGACCAAATTAGTCTATGCTACTATGTATTGAGAATTTGAATGGTTATCTTACTTTGATAGGTAAGTACGTTCAGATAACCTGGTTATTAGAATCGAAAAAAAACGCCCTCGAATTGATCGTAATTAATACCAAGGTATCAGTTTGCAAATTACATCGTAAGCTGGTAAGTAGGTTAATTTCGGAAGTCTGGAATTCCTCCAACATATATGGCCAGTTGACAAATACTACGTCCAGTTCCCTCGTTAGTGTGACTGCTCACAATTCGTTTCAAAGAGAACTTGGCTCACCTCAAGTGCAATCGTTGGTTTACATAAGTTTTAAAATAATCACAAAGTAAATAAATAACAATGTATTTTCAAACTTAAATGGCGCAAGTGAGTTGAAATCCGCAGGAAACAGTGTTTTTAGCTGAACAGCTAAATGAACTAAATTAAATCAAGAATCAGGGAAATAATGGCTGAAGACAGTTGAAAGAAAAGGAGAGCACTCAGGGGAAGTAATGCAGAAGACGAAGATTTTTATCAAATTTTTCTATACTCTGATAGTTTTAGGATTAAAAGCTTTTCCATTGGAACTGCTAAATCGGTGAGTTGAAAGGGTACATCGTTATCATCATATTGGTAAATCTCCTTATAGTTTCAACTCCAATGCAAATAGTTTCTTCGGGCGTTTTTATTTTTGAATAGATAGTTCCATGGAATTAGAAGTTATATTGAACAATCCACACATAATCCTCTCGAAGTATTTACTAAACTCTAATTTTCCACTAGAGGATCTTGTTTGGTAAGTACATATTCTTTTGTGAATTCTCATTCCTCTCAACCCTAAAGGGTTAGTAATATAACAATTATTGTACTTGGAAAATTCTAAAAACAGTAACCGATGTTATAATGAAATTGGATTTTATGCATTTTTTATACGAATGTAGGTATAAAATGTACCTACTGCTAAAATTGCGTAAATAAATGGAAAAAACCTTGATTACAATTATATTCATTATATCACTTAGGTCATCACATTATCGCACCTCAATAATTATATGTACAAATACGTAACACCTACTAACAGAATGATAGGTAGTAAGTATGTCAGAAATATAGTCCAAAAATGTAACATACGAAAAGTTCGGGACTCACAGGCTGAGAACGTGAAGCGATCAGAGAATGCAGATGATCATTCGGAGCAATTCAGAAAATTTACCAAATACCACCCAATAAATATAAAATGTTCACACTAATAAATTGTAACGCGCATAAAACGTTCACTCAATTACAAATGCAACAATAATTAAGTAGAAAATTATGTGTTAAAAACAAACTATAGTGCTTATGGTAATATAAGCGTGGTTTTAATTGAAGGTCGGAATATAGAGGCAACTCACATAATTATATTAAGTCAAAAGGTGTCCTCCGAATAGGCAGGTATGTGCAAATTTAGTGATACAAATTTTTATAAAATACTTAACAGTAAATTGAACTGAAGAATTATATCAGTTAGTGTTCATTATTTAATGCCAAAATATAAACGTGTAATGAAACCACATAACAAAGCGTAAATTCGTCAAATGAGACACTGATAAATATCTACATGTTATAACAAAATAAATATAATCAGTTTATAGTGTACCTCATTATTAGTAGATTATTTATTTATCCATTTTAGCGAAGTAGTTTGGTTGAGAAAAATAGTTATTTACTAAATTTTGGTTTATTGACCGATCCAAGGGTGTGAATAAATTTTGGGCCTATTTGAAATTGTTAAGATCAAAAACAAAAATTTTAAATGAAGTGTATTTTAGTGATGTAAAATAATATGAAGGTAAAGATATACCAAATGCTTATGCTGATTACTTCAGCTTGGTGCATACTAGCGTTGATTGAAATATTAATATTTCAATCAACGATACTAGTTAGTACTCCTGCTGAGTATGATATTGCTAAGATCATAAATCAGAGTAGCAACCGATATAATAATAACCCTTTCAATTTAGTAATAGGCAGTCATATACTATTAGCTTTTAGTGATTTAAGAAATAAGAAAAGTAGTGATCCGGTTGGAATACCAACATATGTATTCAAAGAACTAAAAGATATATTAGCTATACATTTTCAGTTTATTGCTAATTTGTCTCTGAGCGGGAATATTTTCCCCGATCGCTGGAAGGAAGTTAAAATAACTCCAGTTAATAAACCTGGCTCTGAGGCTGAAATTAAAAATTATTAATTGGTAGTTTGAGAATGTTATTTATAAAATTTTATTCGATAGTGTAAAAATGTGATAAGTCCTCTCGAGCATGGTTTTTCCCAGGCAGGAGTACCGAAACTAATCTGTTAGTCTTTTCAAGCTATGTAACTAAAATATTGGATAAGGGTGGCAGATTGGATATCATATATCTACACTGAAGGCCTTTGGATCATATATTTTTGATGAAACTGTATAAACTAGAAATTAGTACAGTCATTACTTTACTCATATTTAATAAACCGAAGTTTTAAAGTACGCTTTTTAAATCATGCTTCAAAAAGTATTACATCCTTATCTGGGGTTGGTGAAGGGGCTACCATGTTGTGTTATGTATGGTAATAATCTTCCTGAAATCTTTCAATCATTATGACATATCTACATTGCAACAAGATCTACATAAGTTATGTGCTTGGTGCAGCGAAAATAAATTGTGATTAAACGTCATGTCTATTTCAAGAAATAAAAGTAACTATAGGTACCCTGTTCAAGTGACCAGCCGTTGCACGTCATTATTCGTGTACCAATACTATAATTATAATTTACTAAGTAACTTTAATAAAATTTGCATTAAAGCCAAAATGTCATCGTAAGTACAGTTGGTATTAAAAGTCATTAATCGTGTAGGGTTAGCGACCATATTTTATCCTTTTCGCACACTTTGCAGTTCGTACTTACAACTTAAAACGTAGTGCGAATATAAACTCATAAAATATCTCGATGTTGTCACGTCAAGTTTTGTTTACTTTGTTAAATTCACCGGTACGCCCTTAAGCTATTTTTTTAAAAATTGCCTTACTAAAAACAGTACATATCAGTACTCTTATTTTGTTTATGTCTACATTAGTTGTTGTATTTTATTATTACATAGGTATACAGTATCTATTTGTTCCTAACCTAAAAATGTCAGTTTGACAACACGTACATTTGACAACGCTGATTACACGTCATTGATTTAGTAAGTTTTAAGCTATGACGTGCAACGGCTGGTGACTTGAACAGGGTATATGTTGTTCAGTGCCTATCATATGAACGGATCTCTGCTTCAATCCGTTCCAATAGGTGTCATTTTCACCAATAGTTTTTCTTTTTCTCACCATGTGGATATTATTATGACAAAGTCTTATTCTTATAAAATGTCTGGTTTTATCAACAGATACACAGGTGACTTCACTAATTGTAAAGCAATAGTAATGCTATACAATTCTTTAGTCAGAAGTAAATTAGAGAACTGCTCCAATCCTTTGTTACAGAAGAAATACCTACGGATACAGAAGCGACACTTACGGCGGTTTGTCATCTTAAAAGCAAGTATTTGAGCGGTACTGTTTATTGAAATATCCAATATGTAAAAGTAAAATACCTGCGATAATTCTACAACACTGCGTCGAATCAAAAAATGCTTCGAAATGGTTCCGAATAAAAAGTTAACGGTTTTAACAAATTTCACTCCACGACACCCAGGGGGTGACTTTAAAATCGTAAAAGAAAACCCCAATTTCTTTTGCATATTCATAAAAGGGTGGTAATTTTCGCGGCCCCAAGAATTGTCACTCTAAGCCCAAGAATTATTATTTTTTCCCCAAGAATTATTTTTTCGACCCCAGCTTTTTAATTATTTTAGTCCCAACATCTCTGATCCCAAGAATTATTATTATTACCTATATTAGACCCCAAAATTATTATTTTAACCCACAGAATCATTATTTTGACCCCAAGATTTTATTCATTTCACCCCAAGATTTTATTAATTTTACCCCAAGGTTTTGACATTTTTATCTAAGATTTCCATTTTCACACCAGCCTTAAGTTGTATGCCGAAGGTTTTAGAGACTTACTAAATAAAGTACCTACGCAAGGAGTTTGTAGGTACGAACTTCTAATCTATGTAGTCATTGTAAATTTTTTTTAGTTTGAAATACTATTTAGTATCATATTCCCGTTTTTGTATCAATTGAAAAAAAAAATATACTAAACCTACCTCTAATCTAAGCGCCTGAGTGGCAATACGTTTAGGGTGGCATTTTTTTTAGTTTCAAATGCTGTGTAGTATCATATTCCTGTTTTGTAACAATTGAAAAAAAATATACTAAACCTACCTCTAACCTAAGCCAGAGCCGTCTTTACACCATTTTGGGCCGCTGGGCAAAGAAATGGTGTTAGGCCCCTGGGCAGAGAAAGAGTGCCCCCCCCCCCGCCCATCAGCCACAGGCCACAGGCATTGCTATTTTATACGGGTTTTCCGAAACCCAACAACATATTCGCATGGGGCCCCTATGCTCGTGGGCCCTCGGGCAAATGTCTAATAGACCTATGCGTTAAGACGGCGTTGACCTAAGCGCCTGAGTGGCAATATACGTTTAGGGTGGCATTTTTTTTAGTTTCAAATACTTCTATAAAATATAAGTATGTAAATAAATAAAATCCTGGGGTAAAATAAAAAAAATCTTGGGGTGAAATGAATAAAACCTTGGAGTAAAATGAATAAAATCATGGGGTAAAATGAATAAAATCTTGGGACCAAAAGAATAATTATGTGGGCTAAATTAATAATTTTGGGGGCTAATATAATAATTCTTGGGAATAAAAATCTTGGGACAAAAATAATTAAAAAGCTAAGGTAAACAAAATAATTCTTGGGGTAAAAATAATAATTCTTGGGGTGAGAATGACCATTCCTAGGACGCACAAAATAATATCTCATTCATAAAAAACTATGAAGGTTTTATTTTGGAACTTGTTTTTCTTTTGCAACAGGTGGGGTACGTAGAATCCCATATTAGTAATTTTGGAGAACTATAAATAAGAATTGTACCTATATATACACTATACAGGGTGCGAGGAAATAAAAAGTGTTAAAGTTTACCTCCTAGAGCAGAATTATTTTAATGCAGTCAAATAATTTCTATTTTATTAAATTCTCCACACTTTTTTCATCAGATAGAATTTTGTCATTACAGTTTAATAGTGCTTCTTTGGTCTTTTAATGATGTTAAACAAACGTGTTGCTATTATAGAGCTTTTCCGTTAAGGGAAACGGCAATGTGAAATTGTTCGTTTGCTAAATGTGCCTCAGCGGGTTATACATATACAAAGCGACTAACAGTTTCAAAGAGCTTAGCCATGAAGGTGACCGTCTAAGTCGAGAAGAAAAGTCTCTCGCAAGATAAGTAGTAGCCAAAAAGTACAGCTCCTCACGAACAATAAGAAACGTCCTAACTCTATAGATTATGGTGTACGGTCGATTTTGGAAGTCAGGGCGTGTGCTAAGGCCCACAAGTATCTCTGCACAGTGAGTGGGATCGATTTTCGGCGGAGGAGCTGCGGCCCATAACAGAAATGGTCAAGAAACGTTTAGGGCTCTGTATTGACGCTAAGGGGCCACCCTCGGAACTTATTCACTTTTTACTGCAAAAATTGCGTTATTCTTCTCATTATATTTCTTTTGTTCAATAAATTTACATGTGTAATATGTTATGTAATGAATAGCGTCACTGGTTTTTTAGGTTCGCTTCACCCTTGTGTTACTGTCTACTGCGGCGTTTTTACTTGGTATAATGTGTTATGTACTTCAACATCATATTACACAAAGGAGGGCGTATATCAAATTTTAATTTATTGTGCTAATGAGCTTATTTATCTATCAACTCTCCACACTTTTCTTTAAATAATCCGCTTCAATATTCGGTAAAGTATGGTCATTTAATCTACGCTTCGTCATGTTTGCACGTAACTAGTTTTTAACTTGTCGCAAACAAGAAAATTATCTTATTCTAGAACAATTTTTAGTTGGAACGCACTCACACTAATCGCAAAATCTACATTTTAGTAAACTGTTTGTCGACGTCCAGCTCGTACCATTTTAGTAAGGTAAGAGCACTTATCGTTCCTGAAATAGAAACATTCGTCATTTACGTCAAAAGGATAATTCATCTGCAAGACTTTCGCTTTTCTTCGACTTAAACGAGCTTAATTTAGTCAGATTAGCAATAAAATGAAATTTGTTATGAAGTCCCTCTGTTTCTTTCGTTCTCCGACCAAAGTGTTAATTATCATAAAAAAATGTTCCTTGTACCTACCTACGCTATAAGAACAGGTAATTCCTCTCTCATTTTTTATGTTAAACCATAGAGAATAAAATATATTATTGTTCTATGGTTAAACACAACTCAACGCGTTTCGACACTATTCCCCGTTTTCCTTTTCACCATACAAATTAAGTAATGCTTAAACTTAGGCAGAACTTAAATACCATAGCAACCATCGTCTCAATAATCGTTGCCATGGCAATTTTAAGTTCTGCCTAACTTTAAGCATTACTTAATTTGTATGGTGAAAACGGGCATATGTGTCATTGTCGATAGTATCTGTTAAGAATGATACCGCTTATCGCAAGTTACGTTTGTCTCTTGCACGTCGTAGGACGTATTCATAGTTAACAAAACGATGTATGGTATGTCGGCACCGTTGAATTTCGTTCAAACTGACTTTCCAAGTGATTATTGCAAATAATAATCCAAGCGATAAAGAGTTGATAGTGTAGCTTTTGCAAATTGGCGTCTAATTTGAAACTCTTGATAATGCGTGGTAACGAATTTTGTGGTTATTATGTGTATAATTAATCTTATCTATAAAATCAATCGTTTGTTTATTTCATTTTCGTTACAAACCTCTCATGTAACGCTATTCTGTTCTCGTAAATTTTTTTAAATTTGATAAGTATTCATTGCAATTGCATCTTTTCACCATCTAAGGTATGTTCGCACACATTAATTAGTTTAAAAATTTTGCAAAATATTTCCCTTATTACATTTTGTTAAAATCTGTTCCTTTTGGGACTATGACTACTATCGGAGTAAAAATACATGGCCTCTGACTTTAGAAGCTTGTATCTCAGTAATTAGCAATCATAATTTAATGAAATAAAGTGCATTTAAAAGATCATTTATTCCTACAAAAAGGTGTACAGTTTTAGATTTTTGCAACAGATCGTTAATTTTCTGTATTAATGTATGTGCGAAAAGCGCTAATTATGACTTAAATCGCAAAAGCGCTCGGCTAAAAATAAATTACGGCTATATTATTGAAACTGAGTGGTAGATACTTATATATTTGACAAGTGTATACTTTATTGTCGGTGTGAGATGCTTTTGAGGCCAATTGGTTTATTAGTCTTAAAACTATAATGAAAAAAAAAGACATCTTGTGTAACTCAGTACCGCAACATTCAATATTAATAATATTGACAGTAACATAACAAGGTTAAAGCAATTATATTGAGGTCTAACACGATTCACAAAAATAATGCCATGTATAAATGTTTTGTATAAAAGAAATTTGGAAAAAAAGATGGATGCATGGGCCCGCGCGGCGAAGTGCAGTACGGGGTGGAAGATGGTGTCGTACACTATTGCTATGAAGCGCATGGTTTTGTACAATGCTAAAGAATAATCACATTGTTGTGGTTTGCCGCTCACGATTTACGATGTGGTAGATTACCTCTCGCGGAAATATGTGCGTCTTTCTTTCGCGATAATTATAACATTTACTTTGAATTACAAGAAAACAAATTTTGTTTTCAATAAAGAAATAATGCAGCTCGATTTGAGTAATACAAATTTACCATTTAAAACAAGAATTTTTTCTTTAGTTACCGTATATTGCAAAATAGCACATTTTCGGTTAGGGCTTATAAAACCAGTTAAGTATATGAATAATCAATATTTATTGGCTGTCGACTTTTCAGAAGTATGTGTGCTACAACATTTGTAAACTTGGTAACAATTTATAAAACAATAACAATTTTATGATAATTTAAAACTGACCGTCAGCCAGGAAAATACTAAATACAGCGTTTTTATTGCTGTTAATTCAAATAAAAGTTAAACAACTGATTCTACCAATTTGATTTTTACACATGTTAAACATATATAAATGACTAATGTACTGCCCCAAAATGAAGAAATTTCACCGCTCCGTTTTTCCATATGACCACTTAAAGTCAGAGGCCTTGCATTTTTACTCCGATAGTAATGATAAGAAGCAAACATATCGATGTATATACATCATACAGTACATTTAAAAAAATCAAATGGTTGCTGATGCTTTAAAGAAAGCTGTTGTGCTTGTCAAATGGCACTAAGGTGCATCGAATATTAAATAGTGTGTTACATTAGTTTTCGATTTAATTATTATGAAATGAATGGGGATGTTGAGATAAGCACACGATCGACATAACAGCCCCAATTAATTAATAATGTGGTAAAAGATTACGGCAAAAAAACAACAAATCAATACCTAATCTTTAGAATAAACTTGATTTACAGATAAGAAAATGTGTTTATTTAAAAACCAGTGTCATCCTGTAGAGTAATAAAGATTATTATTATTAGATTATTATTATTAACGACAAACATTGGCTTTCAACAGTATAACAACATGGTTTTCCATTCGAATCAACTTTTCGCTGATTAGAACCGAATGCATTGTATAGGTATGCCTTTTGAAATTGGCTACCTGCCTTATACTATACCAATAGCCTGTTTTCCATTCGCTATTTGTTATTTAGATTACTTGGCTCAGTTTCTATTTATTTCTGAACTTGAACTACCTGTATGAAGTTCATCAGATGGGATTAAATCAAGTACTTTATGTAGATATAAATCCTTTCCCCATACAAAGTAACTTAGCTTTAATATCTACTAATAATAAAATTTCTATAATGAATAACTATACCTACTGCTAAACTGCCTTTCAGAAATATGGTTGAAGTTCGTCTTGGACAAAGCATGAACGACGAGAAGGTCAAATCACCTTTAATAAGAGGTTTACTTAAGGTGTGGAATGGAATTACGGTCGAACCAATTATCGTACTCTTTACATTACCGTTTTATATGTCAAGTCTTGCAATCCAGAACTTGAGCTTAGAAAAGGCTTGTAGAGTCAATCTTAATTTAAGTACATCTATATGCGATGCTATTGCGCAACGTAACCAATCAGGATTCAATGAAACTGACGAAATTATGGCTCAAAAAATTGTCGCCGCTGCATCTGTTTGGAAGAACGTCATCGCTGGCGTCTTTCCAGCTGTGTTGTTACCATTATTTGGATCTTGGAGTGACCGTAATCAAATTAGAAGTGTTTTAGTTATAATGCCTATTATAGGCGAAATAGTCACAAATATCGGTTTCATATTATGCACCTTCTTTTTTCATGAATTGCCAATGGAAGTGAATACTGTAATTGAAGTTCTTCCCACCGCAGTTACGGGAGGATTTAATATGGTGTCTCTCGGTATATTTATTTATATTTCAACTACTAGTAGCCCTGACGATAGGATATTTAGAATGGGAATTGTTCAAACTTTATTTAATATATGTGTAACAGTTGGAAATGCAATAAGTGGGGTGATGTACGCATTAATTGGATTTTATGGAGTATTTTCGTTGTCTTTAGTCATGTACGCTCTAGGTGCATTGTATGGATATTATGTAACAGAGGATGGTGTAAGTGATGATAAGTCCTTAACTAAATGGGAACTAGTTAAAGATATTGCGAATGTTAAAAAGGCAGTCTCTAGTTTTAAGTTTATAAAGAATCCGGCGAGCAATGTTGAATCACGGCAAATTTGCGCAGTAATGTTTTCAGAAGTTTTAATAATCGGACCACAAGTAGGTAAGATATCACTCTCGTTGGTTCAGATGACTTGAACGGTGAAAAAGCATAATAAAATGCAACAGTATACCGATCAGTTGTCTTTATTGCCCGTGTTTCATTGGTGTTTATTAAAACTATTACATTGTAGGACAAACGGCTGTGATGTATTTGTACACAAGGCTACTGTTTAATTGGAATGAAATTGATTTCAGTATATTTAACGGTTATTTCTCGGTAGCACATTTAGTCGGTAAGTATATTTACATTAGATCACTTACAGGGTGATACTATTACCTCAAATCACGGTATAAGATTAAAAGGTAGTGCGACCGCAGCCACACAAGGCGGCGACGAAGTGTGGTACAGTTTTTATCAGCATCGTAACGAGTTTTACAACCGGGTACAAAACATTTTGTGACAATTATGATTGCTCATTAATAATAAACACAACCTTGATCGTAACTAACAACTTGACGCTGCAGTTTATTATACAATTTCAATGAAAGAAACGAGTCATTTTCTGTTATTCGGCCTCCTTTTAGCTATCTCACTCGCACACGGACTACCACCATTGACTATCTCAATCAACGCTACCACAAAACAGAGCCAGTTTCTGAAGCAGATATGAGCAGCCGTTGAATTACCTTCTTATCTTATACCGTGCCTCAATAATGTTGAAAATGATTTTTCATGAAATATTTTGTTTATCTTGAACTCCCTCTAGGAGACGTGCTGCTGTGCTCTGTGACTGCTTATTTGTTTAATATAGCGCGTTGAAAAGTTTACTTCCCTTGGAATTATTTTACCCCTACTAAATTAAATAAATTTAAAACGAAACGAAAATTTTGCAAAGTGAAAATGTGTTACATGTATTTCAAAACTATTATTTTGCAGCAGAAATGAAAGAATTATAAACTTTTCAAGTAAATCAAGAAAATTAATACCTACATAATTTTGATGTTTTTTTTTTCATTTTATTAAAAAAGTACAATAAGAAGTATTATATGGAATATTTGTTCCACTCACTCTTAACAACAAAAAACACATAATTATTTTCCTAACAGTATTGGTTCATATTATCAGAGCTAACGGAGACTATTTCGTTTGCAATACGAGCTCAGGTCACTTATACACGAAATTACACAAAAACATAATTAGAGATAGGACATTACACACTATCATTTAAGACAATGTTCGCAAATACCTATACAATGCATCACATCAGCGTGTATGTACTGTACGTACACGTCTAGCACAATCAGAGTAGAAACACAGACACAGACATACATCAAAGGGAAACACAACCCTTCCACATATAGTGCACCCTATAACAAATAAGCACTTGCACTTGAAAACACACAAGCTATACGTATATTGAGATAGGACACTACTCATACATAAAACTGTACACAACAATAGACCATATAGGTATTCAATTATACACCAAACAGCTTAGCCAACGCTGCAAATAGGTTGATGAACTTAAAGCGCGAAAAAAAATTCTGGCATGTATTGCCACGAGACTTCCCTCGTACCAAAAAACTGGAACTTTTTCATTAAAAAAATGAGTGCCGCCATTTTATTTTATACCGAAAGTGACGTCATCAAAGGTAATATCAGCATTTTCGTCCT
Organism: Pyrocoelia pectoralis; assembly: GCA_036250285.1. NCBI lineage: Eukaryota > Metazoa > Arthropoda > Insecta > Coleoptera > Lampyridae > Pyrocoelia > Pyrocoelia pectoralis. The sequence continues at coordinate 63,053,664 of CM070075.1, read as the reverse complement.
TGGCCCGAATGCAATACATTGGCGAAAACCCCATTTCGATATAATAAGTTTAATAGTTTCTGAGTGTCGAGCGTTGCAGTCATTTTTAACAATTATTTTTTGTACACTTTTTTCAAAAAACAAGTATAGTACAATATAATTGCTGAATTCAGAAAAAAATAATCTTTTAAACTACATAAAAAACTGAAACTTTATCTTATAAAAAAAATGAGTGCCGCCATTTTAGCTTATACCGGGCCATCAAAGGTAATATCAGCATTTTCGTCCTTGGCCAAGACCACCTACTAAAGGAGGCCTTGCCTTGGCTCGAACGCAATCGATTGGCGACAACCGCATTTCGATAACTTAATAGTTTCTGAGTTTAGAGCGTTGCAAAGAAATGTGTACGGACAGACTATAGACTACAGACGACGGTCGGAAATTTTTTTTTAATTTTTTGAATCTACGTATTCAGAATCGCAAATATATGTAAAAATTTGCATAGGTTAATTTTTTTGGAACACTAACACATACTTCCCTTTTACTTCGTACTCGGGAAGTAAAAGGTACAAAAATCAACATGCCACATAGTTACAAACTTTCTAAACCACAAGGGATTCAAGGGAATCACTCAGAATCACATTACAACACGTTCAACTAACACCGCTGAAACACAATCTTTTCTTCATAAACACAAACTACGTTGCACACACAAAATAATGTTATAAGCACATTGCAAACACACAGCACTTCAATAAACACACCCAATCGCAAACTCAAAAAAGATTCACAACACATTACCCGAGTTAAAAAACAGACACTTACATAATAAATATAATGATATTACTGACATAACTAACATATCATTGGGTTTTTTATTTATTTTTTCAAAAAAATCAAGTTTTACCATAACAGTATTAAAATTAAGGCTAAGCCTTCCAAGGTATAATGACCGTGCGGAAGGTGGGCGCCGGCTACTATCCAAAATAAAATAATGTTTCTTAGATTTTTAAAAATACTTAACAGTAACTAAAGATGAAAAGAAGAACTAATATAAACAAAAATAGAGAGAAAAAAAGCTTATTGTTTACTAAAACCTGTCTGTCCAAAATATTGAATATATGTGGTGATTGGAGTTGGAAAAATTATTTTATCAAAACTTTGTTTGTTAGTATATTAGTAGCCGCCACTCTGACTAACTTACCGAAGGGGCATAAAAGACACAAGACCACCTATTTAAGCTCAAACTTCTTTATAATTCAAAATTTTTAAATTCAAAAATATTTTTGTATGCATATAAAACATACATATACAGGGTGTTTCAGACCATCCGTACCGGCCAAATATCTCGCGAAATACAAAACGCATTGAAAAAAGAAAAAATACGTCTAAAAATTTTTTTAAGACTCTATTGTTTGATAGTAATAGGATGTCTCCACTCCCACCCCCGGGGGGTGGAGAGGGGGTAACTTCGTAATCTTAAATAGCACCCCCCAGTTTATTATGCAGATTTGAATTCTGCGTTAAAAAATAGGAACTTTTTGTTTGAAACATTTTTTGAAGTTCGTGGCAGATGGCGCTATGATCGCCGAAAGAAGTTTTCCGATTACCTATGCAAAATTTGTTGTAAGTTTCGTTCAGTGACAATCAAAAATCTTAATGCTTTGTAAAAGGGAAGAGGGGGAGCTTTATTAACCCCCCCTCCCCCAATTCACCCCTAATTTTAGATTTAAACGTATCTCGAATGTCAATGTGTTCTTTACTAGTGAAATCAAAGTATTTCAAATTTTTTTCTATTTTCCATCAAAGACAAAAAAAATTTACAAAATTTAGCTTCTTCAATCGTGGTATTGAACAGTTAAATCTAAAATGGTTGCGTTTTCCCATCCTAGGTTATGGGCTGTAGGGGTGAAGTGGCGGTGTGGGGAAGGGGGAGGGGTTAATAAAGCTCCCGCTCTTCACTTTTGCAAAGCATTACCATTTTTTATTGTCACTTAACAAAACTGACATCAAATTAGCATAGGTAAACGGAAAAACTTCTTTCGGCGATCATAGCGCCATCTGCCACGAACTTCAAAAAATGTTTCAAACAAAAAGTTCCTATTTGTTAACGCAGAATTCAAATCTGCATAATAAACTGGGGGGTGCTATTTAAGATTACGAAGTTACCCCCCTCTCCACCCCCCGGGGGTGGGAGTGGGGACATCCTATTACTATCAAACAATAGAGTCTTAAAAAATTGTTTAGACGTATTTTTTCTTTTTCCAATGCGTTTTGTATTTCGCGAGATATTTGGCCGGTACGGGTGGTCTGAAACACCCTGTATAGGCAGCGCGAATACAGACAAAGGTTATTTGAAAATATATTTCTATCAAACCTTGTATCGGATACTTTAAGCTGCACGGTAACTTTAAGTAACGAATTTATTTATTCCAGTTTCTATTACCATATGCATATCTTTTTTAAATGCAGAATTTAGACAGATTTCTGACATTAACTAATAAAGAACAGTGGTTTTGTGAATATTTCAAATGAACAAGAATGCGGACGAACCCTTTGAAGTTGGAAGTGAATTCAATACCTGTTCAAAGAGAACATTTATTTTATTTTAGTACCTAGGCATACAAAATCTATAGTAGTTAGTGACGTATACAAGGTTGTCTTTGAAATTCATATTCGGTAAATTACAGTTCACGTTTTTTTAGGAAATTTTGGTGCTATCCTTGTATTTTCAAAATGGTTGAAATTTGACGACGCAATGTTAGGCGTTATATCAAGTGTAAGCAAAGTTGGTGGGGGAATTGCGTATACTTTGGCAATGACAACCTTATCATTCTATTTATGTAAGTGATACAGAAGAAAATGCTGACGATATGTTACTACAGATTTTAGGTACACTTCTTGACGCGGTTAATGGTGCAGCAACCGTAGCAACACGGGCTATAGCTTCAAAGCTTGTCGGTGAAGATGATTTAGGTAAGACTATTTTAATGTTCTTTGGCTTGAAAGTATTTTTTCCTACAGCTTTTTAATAACGTAATGTAATGTGTATATAATTTGAGACACATTTGTTCTCTGTCTTAAGGTAAAGTCATCTCGTTATTTGGAATTGTCGGATCTCTGGCTGGGTTAATATATGGACCTACGTACAGCGCTCTCTATGAAGCCACAATTGATGTATTTCCTGCGGCAATCTATGTGTTGGGAGTTGGCCTTTCTCTACCGGCTGTAGCAATATTCGTGTAAGCTACACTAATTTAAGAAATAGAAAAATTTTATTCTACTTTATTTAAGTTGGCTGTATATAAGAAGAGATGTTCGCCTTTCAAAAGAAGTATAAGGACCTCGATATAGCAGTACATTTACTGTAGACAAGTCAATTTGGTCATTGCATTCTACTTATCACATTTACGTTTTAACCTGTACCTGAAGTTAATTAAACGTACATACGTAGGTAATGAACAAACATGGAATATAATAAGATAAAGACGACTTTCGGGGTAGGACCTTGTTAATGTTGAAAAAGTCGCATACCTACCATTCAAAGTGGGATGAATGAATGGTAGGTATGATTAATAAGGAAGAAAAGGTTACCATATACGTTTTACCGTGTCTTACCTTTGGGGGCGTTTAATCCGATAGACGACATTTAAGATGGTATGGAAGACCATAGTTGTTTTATTTTATTTGTATTTTATTCTGTCCTGATGAATCCCCTCACGAAAGTGGGCGAAACGTTGACTTTTTCAACATTGACAAGGTCCTACCTCGGAAGTCCTCTATCTTACTGACTCTGGCCGTGGAAGCCTCCGATCTGACATTGAATTTAATTAGGAAAATTTTAGGAATTTTATTTTATTTACTGATTATGTTACCTGTATACAATAAAATTATTTCTAATTCCAATTATAGCCCACTCAACGTCCAAATTTACAGCTACAATTGAAAAACGATATTAAGAAAATGAGTTTCATTCACAGTTTACGGGTTAGTTTGCTGGGGAACTTTTTTCTTGAATCTGATGAAATTTTACTTGTATAGTATGTTTGGATATTAATCTGGGATTGTAGTATTTTGCTATTGGTTAACTTTAATTTACAGGTAAATTCAGAAAAAGACTCGAAGCCTCCCTTTATATCATTTAATCTCCAATATTAAGTTACGTAGTAAAAAAGTGTGATGATAGACGATGAGATGAGATGACGTTTTTATGTTTTTTAGATAAGGCGCCGAAGCACCTGACACGTGAGCCAATGCAAAACTCACAAATTGAAAATTTGAGAAAGGAATACCAGGGTTTACTTAAAAACCATCTGGGACCATTACATCCTTGGGATTGTGGCGATCATCATACAGATGTTAAAAACATGAGCCAATGCAAAACTCACAGATTAAAATTTTTGAAAAAGGAATACCAGGGTTTATTTAAAAACCATCTGGGACCATTACATCCTTGGGAAAGTGGCGATCATCAAACAAATGTTAAAACGTGAAGCGAAATAATGGAAATTGAAAGGTTTTAAAGTTAAAAATTATAGATAATTATAAATAAGCGCTACATGTTTCGAAGCCATACTGGCTTCATTTTCCAGCGGGTAAGAGAAAATTTAAGCTAAAACAATAAACAACTATTAGCAAACAATGAGGTACTTAACCTAACACTCACCTTAAGGGGAAATTTTGAACAATATTACAAATTGAAGTATTTAAACGGTCAAAGACCAACTAAGAACATCCCCTGAACATCAGGAATAAGATATAGGGCCTGAAGGGCCGCTGATTAACACAGATTAAAAAGTTTAAATATTAAACATAATTACAACCACCATCAAATTATATGATGGAAAAGATAGGACAAAATGTAAAGCATCTAGATAGCGCTTAACGTTAACAAATTTTAGCAAACTAACCTTGAGTAACACGTAATACATCAAATAAATATACAGAGTAAACAGTAAGAAACTACATGATAAAGCAGACAAGGGCAAACTAGTGAATGAAACTGAGGCTAATATAATCGTTTTGAAAATCCGTGATTTCATTTAGCAATTCCGGTTGATTTTTGTGTTTGACAATTTCAAAAGTTTCGAGGGTGTTCATAAGATGGCCTTTCTTACAATTGTGAAGGATTTTATAATCGGAATTTGGATTAAAGTTATGATGACCCATCTTAAGGATATGGTCGGCAAAGGTGGATTTATGATCGAGGTTGTTAGAACCGATGGAAAGGAAATGCTCTTTGAATCTAGTAGAAAAGGAACGACCCGTTTGGCCTATGTAAATGGAATTACAAGATTGACAATTTAATTTATAGATGCCTGATTTATCGAGCTTGTGAATAGGATCCTTATTCCTGACCAAGGAGGTGTGTAAGGTATTGGAATTCGAAAAGGAAATGGTAATGTTAAATTTGGTAAAAATGTTTCTGATGTTGTACGAGAGGTCCGGATAAAAGGTTAAAGAACGATAGCAAGGGTTTTTAGGTTCTAGGGGGGCCGGAGTTAGGAGGGTGGGGTTGAGGGAACGTTTGATTCTATAACACATTTTTGTAATGAAGAAAACGGGGTAGCCATTATTTATACCTATCTGTTTGATAATATTGTATTCTTCAGTAAACAGATGAGGGGGCATGGGAATAGACAACATCCTCCTCAGGAGGCAATTAAGACCCGCGCTGTTATGAGAGATGGGGTGAGAAGAATCGTAAGGGATAAGGTTATCCGTGGTGGTAGGTTTTCTGTAGATACTGAATTGAATGTTTTGATGTTGTTTGTGAAGCATTATGTCTAAGAACGGTAATTTATTGGAAACTTCGCATTCAATCGTGAATTTTATGTGGGGGTGGATTGGTTAATAAAGGAGAGGAACGAGTTGATATCTTCATGATTAGCAGTGTGTATGCAAATAATGTCATCCATGTATCTGCCCCAGTAAATAATAAAATCTTTAAAAAATTTGGAAGTAGTGATAAAGTTGATCTCAAGGTTATTCATGAAAATATCAGCCAAGATTGGGGAAAGGTTTGAACCCATAGCTAAACCATCTTTTTGGGCATAATAGTTATTATCAAATTTAAAAAAATTTTGACGGGAACACAAGTGAAGGAGTGAGATGATATATTCGATGCAGGAGTCCGGTAAGTTTGTCTTCCGGAGGTGTTGATTGACCAAAGTTATGCATTCTGATGACGGTATGCTGGGAAAGAGATTCGTGACATCGAATGACACCATAGAAAATTTTGGGGGTAGATTTAGGGATGATATTTGTTTGGTAAGTTCAATGGAGTTTTGAATGGAAAAATTGGGGTGGATTTTAATCGATTTTTCCTTTTTTACTTTTTTATTACGTAACTTAATATTGGAGATTAAATGATATAAAGGGAGGCTTCGAGTCTTTTTCTGAATTTACCTGTTCTTGCTCCCTTATTTTGAGTCCCGAACCACTACTTCATGATGTTTAACTTTAATTTATTTACTAGTCTTTCATAGATACCTTTTAACGCACTAATATCCTCAACATGCTCGTTTCGTCCGATGTCCGCGGTAATTCTTCCGTAATTGTCTCCACTAATACGGCGTGTTTTTCCGATTAAAACCGGTAATTTTGTCGTTTGAGAAATTTAAATAGTATCTAGGTATTGAATTTTGGATCACAAAGCTTGCGGTTGTCATTAATATAATATTTATAATATTTACAGTCATGGAAATTTAACATTTCCAACAGTAATGAAACCTAGGTATTGATAGATTACATTGTCTTCAAAGATAATATTGCCGATTTCGGTTGTTTCCTATTTTTTTCTTTTTTTTGTTAGACCTTGCCCATCGACTTCTAAGGTCATTAGCGCTTGCATCTTCCTTATATTCTGTTGAATACCCCAATGTTCTTTAGAATCAGAACTAAAAACTACGTTCAAATATGCAATTACATCCTGCTAGTAAAAAATGTTTTTTTACAACTTTTTCTCCGGTAGGTAGTAATTTGAGAAAAAGTTGTAAAAAAGCATTTTTTACTAGCAGGATGTAATTGCATATTTGAACGTAGTTTTTAGTTCTGATTAACTTTTTTTAATAACAATTTTCGATATTGTCAAAAATAAAGGTACTTTACTCTTGAGCAAAATTCATATTTTTTGACAAACCGCGTACACGACTGAAAACATTTAATATCTAATGATTGTATTTTAGATTTTAGAACATGCAGAGCTTTTTATAAAGAATAACTTTTTTTCGTAAAATTAATAATAAAAAAGTTTCCCATATGTTGCCAACTTAACTAGACACACTGTATACATAGGTATGTACTTGTATTTTTGTGTCATTTATTGAATATTATTGTGTTATGTAAACTCCCATCCTTACAAGGTAAAAGTTAAACCCCCTTTATTGTTTCACTCCTGTGAAGATTTGTTTGTTTATAAATATTTTATTGTGTTAAACGTTATATTTGGTTCATTATAACCACCACTGCCATTACTTCAGTGTCTTTCTTTACCGAATGCCCACATTCTCTTTCAGAAATCATATCTCTGTTACTACAAGCTGCTAAGCTCTTCGTAGTTCTGATTACCAGCTTGAACTTCCTAAAGAACTATCGTGGCGCCCTAAAATTTACTTAACTATATTTGCTAACCTAACTTGCAGTACGGCAGAATGTACAGTCACAATCCAGGCAGGTATTGGCAGTTAAGCAACTCGCGCTCTGGTCAGTACTTGGATGGGTGACCGGTTCATTCTGTGGCTCGGTGTGTCCGGCAGGGGGTAGTACAAAGGGCCCGAATGTGGCCTACGTACGCGTGGACTTAGGTCCCATCCCCCATTCTAATTTACATTTTTAACCTAACTTGTTAAATTTAAATTCCCTATTCATAACTCCCACGCCTATTAGATTGCCCCTTATAACTGAGCTTACCGAGTCATTGCATTTTTCCTGATTGCGGTACCAATCATTTGTTGCCGTAACACCATTGTGCAATGAAGGATCAGAGAGTACCTACCTATACACCCTTTGGTTGAACTATAAAATGAATTGATATGAAATTCCAATTCCAAAAATTCAATTTGTTATGTTTGAATGCTGGGTATATTTCGAATGGTTGTAGGGCAAATCGCCCCATGACACATCGCCCCCGGACTTTTCGCCCCGTCATTTCGCCCCACGGACCGTTCGCCCCCGGACATTTCTCCCCCCGGACAGTTCGCCCGCGGACATTTCGCCACCTGACACTTCGCCTCCAAGATATATCGCCCCCATACACTTCGCCTCCCAGGACATATCGCCCCCGACAATTTCGCCCCCAAAACATATCGCCCTTACATCGCCTTCATCCGTTATACATATACAGTGTGTCCACATTTCGATGCTCACCATTTGTAGAGCTATTAGAAGAAGTAGAGCAGCGGTTAAATACTTAGGGAATGTTTTTCAGGGTTTAATACCCGTGACATTCAAATTCTCCATAATTTTCGTAGATTTTCAAAAACACAGTTCTGGTTTCTGTATTTCACAGTGTTACTTAGCACTTGCATACCTTTAAGCTTACATTTCTCATGTGCTATTAAAGATAAATACATGTTTTTGTTAATATCTCTATCTCTCCCATAAATAAATATTTTTCAGCCATGTTATACATTTTTGAAAATCTCTTTTCAAAGGCAATTAACTAATAAAAATTCTATAACATCTGCCGTATGAAAACCATTGCTGGCACACATCACTGAAAAACGGTGGTTTTCTGATTACATCAAAAAGTTTGTCTTGAAAATGTTTTCGAACATTGTAAAAGTTTAGAAGAGGTCAGATAAATAAATATTTTTCAGCCATGTTATACATTTTTGAAAATCTCTTTTCAAAGGCAATTAACTAATAAAAATTCTATAACATCTGCCGTATGAAAACCATTGCTGGCACACATCACTGAAAAACGGTGGTTTTCTGATTACATCAAAAAGTTTGTCTTGAAAATGTTTTCGAACATTGTAAAAGTTTAGAAGAGGTGAGATTAGAAGCTGTGGAGTTATTGAAGAAAATTGGAATCAGGAAATTTTGTTTTTTTAAAAATTATTTGAAAATCTAAAGACATTGAAGAGAGTTAGAAATGAGATTTATCGCGAAAATTGAATTCTAAAAACCATTCCCTATTTAACCGCTGCTCTACCTCTTCTAATAACCGAGATACCGATGGTGAGCGTCGAAATTTGGACCACTTTATAAGCTAATAAACAATGGATAATGGAATATTGGGACGATGTTTCGGGGGCGAAATATATAAAGGCGAAATGTCTTGGGGGCGATATGTTTCGGGGGCGAAATGTTCGGAGGCGAAATGTCTTGGGGGCGAAATATCTTGGGGGCGATATATCAGGGGGCGAAATGTCTTGGGGGCGATATGTCCGAGGGCGAAATGTCCGGGGCGAAGTGTCCGAGGGCGAAGTGCCGGGGCGAATTGACCGCACATGAATATTCACAGTGTTTTAAAAATAAATTTGATTTACTTTTAGCGCCCCTCAAAATTATATACCAGTTGTGTCTAATTGATGATGTCAATAACGTTTTAATGATGCACACATGGTGACAGAACCGTCATTATTGTAAATAGTGCAAATAATGAATTTGGTGGTGCAATAAATGACGTAGCTACGACAAGCGTAAAAATTCCACGCTAATTAAGAATTAGTTCGGTAGTTCAGAAAATTGCTTGTAGATGGTTATTGAGCGTTTTCGCCATTCGTAAATCGAAATCGAGTAGGATTTTAGAGTTTAGTGAGAAAATCAAATTTCTGAATAATTTCACTAAAATGTAGGGGTAGTATGTAACTATTGAAAAACAGTGCAAACTTTCCATTAATATGATTAGTTAGGTATATCCTTGTTTCCGTTGATGTTGACATTTATTGAATTAAACAGTTATCCTTTATTAGATTGTGTTTGTGTGTAGCAATAAGAAACTTCTAACGGATATATCACCAAGAAAGTTCTGAAATTACACCTGAAGGCATAATACAATGGACATTCAAGGGTGTTACATAAAATTCACTTTTCTTTAGTAGGTAATAGTTTTACCCGTCGTTGCAACACACTGAGTTTTTCATTCATATAAATAGATAATATTACTATAAATTTACATTGTGAGGACGCTTTTAATGTTAGAAATGTTAGACACTGAGGGCCATCCACTGTATCCCGAAGATAACGGTACAAACCGTGTACCTATGTAAAATAAGATACGAAACTTTCTGGTATCTTGAACTCTCCTAATATTATTTCTTTGATCTTTGGCCGAAATTTATTTTTTCAATATCCTTTAATATTCTGCCTCGTGGACTAAAATGTAGTTAGTTAACTATTGAAGTTGATTCTCGGTGTAAACATTGCATCTAAATGTGGCGCTTATTTAATATACTGCTTGTATCGCTCGCCAGGAAGCAGCGTCATCAATTTTTTAAATTACTTTGAAAATTTCTTAAATAACGTGATGTATAAAAATAATTGCCTTATTCTAACGGGAGATTTTAATATACTTAAATGTGGATTCAAAATATTATTATCCAAATAAATTAAATACTATTATAAACGGCTGTGGATTATTTCAAATAAGTAATACCGCTACAAGAATAACAAACACGAACTCAACAACAATTGATCTAATTATAACAAATAATAAAAGTATTTTGTGCAATAAAATATCCGAGTTTTCTATTTCTGACCACAATTGCCTGCAAATTACACTTCAAGTTCCTATGATGGAAAAAATTGTGTTGAAAAAAACAAAAAGGGATTTTACACACTTTAAGGAAACAGATTTCCAGTTATCACTGCTAGATAAAAATTGGGAAAGAAATTTAGGTACCAACTCCATGGCTATCAAACTCAGTACTGAGATTTAGTGGAAAGTTTGAATTTATTTGCTCCATTGAAATCATTTACAGTGCCTCTGAAGTGGGTAACAAAAAAGTGGTGGAATAATCAAATAAGAAATGAACTTAAATTAAGGGATTCAATGCATAGGACGGCTAAATTAAGCAAAACGACTTATGACTATGAAAAATACAAGATTCAAAGGAATAAGGTGGTATCCTTAGTGAACTCTACAAAAAAACTATATTATAGTATCTAATACAATTGATAAAAATTTTAAAAATCCGAAAGCTATGTGGAAAAGTTTAAAGTCATTGATAAAATAAAATTGAGACACCTCATTTGATTTGATTCATTTTGAAGATGGAGAAACAACTGATATCCAAGAAATGGCTGAAAAGCTTAACAATTATTTTATTGAGAGTGTGGATAAGATTATCGAATCTATAAATAAAGCGAACTTAAATACCCAAAAACTTTTAGATGAAATTGAAGAATCCCATGACGTATTAAAGTCCTTTAAAACTCTGTCATTTTGTGAACTAAAACAAATAGTTGCAAAATTGAGGAACAAAAATTCCAGTACAAATGGAATACTAAAATATGCAAATTTTCATATGAGGTAATAGGAGGTCGTTATCTCGATTTGGTCAATGAGTCTTTGCGGAAAGGTAATTTCACAACCTCGTGGAAGCTACGAAAAGTAAGTAGATCCATAAAATCTACTGATTTTCGGCCTATAAATATACTTCCCGAGGAAGAAAAAATTTTAGAAGTATGTGTAAAAGAACAATTTGTAACGTATTTAGAACAAAATCAAGTTTTAACATATATGCAGGCCGGATTTCGAAGAAATAATTCATGTGAAACCGCATTGCAAAACATATTATACGAGTGGAAAGATGCTTTTGGTAAAAAAATGTTTGTTGGTGCTGTATTCCTAGACTTTAAACGTGCATTTCAAACTGTAGACAGAATGTTATTATTAAAAGAAGTTAGAAAAAATTGGAATTAAAGAAAATGAGCTAAACTGGTTTTCCGACTACATAAATGATAGGTATGTACCAAATTACAAAAGTTTACGATTGTTATTAAAAAAAATTAAAAACTAATTTCGGTTGCCACGGTTAATGATCCTCAGGAGTGGGAATTTCGTAACGAAGCAGGTTCCTAGGGCATTAAATAAAAAAAATAATAATAAAAAAAAATGTTCCCCGGCTAGGGATATAGATATCAATCGAGAGGAAAGATAAGAACGATTGAAATGAAAAAACCGTTTAATGGCGAGCTGTAGAGAACAACAGAAAGGAAAAAAAAATAAACATACGGCAATCTAACTATTTAGGACTCCACTCGACTACGCTAACCTAAGGAAAATACATACATTTAAATCATCGCCATAACGGCAATACAAAAATAATACTTTGTTGTTCCTATAACTAAAATAAATTCTAAACAGTTGAACAATTAAAACATAAAAAGGTAGTCGCTTGGATTGTTAGAATTAGCGCACTATAATAATGTCAACGCGCAGAGTGGAGCTTAATAAAAGTAATCTTAATCAGGACGAACACACACAAACGCTTATCTGTTTGGTTCCTTCCTGTTTTTCTTTTCCGGATGCGATGGTTGACTTAAGATGGATGATAAATGATTGATGTTGCTGAAGTATACTCGAGTAGGAACAGCGAAGAGCCGCTGAACGAAAATCGGAGGGAGCTGAGACCTTTACTTTTGCTTTCTCAAGATAACATATCATTAATGACCAAAAAAAAACCCTGAAATACGAAAAAGTGTAAGTGCTAAATACTCTAAATTTGTGGCTTACCTCAAGACTGAGGGTTTAATCCTAAGCTACGGATAATATCCGTTGTAATTGATACCGACTGGAGTCAGGAGTACAGATGTAACACGACGGCAATTTAGCTCAAAAACAAATCCCCACAACGGGTTCGTGGATTTCAAGAATTTTTGCTTCACACAGCACATCCACCACATAAAAGGGCAAAACTAATCCCTATTAAATAGGCCTCGAATTACTACACAATTCTAATTAATACTTTTGCCACTTTTAAAGAGCCGATAAATTATGCCGCTCACTCCCTAACAATCGGAATAACAATAAAATCGATATTTAAAAGTGCACGTACTTTCCAGGTAACCCACAGTATCTCAAGATAACCCCGGTATTTACATTTAGCAAGCATATTTGCGCACTTACAATATTTAAAAATGGGTCTATTGCTAACTTTTCCAAAAGGAAAAAATAGACTGTTACACGGTGTACCGCAAGGGTCTGTTTTAGGTCCAATTGTTTTTATAGTGTACATAAACGACATTAAAGTGTGTAAAAAAGTGTAAAGTTCAACTGTTTGCTGATGACACATTACTATATGTTACTGGTCATAATCTGCAGATGATCAATGATGCTTTAAATTGTGATTTAGAAAATATATATCAATGGCTATGTTGCAATAATTTAAAATTAAATGAAAGCAAAACTAAACTCTTGTTGTTAGGATCAAAATATCTACAAAATGAAATAAACACGTTTGTACACACTATTAATATTAGGGGAAATTATATACAAAATTTAAAATGCATTAAATATCTAGGAGTCCAAATTGACAATAATTTATATTTCTTACAACACGCAGAATACAATGTCTAAAAAACTTTCAAAAAAGATTGGCTTTTTTAATCGAATAAGCAAAAATATGAGCGTACAAACAAAATTAGTCATCTATAAGACCGTAATAGAACCACATTTTTGTTATTGTCCAACTATATTGTTCATGCTAAATTCCAATGCAATAAGAGGGTTGCAAATGAAGCAAAATAAAGCAATGCGCATTGTGTTATCATCTAATAATAGGTATACATCAATACAGTTTATGTTAAATGCTTTGAATTTATGAGATGTTAAACACAGGATTACTTTAGGTACACTGTTATTTATATTTAAATTGAAACACAATTTAATTAAATTAAGTACAAATATACCCATCTCATATGTACAAGACAAACATAACTATAATACTAGATCGGGAAACAACTTCTACATACAGATGGTTAATACAATGTTTCAGGAAAACCAAATTTTTTATAGAGGATTAAAGATGTTTAATGAACTACCTCATGAAATAAAAACAGCAGATAAGTATGTTAAGTTTGTTTCGTATGAAATGCAATGAACATCTAAAACAAAAACAATAGGTAAAGTAGCTATGTACAATTTATTAACATTAGATATAACTTAATTTAATCTACCTAGTTTATATTTTCAACTATTAATAAAATCATCATTATTATCATTATTATTGCTGGCTATGTTACTCTGGCATGAGAATAAAACTAGGAATTAATCACTAAAGACTCTAGTTCAGATGAAATGAAGCAAAACATAAATGAAATAGTAGTTTGAAATTTTAGTAGGGTCCACGGTAGCGATATGTCTAGATTTTTGGAAAGACAGACGACCATTTACAATTTGTGTTCATGTAAACTGAAATTCATACCAATTAATAAACTAAAATCCTTAAGGATAACTACGTGTACGCACGAAAGTGCCTCTTTTTTAATTCGCGCCTAATTAAGTAGGAAACGCACTCACTACAACTGTAATAGTATATTACATACCGAGTAGGGAAGTGTTTCATTACTGTCGAGAGATTGATATTGTTAATCGAGACGCGTAGCGTCGAGATTAACTAAATCTCGAGACAATAATGAAAACTTTCCTCCGAGGTTTGTATACGATTTTATTTACAACCACATCATTAATTAAAAAGTAGGGACAATATTTTATTTTGAAAATAAAAAAATAAAATAAATATGAGAAAATTTGTCCTTTTCTGTTTTGACATTTCCATATCTAGTCACCGGTATTAGTTTACGCGACTGGTTGCTATGGCGCAAACCTTCAAAATTTTCAAAATAAACAACTAGTGACAGTTTTGAATTTCTCGTTCGTTCTTTCGAATTTATATAACTTAGAAAGCCAGAATGTTCTCGGAAAGTTCTGATAATGAAGACTATTGTAATATTGGTACTCCACCAGAACTTAAAGAATATTTTGCTTAATTAAATGAGGCGAGAAACAAGATAAACCGAGTGAGGGAAACGAGTGAGGGAAATGGGTGAGGGAAGTGGAAGAGGGAAAGAAATGTAAATAATTTGACACTTTCAAAATTTTTAAAAGTCAGTAATGTCAGCATTACATATGTGGTTGTAAATAAAAATATTTTTTTCATTCATTCTCTAAAATCAATGTTTTGAAAAACATCTTTAGGAGACAAGAAAGTAACTATGACAACCTTTTAGAAGACTATTATTTATTAATAGGTAATACATTTGAATAAAAAATACCGAGAAAAATACCTATTTAGACACATGAAAACAGACATACTCCTTCTGGTATTGTTCTCGAGATTTAGCAGGAAGTAAATTTAGAACAATATTTTTTGCCTTTTCAGTAATTGCTGCTGGATTTTCATTCATTTTGACGTGTTTACGATGTGTTTACGTATTTATCCGTTGTTGCCATAACAACTATGTCAACCTAAATATGATGTTTACAACTGTTCCGTACTCACCAAAATAAATTTTTATGAAATTAATTTTATAATTTAAAGAATTCATGCAAAAAAATGTTGTAGGTATGCATTACGTACCTACGCAAAATTCTCTAACGGATTCGTCGAAGTTTTCGGCCTCGGTTAACGCCTCGTCCGACAAACATCCAGACTCATCCGCTAAAACACCATTTTGCATACTTGATACATAAATACCTATTTTATTTTTCGACGTAATCCTCTAAAATGAAAATGTTCTAATTATTAAACAAGGTGCATGTGAAAATTATGAAATTAATACGAAATATACCCAACTTGCTATATGCAACTTTCAGAGTTAACTCTAAAGCTGGTCGCCATTGTTAACCGAAAATAAGTAGATACCATAAAGTTTTGACGCGGAGTAAACCTTTCCGCCATAACAAGAGATGACAGCAAACCCACGTTTCCGTAATGATAATTCATTTACTCCTATTAATAATGAAAACTAGGACAATTTTCCGAAACTTGTGTCAATATTTCCGGCAGAGGCAAATTTAAAATTATACGACGCCAAGGGTACATATTAAACAACCACAAAGCGTGTATATTTATATCAAGGGTGCCCAGTACATAAGGACACTTTATACATGTGTGGTTATTTTCAAGTATTTGTAGATATACAGGGTGATTCATTAAGAATGTCCAATCTCTGAACTGTAGATTCCAGACCTCGAAATATGATGATTCTGCCCAACATGCCTTATACAAATATTGATAGTTTCCGAGATACCGGGTGTTTAAAGTTTAAATATGAATTTTGATTTTCGCAATAACTTTCTATTTTTTCACAATTTCTTTTTGAAAATTGGCAGTTTTACCTTTTTTTGCATGAGGATTGCCAATTTGGACTCTAATTTAGCATTGCTAATAGAGGGCGCTAGTTATACTTGGTTGTGTTTAGTAAATCTAAGCAAAAATTTTTTTCGGCTGAACTATTAGCAAACTAATAATAAAATATGGAAAAGCGTTAGATTCTACAAAAAAAAGTTACTCTTGTTTGATTCGTGTAACTCGATCAGTTATCGAGTTATTTGCTTCTAAACAGTTCAATAAATTTTAATTAAAAAAAAAATTTATTCTCTAAATGTGTAACAACAATAAACTATTATTTATTATCCGTTTTCGCAAAGATCTCTTCATATCAAATAACCCTTGTCTATTATTTTTAATCACATTAATTAATTGTTATTGCGAAAATCAAAATTCATATTTAAACTTTAAACACCCGGTATCTCGGAAACTAGCAATATTTGTATAAGGCATGTTGGGCAGAATCATCATATTTTGAGGTCTGGAATCTACAATTCAGAGATTGGACATTCTTAATGAATCACCCTGTATACTCGACGTGAGTAAAATGTAACATAAAATTTTAGTAAATCATTCAGTTTATAGGTGATTTTATATATTTCCGATTTAGCTTGATTGCCACAAAAGTTCACTGTTTAAGGTTTTCTTTTTTTCATAATAAAAATCGTTTTTTATATGGAAGTAAACTTAAAAGCAATAAAAAAGTACACAGGGGAAATATTTCAAGTAGGAGCACTTTTCCATAGTTAAGTATATCCAAAGTGAATATCTTATGGGATCTACAGTCGTTCCTACAATCGACTTTCGTATAAAAAGGTTTGTTTATTTGTACGACCGACGTATAGGTTACCTATTACAGCGTATCTTATACATACATACACGATTTGCTTAAACATTATAGTCAAAATATATACATAGGTACATTGAAATTGTATATTTACTTATCAACAGATTTTAGTAATAAAATGTAAGTCTCGAGTATTGTTCGCTAATTTAAGTGTTCTAGCGTTGAGTGATACTTTTCACTCAACGGTTCTAGCTTTTAATTTTCCTTTGTTGTTACTTACGACAATTTTATAACTGGCTTGAAAATGGAATTGTATAATCCCGAAACGTGTTGCCTGGTTTTATAACATATTAATCATCGCTTAATTATACACATCGTTGAAGGGGAAGGTTGTGCGTATTATTACCACTACATTATTAAGATCCCCCCCTTAGTGTATTCCGGACTTCCTTATTATGAACTAGTCACATACCAAACATTTCGCTTCTGGGATCAAACATAAACAAGACATGAGTTAGCACATCGCATTTATTATAGAAAATGTTAAATATTTCAGAAACTATTACGGTTAGGTATAGACAATGATATAATATGAAAAGCATGTCGATTTTATAGCAGATTCTAAAAGTGGATTAAAATATAGGGTGTTTCGTTTGAAAAAATAAAGTTAGGTTCAGTACTATTTTTCTGAGATAACCTGTATAAACGAAAATATTTTTATGCCCCTTTAACAATTAAACAACTTTTATTTGAAAAGTTTTTTTCGTACTTTCAAACGGTATCGAAATATCGACCAACATTGGGACATTGGGACACCGGTATATTTCTGTCAGACTTTTTAATGGAATTTGTATTAAATTTGAATTCTGTTTACCTATATATTTGGAATGAAATGAAAAATAACGATTCTGCTTGTAACGATTAAACAATTGATTATCAAAATCTTAACATCTTGTGCGGATAATAAAAAATTATTTAGCTTGTCTAAGACAAATCTAATACAAGATATCTTCATACCTACACCAAAGATAATAATGATGTCCGTTGTGCTAGAAGTAAAAATGTTAGTTATGGCGCTAATTTGGTTTTAAAGTTCACTAAATATTCGTATTGTTCTTGTAAATGGTTAAGAATACAAAGAAATTATACCGATACCCTATTGAGTCGAGAGAGTCCCTATTATAATTACACAATTTATTAAACGTCTAATGTGTAATTGTAATAGGAATTTAATCACCAAAACTGCATTGGTAACCGAACATTTTAATATTACTTTTATATTCACAAATATTTTGGCAGCGCTGAAGAATCTCTGCACTTGAAACGTCCTAGACCGTAATAACACTTAATATATTAGATTAAGTGCAAGAGAAGTACCTACATCATATGGAGTTAATTGAAACTCATGGGCTACACGAGGAGGCGAGTGCTAAATTTTGGGACTTATTTAGATGAACACAATAAAATACAATGGCTCAAAAAATGGAATAAGTAGTGGTGCCCATTTTCTCACTTTCGAGATATTTTCGCTTGTCAAAAAAACGTAATTATTATTACAAACCACTGGTAATGCACCAAACATTTTTCAAAGGCGATAAAATTCTAACCCGATCAATCTCAATATCCATGACAATTTGAAGACCTGTTTGTTGTAGTAAACACATAATAGCAAAGATGGATGTGTAACCGTGATATTATTTAATAATGGAAAACAGTTCAATTAACCAGAATAGTATATCATTCGACCACAATTTTAGAAATAAAGATCAATAATTAACTATCTGACAATTTAAAGTTGTTATGATGTGCGTGCGTGAGCACTTTTTTATTAAGTTCACAGTAATTTATACATGAAACTATAGTAAATATATTGTTTATCAAGGTATAAGTTAAAATGTACTGTAAAAACAGAAAATTTGTATTAGATCAATTACCATTTACAAATAAATTTAGCTAGAGGTTGTTGTTTATGTTTTATTACATTTCGGAGTCTAAAGGACCAACACTATCACATTGTCGACTGTAGTGCAATGAATATGTGACGAAAAAAAGTTTCTATACTTACATATCACGTAGAGTATCCTTGTACGGTTGAAAGGAATTTGCCTTAATAACCTTTATTTCAGAATCGGTTAGTGTTATTCTATCCAAATTTTCATCCAAATCTGTCGGTATCTCGAGAAGTCCTCTTCCGTGGCATCGACATTCCAATTCTAATTCCAATGCGTACGTAGCATTATAACACTCACACGTCCACGTTGAATTTTGAGATCTCTTTGATTCCATTTTTGAAATGAATAATTGTTGCTCTTCTAATGTTGCTATCGTCGGATTATTTACAGCACAAGAAATTTCTACCGCTATAATAACGAACCAATATAAGACACCACATCGATTCATCATCTGTAACAGAAATGAAATAATTAAAGTTAAAAATCCTTGAAATTCATATGTACTTAACTAATTTGAAATAATTATCATGTCAAATATACAAAGGTTTGAGGTGATCGTTAAGAAATGACGTCAATCGATTGTACAAAATCAACAAAATTGTTTGCTCTCTCGTTTAATAACCGAGTATTCCTATTATATTATAAGCGAGATTTTAAGACGTTCTTTATACATTTCTCAATTATATTAATTGGTGACAATATGTCGTAGGAGTGACACACTTCGACTCTTCGACAAAATATTAAAACACAAGTATTGACACACAGTTATATTTTATCTGTAGGTGTGTCTGGAAAAGAAATAAGAAGTTGAGTGATCTTATAAAAAGGTTAAATGTTTACAATAATAAGTGATCCCACCGTAAACCATTTGGAAATTAATTAATTAGCTAATGGCGCAAAACATTTAAGTAAGTATAATACGTATACGCAACGAAAATTTATATGTGCAGTAAAACCTTTCAAAATAGCTTATTAAAATTTTACACCTAAATATAAATTTTGGTTTTGGGCATCTACGCATTTTATCAAATGAATAAAACCCGGTCAGTTATAATAGGCGTATTGTTTTTAAATGCCTAATTTTTTGTATCACTTTTAAATTACAATCTATTTTAATTTAATACAATCATGTTCAATTTCATAGTCGGTATTAAAACTTGCGGGGATCCACATAGTTCTAATTACAATAACAAAAGATGCACAACACACCTATATTCATTATGCGATCTATGCACTGTAAACATTTATAACAAATCCACATTTCAGTACAACACAAAACAGTCACACGCAGAAAAGTCTTACACACCCTTACATCAACATGTACACATGTAGCACAAACAGAGTGCTAACACAGACACGGTCAGGTAGCTGAGGTAATACACCAAAAGATAACATTTCTACTGATAACGCACCCTATTACAAATATACACCGCAAGTTGTACTTGAAAACACTACACACAAATTATATTGGGATAGGACACTACTCATAGATAAAACTGTATATAACAATAGGCCAGATATAACACTTATAGATAAAATACAAAAAAATCATATATAATTATTACATAATAGATATTGCCGTTCCCAACAACAAACAATAATTTAGCCAATATACACGCAGAGAAACACCGCAAATACTTTTATATAACTGAGGAATTTAAAGCGCAATGGAGAATGGGAAGAGCTCTTATACCACCCATTGTTCTTAGTCGAACCGAAATAATACTAAAAACAATGCACCACAATTTACACATTTTAGGCTTAGATAAAAATATAAACATACAATTACAAAAGGCAGTCATTAACACTTGCCACAGAGTTAGAAAATTTCTAAACATACGGAAGATATCATACATCCCAGCAAACACATTTATATATAAAATACATATAAATTATATAAGAGATTTTTAGATTTATATAAAACTGGAAGAAAAATAAGAGATATTTAATGTCAGGATGTCAGCAATTTTCAAAATAATATATATGTCTATTAGATGTAAATTCTTCTATATCTGTAGTACATGAATTTATATACGTTTTATGTATATTTTAAGTAATATTCACATAAAAAATATTAGTTGTAAAAGCGTTGCGATGACCAAATGGCAGCTACTCGAGCATAATGTAATTATTACCAATGTAAAAAATTATTTAAGCAGTTTCATACAAAAAAATGGAAAAACTACATTTTTACGTGCAACTGTACTTTTAATTAACTTAATTCTTGCACGAACCCGTTTTTACCTGAACTGAAAGCCGACAGTTTATCATGATATTATATACTTGCTTGAAAAGCTTCCCTTAACCGGATTCGAACCGTTGCGGGTGGGCGTTGCAAATTCCAAAAATGCGACATGTGTTTTCTTTGTATCCGACATTGTACCACTGCGCTAATCCAAAACATTCCTTTTTTAATTTCGTACTTCGTAGCTTTGCGCTGTTTCGCGTTATTAGTTTAAATTTTGTTTGATTATATCGTTGAGTGAAGTGTTATTCAATGATTATACCTAGCTTTATGTCAAAAATGATCAGGATTTAATTTATTTTATATTATTTATTTTCTATATAAATTAGACGCATTTTAGTCGATACGGATCTAATATTAAAGTGTACGTGAACTACAATTTTTGGCGTTATAGGAAACACGCGCGTGCGATTACTTATGCGGCGCAAATAGGAACGTACTTTATTTTCGACCATACAATATATGTAATGATAATTTCTAATTATATTTACAGAAGGCATACATAAAAAATATGTAATACTTCTTACATATAAGATTTTACATAATATAACGTACATAGGTAAATCTAATCATATAAATATGGCAGCACATGAATTTTATGAGTAATATGTAATTATCCATATGTATATATTATATGAATTTCTGTATACAGAATATCCGTAAGTTTCTATACTATTATGTAAAATATACGTAATCTGTGACATACGGTTTATATAACTTTATTAAAGAACACTTACATACTTGATATACATATAAAAAAGCATATGTAAGGGTATTTACTTCAATCTTATATATGTTGTATGTATATTTTATATGTGTGTTTGCTGGGATGACTCGTTGTCAGAACCACATCACACGCGTTCAACTCCAACACAAAATGAAACACAACACTCAAATCTCCCGTCACAAATTGAAACTATGTTGCATACATAACATAACATTACAAACACATAACACTTTAATACCTACTCATGTGACACCTCTAACTCGTCCACATACACCCAAACGCAAATACATAATACACTCACAACATCAGAACACAAAATTAACACAAACCACACCTTACCCCCTCGAGTACAACCTATGCGCCGAATTAAACAACAAACACTATTTTTTTACAGCAACTTTAAATTTATTTTGTATACACTGTATCCAAGATAAGGATAGCCACTATGGGGATATCGGAAACGGTAAGAGATAGAGTTTCGGTTAAATGGGAGAAAAGTTGGACAATATTTTGAGTTTAGTAAAATGACATTTTTAAACTGACGAAATTCCGAACCTTTCCGAAGTTATGCGACAGAAAGCGAATTTTCAGGATTTCGTTTTTGACAAATTGTTACTTTGTCGTTGATGTTAAATGAAAAGTAAAAGAAGCTTCTGCAGATACTTTTTAAGGTTTCGTTTTCGAGTAACCATCGCCAACTTTGTTTTTTTAAATACGGTCCTGATTTTTTATACATAATATTAGAAGAGCTTTTTATTCTGCATTCAAGCATGTATCACACTTTAGGGCTCGTTCAGATGAAAGGCGTTAAGCGCGCGTTTTGGTAACGCGCGTTTGTACTCGAAATTTTATTGAAATCGTCCACATGCTAACGTGCGTTTAATTTAAACGCGCATTAGACGCTGCACTAGCGCCCGACACTTGTCAACGCGCATTAGCGCGCGTTTTGAGATCATTGGTTTTCCGTACAGTTGTTCAGTTGAACGCGCGCTGTCGATGCGTTAAGTCAGCAAATCGACAAATGATTTGATGAACATTCTAAAGTAGTTCAATAAATTGGGTTCATATCGTCTGAGTGTAGGATATAAAGTGATAAATTGACTTTCGGTGAGCCTCGATAATAAAATTAGATGGACCCAAAATCGTCGCCTTGTGTTGCGCCGCTCTCGACGTTTTCGATACATCCACAAACACATAGGTGTTTTCACGTCCATATTCAAGCAATGCAGAAATAAAACTGAACTGTGCCCACGCATACTCAACGCTCAAAAAACGCTCGTCATATGAACATTTCACACAAATCTAACGCGCTTTCAACGCGCGCTCATCTGAACGAGCCCTGGTTCAATTGCGATTTTATACTTATTTTACTTAAATTTACTCGATTCTACTTTGGAAGACGCTCTTGATATTTTACCCTAAGCCGTAGTACGCGATTGTTGGTGCACTTGCGCACAATTCACGGGTGGTTAAAGATTACCTTTCAAATAGGTTTGCCGAAAGAGTTTTAACTACCAATCCTGAAACACTCTGGCCAGCTCGTTCTTCCGGTATAACCCCGCAGGATTTTTTTCTTTGAGGATACATAAGAAATTATCTTTACAAAGATATCTTTGGAATAGAAGAAGAACTTCGAAGGTTTGTACTTAACGCATTCCAAACTGTAACACCTACAATGTTAAAGAATGCTTTGCATTTTATAGTTAGAAGATGCTATTTACGATTGGAGAACCAAAGAGGGCTTTTCGAGCATTTATTATAATTTTTTTTAATTATCTATTGGTATGTGTCATGTTTAAACTTTCTTTTCATCAATATTATCTGTTCATTTATGTGTTTGTAATTACTTGGTTATATTTGTATTCAAAATTGAAAATTCTGTGTCATTTCATTAATTTGATAAGAAAATCTACACAATCACATAGTCATGCTTCACAGTGAGATTGGTATTACAGATATGGCATTGTGGTCTAGGTTAACCCTTCAAAAGATATTCATGTATTAAGTTGATATGTCATATTGTTAAGCGATGTATTTTTATTTGTTCTACCCTGTGCAAACTATGCAAGTACACCTTTCCTTTTAGATGTTGTTTAATATGCGTCAGCTGAGTATCTTCCATTTGCCACTTATCTTGCCAAATCTGAATATTTCTTTTTTGTAGATGTACTTCACTGTCCAACATGTTCATCTGTGGAGCTGTAATTGCCCGTCTTGCTGCACTATCTGCCCTTTCATTTCCAGGGATTCCTGAATGCCCAGGTATACCCAAACGAACACAGGTAACAATAAAAAGGATCTATATTTACAAACAATACTATTGCGCATGCGTGTGAAATGGGCCAATAATTTCCAACAAATATTTTTATCCGCTCGCCGCGCCGATCTTACAATTACGAGTGTGTATTAATCATGAATTGTGCAACTTTTGTTAACTTTTTATTTCACTTTTATTATGCATCCGATTTTGAGTATTCTACACGTTATTCTTACAGGTTATCCGCTAGTATATAAGGCCATGTAAATGCCACTGTTTTACTTATTTAGAAGTAATTCTCGAACGAGCGATATTAAGCTAACGGGAATCAATTCTACACATTGATCTTTGCCTTGATTACTGGCACAAATTAGACACGTTTCCTTATCTATTGATTACTACTTTATACAATATCCTCCCACGACCGCCATACTCAGTAAGATAAAACGACATGCGGTGTTTGAACGTGACAAAGTTGTAAAAGTCAACGTTTATCTTACTATGTACTTTAGTATGTGAAATTAATTACTGCAATTACACTATACATACTATCCACATGTTATTTATGCATTCTTAAGTACTTTCGTCTCAGATGAATTGCCACACGAGTCGAAGACGAGTGTGGTAATTTACTTCGTCTTCGTGAGTAATAGCTATCATTACATGCTCGTTGAATAATATACTATTAGTTACATTAGTTACAGTATAGGCCGGAATTAAAGTTAAGATCATTGACTTGTGCGTCTAAGAGAAATCTATTGCCATCTCAGTTATACCATAATTAACGTTATAAGGAAATATAAAACTTAATTAATCCAAAAGTCCAGAAATTTCGAACCTCGATGAGTTAGATTGAAATAGATTTTAGAAATAGAGCAGAATGGAACCGAAACAGAACTCGATTGCCACTTAGGCTAAACTTAATGCACCGTTATGTTACTGTCACCCGTGCCTCCTTCGCTACCACACATCCTTACACTTAAAACTAACGATACTCTCACACAGTGCGCGTAATAAACTGAATGGGAACAATAAACTCAAGTGAGTGTCTTATTATATTACCAATCAATTTGATCCCCCAAGAAACTCCCGGACTTCCTTATGATGAAAAAATAACATTTTCCGTGCACCACTCCTTTGTAAATAAAATATAGTCGATTATTATTATTAACTCATTGTAAGTCATTCGTGATTGTCCATTACACAGAAATAATACGTACAAAAGGACATCTCAGTACAAATTTATCTATAGGTAAACATTAACGAATATTCCACAAACTACCGCTTTTCTTTTATGTAACATCTTAAAAAGGTACTTTAGTGTTTTGTTGTTTTATCAGAAGAAACGTTTAAGAAAATTATATTTATATAAGCGTTTGCCACGAAAATATCTTGGTTCATATTAAATGGATTATTTATATTTCAAATACAAGCCCAAACCAAACTTCAAAGGAGGTCGACATCAAAGAAATTGTGAATAAACTACTTATTCATGTGAATAGATTATTATTATTATTACACTGTGTGTACACAATGTAGCTTCCGACATTTTCATTTAGGATAAATCTTTTATGAACGGCGTAGGGTGCTAGTTTCCCTTTTGAAGAAAAAAGATCCACACAATAGACGAAAAAATTATATTGAATATTATCGCCAGAGGTATTGGAAAATGTAGGAATCAAATTGGCAGTTTTGTTGGGTTTCTATCGGAAATGGTATTGATATAAGGATTGAAAATGGAATATATGTGTACCTATTATTTTGTTAAGAGAATAGGACTTCTTGCTTATTGCCCGATGGTGATTATTTTGTCGGATTTGGTATAAAATTCATGAAGATGCTCATCTAAAAGTCATATGCTAAAATAAGCTCACAAGCATAGGTATTATTTTTTATTCTGTTTATATTCTATACCGAAATATTACTTTGTGATTAATCATTTTACGAGCATTATGTGCAGCACGTGGGGTATTTTATTTCACACTTTGACCTAATAAACTAATGCAGTTCTAAACTTCAATATAATTTGTTTACAGTTCTAATGCAATTATAAAGCACTTCACTAACTGTCATTAAACTTTACGTATAGATTTTAACGCCGACAGACAACCAAGTTAAGTTGATTATGTGTTACATATTTTTATACAATTAAACAATGACATTTTTCGACGATTCTTACGTACCTACATTTATGGATTTTCGCTAAAAGGTTTACATAAAGGAAGTGAGACTTTAGGTGCATGAATGGAATCATTATACGCCGCAAATTACTTAACTAAGAAAAAAGCTAATTTGGTAAAATACTGAAAGTAGCTTTATTTCCACTGTTTAGGGATTACATGGTCGGGGTAACTGTTCAGGTTGGGAGGTTCATTCATTAGTGTCGAAGTTTGCACCCATGGGATCGCCGTTTGTTGATCAAAAAGTCGTATCCCACCCATCACTCATTCTTACTTCCTTCCTCCTTGCAAGATTTTCTGAATACCAATTCGTATGGCATACTATACACCAATATGGAACTCAAATGCCCCAAGTATAAATAGGATACCATCTTACTTACTCAGTAATTCACCAAGCCAAGTAGCTTGACTTATAATAGCTTGGCTTGAGCTTGAGAGGCAAGCTTTTTAAGAAGAAAAGCTTGGCTTGGCTTGATGTTTTCGAATGCAGACTTGGCTTGGATATCAAGCTTTCCCAAGCTCTATCAAGCTTTTTCAAACTTAGTCTTGCTGCTCCCGTAAGAGTAGTGAGGTTGGAACACATTGCGCATTACGTCATGCATATATGTATAGCTCATTGTCGGACTTTCGCAGTATTACTCAACTGCTGGTTAGTGGGCGATTATTAAACTATGAGTTCTAACAAATTATCTGAAAATTCCGAAGAGCCTTTATGTAGAACGTACATTTTCCAAAATATCTACACATTCGCATTTTCTTATTTATAATTTTTATTATTTTTGACTTCGTACAAATCAAAAATCGTTGCAGGAGATCACCTGATAGCCGTATCGTTTTACAATTAAAAAATAGTGTTACTCTGTTTGAGTAGAGTACAGACTATCTCAAATATACCCTGAATTATACACGTAGGTTATACCGAATTATACCGAATGAATATATTTTATGGTAGAATGCAAAATCATCAGCTGGATCTTCTAAGAATTATGTTCCATGGAATAGTAAAAAAATGCTTAGAAGTATAAGCTTGAAAGCTTGTAAAAAGCTTGACTTGGAAAATCTGTGGAAATGGAAAAGCTTGAGTTATCAAGCTTTTCCATTTCCACAGATAAGCTTGGCTTGTATAATACTTAAGCTTGGCTTGGTTTTTTTGTAGGCTTGACTTGATTTTATGTCAAGCTTTAAAAATTCAAGCCAAGCCCGTGAATCCCTATTAACTTACTTAACCCGGTTTTTTGGTGATAATTAAGGTTTAGCAATTTACAAATTTCCCTAAAAACAAAGGAAAGAGACACTACCTTACTATAGAAGTCTGAAATTGTAAAATAAATTTTTTCTTAAACTTAATGTATCAGCTGTCTGTGTCTTAAATAAGTTAAAATTTATACTGTAACAATTTTTAAAGTCGATTAATTTTAATTTTTTTGGACTTAGGTATATCAACATATTTTAAATTCTAAGCATAGAAAGATTCATCGGTACATTCTCCTTCGTCACCAAGTCGCTTTGCTTACTGTTTCTTACTGTTTATCTGAGATTCTACGTGAAATTACTTCCGTTCCTAGTTGCCGTCGAACTTCGCTGGGAAAACTCCTGATAACGACGTTAATTGTTGTTCATCATCTTACCTCCATTATTTCCGAATTCTTGAATTAAGAAAATAAATTACTACAAGAATTTCACCTGCCGTCATCTTCCGTCAACCTTTGGAAACAAGTTGCCTAGTAACAAGAATTGCTAAGTTTACTATAACCTCATATTTTTCTTATTATTATTTGAATTTGACTATTGTTATTGCCTAAATTGTTTTACGCTAAATTGCTTGATCATCTTCCTATACCTTGACTCAATATAAATTTTAACACTCGATACTGTCTCAAGTTCGTAACTGTTATATTTCAGTCGGTCTGTTTGTTGCAGCCCTAAATTAAATCTTTTGTTTAGATAATTCCACAGTGGTTTTGGTTGCGCAATCAACACTGCTCCTTTGTAAGTAAGGTAAGATTTGCTTTGATTACATTTACTGACTTTTGTACAGATAACAAGGCGGTTGCTGATATCTTATATTCTGTTAGCTACCCTCACTTATTTGTTAAATGTTTTCTTCAGTTGTTACCAAGGTAAAAGTAAGCCCCCTTTGTTTCATTTAACGTTGTGAAGCAGTTTTGTTAAGTATTATATGAATTGCTTATTACAAGTGTTACTTGTTTAGTTCATTATAACCATGATTACCGTTACTCAAGCGTACTTCTTTACCGAATACCCATTTTTCTTTCAGCAATCACACCATTATTACTTCAATCTGCTAAGATTTTCGTAGTTCTGATTACCAGATTTAACTTTCTAAAGAACTTACGTGGCGCCCTAATTTTATTTATCTATTGTACCCACATTTGCTTACTACCTAACTTTGTACTCATACCTGAACCACCCCATTACTGCCCCTTATAACTGAGCTTCCGAATTTTGGGTTACAACCCAATTGTTATCGTAACAGGTTGACAGTTTGAAGTACCTCATAACGTCAATAGTTGCTGTTTTTCAATTAACAAAGTACAATGCAAATATAAAATACACAAATCACTTCTGAAACGAATGAAAAAAGTTTTCAGAAACCAAATGGAATCAGACTCTTAATTTTATACTGTATTAGTGAGCACTGCATATTTTAATTATAGAAAACCAAATATTGCATTAAAAGGATTAACGATTACTTAAAAAATTCTTGTTTTTGGTATAAAAAATTGTTTTTCTGACGCTAATCTTAAAAACCAGTCTCTGGGATTTTCTTTTCTTACCTTCCTCAAGTAGTTATACAACTATTAAAGTTTAAAAATGGTATGAAACTCCAGTTATCACGGTGGGAATTATACCATTATAAGTAACTATGTTATTTAATTAATAAAGTAGAGTAGGCGATTACGTGATACGAATTTAAGGCACAATTTAACGTTATTGTTCCTATACAAATTAATGATCGTTAATTATTACAGTCATTAATGATAATTATTGTTTTGGATTGGAGTAGATATTTAAAGGATAATTAAAGGCGTCATCTTTTTGTTGTGATGAAGTTCGCCGTTATTAAATATCCAGAAACATGTTTGCTAGAGTGAACTTAACATTCTCATTTTAACTTATCACCTTTTGATATATAGGGTAGCCCATTAGTGCGAGCAAGTCCAATATTTCATTCAATATCATACGGATTAAAAAATGCTTCAAATAAAAGTTGTAGGATACGAACCATTGCATATTTGTAAAATATTTGTAAACATACGGGGTGCTTCGAATATTCGAACCTTTACTAATTTGTGTACCAAAAATTGACTCAAAATTTTAAAACTGATCGAGCCTAAGCATGTTTAATCAGATCATGGTCTTCCATGAATACCAAAAATTCATAACTTGAGAACGCTGTATTTAAAACAAAAATATGAACATAGAGCATTTTAAGAGAGCAATCGTAATATGAAACCAATCATAGAGTGTTCCCTTTAAAAAAATAGGTCGACACGGAGCCACGATTATTCGAAGCACCCTGTATGTTTATAAATATTTAACAAATATGCTACCCTGTATGTATATACTTGCGCATTGGAATTAAAGCTGTCCTCTTCTGACGCCACAAATTGTGAAATAAGTATGGTCATTTAATTTTTCTTTAACGTAGAGTAATTGCAACCGAAATCCTGCTAGATCGAAAGTTACGATTACCAATTTTTCGTGTAAAATCCTCTTTTTTCCGCAAAGCCGAAATAAAGATTGATTATGTTGTGGTGCAAAGTGATTTATAACAACAGGTAACAAATTATAACACTGAGTAATTTTAACGAAGCAAACTTTCTCGCCCTATTTTATTTATCTCTTAGAGCTTTCTTAAGCAATTTGATGTTTGATCCTCTACACTCTTATTTAACATTTATCTTGTTCCCTTTGAGCTACTTTTTACACAGTATATACAGGAGAAGAATAGTTACTTTTAGAGAAAAATATATGTTGAACAATTAACATAACTCTGTAATTATTTTTTTCCACTACTAGCTGTGAAGTTGACAATTATTACGTATCCTAGACAACTGAGAAGTTTAATTTCTCTACCTAGTGGTCAATAATCTATTATATTATTCACCTAGGTTAATAATGGGAATTTGCATTCCTGTGCTACCTACTTGATTTTTACAAGAAATTTTTTTATTTTTAATTTGTGTCTTAAATTTGACTAGTAGTGGAAAAAATTGTATACACTGTGTCCAAGATAAGAATGCACAGCATGGGGATCCTGAAAACGGTAAGAGATACGAAGGCGGTTAAATTAGAGAAAAGTTGTATAATTTAGGGTATGTTCATATGTAGTTTGCAAAAGTTCATTATTGTTTATCGTTTCCGAGATTTTAAACAAAATGCGATTTTTGGGTTTTTCTTTTTTCGTAATTCCTTCCTTTGTTTTAAAAGATTTTTAAAAACCAAAGATACTTCTTCATTGTCACTTATTGAATTCTATTAGATGGCGGTCTCAATTTTTTTATACGACGTTTCGTCTCCGAGGAACCATCATCAACTTTATTTTTTTATATGGCCGCAATCAACGAAACACCCTGTATTCGATAGTATTTTTTATTACGAATTTAACGATGTATTACACATTATGGTTTTCAAGCAAATTTTTTTTAAGGAATATTCGGATTCATTTTAGTATTTGATAATATTTTTTTATGTACAAATTTAACAACTCCAATCTTTTAAACCTATTTAATTACAGTTAAATAATTGCAATAACTGTTTAAATGGGTTGCCGTTATTTTCTGGACACAGGTTGACTGTGTTTATTGAAATTTTTCTTAAAAACTAGCTTCAAAACCATAATGTGAAATACATCGTTAAATTCGTAATAAAAAATACTATCGAATACAGGGTGTTTCGTTGGTTGCGGCCATATAAAAAAATAAAGTTGATGATGGTTCCTCGGAGACGAAACGTCGTATAAAAAAATTGAGACCGCCATCTAATAGAATTCAAAAAGTGACAATGAAGAAGTATCTTTGGTTTTTAAAAATCTTTTAAAACAAAGGAAGGAATTACGAAAAAAGAAAAACCCAAAAATCGCATTTTGTTTAAAATCTCGGAAACGATAAACAATAATGAACTTTTGCGGCCAGCATGTGAACATACTCTAAATAGCGCAACTTTTTTCTAATTTAAGCCACCCTGTATCTTCTACCGTTTTCAAGATCCCCATGCTGTGCATTCTTATCTTGGACACGGTGTATACACCACGGTGGTGAAGCCATTTATAGACCTCGCACCTTATTCCGCTCGGGGCAAAGCCCCTCGCGAAATAATCTTGGTGCTCGGTCAATAATAACAGTCTTCACCACCTTGGTGTATAATATACTATTTTTGTATTCTGTCTCCAAAGTAACCATTTTGCGGAGTGAAAACAATCCGCAAAATACATCTTTAAAGGACAAGTACGCTAAAGTCGCTATGACAACCTTAATGTTGGATTTTCATTCGTTTTGACGTATTTACGATATCTTTATTTTGACTTTTTACGAATTTACTTGTTGTTGCTATAACAACTATGTCAAAGCTAAATATGCAGAGCTTCGCGCAAGAGCAAGTGATATTCTCACGCAATTAAACGCATGGTTTAACATGAATAAACTCCACATGAACACATCTAAATCCTCGTGTATATTCTTTCGCACCAATCATAAGAAAACGGAAAACGTCCTAGACGACATCCTCGTTAACTGTGGCTCCGAAGCTGTCGCAATTACTCCTATGACGAAATTCCTCGGGTTATACATAGACGAAAACCTTAACTGGAGACAACATTGCACAGCCATGGTGAAACTCCTCAATACCATCTGCTACCAGGTTAGGCTACTAAAGAAAGTAATAGGCACCGCCCATTGTGTGCCATTCTATTATGCCCAAGTATATTCAAGACTTCACTATGGTATTTGTTTCTGGGGTGGATCCAGTGCGACCGGGGAAGTCTTATATGTCAGAAGAAAATCATTAGATGTTTGGTGGGGGTGGGAAACTCGGTGTCATGCCGTCCATATTTTAAAAGGCTTCGGATTATGCCTTTGCCAGCTATATACATAATGGAGATCCTGTGCTATGCATATCAACAGCAGAGTTTGCACCCGCGAAATTCCGATATCCATAACTATAATACCAGACATAAAAATGACATTTTAACTCCGTATAACCGCTTAAAAATATCCCAACAGTGTCCTACGTCCATGGGGATTAAACTATTCAATAAACTTCCACAACACTTAAAGAGTATATATCCAATTAGTAGGTTTAAAGTACGTAAGTAAGTAAGTAAGAAATATACTACTCGATGAGGTGGTATACAATATATATGAATTCTTGGATATCTGTAGCAGATTGTAAATGTAAATATTTTAATGTTTTTTTTTCTCTTTATATTGTTTCTCTTTGTTAGTTAATTCTATGTATTGACAAGTCCTATATACACTATGTGTCTCACTGGATGTTATCATAATAAAAAAAAAAAAAATGACGTTTACAACTGTTCTGTACGTACCAAATCGAAACCAATTTGTTACCATTAGTCATAAAGTAAATGGAACTTCTAAGACATATCATTCTCAACCCGTAAAAGTCAATTCGGGGGTACCACAAGGCTAGGTTTTAGGACCGGTATTGTTCCTTTTTTACACAAACAATATCACCAGTTGTCTATCAAAGGACATAGCATGTACAACATGATGAAGTCCGGAATCACAAAGGGATTAATAGTTTAAGAAATAAAACTTCCAACCTTCCCTTGAAACTTTAATAAATCGGGAACCAATTGATGAAAGATTCGATTAGCTTTTGCACGATGGTGATGTACAATTAATATAAATTGTGCGACATGTTTCGAGAACTGACTGTTCTCATTATCAAGCGAAATTATATAAATGTCATTAATTAATTAAAAAAAAAAGTTGATAACTAAAATAAACACATTAAAAACATCTTCATTAAACAGTTCAACTTACCTAGAAACTAATCTAGCATAAAATAGGTTAGGTTAACATAATATTCTTAAAAATCTTAAAGTCTTTTAAGAATATTATGTTAACCTAACCTATTTTATGCTAGATTAGTTTCTAGGTAAGTTGAACTGTTTAATGAAGATGTTTTTAATGTGTTTATTTTAGTTATCAACTTTTTTTTTTAATTAATTAATGACATTTATATAATTTCGCTTGATAATGAGAACAGTCAGTTCTCGAAACATGTCGCACAATTTATATTAATTGTACATCACCATCGTGCAAAAGCTAATCGAATCTTTCATCAATTGGTTCCCGATTTATTAAAGTTTCAAGGGAAGGTTGGAAGTTTTATTTCTTAAAATATAGCATGTACTCTACAGTCTACATATATGCTGATGATACATCCTTATTAATTTCAAGTGGGGATGACATTAATCTTCAAAAAATGTGTAATGAAAATATGGATTCATTGACGTCGTGGTTTCTTGATAACTCTTTGGTACTGAATAGTGACAAAACTAGTTATGTGCGGTTTCATAATTACCAGAACAAAATGGAACTTCAAATAAACATTAAGGTTCACAATAATTCACTCCTACAACTAACCAGTGTAAACTTTTTAGGCTTACACTTGGACGAAACACTCAGTTGGAAGGTACATTGCACAAACATAATAAAAAATTAAATTCTATTACCTACTTATTTAGAAATTTAAAAAGTGTACTTACACTTAATCAGTTAATTGAAGTTTACCATGCATTAGTTTCATCTGCGATTAGGTACGCTATAAGCTTTTGGGGGTCATCGACAATGGCATTTAATGTATTTGTATGCCAGAAAAGAATTATTCGAATAATGGCAAAGGTGCCAAACACGCATTCATGTAGAGATTTCTTCAAAAAATACAAAATTTTAACAGTCGCTAGCCTGTATATATTCGAACTGTGTAAATATGTTTACAATAACTCGGCTGAATTCAAAAAAAATAAAGACGTCTATAATTATAATCTAAGAAATAAAAACTCTTACAGATTACCAATTAACAAACTACAAATAAGTGAAAAGTCGCCGACAGTGATGGGAAGAAAACTTTTTAATCAGCTACCTGAAAGAATTAAAAATTCCGATAATTTTTCGAAATTTAAAACCAATCTTTTTAAATATCTAGTTAATGGCTGTTTTTGCAATGTAAAGGAATATCTTGACTATATGTAATGTTTGTATCTAATTTTGTGACGTATCCTACACTTTCAGTCTACAGGAAATAAAGAATATTTATTATTATTATTATTATTATTAAATTAAATTTTTATGAAATTAATTTGATAATTTAGAGAATTCATGCAAAAAAATGTTGTATGCATCACGTACGCAAAACGTTTTAGTGGATTCGTCTAAGTTTTCGGACTCGGCTTCGCCTCGTCCGACAAACTCGACTCATCCACTAAAACATCATTTTGCGTACTTGATACATAAATAACTATTTTTGTATTCAGTCTCCAAAGTAACCATTTTGAGGACTGAAAACAATCCGCAAAATACATCTTTAAAGGACAAGTACGCTAAAGTCACTATGACAACCTTCATGCTGGATTGTTATTCGTTTTGACGTATTTACAATATCTTTATTTTGACTTTTTACGAATAGAGAACTTGCACATGTCTTGAATATTAATAAATCTGGTATATAATGTAAGTAACAAGTTTATAGAGAGCTGTTGTTAATTATTTCAATTTAAAACTTTATATTTATTGAGATATTAAGGGTTGAAAATTTAAGAAGGGGAACGGCACATCACGTGCGCGGATACACTCCAACGGTTGGTCCACGTCACACGATCTTAAATGTCACAAATCAGCTGGCGCGAAGCCACAGTATACGTCATTCGTAAGACGGCGAAAACTGTCGAAACCATTATAACGTCGAGAAGTACTACTTTTCATCGCGCGCCTGTGTTTATACAGGCTACAGGCAAGCCATGAAAAGTAATTTCTCCGCCAAATAAAATATGCTATTTTTTCTTCAAACTTCCGCAAATTTACCCAAAACATTTATTTTTAAATGGTTTTAAGGGATATTATTAGCGGCGTTCGTTAATTATTTACAATGGAATCAGGTTATATATAAAAGCACAATCCGATAATTTGCCAAAATGTTATCTAATCGAATAAAATGTTGAGCATTTTACATGTCTCTCTACGCATAATTTTACACCATAAATTTCGTAACTTTTCTATGGCGTAAACATATTTTATCTGGCGTTTTAACTGTTGTATTTGTACCCAAAAGTATCACACAGTATTTGTAAGGCATTTTTCTAACAGAGCGACAAGGCTAGTAACTACAATGGCTAAAAACAATATCGTTCCAATGCATTTTCTTTACGCGCTTGACAAATTGAGTCGTGTGACGTCACGCCCAAAAGCGCGCGTTCTAGCAGCGTTTCGGCTTAAATTCAAATCGTTAAATTCAATCAAAATTTTCACCAGTTTTTTGGAAGCTCATATGGGAATGTCATATATCAAAATTTTTGTAATTTTTTGTACTTTTTTTTAATGCAATAAACAAAAACACGTGCAAGTTCTCTATTTACTTGTTGTTGCTATAACAACTATGTCAAAGCTAAATATGACGTTTACAACTGTTCTGTACGTACCAAATTAAATTTTTATGAAATTAATTTGATAATTTAGAGAATTCATGCAAAAAAATATTGTATGCATCACGTACGCAAAACGTTTTAGTGGATTCGTCTAAGTTTTCGGACTCGGCTTCGCCTCGTCCGACAAACTCGACTCATCCACTAAAACATCATTTTGCGTACTTGATACATAAATATCTATTTTACTTATCCGATTAACTATTATAAGTTAGGTATGTCTTTGTCAGCGGGGATAACCAACTGTGCAGTTATATTACCCTCTATTTCTAACAAATAACTATCATGTGATAGTTTGAATAACTTCTTCCCTGACTGCATGTAGTCTTGCTTTACACCCATTGTTGTTTTCTTCGCATACCTGTACTACAGTGTTTTACTAGCACCTATTTCTAATTTATTACAATACCATGAAAAGGCCTATGAGATACGCTCGTTTACGTGGCGCGTAAGAGAAGGTGTCAGATTTTCATAGAACATCATATTATGTTACGAATATACAGGGTGTCTCACGGTGACCGTCGGTTAGAAGTATGTCAAGAACTGTAAAAGCTAGAAATTTGAAATTTTGCACATGCGACATACCGTGTTTAATCTACTAAATAAAAATATTTGCCAAATGGCAGCACTTCCGGAAATACCGGAAGTGAGCATCAACTTCTTTATTTTAAATACAAACCAGGCAATTTTTTTTCACATTCTGATGTGTCATAAAATGTTTAGTAAGTATGCTCAAAATAATCGGCGTATCAATTTTGATTGTTGAGGAAAAAATTTTTTTTCACTGAAAAATGTCAAAATCTTGTTTAGGAAATAAAATTGAAAGTCGAAAGTGGTAAAAGTTAGGGAAATGGGATTTTAGGTTCTCAATGTCAAAAGATTGAGACACAATTGTCTGTAATGGATTATAAAAAATTGCCCGCGGTTACGTATCTATTTGAGGTTATTTCCAGACTTAAGAAAAACTTTAAAAAGTCTCTTTTTTTAAATGGAATGCCTATTTAATTATCGGCCCATTCGATACAGAAATAAATTTCCTTTAAATTGATATACCATGTTCCTATACCTAAAATCAATGATTACAGAGTTATTTACATTTTTCTAATTAAATTTATAATTACATTACTACAAAACATGGTTGGCTTTGAAAATTTTCAAAAAATTTTTATTCAAATGTTTCTTATGCTTTTATGATTATTTAAAATTCTATCTATGCAACTTCTTGACTATCCAAGGTCTCTTTCCGCAGAACGAACAGAACTTTCAGGGAAAACATTAAAATATCCCAATACATTGGTTTCTGCAGGGTCATTGGGGACAATTGGCTTTTCCAAATTTCGTGGCGTATTTACTTCGCCCAAATTTAGAATATTCTTTTCAATCATCCTGATTTTTTGTTCTGTCATTGTAGGTAAATGCGGATATCTTTCGTTAAAGTGTTGAGTGGTTCTTTTTTCAATAGTTAAAGGTTCTGCAGGTCCGAAAAGTAATACGAACAGACTCGCCATGAATGTAAAACAAATTTAGAATATCAGCGTTTGTGTATTCCATATTTCCCAATTAAAAACAAATATTAAGCGCAAAAATCAAAATTCAAACAGATAACACTGATAAACAACGTAAATGTAGCGTAAACTTTCAAACTGATAGCTAACTGACAACTGTCATCATAAGAAACAATTGAATAAAAATTTTTTGAAAATTTTCAAAGCCAACCATGTTTTGTAAAGTATGTCGTTATAAATTTAATTAGAAAAATGTAAATAACTCTGTAATCATTGATTTTAGGTATAGGAACATGGTATATCAATTTAAAGGAAATTTATTTCTGCATTGAATGGGCCGATAATTAAATAGGCATTCCATTTAAAAAAAGAGACTTTTTAAAGTTTTTCTTAAGTCTGGAAATAACGTCAAAT
Organism: Pyrocoelia pectoralis; assembly: GCA_036250285.1. Taxonomy (NCBI): domain Eukaryota; kingdom Metazoa; phylum Arthropoda; class Insecta; order Coleoptera; family Lampyridae; genus Pyrocoelia; species Pyrocoelia pectoralis. Next base: position 63,015,647 of record CM070075.1, on the reverse strand, counting down.
AGATACGTAACTGGGGGCAATTTTTTATAATCCATGACAGACAATTGTGTCTCAATCTTTTGACATTGAGAACCTAAAATCCCATTTCCCTAACTTTTACCACTTTCGACTTTCAATTTTATTTCCTAAACACGATTTTGACATTTTTCAGTGAAAAAAATTTTTTTTCTCAACAATCAAAATTGATACGCCGATTATTTTAAGCATACTTACTAAACATTTTATGACACATCAGAATGTGAAAAAAAATTGCCTGGTTTGTATTTAAAATAAAGAAGTTGATGGTCACTTCCGGTATTTCCGGAAGTGCTGCCATTTGGAAAATATTTTTATTTAATAGATTAAACACTCCATGTCGCATGTGCAAAATTTCAAATTTCTAGCTTTTACTGTTCTTGATATACTTCTAACCGACGGTGACCGTGAGACACCCTGTATGGTAAAAATACTTGTAGATTTTTGAATTTTAGTTCAGCTATTCAGAGAACACACTCATTTCATTCTTAAAGAATCTCTTGTACTTACTTTTATCATTCAAAGATATCACAATAGAATATATATTCTTCTTTTGAACTGAATCCATTCAATCCGACTGCGAATTTTTAACATAGCTTTAGTAGTAAACAACATACAAAAGTTCGTAAAATCGGTTTGCTGAATTTTTTATCATATTTAGTGGAAACTTCACATATATCTACGGATTCAGTCTATAGGTTCTATAAATGTGTAATCGATCGAAGTATTTTTTAGTCCTCTCGTAACAACGATTGATTTAAATGCTTTATATGGGCATTTTTATGCTGTTTAGCTCTTCAATAATTAGAAATACATACCTACCCACTTATATTTTTCTTCGTTTCTCTACTCTTACTCTCAGTATTTTTAATTTTATCAATGTGTTTACGTGTTTATCAATAAGTTTAAAGTGTGGGTAAAGATTTAAGAAATGTATGTCAATACTACATTCAATTCTTATTAAGACATTGGCATATATGTAAAATTAGAGCAGATAATAATATGTACTACAAGGGCGCCCATACAGTGATTTCCAGGAGGGGGGGGGGGGGGAATTTGGGGAAGATCATTTAGCTGTTTGGAAACGAAAACAAAACTAAAGTCGACAAACATTTAATAATAAATATGTTATAATTATTACTGCTTAGAGTCCGAGTCCAGAGGGGAGCATGCTCCCTCTTGCCCTCCTTAATGGAGGCCGGGGCCTATGTGTAATTGTGTACTGACATTTAAAAAGTAATCACTTTTTCGAGTAATAACTAGGATAATAGCCGTTTCCACACAAAATATGAGAAAAAACGCGCTAGAATTTGTTAGTAGCGCAAAAATATAACATAGCATAAATATTAATTAAAGACCATATTTTCCATAATCTAAGAAGTATTAGTTTTTCCTTTTTGCCTGTTGAACATATTCTGCTGCTTTCTACTAGCCTCGGAAACTTCAACTAAATTTGCTTAAGTTAATCTCCTCTGTTATAACTCTACAATACAGCAATACTTAACCTTATACACTAATAGCTCTGACTGTCTATATTTAAATATTTACTTCTAAGCATTTTACTCACTGTTAGTGTTTATACCTACATATTTGTCAAACGATGATTCTGAGGTTGAGTTTGAATAACATTTTTTTCTGCTACACCACCATTTATTAAGATTATATTTATGCTAACTGAAAATAGAGACGAATTTAGGACACAAACAGCAGAAACCATTACTAATAACCCAAGAAATGAAACAATTGAAGTTACAAACAGAAGAGGTCAAATGGATGAAAAATAATAATGCTCCAGGTCGGGAAGGTGTTCCTATTGAATTAATCAAGTATGCTCTTGAGTAAGTCCATGAAATTTATGGAAAATATTCAATAAAATAATGAATGGAAACGAATTACCAGAGAGGAATAAATCTTTTATAAGCTCAAAATGTACAAGTTAGAATTCGATAATTACAGTGTAACATATCTCTTACAAAGTAACTACTGTAACGTATCGCTGACAGTGAAAGATGACGAAGCATGTGGGACGGTATCGCGAGTACCAGTAAGAACAAAATATTAAAATAATTGCGTGTATTCGGATAGCGGTAAAAGCGCGAATGTAATCGCGAGTTTTATATGGATGTAAGGGTGCGTTTTTGGACATTTTGCGTTTTTGGAAGTGAAAGTGCGACCGCGGAGTGGGGTGTGTTGGTTCTTCGGTACGTGCGGGTGGAACCTTATCTATCGGACCAAAGGAACTCGAGACGCGGAATTTACTAGCGAGAAGGTAAATAGAATTGTATGTGTACTTTATGTAAGTTGAATAGACCAAATTTAATCCTGAGAGAAAGGTCCTATCACGCGATTCAATTTTATAAAGTAAATCGTCCTAAATTAAAACGAGAGCCGTTACAACAGGGGCATAGGACGACCGTATGGACGCATCATCAAGAATCGACTGGAGAAAGAAATTGCACAAATCGAGGAGCAAAGCGGGTTCAAACCTGGAGAGCATGCGTAGACAACCTATACACTCCTAGACAGATCTCCGAAAAATGTATAGTCGAGGTAAAGAATTACACGTGATATTTATACACTTAAGAAAAGCCTATGACTCAGTACCTCAAATTAATTTATGAGAAGCAATGGAGAAGGCCAATAATAATAATAATAATAATAATAATTCTTTATTTCCTAGCGACAACGAGTGTTGTATAGGATACGTCACAAATTAACAAATTAATAAATTAACAAATTAATACAGTTAACATACATGTAGGAAGAATTCATTTATTGTATAGAAACACTTTTTTACTAGAAATAAAAAGAGGCATTTTTTAAATGTAAAGTAGTTATTTGTGTTTCTAATGCCATCTGGGAGCTTGTTAAAAATTTGTAGCCCAATTACTGAGGGCGATTTTGATGTGAGGCTTAAACGGTTATGTGGTAGTCTGTATAACTCCTTGTTTCTTAAGCTGTGTCCGTGAATCTCCCGGTTTCTGGAAAACTTAGTGGAATTGCAGAAGATGTGTTTACATATTTCCAGGAGAAACATTCCTGTGACTGCTAAGATGTTGTTTTCCTTGAAGAAGTCTCTGCATGAGTGGGTCTTGGGTAGGTTAGCTATTACTCTAATAATTCTTTTCTGGCAGATAAACACATCGGCAGCCGTTGTTGAGCAGCCCCAGAAGCATATAGCATACCTGATCACAGAGGCAACTCTTGCGTGGTATACTTCCATTAATTGGGATGAATTTAAAACGTGTCTTAGGTTGTGAAATAAATAATTGAACGAGTTGAGTTTTTTCACAAGACTGTTGCAGTGTGTTTTCCAGTTTAGATTTTCATCGATATGTAGACCTAGGAGTTTAGAGCTGACTTGTTTGCAGAGTTCTCTGCCTTGGCCATGTATGATTATACTTGGCAGATTCGTATTTTGCGTGTGGAATCTCACGTAGTTGGTTTTTGAAGTATTTAACACTAAGTGATTGTGTGACATCCAGACAGATAATGATTCGAGCACCTCATTACAGGATTGCTGAATCTTCGTATTCTCTTTTTTGGATATTAATAGAGTTGTATCGTCGGCGTATAATATACAATTGATTCCTTCACCAAGATACTCCTCAAGGTCATTGATGTAAAATAGGAAGAGAATGGGCCCCAGAATTGAGCCTTGAGGTACTCCTGTCTTGATTTTCAGTGGTTTGGAGGTATGGATGTTTTGTACTCCGTTATGGGTATGTTTGATTGTAACCGTTTGGGATCTATTCAATATGAAGGAGGATATCCAACTGGGGGCTACTCCCCTGATACCATATGATTCCAGTTTTGAGAGTAGTAGCTCGGGTTGGACGCAGTCAAAAGCCTTGCTTAGGTCGCAGAAAATCCCTATGGGGCTTTCTCCCTTTTCTAGGTAGTCTATCAGTTTGTTGTAGAAGAGGTGAAGAGCATCTTGTGAGGATTTGAGCTGTTGAAAGCCAAATTGGTTTTTCGTGAGAATTTGAAATCTTGCACTAAATGATTGTAGTCGGCCGAGGAAACAGTATTCAAAGATTTTAGAAAATATCGATGACATGGCTATAGGGCGATAGTTCTCCATATCGTGTCTGTCGCCTTTTTTGTGTATAGGTGTAATGTGGTGAGTTTTTAAAATGCTAGGGAATTTACCCTGTGCAAAAGATAGGTTCACTAAAAGTGTGAGAGGGTTTACAATTGCGGGAAGAACGATCTTGATTAGAAACGCGGGAATATCGTCAGGTCCAGCTGAGCGTTTGCTTTTTAGTTTTTTATTAAGAAGTGTTAATAGCTCCGATTCCGAGTAGGGTGCCAACATAATTGACTTTCTAATAGCTTTTATAGGTTTTAGAGGACTGCCTGAATTAGTACGCAAATTGTGTGCTAAATGTTCTGCAATATTATTGAAGAACTTATTAATTCAATATTAGTCTACAGTACATAGAAGCGATTAGGGAAATGTACAAAAAAGCAACGAGTCAGGTGAAAACAAAAGACCAATTAATGACACCATTTGAAACTAACAAAGGAGTAAGACAAGGGTGTCCAATCTCTCCAACTCAACTCAACAAAGAAGACGGAGGATGTGATGGGAGAAATGGATGTAATCTGTAAAACCTCGTAAAAATAAAATAAATAAATAAGTTTGAATAGCATCTTTTCTGCTAGACTTCACCTACACCACCATTTATTATAGTATATTTACGTGTAAGTATATACTCTCTTTCTTTCTTTCCAATAAAGTACTTATAATAATAGATAGTAATACACGTACAAAAATTCAAATATTCAACGAAGTTTTTTTATGCAGAAGGAATTGTATTCAATCCATATAACAGCGTGAGTTTTAAAAAAATGAATTTCCTATATTCGGTAGTCATATCCGAGAGAAACACTAATTACATCTGCAAAATACTGCTACAACACCCCCAAACGCTGGATCCAATTTTCCATGTACAATCTCAAACAAAATCAAGTGTAGGTACATAGTGATCCTATGAACCCGATATCAAGAAAATATTGATTGCAAATAATATTTATAACACTAAGGACAGCAGTAATAAAGAACAATAGAACCGATTATAACGCCAACGAATGAAAGAGCAAAAAATAAGATGATGATTATTGATTATTTTCCAAGAAATCAAGCCAATTTGATTATTCATCAATTACCGTCGGAATCATCCAGCATGCAACTGTACTAATGAATTTAATACAAAGCAAGGCGTCACTGGCAGGGCGCGTTGATTTCTGGCATTCAGTTCATGTAAACATCCTAGTGCGTTTCTCAACGGCAGGTGTAAATGGAGGCACGTTAGTCAGTAGATTGAGGAACATGAAGGTATGCGAATAAATTTTCAGATCAACAATCATTGAAACGGAAATACGGCACAAAAAAATTGTTAGATTTTGTTCAGAATAACTTATATAGTAAGACTCCTGGGAAACCGATGTTGAAATAATGCTGGAACTCAGAACAAAGCACGTCCCAGTTTATTGAAATAGATTTAGATCACATAACCTCTTAAATCGGATGATATCCCAATTAATACAACAAAACATTAAAATTAATTAAACTTTCTACGCCGTACATTTACAGTCAAATAAACAAATCGAGGGGGAGGTTTTGTGTCTTATTTCTTCGAATGTCGATGTATAGAGAATTCTACTGAGAGGACAGCAATAAACGATTTGTGGCATGTATTTATGAAAGAAAATCCAGAACTTATGCATATGTCACTTCCTAATGAACGCCAGTTCTAATGCATTATTTCTCTATAAATCAGTCAAGAACATAGGCAGCTGTTTTCTGTAAAGGATATTATCACAAAATAAATCTTTGGCGAGAAATGAAAGAAAACGACGCCGAGGAAAGAAAGAAATCTGCAGACAACAAAAATTTTGGTGAAAGAAAGAAAAAGATTTTCGAAGGGTGTGGTTTTCCCGAAAAGTATTGGTCATGTGAGCGAAATCCATTTAATACTTCATCCACTGCACTCAGTGCCGTTGGACTGCTTTCAATATATCTGCAAACAGAAGGTTTAGACTTAATAAAAGTGAATACTCTGACCATTTCTTTTTTAGAGGAACTATAATATTGTAAAACAGTTTACCGAATCAGTACCTAAAGGCGCTGCAAGAAGTGACGACAGAGAAATTGCGCGACGAGTCCGCATCATTTATTAAAACTGGGATCTGCTAACATTGAATAGAAACAGACACATAGGTATTCACTCTATTTTACTAGAAAGGTCGTCGACAACAACTCAGATGATTCGTATTGCAATACTTCTGATAAAGAGAACAATGGAAAAAGATTAGAATATTGCAATGCCTATGTAAAAACTGTGGATATCGTCCACACATATAATTTATACTAAAAAACCTGTCTTTTCCTAGCTATGGCATATCAATATTTATATTTAACTGGGACAGACATTAATTTGTAATGATGAAAGATGTGCTGGAGTCGCACATTGTGAGTTTTATCTCGAAAATTATTGTATTACCTAGATTATAACTTCTCCAATGAAAAACAATGGTGCAACTTTATGTGAAGGTCTGAAAAGACTTCTTCGGTAATTGGAATTTTAGAAGTAAGAAACGTACATTTCTTGTAATTACTTCGGCGTAGGTCGCTAATATTTCACGCGCCGATTTGATAGCTACCATCCGCCCTTGATGAATATATCATTGCACTGTAACTGAAAACTTTTATTTTATCAAATATACTTTAAGTTCGTTGTGATGTTACATTCACGAATGACTGCATTACGTCCAGCAGCTAAGTTCATGCTCGCTGGTTCCAATTTTAGTCACATGACTTATAGTCTCAATATTCTGGGGTTAAATGTAACAATTATACTTAATAAACCTTTGGCCTCCTTCCTGGCAACGTAGTTAACTGTAATTCAAAGAGACAGTTATCTTGGCGATTAAAGCTTGTTTGTAATGTGTACCCACTGCCATAGTTACAAAAATTTTATTATGAAAATTTACGTGATTCATTATACGAAAAATTTAAATTTATTTTGAATAAGAAGCGGCTTTTTATTTTTATAATTTATCGAAGAAGTAGCGGTAGCGGGCTTTTGTAAACAAGCAATTTTTTGTGAAAAACAAACTCATCTTGCATCAAAATGAGTTGTTTCCAAACAAGAATATTAATATTAACGAATAGGTTAGTTAGGGGAATACGGCAAGCCGTTTTACCATTTATTCATTGCAGTCGTTATATGTCATTATAATTCAAATCTATTTCCATGTCACTTGGGATAATGAAAATTACGCTATTTTCGTTAAGAAGAATGCAATTTTCATCCTTAATTAAAATTTAAATACAAAAATTATTTTAAATTAAAATGAACATGATTATGTTTTTACTTTAAAGATTTTCTTGTAGCACATGTCATGATATTCTTACATCATATTAGTTTTCAGGACATAATATCTAATCACAAAAATTCATTTTCTTGGTATATGATATCCTTCTAACAATTTTTTATTGGAATGCATTCTTAGAGTTCGTTGCAATTCAATTTTAATTTTAATTTAGTTTCTTATGACATATAGTGTATATGTTTTCTTATGTCCTACAGTTGTAATATTAATTTCTATTGAACATGAATTCTACTCACATTCGTTATAACTTCCAATTTTAATTCTATTTGAATTTATTATGAAATTAGTGTATTTTCATTTCAATTTAAAAAGTAAAAATGTTCTAACGACATACTTTAAAGTTTTATGGGTCCGTATTGCCAATTGAGATTCTCGTTTAGTGTTTTTATTTCAATTCGATGTAATTTAATTTTCATTCGACTTGAAGGTGTTGAGCGCACTCATAAGGAATGTAAATAAAAATGAGCTAGCGCCCTCTACTGGAGAGGAAAAAATAGATATGTGTCTAAGTTTTTGTTTTATGTTACCTAAGCTATGGCCTATGTAAGTACATAATTATGTATAGAGTTACTATTACTTGTTCTCAATATATCTTTTGGAGCTTGGTTTTAGATTTTAGGAAGTACGCAGTAGAACCCCGATTATCCGTGCGCGGGTTATCCGGGCTATGATTTCCCATGATTGAAATTGCATTTTAGAAGTTTTATTATCGAAATAATGTTACCGTAAATCACTCAACAGAATCTCTCAATACGTAATATTGAAATCGCCAGTACCTACGTGCTAATTTAGTGTAAAAGTACACTTACCTATCTAGAATTCTGTTTTTTGTTCTGTTATCTTTTTATGCAATTTAAAAGTTAGTTTGAACTCAGAGATCTATTATTTTCTGTTATCTTTTTAGTATGTTCATACATAGTACATTTGATTTTGAGGTTTCCGCGGGTGCTGTATGAACTGCTATTCTCCTTCCGGGTTTCTCCTCGCGTAAAAGCGTTTCATTGACGACGTTTCGGCCAGGTCGCACTAGCCATCTTCAGGTCTTCTTGTTGTGTGATCTGGTCACACAAACAAAACTACCGCTTTTACGCGAGGAGAAACCCGGAAGGAGAATAGCAGTTCATAGTACATTTATGTATACATACATATGTAAGAAATACATGTTCGGATTATCCGTGCTTTTCAATTTTCCGTGCCTCGTTCGGTCCCATAGAGCACGGATAATCGAGGTTCTACTGTACTATCATTATTTAAGCAACATTATAAGTTGTACAACCGCGTTTGTCGTAAAATTCCGCCACCTACAATTTTAGAGTATTTTGGTCAGAAGTGTTTTAAAAATAAACAATTTTCTGTAAAATCACAGATTTAATGTTACCCACAACGCCACAACTAAGGTCATCGGTAAATAAGATTAGGTACTAAATTTCATAATATTAGCGTTGATTGAATAATCAATCAACGATATTAGGCTTGTTTATATACATAAACAAGGATATTAGTAATTCCCATAGAGAAAATAATATATTATTTTCTCTATGCCTGGCACTTAAGTTGTTCAGATCGTAAGTTAAAGGGTTAAATAAATTAATTTCTGATTCATACACCATGCATTTTGTGATTTCGTAGTTTAGCCTCCGCAAAGTAGTGGGCGCTAGGTCATTTTTATTTACATTTCTTATGAGTGTGCCCAACACCTTCAAGTCGAATGGAAATTAAATTACAAGGGAAATAGACATCGAATTGAAATAAAAACACTAAACGAGGATCTGAAATGGCAATCGGATTCATAAAACTTTAAAATAAATATATCGTTAGAACATTTTTACTTTTTAAATAAAAATGAAAATACACCAATGTCATAATAAATTCAAATAGAATTAAAATTGGAAGTTATAACGAATGCGAATAGAATTATCATAACAAGAAGTCAAAAGACATAACAATTCATGTTCAATAGAAATTAATATTACAACTGTAGAACATAAGAAAACATTTTAATTTTTAAATTAAAATGGAAATACACTATATATGTCATAAGAAATTGTATTGAAATTAAAATTGAATTGTAACAAACATGAAGAAGACAATTAAATTAGAAATGGAGAAAAGAAACTTATATCTCATGCATATTGACCCCTAGATTCAAGTTAATAGAGGAAATGGTATAATAACAGGTAAATTAATTGGCTAGGTTATCTTAACACCTAAATAAGTAAAGAAGTAAGTAGTTAAGTTCTACACATTTAGTTATATCTATTTAAAAATTAATTTAGTTTTCAAATAAACATAACAAATTTGTTTATGTTGACATCAAATAAGTTAAGCATTTAAATTCTTATTTTAACTTTAAATTTATTATCTTGTTTACCTTAAAGTTGTAACAAAACAGTTGTTTTAACTATGAACAAATATTTGCGGTAGAACTTAAATTGTAATATATAAAATCATTTTTATGGTAATTTAAAAGATAAATTCAAGTTTGGTTAATGAAAAATATACATTCGTTCAGGTAAATTCCTAATTTTCCATAAGCAGCAATAGATTTTATGTATTTTTTTTCATAATTAGAATGAAAATATGTATTTAAATTTTAATTAAGAATAAAAATTGCATTCTTCTTAACGAAAATAGCGTAATTTTCATTATTCCAAATGACACGGAAATAGATTTGAATTAAAATGACAGATGAATGTCTAAAGTGAATAAATGGTAAAAAGGCTTGCCATATTGGAACGCAAAATTGACTAGATTGAAGTGAAATTTACTTTTTCAGCGATAAACAGACATGGAAAAATTTCACATGCGTATTAATAAATGTAACACGAATTTCCTTCATAGGCGAGGGGTGTCTGAAAATATGGAAAAGTTTTATAGAGACTAAAACGTGATGTAATCACGAAGCTAAGCTAACGCAATATAATTAAAGTATCTCAGTACTACTAAAACTACGCCGCCATATTTTGAAGCAGTAGGATTACAATCCTCGGTGATGCTGAATACAATATCAGCACCCTTTACATTTTTCATACGATAAAAGCTAAATCTCTGGTCACATTTTCTGACGATAAATTACCTTCGTAAAGTAAAGGTCTTGCGTGCTACATAAGTAATGCATATAAGAATCTATTAACGCGTACGATTTATTTTAGCATTATTGGAATAGGTACAAAAATATGAAACCACACGGAGAAAATTGTGAAGTGTTCTTATCATTCTTTACTCGAATTCCCATTCGTAATACTGTGTGCACAAGCTATAAATAAATAACGTGACACCGTTCATTTTTTCCTATTTTTATTGGCCTCTTGCCTAACATTTTCGATTTCAAACATTCGTGTTTCTAAAATGTTGTTTTCAAACGTAATAGCTGCCTACATTCATACAGTGAAGTGCAATACATAACCCGTCATTGCTCATTGGTTACTTAATTTGTAATTAAATCGGTTATGAACAGGGGCGTACGCAGGATTTTCGTTCGCGGGGAGGGGGGGTGTTAAAAACAACATAAGAAGAAGCATTTTTTTTTAAATAATAATAATCTAAATAACAAAGTGAAGACTTCTAGATGAACGTGCAAGATGATTGATTATTTCTTCGGGATCGATTTTAATTGTTCTATTGATTTTAATGGACCTTATAAGACAGGACGTGCTTAACAATTAAGATAAGCTTAAACAAGATTTACCGGAATCAGTGGCGTAATTACATCCGTTAGCGCCGGGGGGTAACAGTTTCGTGAGCGCCTATTTGAACATGAAATATTCAAAAAGAGTACATTACAATGGTCATAGCCATGTTTTAATAGTTTCAAAACAAGAAAATACAACAATAATCACAAAAACTTTGTATGCGCGAAAACAAACCTTCAATTTAAAAATGAAATCGTCGAACGAAGATATTGGTGTGTGCACATTATGACGTCATGTAGTTCCCATAAAAATTTTACTCTACGTAAAATCGACAATCGAATTTTTGACATTTTCGAATAACTTGCATTAAAGAAACGTAGAGCTTTATTTATCTACGAATTAGATTTTGGTATTACCAAAGAGTATCTAAATACTCTTTGGTATTACAGATCTCGAGAGAAGCTACGATACTATAGCAATAGGTAAATCAATTTTCCTGTATGGTAGTTAATTTTTTTAGTAAGAATTCGTAATCGTATCGATTTTTTATATACATTTCGTACATATCGAAGCGTCGTTATTCATTGCTTATTTCTATGGTATAATGAAGTAAAAGCGATCAAATGAAATAATACGTACGTTAAATGAATGTGTGGATCAACGAGCAATTAAACTCATTTTGAAGCAATTTAAAGCAAAATAGTATATTAAAAAACAAGTTTCATAAGGTAGGTTTTATGGCACGAATCAAAGTTTAGAAAACGAGCGGCGTAGCCACGAGTTTTCTCAAGGATGAGTGCCATAAAAGCCTTATGAATGAGTTTTTTATACTATTTTTTAGACTTTGCGCCTTTTTCAAACAATTTTAAATAAATATTTGAAATAATAAAAATCTAGGGAATTTTTTAGAGATTAGAACTGCTACTTTTCAAATTATCAATTCAAAATTTATTTAAGGTTAACTGCAGTATTTGCTATGAACAGTGACCTCTATATGTAACTGGAAGGATAACGTCGAATATAAAAATTGACCCGTTCTGTTAGAGCAAGATGGACATTAGTAGGGGGAAGGCTATCCTTATCTTACTACATTTCTCTTATGGATATTAAAAATAAGTAATGTTTGGTTATGACACTTATTTCATGATTAATTTTTAAATTTACAATTATAACATAAGTGTACGATAATTATTATGTATGCAAGAGTGAAATTTTTAATATTTTGTGTTTATTTCTCATTATTAAGTATTAACCACGCCTTCGCACGTTTATACAAATACGTTAGAAAGAAATAGGAATCCACTACACAGCAGCGGTGCTTGTCTAACAGTCGAGGACAAGTTACAAAAGCATTTTCATTAACCGTATTTTTCCAGCTATATATAGAGTTCACTGGCTATGAATTAACTCGATAATACCAACTTAGTAAAATTAAATTATAACAGTTCTATTAAAACCCCCAAATTTCTACACGCACATCAGGCGAATTCTAAAAATATATATTAATATGTAACTTATAAGTTTCTAGTTATCTGCAGTGTTCAATTAAGCATTTTAAAGACAATGAATATCTTTGATTTATTTTATTTTATATTAAATAAAAACACAAATTAAAATCAATCGAACATATTTGATGAGAAAGGTGTGCTTGTTTACACTTAAAAGTTCATACATACGTATTTGGGGCGAACAGTGTTAAATCTTACGTGTAAAGGTTAAATTTATAGCCTTAAATTTTCCTTAATTACAAGTTGAAACTTTTTTACCTACGTTTTTTTCAAGTAAGACAGATATAGACGACTAGCGACTTTCGAAAGTGCCGCATATTCATTTTTAATGCTACTCCAAAAGCTTATTAAAATCTTATTAGCATGATTTCTTTTAAGGGAGAATTTACACGATAATTCTACCAATTGTTCTTTTTGGGTAGATCACAATTCCCTTTTAATTATTTTATTTTTGCCCAACTTCAAAGGAGAGCATTTACAAGCAAAAGCATTATTCAATTTAATCACACTGTAATTGTAATTAAAATTAATGCGGAATAGAGTCAAACAAAATCGAGGAAAAAGTACAGCACAGGTTACAAAAAAAATAACACGCCCTTTACGTTATAAACATAACCAAAAGAGAAAGAGTTTTGAATACAGATGTGAAAAATACTCTGATGGTACTCAAGCCAACTGTAATTTCAAAGTTGCTTGCCAAAAATTCAATAATCACTCATTTTCATAAGAGATTATCAAATTATTCAGATTTGTTGTTAATTCGTTACCAGAGGATCCATTTTTGATCATTGCTTTTGATTTATTTTCGACATTGAAAAGATTTTCCTCATTCATCGACAGATTCCAAATGTTTATCTTTTTAAAAATATTAGATAAATGCGCAAGCTGCAATAGCAATTAAAAATCATTCAATACTGTACATTAACGAGATTAATGTAGAGTCCATTCTACAGCTTAGAGAGTTGCGAAAAGTTTCCGCGTGAAAGTTAACGTTCTTTCGCATCACTGTGTATATGTGTTACTGCCCATTTGAGGTAAATTAATGGTGAAGTATCGGATTCTACGACATAACGGCGCAGACAAAAACGGCGCCGACATGACGGCGCTGCCAAAAGGGCGCAGACAAAAATGGCGCTACGACAAAACGGCGCTACGACAGAACAGCGCAGACAGAAACAGCGCCGACAAAAAAGGCGCTGCGACAAAACAGCGCCGCGCTTTATATAAATGATATACCTACTCGTTTTTCTTTCAATTTAAAAAGAAAATTATTAAGAAAACCTTTAACCGAAGCGTTTTCGTGACAGTTTACGCCTAGGTAAGCTTTCTTTTTAGTTTCAAACGTCGTTTAGTGTTACATACCCGTTTATCTTTCAATTGAAAAAAAAATATATTAAGAAAACCTTTAACCTAAGCGTTTTCGTGACAGTTTACGGCTACGCCTTTTGTCGCGCGTCCATTTGTGATATCATTTTGTAAACATATATCATTTATATAAAGCGCAGCGCTGTTTTGTCGCAGCGCCTTTTTTGTCGGCGCCGTTTCTGTCTGCGCTGTTCTGTCGAAGCGCCGTTTTGTCGTAGCGCCCTTTTTGTCCGCGCCCTTTTGGCAGCGCCGTTTTTGTCTGCGCTGTTATGTCGTGACACCGAAGTATCGGGACTTGTGAGTTGTGATAAAATTAACAATTTTAACGGAACGGTCTTGTTTAAAATTGTCAGTCATATACCTAGCGATTAAATCTTCGCGATAAAGGAAAGGGTAATTGAACAAGCGAAAAATGCTCTACTAGTCCGGTTATAATTCTAGTCGTTGTCATGTCATCGCATTTTATGTACATGTCGTAGTTCTCTTTAAAAAGGCACCAATCAAATTAAACGTGCCTTTGTCAGTAGTTGAGGTTTTATGAGGCTTGCAGAAGGAAATGTCTTCAAATATTGAAGTATGACATGTACAAAACAAGCAAATTGGCTAGGTAAGTGGTATCTGTACTTCTGTCCAGTTGCAAAGCCAACGGCGGACTATGTTTAATGGCCGTCACTAATTGGACTTTAACGATTGAAAACATATCATTTGTCCTCCTGAAAACAGTGTTCTTTGACAAATGAACTTTTTTTAACTCTTTTGGCTTATTTTTTATCAAATATACAAGAAGCGATTACCTGCGCAACTAGGAAAACACGGAACTTCGTCCATTGTTTGACCTTCCCAGACCTTGCAATTTAAAGGCAGACTTTGTTTTTTCGTTTCCTTCGTTTACTTATACTTTTTTTTTACTCTAAGCCGAATGCTTACTTTCAAAATGTCTTCTTAAAAAAGACGGTTTCATTCCATAGAGTCTTTAAAAAGCATTATAGCACAGAAGCTGAACTTCCCTTTTACATAAAGCTTCAAGGAGAAATTGGGTTATTTCACATAATTTTTTTATACGCTTAATAAATGCAAAGATGTCAGATGTCTTCGATATTGCAGAAATAAACGGCCTTAGATTAATTTAAACAGCTTTTTTTTTAATTTTAAATCGCGAAGCGACGAAACTGCACGACAACTCAGCGACAGCTGCCGACTACGGCATGACGTCATTTACTGGCGTTTCAGCTAAACTGATATTTACGAATTATTGTTTCGCGATCATGGAGCCGTCGAAAAGGTGTTACAAGTGGTGTTTTGTGCCTATGTGCACTAATACGACATTTACAACACCTGAAAAGACATTTGTGACAATGCCTCGAGAAGCAAAAGTTCGAAAAATGTGGTTCAAAGCAGCTAGAAGAGATGATGCTAAAATAAGTTCTTCGGATTTCTACTGCTGCGAGGATCACTTTGATGTAAGATTACCTACTTATTAAGCAAACCTAAATGTTTAAGTAATTGACAAAAATAAATATACATGAGACGTGGTAAACGAGTAAAGTAATGCAAAATATCTGCGTAGTAAGAGTCTGTCAAGCAAACGAATTTCACTTTGTTAGGTTTTATTCAAGAAAAACCGCAAAATGGCGATTTTGAAAACATCTCATACCTGTTTTATTTTTGATCGGATTTAAACACTGCTTGACCATGTGTGAAGTAGTTTTTTAAGCGCTTTTTAATGAAGATAATTTTGATTGGTTTAGTCAAGTTTCTAAGATATTGGCACCAATTTTCTTACTTCTTATTTTTCTAATTAATCTGACATGCTACTCACCATAGTTTAAGGATTACACCTTAACCTTATGAAAGCTATTTATGAGTCGACCCTGTACATACATAAATTTTGTTGGTTTATTTGCTGGTTGTTATTGTATTTATTTGTGTTCTCAAAATACTGCGACTAATACTTACAATTACATCTTGTTACATACGTGTAAGGTTTTTATTAGTACGTTGTGTTCTTGTATTTAAAAAAAACGATTTCAGACATGTTGAAGCCGTATTCAAATCCCATCAAAAACGGAAAAAATTGTGAGATGTTTTCAAAATCGCAATTTTGCGGTCTTTCTTAAGTAAATTTCGTTCGTTTGCTTGATAGTGTCTTCGTAAGCAGATGATTCTGCATTACTTTGCTCATTTCAGCGACCTTCGAGTTCCAATAGTAAAAGAGTAACCCACTTTGGGACACGTCCTGTGTAGTATAGATCTTTGTGGCCGGTTTGTTATTTTCGTTGTGTTAATAGATGCACATGTTAATACACACCCTTTCCTCATCTAGTTTCTATACCGGTTATACATTTTAGTTAAAAGAAGATATGGAAAACTATATGTACCACAACTTAATGGGTGTCAAAATAAGAATGAAACCAGGAAGACTTCCACACTTCTTCAACTGCCAAGAAGACCGCAAACGTGCGTTTAGTGTTCCCAGTCGCACACTTCCACAAAAAAGAGCCAGAAAAGAATACATAGCAAACGCAATTTCGTCAATCGCAGCTTCAACATCAACTAGTGGTACTTCTACTGTAACTTCTGGTTCCATCATCGAAGAAATTTCAGCAGAAGCTGTTCCTATAAATGCGTTTCAGAACAAGTCCATACAAGTAAATATTAACAAACCGCATCGCAGTAAATCTACATTTTGCGATATACATCCAAAAAATGTTCAGTGGCAGTTTCCCCTATAAAGAACGTACACAATGTGCTCCCAATCATAAGTGACACCACAGTCTGTGGTGATACCATAGAAAATTTTGAAATTAATTTGTCAAAAAGCACTATAAGCTCAGAGTCCACATGTAGCGAATATACGAGTAATTTAAGCCCTGATGCATCGTATGAGTCAGACCTATCAAGCGATCACAGAAGTAATAGCGATAAAAAAGAACGTGACCATAATATAAAAATTAGAACAGTAACTTTAGAAGTGATTAAGCGCAATCCAAAGCAGTATATAGGCATATCAAATAGTTTTTATTGGACTGTAGACTTTTTACGAGAAAAAAGTGAAGACATGCTTACGTCAAATAATATTTTACTGACCCTCATGAAACTAAAATGTAATGATTCTTTTTCGAGGTTAGGGGACCAATTTGGGATGTCAGGATCCAATGCTAGTAAAATATTTTGTAAAACAGTACCAATACTAGCACATATGTTGAAACCTTTTGTGTACTGGCCGGAAAAACAGACAATAAAAAGATTACTGCCCATTTCATTTAGAGCACAATTTAGCAATGTTCAGTCAATCATAGATTGTTTGGAAATTGAAATAGAAAAGCCAACTGACCCTGTTGTGCAAGCACTAACTTGGTCTGAATACAAGAAGTGCAACACATTTAAATATTTAATATCCTCTACTCCAGATGGTTTAATTAATTTTATATCCAAAGGATATGGTGGAAGGATTACTGATGTGTTACTACTTGAACAGTGTGGATATTTGGATCACTTACCAGCCGGTTGTAAAGTGATGGCAGATAGAGGCTTTAAGCATGTGGAAGCATTATTACTAGCAAAAAATTGTCAGTTAGTGAGGCCACCAAGTGTTTCCTCAGGTTCCAAACCGACAAAAGAAGAAGTGATACAAAGTAAAATCATTGCAAGTTTACGCATTCACATAGAACGTGTAATTAGGAGGTTAAGGGAGTTTGAAAGTTTAAAACCGCACGCCGTAATAAACCATAAAATGACGCACCACACCGATAATCTAATATTGATAGCGAGCGCATTAGTGAATTTGCAGTCCCCCATTATAAAAACTGGACTGTAATTTTATAATAGTTACCTAAGTTATTCTCGTACGTACTTCAATATCTGTACATAGTATGTCTAACTTGATCAATTTACTTAGATATTGTTTACTGAAATGGAAATACTTAAAAGACCTATATTACTTTATTTTAGAAGCACATCCTAAGGTTATGAATTGATAGAACACATTGTAGGTGTAGGAGAAGTCTGTACATAATAAATATTACTATAGTCGCATACACATACAAAATAATTATTATTATTTATTTATTAGATGGGCAATTAATACAAATTCTTTACAAGTAATGCTTCTAGAATCTTAACTACTGTAACTATAATTTCTTAATCCTACACTTCGACTATTACACTCTAAAGGCTATATCCTCAGCATAGATGCTTTTCAGGAAAGTCCACTATGCTTAATTAAACGCAAGATTAAAGTTTATAGAGGTACCAAAAAGATAGGGAATAGTGATTTAAATGTCGTTTGTGCATATTATAGTGTTCCAACCCCAAGGTCGTACACTCGTACGCCAACTCGCCCCAAATTTGAACAAACGCGGTAGAGTGCGCAGTTCAACGACGATTAACAAGAAGACAGAACTATCGTGAAAACTACTTGTTTATAACTATTGATTAAGTAAAGATCAATACAAACACAACACAAGACTACTGAAAAATATTAAGACATGACCAGAAAATTGGAATTTTTAAGGGTTTCCATCAACCTCAATACCTTACGCATAGAATCCGAAAGGTTATTGTTAATTACAAATATTACATTAAATACACAAATAAAACAAAGCGACAATTAAATTCAAACATATTTACATCTAAAAATAAAATAGATACATGAAAACAAGTTTTGTAGTTTCAGCCCCGAAAATACACCAAAAGCTACAAGCGCGGGTACAGTACATGCCTAAACATAGGTATATTGAGAATGGTCACATAGGACTCGTTATTCCTGAAGGACGGACACAATAGATCCGTCGTTTCTGTGTATACCGAATACAAAATTGAAAGCAAAATTGAAATCTGGCATATCCATCAATTAACACTTTTTTTATATACGTACTAAAAATCATATAGCATTCTAAACAGATGAAAATGGGTTAGTAATCCGACCCCTCGGATAGGTAACTTGCCACTGGTTTCAGGGTATTCCAGCCAATATAATCAATATTAAGATGAAACTCGAGAAGCAAACAGGACATTATTAATCAATTTCTTCACCTGATTGACATTCTGCTAATTAGTGTGAATGCCAAGAAAGTCAACAAAATATTAAAATTAATGTAAGAGGTGTCATCGAAAGACCTACATCACGTAAGAAACAAATAATTACACGAATAATTCCAATGCCAGTACAAGCTGTCATACCGCAAAGGCAAAATTTACATGTACAACTTAATTTACAATTAAACAATAACTAATGAGTGAAACAGTTAAACAAATACAAAGTATTAAATTCAAATACGTACTAACTTGAAATATAACACAGTTATAATCCCGTAACACAAAAGAATACTTAAAACGATACTTGCAGTTGGAAGGTTTGTAAGCAAAATAACACGTTCTTCATTCTTCTTCTGAAGGTTTTTAACGATAGGGCTAAGTCTGAATACTTACTTAACATCTTGAAGTAGTATATTCGAAACTGCATTGAAATTTATCGGTCCTATGTCGGGGAATAGTGAAAGTGTTGACATATCGAAGTTGAAGGTTGTATATCGTACTACGCGCCAAGGTTTCGCTCACATTGCCCAAGCTAAAACTCATGTACACTTGTGTATCATCTGCGTATTGATGAATTTTGCAGTTTCCACTTAACACGGAATAAAGGTCTGCTGCGTAAATAAAGAAAGTACCGGACCGAGAATACTACCCTGAGGTACACCACGCCCACATGATTGGAGATGTGACTATTTGTATTTAATATTGACCATTTCATGGTGATTCCACAGGTAATTTTGAAACAATATTAAAGCTTGCATGCGAATCCCAAAATATTTCAATTGGGATAGAAAGAGTTCAAGGTATCAGATGACGTAGGTACATAAAATAGTACTAAACTATTGTTTTACAGATTGTAATATTTTTGGGAATACATACTTGCACCAAAATACAACTGCCTTGTTTAATAAGTCTTCGCAAAATTTTACGTCGATATCCTCCCAAATTTTATAAGTTTTATTGTTGTTTTCGAAATCTGGATCCGCAACACAAAATAGTGCTTTAGTTTTCTTTGTGGCGTACATTTGTAATTGTATTTGCGCTTTAAATTTTGGAGCTATTATATTATTTTTTATGTAATTTTTCATAGCTTTTTCAGATGCAGGACACTTTATTTCCACTGTAAAATCAGCGGAAATTGCATCTGGTGATGCTGCACAAACTGGATAGTCTTCAACAATGTAAATACCACATTTATTCAGCGGGACAGCTAGTTCCGTTTCTAACAGTGCTACAACTTGCCCTTCAAGTGTCCTACCCCTCTTCATCGGGTTTGTATCTCTCACCTTACTTGTACCAATAATTTGCTTTATGAGAGATCCGTCACCAGTGTGGCAATGGACTGCCTCATAAACTTTGGAAGCTGTGATTCTTCCATATCGAAGTTCCCACCACAAAGCTTCTCGATGCTGATTTAAAGTTGCACATTCTGCGTCACTTCTTATCGTGGGGCAAATTGTTTTTATACAAAAATTTAAAAAATCTTCAGGGATCTCGCCACCTTCCTCATAAAAAGATACAACTAATTGATATATGGATAATGTTCCGAAACTATCATTAGCTAATGAATAATTATTGTGCCTTGTTATTTGACAAGTTAATTCCTTCTGTTTCGCAACATCCATGAACTTCGTTAAAAGAGAAGTGGTATCTGGTAGCTTAGGTGTTTGTGGTTTTCTATTCGTGCATGCACTGGCTTCGATGAATTTTATCGATGTGCCTACTTTAGCCAACTTAGATTTCTTCCAGTAGCATTCAACTTCAGTGGGGGAAGGTTCTTCACTTCTACGATGAACCCACATAAGAAATGCTAAAGCATGCTTACAACCTCCTGTTAATAAAATAAGAATAAATGGTAATAATCAGATCAAACGAGAGCAGCGCCGTTTTTTTAATACTGCGTGAGGATTAAAGAAAAACGGCCAAAATTAAGCGGTTGAAATTAACCCCAAACATTAATAACCGCGTTAGTTGGTGACCAATCGATTTATGACGTTGGGGTAAATTTATTACAACCCCCTATAGAAAAAATAAGACTAGCTTTAAACATATGGTGGTAATTTACCTGATGCAGCTGCGCAACCACCACATTGTATATCTTTAATCATTTCTTCTCTTTCGTCAATTTCAATGGTGACACTGTATCCCTTATTTCGAACTTTGTGCTCAGGACAAATTTTGCCTTTCAAGAAGCACACACCTCCTTCTCTTCGTAATTGGACATATCCAATGGCATTATCCCCGTAGTTTTCACGTGATGCCCTACATGGTGCATTAATATTTAATAATTACATTTTGGAGTTTTAAAAATTTCCTGTAGGTACCTATAGCACTTATTACAAACTAAAATAATTAACTTGGACCTTAGAATACGGTAGTATTTCGGGCGTCTTCTAAGGCCGAAATACCAAACAATGTTCTAAATTATAAATCTACGTTACGACATTGGTACAGTGCAAAAATACCTGTTTCCAGTGCGGGACACTTTCTAATGAGTAATGAGTTTTCTCTTACTGGAAAATCATAAATCACACTTACTTACTTCACTAATGAGCAATTAACCGGCTCCGTAAATATTTACAGATTGAATATTTTCGTAAATGTAGGCTTTGCAAATAAGGCCGGATGACTAGTAGGTATAGGCAGGTGTAATTAAAATGGACGCTCTCGTAATAGAGAAATAGCTTACAAGTTTCAGAAGGTGAAATCAAATCTACATTTTATAATCTACAAGTCCGCAAGGAATATTAGATTTGATCTAAACTGGAAATCGGTATTTTAGTTACACATTTCCACCGTCCCGAAATGAGAATAGGTAATTTAAATAACATTCTTTGATGTCATTACTGCAATGAGATAAGTCTAACAAATCTTGGTGCCATCCCTAACTACTTACATTTCCGCTTTTGCTTCACGAATTTCTGCAGCATTAAATCGATCATCCTTCTTTAAAAACTCGGCCAACATAAAAACATCTACTCGAGGAAGATTATGCGACATACCTTTTAAATAACCTGCATCCACCATCGTAAGAATAAGTTTCACAAACTTTCAACAAAGTAAACGCAACGGTAGCCGACTGACAGTGGGCGTTTCCCAGTATGTGACGTCACTATCTGTTTAAAACTGATTTGGCGCGAACGCTCATGCTTGAACACTTCAATTCTTTTTTTCTCGGAAATGGTACGTTTTATTTAACTTTTTTGAACTGCAATAGTTTACACAAACGATTCCAAAGCAGAATCTTATGTTTATTTTGAAATTTATTTTTATGAACTAACCCAATTGTCATATTTCAATTCTTCTTCAGATTCAAAATCCTTTCTCAACGGATACCTCTTGATCCGTTTGCTTTCTCTGATTTTGAACCTCTATGTCCTTTAATGGCAACTTTACGTACCTACTCACACCGACTTAACCTTTCTTGAAACAAGACATCTCTACTCAGAATAACTCTATTTTCTTCTTTCTCCCAGGTACGATAACGCTCATCTCCGTATAGCCTATCAGGTAACTTGTTGCAGCCTTCTTATCCAATTTCTTGCGTCTCTGGTCAGGAATGTGGGCGTAACACACTGCACCAATTACGCTCAAATGCTTTATTTTTGGTTTCTTATCTATCCATAACTCATAGCTACTGACAAGTTCAATAGACGACTTCCCAGTTCTATTTAGGATGTACAGTGACGTTGCTACAAGCGCTGTCCACATGGCTTCTAGAAGAATTAAATTCTCATTAGAATATGTAAATGTCCTCGCTATTTCAATAGTTGTGCGGAAATTCCGCTCACAGATTGCGTTTTTCTTCTCTCTGCGTGACCCCCGCTGCACTCAGGATCTTTCTGATTGAATGGCCCAACATTGTGTTGCAGTCAGAGGCCGATTTACGAATTTGCCGCCCATAGGCTGTAAATATTTTGCCGCCCCTCATCTACAGTAATTTTCGCTAACATATTGTATTTTTTCATATGATTTGAATTTGTCTAGATGTCATTTTATTATTTAATCTTTTGAACTTAACATTTGCCGCCCCCTAAAATTTTCTATAGCCTTTCTAGCCTTATGGTAAATCCGACTCTGGTTGCAGTACATTTTTGAGCATTACTTTTACCTCTGATTTTTCTAATATGAGGTAGCCATATCTAAACATTGTATAAAGACAACTAAGTACTTTTTTGTATAACTCTTTAAAAGGTCCACACACGTCCGCCGAGAATAATTTCCCTGGTTTTGATGATGTTTCCCTATGGCCAAATGGTAGCCTATGAGTTTTGCCATAGATGCAAGGTTCACATAATTGCTTTTCTTCGGTTGAAACTTTTAGATGCAGCTCTCTTTACATCTCAAATACACTCTCTGAATTTCTGTCTTGTGTTGTTGTAGAACATAGAACAAATTTCTACACAAAAGCACATATCAGGCATCCATTAGCAAAAATTCTACCCCAGTTGCCAAGGTTTTTATTCTTACTCTTCCCGTGCTTATGGCGAGAAGGACACCTTTCCTTCCGATTTAATTGCAGACGGCGCTTCAAATTTCTTAAAATCAAATCAAAACAAATCAGTGCATGCTTCGTGGCCCGCACATTATCTGTCCACCACCTTGACGGATGAGTAGACGAACCTACTGACATAGCTTCTACCTCGACAAACATAAGTCCTCCAACATCCGCTGCTGAAGCTAGTTGGGTTTTCTTTGGTCTTCGGTCTGAAATCCATTTTTTGATAATCTTTAACCCAATGTTCAGCCCCTTTCCAGTAATTACTTGTGCACCTCTTTTGCCTTGTCTTAGTTTACCTCTTATTATGCTTTGTGTTCTCAGCTATTAATGCCTCTTGTCTCTCCTGTGCAACTGAACTTGTACCTTTTTTTCATAAAATTTCTTTAAAACGAACAGAGGTGAACAGTTAAGTCGTCAAAAGTCTTACTTTGATCATCTTTTAATATCATCCAGCTTGATTTAAAACTAATGAAAAAACTAATAGGCAAAATATGCAGTGTCTTACACACTAGTAATAATAAGTCTGGTGAAGCATTCTCCTTTTTTGCATTTAGACCATTAGGTTAATTCATTCCACAGTGATCGATGCAGCTTCACCATCAATCCAGTTTAAGAAAATCTTAAATAACTGGTATTTTAACGATGCCTGAAACTGCTTTTTAACATATTCCAAGTATCAAAAACCGTCTTGTGATCCATAATTTTCTGGTGCACTGTGCCAGTAACAGAATTGACTTAGTGTTGGACTTTCTAAATGAGTCGCTCTTGGATTTGTGCTCTTTGTTTCAACTTCTCAAGCTCCTGCTTTCAACTCTTCAGGTTTAACTAACTTCCCATCTATAACATCTAGAGCACTTCATGGTAATCCAAAAGATCTCCCATCTCATCTTACGTTGCTCAAAGGTTTGATGTGTTTATAAAACTCCATTCTGTCTCAAGTATTGCGTTCAGATTATTATTATTATTATTAACAGACAACAACAAACTACACAATTTAAAAGAAAAAGTTAAACACTTTTTCCAACCAAAAACACTGATGAGTTTTTTTGATTAGCACAACATTTATAACACTAATAATTGTTCATTCTTTTCTTTTTATAATGTTACAGAACAGAACTGCCATTAATGACTTTTTAGCAACAACCTTTTGAAAACGTTTTTAGTACGAAAACAATTATTTTACCTACCTATTTGTTTTTCAGGATTGCCAATATACCTACCATTACAAAAGAAATACATAAAAAAAACTAATTTCCCGCTTTGAAAGGAAGCAATAATGAATTTTATTTTACAAAGTAAGTTTATAACATTTAGAATACATTTCTGATATAGCCTGTTGAATTTAAAATTCTAAGCAGCTATATTTATACAACACTGTAGACACAATTAATAATAAGGCGGAACGTTATTGAATCACGAATGTAACTAAGATAAATTACTGTGCCTAAATCGTGAATTAGGCTAGACTGTTAATATAAACCAAGATTTGTCTTTGTAAAAATATGTCAAGTTCGAGATTCGAGCCACACACACAACGCGAATAATTTCATGTCTGCTTAATTGAATCGTATCTTAACGCAATTATCGTCAAGGTGCAAATGTACCACATAACAGATGGATTAATTTAGTCCGCGGTTTATTCTGCACAAAGCAAAAAAAAAATAAAATAAAACAGATAAATGTCATAAAACTTGACAGTGCTGCAATTAGAGTAAGCCAAGAGTTGCCTTTCCGACTTCTATTATTTGATTAAAGCAAGGATATAATTTGCTGTTCATTTACAAATTTTCAACGCAAAATTAAATTTAAATTGGAGACAATTTTCAAAACATAATTAGTTTTACCTTGTTGCACTGGAAATTTCGTAAACGTTTACCATACAATTTCAGTTACACGTGACGTGTGAAAGACTCATCATCACTTAATTTTAAATGACAGGGTAATTTAATTTCACCTTTAACTCTAAAGTCTATTTGCAGACAATTTCTCAGTTTCTCGAATTCATTTTGTTTCCCTTATAAAATCGTCCAAATTCCTTGCTTCCTCAAGGATGAAATATATGAATGAGTAATTTATACATTATTGATGAAACCTCAAGTATTCAGTTCGTTCATTGCCAATTTCCAAAATAATATTGCAAAGCAATTATATTATATTGTTTGTTAATTTGTTATTTAAAAATTTGCCCTCTAATAGATAATAATAGTACAAAAAAGAAGGAATATTGATTAAAGCTTGTGTTTGTATTGGTTGCGCGCAAATTAAAGTGTTTTTCCTAATAGCGACGTTATTAGTGATTACCTACATAAATAGGTACCTACAACTTTTTGTTAAAGAACGACATTACATAACAGTAAGGAACTAATGAAGCAAAATATAGCAATATAATGTAATTATCCTTTTCAAATATTGATCTAATTTGCAACGAGTTTCATGTGATTGAATTACAGTCTCCTTTAGTGAGCCATGTTTCCTCTTGGATTTATTAATTTTTTTCATTTTTACGGGCATTGGTTGATTAACTTTCCGTTTTCTAATTTAATAAGTTAACTGAACGCTCTTATGTGTGCAGTAAAATTTCGTAGGGCATAAATTAGGGAATATTGACATTGTTCACCCACCAATATTTCCATGCAAATAGCTATGATTTATGTTTAGCGTATTATCACTTGATTATCATTCAGTTTTTTTATTTAAACCCTCTTTTGTTAGTAGATTATGAGTACATTCACACTAATGAAATTATTCACCACACATAGGAATTAATTACACGGTTGGTTGTTATGCCTTCCGTATTGTATAAATTCTGTATGTACCTACTTGTACAGGGTGTCCCGTGACTCGATAGTCATAGTTTAAGAGGGTATGTTATACAACCAATAAAGTAAAGACATTATTGAGTAAAGTAGTATAATATTTTAGTAATTAAGAATTGTTGTATTACCCCCCACCCCGCTACCTCACAACACATTATTGGTCTTCTAATAACTGAAGAAGTAGCTCTCTGAAGAGTATCTGGGGCGTTTCGTATGGATACAGCTGCAGCCATAATATTTTGAATTAGCTCATCTCTGGTTTGTGGTTTATTTGAATACACTACACTTTTCATATGTTCCCAAAGATCTGGTGACTCGTAGGACAGAGAACTGTACCTTCTCATCCAACCATCCTGTTAGCAAAGTTGTTATTTAGATATTTTCTCACATTTACACCAAAATGAAGTGGTGCGCCATCATGTTGAAATCACATATCAACTCTATTCTGAAGTGGAACATCCTCCATTAACCCTGACAATTCATTTATTTAATTGACTAATGCTCGGATGTTAAACGCTCTTAAAATAAGAATAGTCCAATAAGAATGTTATTAAGAATACCACACCAAATATCCACAGAAAAGTGATGTTGAAGATACGCGCTGCATACTCTATTGGGTACCAGCGTAATTAACACAAAATTATTAAGCTGTGGTGTCAAAATGTGTGTCTTTTTCCATGGTAACTTATCTAATGAATGCAAAAATAGTATAAAGTTTGTAACGTTAATAACGCCAGGAAAATATGATTTCTTTTCTATATTTCAAAATGTGGCATTCAGTCAGTGTTTGACGTTTCTTGTTAAAAAAACATTATTTTCAAAGATTTATAAAAAGCCCGCGATATTTACCTTTCAAGGAAATGTTCGACAACTCCTTCATCCTCAACCAAAATCCAGATTTCGTGTAACAAAGTTTTTCATAAGAGGATTCGAATTTCACGAAGGGGTTTTGTAATAAATTGAGAACAAACCAAAACTTACATCCCCTTGAAAAAAATTTTTCGATTAAAATTTGTTGAGCGATTTTTTTTTAATTCGTCAAGGACTGGTTAGTTTTGGTTTGTTCTCAGTCAAGCATTTTATAGTGCTATGGAACAGGTGTACTTTCCAGCCTTAAGTTTAATAGTGTACCTAACTCCTTAATTATTGGGTTTTGGACAAAAGTACTGTAACGCCTTTGCGTTAATTTTCTGATTTCTATTGGAAATATTCCTTATTTCTTTTCTTTACATTAATAGTTAATATTCTTTTAAAATTGCTACATTGTAGATCATCCGCTCTCACGACGCGTTATCTTAGCCCCCCTACGTAATTTAAACCTGCAATCAGGAGCCTTCTATAACTTTCTTTGTTCGCTACAAAGTGTAACTATGTTGCACAGTATACCTATTCATTTCTTTAACCTCATTCCCTTTATGCTTTGTGCTAATTTTCTTATTTTGAACTTGCTGATTTACTATCTTTAGGGTCAAGAGCCCATCTTTCTTCATTTTATTTCTTCAGTTAGCTACTCGCTCTAGAACAGTTCACTTCGTACTTCTTCTGTGTGCTCGAATATTACGCATTTCTTAAAATCGATTAAAATCGGCTTTGGCGTATATTTGACCCTTCGTTAGTGATATTGTGGAACTTCTGCTTTTCCTGAATATCTACTAAAATCGTATAAATCTGCTGGAATAATTATCTCCAGGTATGTTTTCTCTATTTTTCTAATTGCGTCACCTAATTTCGCTTTCCCTTTTAGCGGTTTCCTTTTACGCACCTGTAAAAGCTAACGCAAAATTTGTACCGTTTTACTGCTCCGTTTTGCGAGTTTCTTCATCTTCAAACATTTCGCTCACCTGTAAACTGTAAAACTTCTTCTCCGAAGACCTACCGACCGACCTTCGAGGGAATCCCAGCTCGTTAGTCATTGCCGTCGCTTGCCCTCCTGGATTGAACAAATTCTACTATACCGTCGCTAAGTGAAAAAACCAACGCTAATTTTCTTTTCTACAATTACTGCTCATAATTTATTAATTTTCTACATTTACAACTACGTAAATTTTAACTTTAATTCTACCTTTTTGACATTTTAAATTTGCTTTATTTGCTCTTGCTATAACGTAACTTTACCTTTGTATTTCGGCTATAAAGAAGCCATTTATTTTTCTAAATTATTATAGCTTACTTATTTGCTAATTTATATTAATTTGGTATCTAATTACCTTCACCCCTTTTCTTTTGTTTGAATTTAACGTAACTATTTGAATATTAAACTCATCGATATTTGGTATCCGATCCCGTACTACAAGCTAGTGATTTGTTATTTTTGTTTTGTGTTTATAATTTTGTTTAAGGTACTTCTCAAGGATCCTGAGAAGATAAATAAGGTAAAATTTTGATTTATCATTGCAATTACTTCCTTGTAAAATTTCGATTGTTTCCCCAATATTTTGTTTGCTAATTTAACGTGTTTCAATCATTTTACTTACAATAATTTTGATCCATTTAAAGGTAATTTAGATCCCGTATTTTGTGCTACAGAATTCAATATTTGTTTGTATAAACCACCTTTTTTTTTGTATTTATAAAACCTGTCATTTTGTTTTGTTAGATATTTTATTTGAATTTTTATTCATTATAATCACATCAAATTTATTTATTTTCCTGTTTATTGCTCAAACTACTCCGTTCTCTTTCAGCATTGACATCGCTACTGCTATAACTGTTAATACCTTCGCAATTCGGATTAGCAGTCTTATTTTCTCGCAGAATTACGTGGCGCCCTTTGGCTTTAATTAACTTTACCTATTTTCCTACCCCAATTTTAACGTTATTCGCTCATTGTAGCTGACCTACAACCACCTGCCTACTAGCACTGAGCTATTGCGACCATTGCTTCTTTTAAATTTCGTTACGACCCATTTTTGCCGTAACAGTGTATAAGGCATTTTCGACTTATATTATCAAAAGAATACGCTCTTGAACTATGGCCTTCGAGTCACGGGACACTCTGTATATTTGGAATGTAAACTCTCCATTTTTCATGTTCAAGCTTGGAAAAGTGGGTGAGAATGAACGAGCAACCCTAAAAGTTATTGTAAGAAAATGTGTTTCTCATTTCAATAGATTTAACGTTAATTATTATTCGATACATCTTGTCTTGTAGTGAAACACTCAAAGGTTCATTTACATTTCAATGTGACCTCCTTCGAATATCCTAAACAAATAAAATTTACTTTCGGGGTCCCCAATCGCAACTAATGACGCTGCACATTGTAAAATATCAGATTTTATGAGGAAACACATATATAAGAATGAATTTGGTTCGTGTTTGAAAGTTTCAACTTTGATCAGCTATCGCACGAAGCACAAACCAACTTTCACTTTTCATCCGCTTTATTTAATATCGATTTTCACGTCAATTGCATATCAAATTAGAGCATGAATAAATTAGGATACTTTAGAAGTTTGCACTGTCGTTAGTGGAAACTTCGAAACCTATAGCTCGTTATAGTGGTAAGCAACCCTTCATTATAACTATTTAATATGTACTCCGTTATACTTAGAAATATAAGTGTATTTTGCTGCTGAATAAATCTAAAAATTCCTTCTTTTGGTTAGATTTCCGCAACTTTCCAATTTAAAATGGTGCGTTAAGAAGTTCGCCCTATTGGAGAGAGGTTCTTTCGGTGCGAGGTCTGTCAGGGCCTTTACCTCCAGAGTTTCACGCGCTCCTACAATGGTTGGCACGATCATTATAATATATGGCGTACAAATCGCAGGGATAATGGTAGAAAAGAAGCCATGTTTCCACCACACATGGTATTTGGCATGCTCCACACAGTGTTGTTACCTTGACGTGGTTGTCGGGCTTAAGTGGTTAAGTGATGAAGGGGGCATGTAACGCCAGACTCGAACCGGCGTATGATGGCCCCAAGTGAGAATCCAGACTAAAGACAACACCCTCGTGTTTGTGCCGTGCGAGGTGACCCGTAATAGTGGATGAACGGGTCCTAGGAGATGTGTCACCCTTGGGTTGGAGTGAGACCTCCAAGCTGCGACAACATACTACTTTGGCCGGAATTTCACTTAAAACCGGAGATTGAGACTAACCCACCCCGATCAATCGGCTGTGCCGTCGGGTCAGACCACCGACTGGGTGAGTTTTTGTAGGGTAGTAGTAGCAGGCTGAGTAGGGGAACGTAGGCCATTCTTCAACTTTTACTTTTACTTTAAAGTGAAACCAGCCCTGTTTTCTGCTACCCTTGGAAGCCCTGGCGTCAGCATTGTTGGACTCGTTGGGGGATGAGAGATGAAACGTATAGGTCCAACATGGAAAAAACACCAAAAACATTTACGTCAAAGGGAGACGTCTCAGGAGAATGAGAATAAAGATTATAGCTTTGCTCAAAATGTTACTCATCTTCATAATAGCCTGTTTTTTAGATTCAATGATTTCTTCTTTAAGAAAACCTTCGGAATTCCAAACATGAGTAATTGCGAGTCCTGCACTTTTCTTCGAAAGCGCTTTATTGCAGGTGGACTATACTCCAAGAAATCTTGATGACTATCTTCAATACTTTTCTTTTGCCGTACCTTCGAAACCACGCAGTTCAACCGTTTAATTGTTGACAGAAACTACCTTCTCACACAAAAGACTTTTTGACTGCCCATTACGGAGCAATTGTCTGGTGGCCTAGAACCAGACTCTCCACAACCATAGCACTTCTTAACCATGTGCAAAGACTAGCGTGCCTCTCGTGCACGGGCGCAATGCGAACGACCCCCACAGCCGTCATGGAAGCCCTCCTGGGTCTGCCTCCACTGGATCTCCACATGAGGGAGCAGGCCACGGTGGCAGCCTTGCGTCTGAAAAATAAGGGGTTGTTGAACAGCAGAGGTATTGATGTGGGCCACTCCCGAATTATGGGCGAGGCATTCGAACGACTGCCTATACTAGAAGGACGGTCTGACTCACTCATCCCTCGATTTATACTAGGGAAAAACTACCGCATCTTCTTTGATGCGGAAGTGGCATCCCAACCAGACATATCCATCTTTACAGACGGATCTAAAACAATGGAAGGAACAGGCACAGGAATTTATTCCAAAGAACTGAGCCTCCATATCAGCCAACCGCTAGGCAAAATTTCCACTGTCTTTCAGGCAGAATTAGCAGGAATAACGCTTAGTGCAAGTATAATTCTTATGCACAGCATAAAGAATAAAAGTATCAGGATTTCCAGTGACAGCAGAGCCGCTCTGCAGTCACTAGGTCAACACAAAATTACCTCTAGGCCGGTTTCCGAGTGTCACCAAATACTAGAGCAAGTGGCAAACAGCAATACCCTCGAGCTTGTATGGGTTAAAGGGCATGCTGGAACAACAGGCAATGAAAAAGCCGATAAGTTAGCCCGACTGGCCTCAAAACAACAGTTTTATGGTCCAGACCCGGCTCTCCCACTTACAGTATCAACTGTAAATAACTTAATAACTCAAGACACCCAAGCCCAGCATAAGGTTGGTGGAACTTGATGTCAGAATGCCGTCACGCGAGAGAGGCCTTTAGAGGACCATCTCGTAGTCTGGCGCGCTTTTGCACAGGGCTATCTAGAAAGAACCTGCGGCTACTTGTGGGCATACTTTCTGGGTACTGTAAACTTAACAAGCACATGCACCGCATGGGCTTGGTTGAATCACCATCCTGTACAGGATGCTACACAGAAGATGAGACGGCGCAACACATACTTTGTGAGTGTCCCGTACTTGTCGAATTAAGACGATCCATGTTGGGGGACTCCTGGCCGGACATGGCTAAGATTAGAGCCGCTTCCCCGTCCAGCATCCTCAGGTTTATCTCACGTGTGGGATGGCTTGAGTGATGATGCGGGGTCGAACGACTCTAATCAGGGAGGCAGCACAAAGGGGCCGAATAGGTGGCCTATGTGCGAGTGGACTTTTGACCACCCTCCCATCGTAATCCAGAATCCAGACTGCCCATTAACGTTGATTTTCTGTTAATGGTTTTCCTAAAAAGATGTTATTCTCCATCGCTTTCACCCATGTTATAATTTTGTATAGATAAGTTTTGCACACTTTTCTTAACAGCTTCGAACATGCTCTGTACTTTGCGCATGTCTTAGTAGTTTTTTCTTTGATTGAGGACACCCGTTTTACTGGAGAAACATCCGTCACAATTAACAGTTTACAGCACTAAAGCTATTTCCACTTTTCGTATAATTCAAAATATAAAGAATTTGGAAATTGTTGACAATAGTATTAAAGCACTGATTAATTTGTTAGATAGTGCATTTGAAAATTATTGCGTATAGCAGGACAGTTAATTCCTGATTAAGATATCATTATGTGACGTTTTACTTGCTTTAGTATGCTACAAAAATCGCATCTGTTGCTAAAGGAAGTTCAGAAAAATTCAGTGGATGTAAAAGCATTTCAGGAACCTTGACGTATATCTAATTTAGTACACCACTGGAATTTAAGATTACAAAGATTAAGTTTATATAAAAAAGAAATGACTCGGTTTTCAAATAAGAACCAATTTGGAACCATCACTACTACTATTCCTCTAATGGAAAAATTAGACTGTAAATCCTTTTGTCTGTGTAAGGCAAGAAACTTAAAATTCAAAGAGAGTTTAAATTAAATACTAATAACGGCAGTTCTCAGTAAGGATTTCTCATGAATGGAGTTAGTTAAGCTCATTTCACCCCAGACGTAAGACGTAAATGAAATTTACAAATAATTTTCGTGAAAAGTTAAGCTCTCTGTTACGAAATTGTATTTCATTACTTAGAATGGTTTAGCGTCCAATTATTGTTGATTTTCTACTCCTTTGTAAGAGGTCAGAAATAGGTTATATCCACGTGAGATACGATTACTAGAAGGATTACGAGAAAGTTATTTTCAGTTGGAATATTCTGTTATTGCATAAAAGAGTACGTTTTTACTGAAGTTGAGCTTTGTAATCTTTTAACACACGGGAAGTGTTAACCTCAAACAAAACTCTTCAACTTGACATCTCCATAATAATAAGTACCTATATAGTCTACGACTATGAGAAATTGGTAGTATGTACATAAAATAAATATAAAATCAAAATGAATTCAATAAACTGTCAACAATTGAGAGCTTAATATTATAAATGCAAAATTAATGAATATTTGTTTCATTATTATGCAGCATCAGGAAATTTTTGTGTGTAAAACTCAAACTTTGATCTTGAGTTGAAACAAGCATAACTTTCTTCTCTTGTACAAATAACTGTTTTTTTTTGTAAAATAAGTGAAGAAAGTTGCATTTCCTCACTTGTGATGAAAGTGAGCAGTATTGCCAACACCATTTATCTATACATATTGCAGCAGAGTATATAAAGGAAACGAAAAAACTCAAAAACCTCCACTTACCCATTTTTAATGAAGAAGATGAAACGATGATGACAGTAATTTTTTTATAGTAATTAAGCTACTAACAATGTAAATTAGTAGGTTGGTAAAATGTTGACATTGGAGCTGGAGCATGTGGTAATTCTAACCGACAGCAATATCAATGAAATAATCAAAATTTACATTGAGGAATTGTGCTACATGTTTCGAAACTACTAGTTTCATTTTCAAGCTTTGCAAATTGCGATAAACGATATGAAAAAGGCTGAGGGGAAAAAACTCTTTACGTATATTAAATAACAGAAACTGAAATTATCACAACTAACCCACATTATTATTATTATTACCCCCTATGTGAGTATGAACCTATCCACGATTTCAAGAGCATATAATATTCTTATTGATTACAGGAAAGCAAAAGAATTCACTAACTGTCAACATTTATAATTTAATGCCATAAATGAAAATTTCATGGATATTTTTTTAATTATATGCAGATTTAGAAAAAATTTTGTGCAAAACACGAGAAGAAAATTAATGTTTTTTCAACACCTTTTTAGAAAATTCGATTGTGCCTACCGCTCATGAAATTTATTAAATCGTTGTAATTATCCCTTTAACTTTTTTTTCTCTCATCCAACACAATAGAATATCGTATTCCTTTTCATACCGCAATCGTGATTTTTCTGGTAACAAACTTCATTAATTTAGCCTCTTCCATAATATCTGCAGGAACTGAATTTGCACCATTTTCTTCAATATCTTCCATTGTCTTGAGGAATATGTGAGCCGAAATTGCGAAACTTCAAAAATTTTTTTTATTTTGTAACCATATTATTACGCAACTATATACAATAGTATATTAAAGTACAAGTGAAGAAACTAAGAATTTCGCTCACGCATAAAGTGAGCGAAATTGTTTCTTCACGCGTGGTGGATTCTGGATTTCGATGGGAGGGTGGGAAAGTCCACGCGCACATAGGGTCCTTTGTACTACCTCCCTGATTAGAGTCGTTCGACCCCGCAACGTCACTGAAGCCATCCCACACGTGAGATAAATCTGAGGAATGTTGGACGGGGAAGCGGCTCTAATCTTAGCCATGTCCGGCCAGGATTCTCCCAACATGGATCGTCTTAATTTGACAAGTACGGGACATTCACACAGTATGTGTTGCGCCGTCTCGTCGTCTGTGTAGCATCCTCTACAGGATGGTGAATCTACCAGGCCCATGCGGTGTATGTGCTTGTTAAGTTTAACGTGTCCAGAAAGTGTACCTACAAGTAGCCGCAGGTTTCCTCTGGATAGCCCTGTACAAAAGCGCGCCAGGCTACGAGATGGTCCTCTGAAGGCCTTTTTCACGTGGCGGCAGTCTAACATCAAGTTCCACCTAGCCCTGTGTTAGGCTTGGATGTCTTGGGTTATTAGGTTGTTTACAGTTGATACTGTAAGTGGAAGAGCCGGCTCTGGACCATAAAACGGTTGTTTTGAGGCCAGTCGGGCTAACTTATCGGCTTTTTCATTGCCTATTATTCCAGCATGCCCTTTAACCCATACAAGCTCAAGGGTATTGCTGTTGGTTACTTGCTCTAGTACCTGGTGACACTCGTCACACACGTCGCCACACATCAAAGAAGATGTGGTAGTTTTTCCCTAGTGTAAATCGAGGTATGAGTGAGTCAGATCGTCCTTCTAGTATAGGTAGTCGCTTGACTGCCTCGCCCAGAATTCGAGAGTGACCCACCTCAGTGCCTTTTCTGTTCCACAACCCCTTATTTCTCAGACGCAAGGCTGCCATTGTGGCCTGCTCTCTCACGTGGAGATCCAGTGGAGACAGACCCAGGATGCGTGCTGTATAACGTTTTGTTCAATAAAAATCTGCTTTTTAAATTTCGCAATTTTGACAAAAATAACGTAGTAGCAGGTTCTGTCATCATGGCGATTTTCGTAGAACAATTAGTTATTTACAGTAAGAGTGCGGAAGGTACAGCTTGACAGATCTAACGATACGGGTGGGAGTGCGCAAAGTTGAAGTGAGAGAGCACTAGGAGAAACAAAGACGAGCTGCAGTAAGCCACTCCGCAGTGGGTCTAATGCACCCTCCCTTCCACTTAGTTTAATTCGCATCTGGGCGTGAGCCGCATCGTTAGATCTGTCGAGCTGTAAAACTTTCGTTCAGGCGAATTGCGTGTTCGTCCACGAAGCGCAGCGAGTGGACGATGCAATTTAAGTGAACGAATGTGACCTTACTCTCGAGTGATGTATTTGATTTTGTTCGATACCTCTTTAGAAAGTGACTCTGTAACTTTGTATTACAATTGAAATTATTTTATTAAACAAAATCGAACGGTCGCGACTAGTCGTGAGGATCCGTTGCTGTAAAACAAATAAAATACAATATAACTATGATATGACAAATTGTATAACGTCAATAAAGTAAAGTGCGTGTATTATTATTAAAAATGGACAACAGAAGAAGTAACAAAGAACATTATTGATGATTTTCAAGTAGTGAAATATAATAATTGTAATATACACAGTTTCTATTGATAACATTGAATTTTAAATATGCGTGAGTAAAGTGTCTTTTCCTCTCTTGTGCATTGGCTGCCCTCGTCTTCGACTTGGGAATCAAACCTTACACGCGAGAGGAAAAGAATCACTTTCCTCCCTAGTAATTCAAATAGCTATTTCAACTCTCGCTCAATTGACGCACTCACTACGCTCATGTGTGAGAATTTAAACTCCAGTTGAAAAAAGCATAACTTTCTTCTCTTGTACAGATTACTATCCTTGCACTGCTGACGGTTTATTCCCAACCTTCTGGTAATTTTTTGATCCATGGTTTGGAATTAAAAAAGCCTTCAAGCCAATTTTGCAACCACCTCCATTTTTAAAGAAACAATAATAACTCAGTTGGGACTGAAGTTAGTTGTGGTGCAATTGCGGGGTGAAGACGGCCAAGCTGTTGTCAAAATCTTTGCATTAATTGTTACATTTCGTAGCAGCACAGTTTTATCTGTGGGAGTAGATTATGCCTCTTTGTTACAGCAGATGCACATTACCTTTTGTGTATGGTTGCATCGAGGAGTTACTTTCCGTTAGAACGCAATCGTCTCAATCCCTTCATAAATCGATCACTTT
Organism: Pyrocoelia pectoralis; assembly: GCA_036250285.1. NCBI lineage: Eukaryota > Metazoa > Arthropoda > Insecta > Coleoptera > Lampyridae > Pyrocoelia > Pyrocoelia pectoralis. The sequence continues at coordinate 62,978,845 of CM070075.1, read as the reverse complement.
TCTTCATCAGCAAGTTAATGTAGTGTTCAGATTGTTGCTTGTGACGTATCACAAGGGTCGTGTAGGGATTGTTAATGTCCATAAGTAGAAGATATGTAACCAACAAGGCTGATGATGTAGGTACCGAGAAATATGGATTCGCTAAAAAGGAAAAGGAATACTTATTCCAAAAGAATGTACACGTAAATGCAAGCTAAAGTGTAATTTAAATCTTGCTGTGGATGAAAGGTTGACCACATTTTCGGTTTTTTTGGAGGTCTTAGGTGACATTTAGCGACTGAGGCAGTTTACTACAAACAGCATACAGGATTACCCTAGTTCCATGATGTTCTTACTAAAAATATCAAAAAAATGTGTTTATCCTGACAATAGATGAGCGACTTGTTGCGCTTGTTCTTTCAAAATTTACATTAAGTCAAAACCAGCGAGGTGTTGGGTGATCTATAATCATCATACGGTTTGCATATGCAAGTCTACACTGAGAAGGAAGGAAGGAAACCAGAAAGGAATCAAGGAAAATAAGTGGTTTAAATGCGAAAGTCATTTTACACTATAATAGAAGCGAAGGAGCAGTTGATAAAGTCGACAGAATAATCGCGCAATATTCTTGCAAAAGCGACAACGCTGATATTGCCAATGATACTATTTTTACAATATGATCGATATTGCACGTAGTAATGCTACTACATACACAAACAAATACCCAGATTACAATCAGGCGCAAAATACAAAGAAGGAGAAGCCATTTTCTATTGGGCTAAATATTTTATTAGTAAGTCCTTATACAACACAAAACAAAAACAATATAATGAAATGAATCAATCACCGCATCTCCTGTAGAAGGCTCCAATATTCAAGGAGACCTTGGACTTCAGAATCGATGGAGATGGTAACAGGACCAATGACTGAAGAAGCTGAAGAAAATCTAACAATCTCTCTGAAAAAACGTTTAGAAGATTGCTTAAATGCAGAAAAAATTTATATGTCACAACACATGTACTGTAGAATGCATTAAACGTACTGTATTGAATGTTATAACATAATAAGAACTGTTTATTTAGTGTAAAATGGGATCAGGGATCCATGGAATATTTTAGACCTCAGGATGTGATACTTACTATGCCTGTTATTGATTCATTTTGTCAGTCTTTTACGTAAGAGTATATAAGATGGAAGTATCATAAAGCAAAATATAACTAGATTTGCGGAAACAGATTTTCGTCGGCGTAAGACAAGTAATGAAATTTTATTTTCGTTTGTAGGATGTTTAACCATTCCTTTGGTAAAACCTCTTTGTAATGTAATACGCCGCAAGTAAGTGTAAAGCAAAACCAAACAATCATCTCAATAAAATATGAATTCTATTTGAGTTTTTGTTTATTACTTTTAGATATCCGCCACACTGTAGATAATAGTTTAAGGGTAAACCGAAAAAAAAGTTCTTTTTATTTCTTACTAATCGCTGAAAAATATCTCAGAAAACGTGCTATTATAAATATAAATATTACCAAAGGAACAATAAGATAATTTAGCAATACAAAATATCGGTTTACACCCCAAAGTCATTAATGTTTCTTATCCTACGTTTCCATTGCATTTCATAAAGAATTTATTTCTATATGAAACAGTTTTCAATAACGATTTCTTCATGAAAACCATACCTACACACCGATTATCATACTGATTGATGTACTTTTGCTCTGAAAAGTGCAACTACAAATTCAGAAATCGTATCATTTTACAATGTACCGACTGCCATTTAAATTATTTTCAAAAATTGCTTATCGTCTTAAAATTGATAAGGCTTCAGAATCATTTGTTGAGTTATTAACATCTGTTGACTTAATTAGGAAATTATAACTTTCATCGAATGAATGTTTAATTATGTTAATGCAAATGTACGGCGATCGCTTTGGGTGTATTTGGTCATTTAGATTCACCCCCTATGACCAATTTGTAGCGCAACATTTAAACTACACTAATTATGACTTAAAGTCAATAAATTTGAAACTTTAACTTCTGGTTAACGTTAAACCAGTTTAAATTGTTGTTTATCTCGATTCTTATTACTTACGGAGAACTTTTTCATATACGTATATGAGGGTATTTTGTTCTCATTTTATCCTGTGTTGTGAAACATGGCAGTTAATCTCAATACTCTCAAAGAAGCCTACCTAACGTATAATCACTTCCATGTGTTAAAAGTAAATTATTAACGGAATACAACGTTTACCAGTTTTTTCCGTTTCAATCCTCAAGAGATCAAAATATGTATTTATAAAGCGAAAGTTACTTTACCAAAATAATTTTTATTTTACGCCTAATTTAAAGTTTCATTAAAAAACGTCAGTAAATTACTTCCGGGCGCTTGAAGTGTACTTAATTTAAAAGTTTATGAAAGTGTTCAACGTCGAAAATGTATTCACCGTCATTTCTTTAAGTATGGAAACGAGTAGGTATAGCAATTTAATTCTTGTTAGAAATTTTACAAAATTTCGTCTTATTAGTAACATAAAGTTGAAAAAGCTACAAAACCACCCTTATTACCGTACGTGTTCGTTTTTCTGTGTGCAATATTATATAGAATTGCTGAAGTAATCCGTCACCTTGTCTATGACAGAATTTTTTCAACTAAGTATTTATAAAAACTGCTATGCGTTTGTTCCGCTCTTGTGTCCGTCTGGACCTACTTGTGCTGTTTTAAACTTCTCCGCAGGGAATCGTCTTAGGGAACTGAATCTTTTTGCAGCAGATAACACAGTGAATGTATATCAAATCGAAGTTTACAAAATGACATAATTACTCGGCAACTTACGGATGGAAGCGTTGGTAGTGGAGAAGCATACGTCATCATGAGGACCATGCTCCAGTCAAGGTAGCACGATAACCGTGATATCTTAATTAAATGATCTCTTGTATAGTGGCGTCTCGTTGGGATATATTGGAGCCTTCTTGAGGAGTAGGTGTATCAGTTTAAAACAACACGGTGCATCGTTGGGCCGACGTTTCGGTTAGTTTTTGACAGCCTTTTTCGAGGCGCCTTTATTAAAAACAAAAGTTATAATTAGTTTAACATGCTTACAACTTACTGCAACGTAAGTTGTAAGTCGGTTACATTAATCGACGTGTAACCTAGTATGTTAAACTAATTAAGATTTTTGTTTTTAATAAAGACGCCTCGAAAAAAACTGGTCAAAACGTCGCCCTAACGAAGTACACCGTGTTGTTTTAAACTGATACACTCCTCAAGGAAGCTCCAATATATCCCAAGGAGACGTCACTATAGTGATACCTTATCTTTCGCTTTATCGTTTGTTGATTTTCTAAATTATTTGAATGCGGTTAAAATTTCTTGTTTTATGTACGCCTTAAAAGGAAAAAAAAAGCGATTGAAAAGCTAAAACGTGGTTGATTGATGTTGATTGAATCCTTAATCTGGTTGTAAATGATGTTTCCTGGAAATGGGATAAATAATAGGTAATTAATGAATCCAAGGATTCACAAACCCTTCCCCAATAATAAAATTTAAGAGTCATCAATTTGGCAATGAACTATCTTGAATTATAAATGTCTTGAATTATAAAACGAATAAATTACGACATGTTTCGACATACATTGTTGTTATCCTCAGACTAAAATCCTTATTCTTTTCATCACTAACACGTGGTGGTCAACGCCATTTAGTAACCTCAATCCAAGTGCAGTCCAAGCTTAGAGATTTTCCTCAACATGGTGGTGAAGACCTTGAGGCTGTCGGTGAACCGTATAGTCCACAAAATCGTATTCGAAAAACCATTGTGAATAACTGCGCAAACCTGCTTGAACAGGCCAAACTTGGCGTGAGTGGTAGTATCATAGGTTAAATTATCAATTTTCCGCTGTACACCGAACATGATTGTTAAAAAAATATGAACCGTCAATTTGTGGAAGACTTCATTAAAATATACGAAAGTGAGCCTTCCCTTTGGCAAACAAAGTGTAAGGAATACCACGAGGGAAATAAAGAAGATGAGAAATGGCTTTTTCTTAATCAAAGGGGAGCTTTGCGCTTCCATTCTCAAATAGTTGTGCCAATCTTTAGGAAAAACCGTTAACTCGGAATGGAAAATTATATGGGAGAATTTACTTTCCTTCATTAGCCATTCCTTCGCCCAGACACTTCCCTTACTATCCTTTTTTCACGAGTTTTAGCGCACTTTTTCGCCATAAGCCAATTATCATTCTCGGTAGATGCCATTGCTATATACGAGTCACGAACTGAGGTCGTAATCTTAATCCATGTGTGGGGCACCCGCATTTAAAGGAAATCGTCAATTCTTCAACTGCACAGTCTTGCCTTGAGGAAAAACTGTATTTGTGTGGCTACCTTAATATAAATCAGGCTTCTTTGCAGAACGGTAGCTACGCAAATGCACAACGGCGTAACAGAAGCACTGATTTCCACGTTTTTCGATTTCAAATACATTTTTTTTAATTTGAACATATAGGTATAAAATGAACTATAAATAAATTTTCTATAATAGAATATCAGTTTAATATAAAATGTAAAAGAAAAGCGTAGATTTTGTTTTTATAATATTCCATTGCATCGCAAATATTTGTGCGTGGTTTTCCCATTTTTTAACTAAAGAATGAAGAGAATTGAAAACAAATACTGTTGATGGATGCAAAACATGTTTCTCCACAAGAAAACCTTTATACATTTTTACTGGAAAATAATGGATTACGTTCATAATCTACTATCATATTATTTAACATGAAAAAATGAGTCAACTTATGTCCATAATAAAACATACATAACAAACCGATACATGATATCGTATAGTTATCTTTTGTTTAAAATCCATATGATTTTCAAAAAAACGAATAAAATCGATTTATTGGTCAACGATGTAATGGGCTTGGGCATTGGTCCACAAATAGCATCGATCCATTGCGTGTGGACGTTTTTGCTATCAAATTGTTGCATCATTTTGGGTAAATTTTCCATTTCATTCGTTTTTGAACCTATAATCTACCAAAAAACTAAAGTTGGTATGTGATCTACGGAATTAGTTATGCGTAATTAAAAAATCCCTTTTACCCGTTACCGATCCACACAAATCTCTGTGGCTTTTGTGTCTGATGATCCAGGGACTTGAAAATAAGTTTCTCTTTTGATCTACAAAAATCTCGTATAAGTACATCTCTTTCATTGCGTTTAAATAGTCCATTGCTCAAAAGGAACTCCGATCTTTTACCATCCTTTTTCATGCATGCTTTAGTGTGCAATGACAACATAAACAACTATTTACCAATCTCATATTTACAACGTTAGAAAATAAAAAAGATTACTAAAAGGCTGCATTTTACAATGCAAATTATACCGGTAACACTCAATACAGAACAAACAATTAATGAAAAACAGTACTATAGTGGTCCAGAGTTTATAAAATTTTATGGAACTCATTTTTACGGACAAATATCTCATCAATCTCTGAAGCTTCGTTTATTACCTACCTTTATTAGCGCTATTCATATTGTGACTACAAGTTTAAAAGGGAGCCATTGCATTTGGAATTCTAAGAAATAAGACAGCATGTTTTCTTAATTTGATACTACGGAGTGTGTTATAATGAACAACAGAAACAGATAATAGCAACGGCAAGCATCATCAACGACATCTACCAGGTAAATATGCCTGGGGGCTATGCATACATGTCAGATGTTGAAGAACAAGATACTTACTTACGGCATCAAAGAATGGGACATTTGAATTTCCACAGTTTACAAAAAATGCCAATGACACGGAACGTGTAATTGTCTCAGGAAAACAAGAAAATCTGACATTTCTAACATGCAAAGGAAGGTAAAAGTCTTCTGGAATTGGTGCATTCAGACATATGTGAGCCTAGGCGATGCCAAGTACTTTATTACATTTCTCGATGATTTTTCTAAGAACATCTTTGTCTATTTTATCCGCAACAAATCGGATGGTCTTGAAAAATTTAAAGAATATCGTAAATAATTAATTCTCTGATTTCTTCAAAGGTGCCGGAATCATACATCATACACTGCGGAACAAAACGGAAGCGCAGAATGTATGAACAGGACACAAGTTGAAAGAGCACGATGTATGCTGCTAAATGCCAATTTACCATAATGTATTGAGCTGATGCAATTCATAATGCGGCGCCTACGTCATCTATCGCTTTCCATCGAAGTCCTTATTTTTCAAAACTTCAGAAGAAATGTGGTCCGGTCAGAAACCAAGCATAAATCATATGCGTATATTTAGTACCTAAAGTCAATTCATTCCCAAGAAAAACTAAAACAAAAACATACAGACGCGTGAACAGTCGTTTCCAGGGAGACAGCACGGTTCTTATTGGTCTATTTTGTTGTGACGTTTTGCAAACTTCAAGCGAGAGCCTGGTCAGGGGTGTATTATATTTTACACGGTTTAAGATCAAATAGTTTGTTAAACAAATTTTGATCAATGTATTTAACTTTTAATACGGCCCTGTTCAATCAATCGATCACATGAATACCGCGTCATTGTGTTTACATTTAGTTTTTCTTGGGAGTGAATAGAAAGTAGTAGGGTTGTTTTTTGATTTGTCCAAGGCCTTTGATACAGTGAATCATAATTTTCTTGCTACTAAGTTGCCATTCGAGGTATTGCTATGAGATGGTAAGATATAAACACACTAACTCAGACTTCTTTGATGTAGATCTTGGAGTGCCTCAAGGCTCTACTCCTGGACCTTTATTATTCTTACTTTTTATAAATGATCTACCTAACTATATTAGGCACGGTCGTGTACTCATTTACTGTGATGACACTTCCATTGTAGTGTCTTCTTCATCAGAGGAAAATCTTAAGACAAAAATCACAGCTGTTTTCGATCATTTGACAAATTGGTGTGTTAAAAATAGACTTATCTTAAATGTTGAAAAGACAGTCTGTGTTAATTTTTCCAGAAAGAAAAAGCTATCTGATTCTTTTATTTCCCACATTGACACTAAATTTGTGAATTTCTCAGATACTATAAGGTTTCTTGGTATTGAGATTGATAAAAACAAAAATTGGGAAGCTCAAGGTATTTATGTTACAAAAAAACTATCTAAATCTTATTATGCAATATATCAATTAAAAGACTGTCTGGATAAAAAAAGCCTATTAAATGTATTGTATACTCTCACCTTTCGTACAGTACAACGTTTTGATCTGGGGACGAAAATTTATATTACAAAAACTTCTCATTTTGCAGAAAAAAATTTTTGGGTTAATCTTTAATATACCTATTCCACACGTAGGAACCAATTATCTATTCCCTTTCATTCAACTGCGGCTTATGAAAGCTCAACTTTATATCCGGTTATTAAATTTTACAATAAACTTGATTCACATACAAAGTTACTTCCTTTTCCTGTTTTTATAAAAAAAATAAAACGGTATCTTTGTTCTCGTGCTTTCTATAGCTGTGCTGAATATTTTAATGTGCAAAATTAACAATTAACTTTTGCTTTGACTTACCATAACATATACTTATTGTATCTTACATGGTGAATAAAATTTATTATTATTATTATTATTTGATTGTGATGCCATGGCACATGCTATGCCAGGCACACAGAATGATTTTCATTATTATATTGTGAGAACACTAAAGGTTATAGATTTATAATACCTAATTGTAGAAAAGTAATAAAAGCCTTGGAAGCGTGGTGGACCCAGAGGTCTCTCTGCTCCATATTAGATTCAATAAGTTGATTTATTAAATATGATACAACAACGTACCTAATTATAACTGAAGTTTATATATTACCTACATTACTAGCTAAATTTCGTAAAATAAGTAGAATGAACTTGTGCGACGTAAAAATGTTGTAAAAGACTAAAAGTTCAACAATATGCAGAAATGAACGCAGAAAAGTCAATTTTGAGTCATGTATGAGACAAAATTATTTATTAAGTTATTTGATCACAAGCGTCATAATAATTTTATTATTACCTAATTTCAATTACTGTGTAGCTTACAATTATTTAACTCTCAAACATAACGGTGTCATAGCCGAGGATAATTATGACAAAACTCGTATCGATTTCCCTTTCATGCATCTCATTTATCAACTGTCACTTTTACATAGTCCATTTTCAGAAATAACAAGGGCAGGTGTTTGGGGTTTTTATATGTATAAATCTCTATTATCCGCGGATAAACAAAAAAAAACTAAATGTACAACAATGTTAGTATCTATACATATATGTACTTATACTCGAAAAAAAAGCTTCCTTTAATTAATTTTTAACAAGAGCGAAAGATACATTTACAGTATTAGCCTTAAGGTCCAAAATTAATATTTCAAACTGTTTCTTTTGAAATTGTTTCAATATAATCTTTAGTCTACGTAAGTGTATCAAAAAGTGATTAATCTATTTACTTAATAATTAAAAATTCTTTTTTTTACCAACGTTTCTTAGATTAAATTGTAACGTTTAGGTAATTAAAAATGCTTCTTTCATGTTAATTAAATAAATTTCTCTCGCAAAATATGAACCCGTCAATTCCACGTTAGGAAACTCTTAACCAATGTGAATTTATTTATTTCTCCTTTGAAGAATTCAAACTGAAAAGGCAGTGACATGTACCTAAAAAGATCAATAATTAGGATTACAATGATATTTGCGTTGTTAAGGCGTATTTCTCACATTTACCTACTAAATAATACGAATATAAAATTATTACAAACCAACACGAATGCACCTCGTGGTCTAAGGATGCCTTTAGAAGCCCTTGGTATGATTTAAATTACTAACGAACCAAGTACATTCACGTGCAGATTTGATCACATAATTACTGCATATTCTAATTTAATTTCCCTACCGTACGTCACGAATAATAATGTGTGTATTTGATATTATTGAATGCTGTCTACGTTGCAGATTATAACTGAGCATCAACTGCATTGAGCATATTATATCATTTTACAATAATTTGGAGGCACTTTTATATTGTATTCTGGTGTGATAAGGAAAAGGAACGTATCTCGAATGTTTCACTATTTCAGGTTACGAATGTTTCTTACTTATTGAGTCTTTTTATATTAAATTTACGCGGGAAAAGGGACGGATGTCACTCGAAAACGTTAACGTTAACGCTAAAGTATTTTGATACGGTTTCTACCTCAATCGCACGTAACGTATTTAATGTAGGTTAAATTTACGTAAGCACAAGATCTTGTTGACGTTTTTTACAATAAATCATCTTGCCGTTTTAACTAAATGAAAAGTGGGCAGCCGCATTGTTTCAAATCTATTATTTTGTAATTTATCCTCAACAGTTGATGCCTCATTGTAATCTATTTGCTCAACGTCTGTATCTGACAGAAACTTTTAAGAAGCAAGTGATTAATTCTGAACTGTGGTAATTAAAGAACATCCCGAAATAAGCACCAGAAAAGTCGCTCAACTGTTCTAAGGTCAGGAATATTTTAATAGAACAGCAGTTATATCCTTACCATACACAACGCGTGCAAGCAGTTGTACCACACATTTTGGGATTGTTGCATCAAATCCCCTTTTCGAGAGAAGCTATGAGAAAAATTTATAATAATCACGTTTGGGCCCCATAAAACGTATATGCTACAATGGAAACTAGCTACACAATTTCGTAAGTGCCTGCATTCAATTCAGTTATTGGTTTCGGTTTGTTATGATTTGATGGTGAAACTTTAACCTTCAAATTCAAAATGGAGCGTACCTCTAATTTTTCAAACAACGAAAAAGAAATTTTAATTGCGTTAGTAGAAAGGTAAGTAGTTCATTAATCATCAACTAATAAAAATGGGTAATTACTGATTACTGCAACGTATTAAGGTATAATGTTAGAAAAATCATAATCCCATAATGAATCTTTATTGTCCTTTAAAATATCAAATCCTAATCCTTCCTTCCAGTTATAAAAGCATAATTGAATGCAAAGAGTCGCATACGACAACAATTAAAAAAAGCAGGACTCATGGGAAAAAATGTAAGAGAATTTAATGCCAATAGCGGTCAACAACCTAGAAATGTAAAACAAGTAAAAACGCTTTACTTTAATTTGAAACGAAAACTGAAGAAAGATGTGGCTGCTGAACATGTATGGGTGAACTTGACTGTAATGTACTTTTTATTAAATTAATTCTAATTATAGAGAGAAGAGTACATCCTCGGCAAAAAAGTGGCAGCTGAGGATAAGGTAGCTGTTTGTTGAAATGAAATGTGTAATTTTATACTAATTTTCACAGAAAGAAATTAATAAAACGGGAGGGGGGACGTACCATGCTCAGTTGGATGAGACAGGGGCTCAATTATTAGCAGTTGTTGCTGATCAAATTGAGCCCCTACCAAATCCTTATGATGATGATGCAATTTATTTTTCCGACACTGTCGATTGTGGTAATAATAACAGTTTTCATACAGCAACACAGTCATGTTTCACCAACCCTTATTAATTTGCAGATTATGTTGTTCATTAAGAACCTATCCTTTCCCAACCACATCCCGAACCTCAAATCCAGACTGAACCAGTTTTTAAATTGAAAAAAAAGACAAATAAAGCGAAACAAACAAATTATAAACAACTTTACTTTAAAAAAAAATATGAGTTGGCATGTTTCGAATTAAGATCGAAAAAAAAATCCTCCATAACTTAGAAGTAAAAATAAAAATAAAACAACTTGAACAGTTGGAAAATTAAATACTTTTTACTGTTTGAATAAAATGTTTCAAAAAACTGTATTAATTAATGCTGTACGTACATCAGTGTTGGTATCATTTACAGGCATTATAGCTGGTTGTTCTATTTCATGAATTTCCTCCAAAAATTCTTCCAATCCATCGTCTACCGAAATACATAAATTATGTAGTACAGCACAGGCAACAATAGTGGCTAATGTTGTTTCTAATTTTATGTTCAGACCTTTTGACAAACAAGCAAATCTTCTTTTTAAAACACCAAAACACCTCTCAACGGGATTTCTTGTTGCAATGTGTGCTGTGTTATATGCTTGTTCCCTTTGATTGTCAGGGTTTAATACTGGAGTTAATAAGTATTTTTTGCAGGCATAACCACTGTCACCTAGTAAATATCCATTTCCATATGTACCTACTTCAAGGTCTGCACACAGTGGAGAATCATTAAAGATTGTACTATCGTGAACCGATCCTGGCCATCGAGCTATATTTCTGATTCGTAAAGAAGCATCACAAACAACTTGGACGTTAATGGAGAAAAACCCCTTTCGATTTCTGAAACGTTCAGCATTGGCACCTCCTGGTGATTGAATAGGGATGTGCGTACAATCGATAGCGCCAATGACATTTGGAAAATGTCTTATTTCATGAAATTTTTATTTTATTTTATTTGTCGCAACTCATTTCCAGTAGGCATTTGCTTATATTGCGCTTTTAATAATGCAATTTGGCGGGTTGTGCGTCTGATGATTCTACTGACACTTGATTTATGCACAGCAATATCGTCACCAACAAGCTGCTGAAAACTTCCAGTTGCATAGAATCGACGTGTTATTAAAAGCTGTAACTGGGCACTAATAGCACGATTTCGTTTGGTGGTTGGCTCTAGAGCGTTGCCAACAAGATGAAGCAGTTCCATAAATGTGACCTTATCTAGTCGATATCTGGCCTTAAATTCAGTGTCGTCATACAAGTAGAAAGCATCTTTACAATTCAAGAAGCGGCGTGGATGACGAACTCTTACTTCTTCATCAGAAGAGCTAACACGATTTAAAAAAATGTCATTATACAACGTTTTGTTTTAAAGAAATTTGGAAAAAAGGATGTATGCTTTGGCTGGCGCGGTGAAGTGTAGTGCACGGGGCAGCTGTTATCGTACATTATTTCTATGAAGCCCATGGTTTTGAACAATGCAAAAGAATAATCACGTTGTTGTGGTTTGCCGCTCGCTATTTACGATGTGGTAGATTACCTCTCGCGGGAATATGTGCGTCTTTCTTTCGCGATAATCATAACATTTACTTTGAATTACAAGAAAACAGACGTTGTTTTCAATAAAGGAATAAAGCTTGATTTCAGTACAAATTTAGCATTTACAACAATAATTTTTTCTTTAGTTTCCGTATATTGGAAAATAGTAAATTTTCGATTACAGATCATAAAACCAGTTAATTATATCAAATTAACATATGGGCTTTCGACTTTTGAGAAGTATGCGTGCTACAACATTGTTAAATTTAGTAACAATTTATGGAACAATAACAATTTTATGATACCTAAGTTAAAACTGACCGTCAGCCAGGAAAATGCTAAATATAGTGTTTTTATTGCTGTTAATTAAAATAATAGTTAAGCAATTGATTCTACCATTTTAATTTTTGAACATGTTAAACACATATAAATAACTAATATACTGTCCAAAAATGAAAAAATTTCGCTGCCCAGTTTTTTTATTATGACCACTCAAAGTGCATTTTTACTCCGATAGTAGTGCGGTGTGAATATCATCAGAATTTCGTTTTCGGCTTTATTGATTTACTTTACATATTCTGATGTTAAGGAAATAGCTTTCATATTGTAATATAATATTTATTACGTAATGTAGGTACTTGCATAAACCAAATAGTGCACAAACCCTTAATTAAACCATCGAAAGGTTTTTAGCGCATCAACACTGACGTATCGTTAGTATCACTTACGACAGCACTATCACAATTACACTTCCTTGCAATTTCCTCTTTAAGTAAAATCCATCAACAGGAGGAGAACCTTTTCTAATAAATCGTTCTTGTCGTCCTTATTAAAAAGATTATTTGCACGAACCGTGTAGTAGTAGCATTAGCAAATTCGTTTGAAATGTTTTAGAAAGCTTCTCCAAAGTAATTGTGTTTTTACTGCATCAAAGTTACGCACATTTTCACCACAGGTAAATTAAGTTAAATTCTTGTAAAGGCAGATAAAAGCGAATCTCTTGTTTGACATGGAAAATTGCTGTAATCGATCATTAACAGCTAAGAGCGATGCTTGTTTGCACTTTTCTAAAGAATCAATTTTAAGTATGAGATTAAATTTCACTGACATCCAAAATAAAAGTTAACGGTATGAGGAAAGGGGGAACTTGGAAACGATAAGCATTAAAAAATGCCAATTATTTCTTTTGTTAAATGTAACTGTTGACGTGCTTAAGTGTAAGATATGAAGAAGGCAGGAAAAAAATTAAAGTAAATAAAGGTATGAAGTCATAATTGTAATTTATTATCTATTAATTATTTAATGAAACATGAGAACTTTTAATGTTAAATTAGGGTTGCTGTAGTCTTTGACCACCAAGACTACTAAAAGCAACCCTGATTTCGCATCTTTTGTTAAGTACAAATTTATGTGCTGGAGGGTCATTCCTCTGTCACGGCAAACAATTATAAGCAACTGCTAATTAATTGGTCTTATAAGTAATTTGAAACGTTCAGTTGCTAGAAAATTTGATGGACTTATTGAAACTCAAATGATGTTCCCTTTGTTAATATACCTACCTATACTGTTGCCAAAGACCATTGCTGTTGCAGATGAGCACACCTCGTCTTTAATTTTCAAGAAACGAGCTTCACACTAACCAGTTGCTTCGTCCGTGAATGTAACCAAAAGACTATCCTTCCCATAGTCTTTGATGTAACGAAATATCTTACCTCGCCCAGCGAGATAACACGCATGGGATCGCATAAATCGGTGTGAATTATCTCGAGGATTTCGAGATCTTTCTTCGGAGTACTAGGATATGGAAAAGCGCAGTTCCATTTCTATCACGACCTGCTTCCTGCATACGGCGGTTAAGTCACCAACGTTGAGATGACCCATTCTTCGGTGCCAAACCGCCAGAGGTAGTTTTGGATATCGCGACGTTATTCAAACGGACGCCCACTCTGAGTTTTGCTCGGTTTCACGAACGAATCTGAAGAATGGTTGGAGGCCATCGCTAAGGAGGTATCCTCAATAATCAAAAATAAAGGAAAGTTCGATCCCAGATCAAAGGAAGGAGTACTCCTGGGATACTCGGAAGTTTCGAAGGCATACAGGGTGTGCATCCCAGCTGAAATGAAGGTGGAAACCTGCCGTAACGTTCTATTTTTGAACGACTTCGGAGGAACACGATGTTACGAAGACTTCGGCCCTGAAGATGCTATTGGTCCGATAACCAAGCTGGAGATCACTCCTAGTGACAACGGCACGTCCACTCAAGAGCTAGCACCAAGATGAGGGCGTGGTCTTCCAAGAATTGTCAGAACCGGACTTCCAGGTAGATCAGGAAAAGAATACGTCACCACACATCCATCGGGCGAGACTGCCTCTGGCACCTCGGAGGAAAACGACGAGCACGAAGATGAACTTCGAGATCTCGGGCCGGCAAAATACTGCTTGGGCATCGAGTTCGACACAGATGATCAATTCATTACGTTGTGTCAACGTGGGTATGTGGGGGAACTCTTAAAGAAGTTTGGTATGACCGATTGCAAAGAAGTACATACTTTTTTAGATCCTGGTACGAAGTTATGCGAACCAAAAGGAGAGATCAGCGACGAGCAGAGAGTCTTACCTTACAGGGAACTGGTAGGTGGACTCAACTATCTGTCGGTGGCTTACAAGACCCGATATATCATTTGTTTGTGTAGTTACCTGGGGCAGTTCAATAATCGCTACAATCGATCACACTGGCACGCAGGCAAAAGGGTGTTGAGATAACTGAAGGGAACATCGGGTGTCGGATTCCATTATACCTCGCACAAAAGTTCTCATATGACCGAGTTCATCGATGCGGACTGGGACGGAGACCCTACCAACAGAAGATCCTATGCCGGCGCCTGCTTTATGCTGAGCGGAAGTCCTATTGTGTGGAACGAACGCGAAAAAGCAAAGATCAGTAGCGCTGTCATCTAACGAGGCAGAGTATATGGGTTTCGTGGAAGCCGCCAATACCTTCGCAAATTTTTGAATGAATGAGTAGTATACAAGAAGCGCGGATCAGCCTGAATTATACACCTACAGACGAGAAGCCTGCGGACATGCCTACGAAGGCGCTATTCCGGCCCATGCACCGAAGATGCAGGGAAACATGGGATTAGCCGATCGTCGTTCCGACAGGGAGTGTTAGGAATTGTCTTATGTTACGACGATTACGTTTAGTCTAAGCAAGCGTGTGTCAAGCGCATAGGTTAGAAGTCAAGCGTTAATGAGTAGTCAATGTTCGGTTTGTGCATTACACATTTTTATCTTTTCCTTTGTACTTTTGCAAAATATACCAGTTATCAATTATACCCTGTTCAAGTCACCAGCCGTTGCACGTCATAGCTTAAAACTTACTAAATCAATGACGTGTAATCAGCGTTGTCAAATGTACGTGTTGTCAGACTGAAGTTTTTAGGTTAGGAACAAATAGATACTGTATACCTATGTAATAATAAAATACAACAATTAATGTAGACATAAACAATATAAGAGTACTGATAAGTACTGTTTTTAGTAAGGCAATTTAAAAAAAATAGCTTAAATGCGTACCGGTGAATTTAACAAAGTAAACAAAACTTGACGTGACAACATCGAGATATTTTATGAGTTTATATTCGCACTACGTTTTAAGTTGTAAGTACGAACCGCAAAGTGTGCGACAAGGATAAAATATGGTCGCTAACCCTACACGATTAATGACATTTAATACCAACTGTACAATGCAAATTTTATTAAAGTTGCTTAGTAAATTATAATTATAGCATTGGTACACGAATAATGACGTGCAACGGCTGGTCACTTGAACAGGGTATAGTTTACGATTCATTACTTCCTAAAAAAGGGCAACACTGTTAATTATTGAGGACATGAACGTCCGTAGTAGAGAACTGGATTTTTTGTTGGATATCTCAAAAACAGTACGCCTTGGTCAAAAATCTATTCTGTGTCATAGTGCGCAGCAAAAATGACAATTTCGAAGCATTTTGTCAAATCACAAAAAGTCCAAACAAATTTAAGATATTTTGATGATTCAACCCTAATTTACTACAAGTAAAAAGGGCAACACTGTGTACTATAGCAATGCAGTTACAGTTACTTTAATTTGCTAACTCATTTTATTTCTTATAATATAATATCCTCAAGGAATTTTTTGAGCATTAGCAAATATAATATTATGTTCCCCTCCATCTGATAATTAAATGTTTTTGGGATGCCATTTTATGTAGCTGAGCCGCTAGAAGAAGATGTTTGTGAAGAAAACATTAGGCAAAAGAGCATTTACCTTGGTACCGGATATATCTTAAAGCTTAAACTATGAGACTTAAAAAGATGCTTGTAAGATCTTTCAAGTTTGACAAATTTTTAGCTAAGCTGCACCGTTTTCGAGATATTAATAAGAAACCGAAAAATAAGTAACTTCCACTCTGCACTTGTCCAAGGACTTGTAATATATTCACCCAATCTAAACAAAGCTCTGAAGTTAAACGTTCCCATCCAACAACTTAATCGTGAACGTCGAACGAATATAGATGCAAATATTTGGAAAATATTTACTTAAATCTCAAATATTTTTTTTTCAATTTTTTATTTATATTTCTCTCAATTTCTAACTTTTGGTAGTAAAATATGGTTTAAAATGATATTTACTTAAATCTAAAATTCCAATAAAAGAAATGGTGTTACCTGCGTTCATACTTTATTTTTATACATATAAAAGAAAAATAATAATAGCGTTCTTTGTTATGAATTTTGTATTATATTTCTCTTGATTTCCAACTTTTACCGGTAAATACGGTGTAAAATTCGAATCGTTTAAATCGATATAACGGTGTGTAAACGTTGTTCTGTGGTAGTAGATGAAAGACATAAACATCTGCTCCTCTTGAATTTAGATTTAAAGTAAAACAATAGAATTCGCTGAATTTCTCGTTTTTACACATGCAGGGTAAGTGGAGGAGACATGGATGGTATTGTATAAAAATATTAATATTCTCTAATTCGTAGATATTACAGTGGTTCGTAAGGACAGAGAAAAAACTTCTTATTGTGTTTATAATATTTTTTCTATTTTGCGCCTTTCACAACTACGATTTTTGAGTTCAAAAATTTAAGATAAGTAGGTAATTAAATTTATTAAAAATGATACCATTTCGTGTACTCCTCTTGAAATACAAGAAATTGCTGGAAATGCTGTTAGCAATTTACTGCCTAGTAAGTCTAAACTAAAATATGAAAAACAATATGATTTCTGACATTCAGTGTTACCAACATTAAAAAATATAATTACACCAGCGTTATAAACGCACTCAAATTTCTATTAACGCACCGCTTTGAGTGCGGGTATGTAAACGACGCGAAATAGAACAAATTAACTTTTTTAGCATTTTGTTCCTATTTTAATACATATAATAGGTTTAAATATTAAATATATTGGTAATAATGTGGAACAAATATTTTCATTTCAAGATTTGTAGATGTTTCTCAAGGAATTAACATTCGGAGACACTTCTTAGGATTTTACTCATGTAAAGATTTATTACTAGCGAAGGTTTCGGTGATTTTTCTTCCTTTGTTACTTTACAAATTTATTTCCATTCTATAAGCTGGGCTTCCTGAGAGTCCATTGGTGAAAGTGATTGATTTCTTTATACCGTCTTACAATTCGTTTCCTTGCTTTAGTAGACTTTTCAGGTAAAATCGTAATAGGATAATGATTCGAATGTGTGTGTTAGTGGCATAAAAGTCTTTTTATAATAAAGTGAAATATAGTAATTTACCATTAAAAGAATGAAGTCAATCATAAAATTATACAAATTATACATTATGCAATTATCACATTTTGGCGGTTTAACCCTCTCTTTCCTAATCTAAGGTTTAATCTAAGCGCGTAGTGTGACGAAAGCAATAATAATTGTAATTCTTAATTTAATAAATTATAATTTCAAAATTGCAGGAACGTTTTCCGGTCGAAAACAGGAAAAGTGTAATCATTGATCGAGTTACACCCCAAATTAGACGTTATTGCTACATTCTTAGCAGTTAAACATGAATCTAATATAACATTTGTATGAAATTATGCTGAAAGGAATATTTAATTTTTTACTTCTGTAAAATGTAAAAAAATATACAGGGTGTCTCACGGTGACCGTCGGTTAGAAGTATATCAAGAACTGTAAAAGCTAGAAATTTGAAATTTTGCATATGCGAGATGGAGTGTTTAATCTATTAAATAAAAATATTTTCCAAATGGCAGCACTTCCGGAAATACCGGAAGTGGCCATCAACTTCTTTATTTCAAATACAAACCAGGCAATTTTTTTTCACATTCTGGTGTGTCATAAAATGTTTAGTAAGTATGCTTAAAATAATCGGCGTATCAATTTTTATTGTTGAGAAAAAAAATTTTTTTCACTGAAAAATGTCAAAATCTTGTTTAGGAAATAAAATTGAAAGTCGAAAGTGGTAAAAGTTAGGGAAATGGGATTTTAGGTTCTCAATGTCAAAAGATTGAGACACAATTGTCTGTAATGGATTATAAAAAATTGCCCGCGGTTACGTATCTATTTGACGTTATTTCCAGACTAAAAAAAAACTTTAAAAAGTCTCTTTTTTTAAATGGAATGCCTATTTAATTATCGGTCTATTCGATGCAGAAATAAATTTCCTTTAAATTGATATATCATGTTCCTATACCTAAAATCAATGATTACAGAGTTATTTACATTTTTCTAATAAAATTTATAATTACATACTTTACAAAACATAGTTGGCTTTGAAAATTTTCAAAAAATTTTTATTCAATTGTTTCTTATGATGACAGTTGTCAGTTGGCTATCAGTTTGAAAGTTTACGCTACATTTACGTTTGTTATCAGTGTTATCTGTTTGAATTTTGATTTTTGCGCTTAATATTTGTTTTTAATTGGGAAATATGGAATACACAAACGCTGATATTCTAAATTTGTTTTACAATCATGGCGAATTTGCTCGTATTACTTTCGGACCTGCAGAACCTTTAACTATTGAATAAAGAATCACTCAACACTTTAACGAAAGATATCCGCATTTACCTACAATGACAGAACGAAAAATCAGGATGATTGAAAAGAATTTTCTCAATTTAGGCGAAGTAAATGCGCCACGAAATTTGGCAAAGCCAATTGTCCCCAATGACGCTGCAGAAACCAATGTTTTGGGATATTTTAATGTTTTCCCTGAAAGTTCTGTTCGTTCGGCGGAAAGACCCCTTGGATAGTCAAGAAGTTGCATAGATAGAATTTTAAATAATCATAAAAGCATAAGAAACAATTGAATAAAAAATTTTTTAAAATTTTCAAAGCCAACCATGTTTTGTAAAGTATGTAATTATAAATTTTATTAGAAAAATGTAAATAACTCTGTAATCATTGATTTTAGGTATAGGAACATGATATATCAATTTAAAGGAAATTTATTTCTGCATCGAATGGGCCGATAATTAAATAGGCATTCCATTTAAAAAAAGAGACTTTTTAAAGTTTTTCTTAAGTCTGGAAATAACGTCAAATAGATACGTAACCGCGGGCAATTTTTTATAATCCATTACAGACAATTGTGTCTCAATCTTTTGACATTGAGAACCTAAAATCCCATTTCCCTAACTTTTACCACTTTCGACTTTCAATTTTATTTCCTAAACAAGATTTTGACATTTTTCAGTGACAAAATTTTTTTTTCTCAACAATCAAAATTCATACGCCGATTATTTTAAGCATACTTACTAAACATTTTATGACACACCAGAATGTGAAAAAAAATTGCCTGGTTTGTATTTGAAATAAAGAAGTTGATGGCCACTTCCGGTATTTCCGGAAGTGCTGCCATTTGGAAAATATTTTTATTTAATAGATTAAACACTCCATGTCGCATATGCAAAATTTCAAATTTCTAGCTTTTACAGTTCTTGATATACTTCTAACCGACGGTCACCGTGAGACACCCTGTATTGAGCTGGGTCATATCTAGGAGGTACAAAACCTAAAAGCGCCCATGGAAAGGTAAACGATTTCCCAAGCTCCTTCGTTTCACTTTGAAGATAAGTTTTCAGTTGGAGAAGAATGGAAGAATTCATAATACGAGCTGTCTTGCTGTTTGAACTTCACAGCAAAATAATGCTGGTAGTAATAGTAGATACAGCTCGTACTATGGGAAAAATAAGGTGTAGGTAGTAGTAAAAAATCACCACCCAAAAATAACCGAAATTATTTTTTAAAAGCTATATATTTTTAGGTACATTTTTTACAAAACAACGTTATCCCCTTCAAAATACTATCCATTATAACTAATACATTTGTACCACCGGTGCTTCCACTGTTCGAAACATTTTTTGTAGTAATCTTTAGAAATGGCTGACAGCTCCTCCCTCGTTTTTTTCTTAACCTCTTCAATGTAGTCAAATCGGTGTCCTTTCATGCCCCTTTTCATGGGTGGAAATAAGAAAAAATCGCACGGAGCCAGGTCAGGCGAGTAAGGTGCGTTGGCCAGCTGAACCATGCCATTTTTAGCCAAAAACTGGCTAAGATAGAGGACATTCCCAAATCTTCCATTAAAATTCGTCGAACCGAGCTCCAAGGTACCCCACTAATCTGTGACAGTTGGTCAATTGTCTTTCGACGGTCTGTGACCACAAGTTTTCGAATTTTTTCAACATTTTCGACGATTCGGGCAGTTGATGAACGTCCAGAATGAGGTTTGCCATCAATCGACATATCGTCATTTTTAAACTGAGCGAACCACTCGAACACTTGAGTTTTCCCATTCGTCATCTTTGTTAGTTGTTTTCAACATTAAACAGCATTTTTACCGAGTAGAAAACGAAATTTCACAGCTGCACGTTGTTCACTTAACCTAACCATCATAAAAAACGAAACAATAGGAAAACAGCACTAGCAAAAACGATCACAGTAGATGAAGAGAACAAGGCAGATCGACAACACAGGCGGCACTGAACTGGCAACGAGTTGCGCTTATTATGTTACGCAGAGAAAATAGCTGTGTATATCTTCCAATATTTTGAAAAAATTTAAAGAAACTAATGTGATATAAATGCCTGAATGCTGAACAGTATCCGAACCTAGAATCGCGCGTGGTATGAATGTCTTTCATCCCTTGGTTTGTGGTAGATTCATGAATTCATTCCAAAGAAGTTACTAAAAACGTACCTACATCTGGTAGGAGAACTTCAACACCTTATGTTTCGAAAATTCAAGGGATTTTGGTTCATAATTTTATATGAATTTAATCAAAAGTTAGAAAGTTTTTTAGATTTTCACCGGGCCGATGCGATGAATGGTGCGAACCAGTCTATATCCCACCACTGAGTTACAGAAGCTGAGTCAAGGCATTCTGCTCATCCACGTTTTCACAAGATGTGATGCCACATCAGCAGCCTTTCGCAAGAGCAAACTTACATTTGCCAAACTGTTCAAGAAGGAAACAGATGTTGCATATGCTGCCGAAACTTTCCACAGTTCTTCAGTCACTCACAAGCATATTGCACGACAGGGCAATAATATTTCCTCCGGTCGGTGGTACGGTTCCCCGAAGAAATAAAAATCCCTCAACAAATATCGCTACGACACATTCGTCAAGTCTGTGCCCGATATCTCAATCCTTCCACCATCCGAGGTACCACTTCACCCTACCCCCTACTACAATCCCCCCTCGACACTGAAGATGTCCAAGAGGACTAGACCTGCCAGATGGAATGCCTAGAAGATCCAGAAACTGGTCCCTCCCGCTCAAATCGACTACGACGATGAACGAACGTGGTGATGGCCCGAACGTGATGACATCTAAGAAATGTTACCACGAATTTCGCCTATTATTTTATCATCACACGCGGTTGTGACTTATTGCAAACTTTGTAAACACATTGATTTACTATTTCTAACGAAATAAAAGCAATTTTGGAATAAAAAATATTTTTTATTCAACAATCACCTTTCATGTTCATGTTTCTGCTTTATCACCCCTCCCCACCAATCCTAGTCCACGCCCCTCCCCCTTTTCATAATCTTCCTGGTCATGAATGAAGAATAAGTACTATCATGTGCAACGAGGTGTGCAGAAAACATTTTTTACTAAGTGCTGGTTCCCGTTCATTTCAGTAACAAACTTAATAACATTCGATTAAATTCGTATTGTAGGTATAATGATGAATCAAAAACTCATTTTAAAGGAAATTCAATTTTCTTTTTTACGAATTTTCTGTAGGATGATCGGACGAAGATCTCAGGCGCTTGGAGACAGAGGTTTGGCGAAAAATGTGTTGCAAGAGGTTTTTCCGAAAATTACCGATTATAGAGAGCGTATATCTCATTAACGGTTACAGATAGCGAAAAAACTTTCCGCATAATGACCTTTCTCCTAGACACCCCCTTTGTACATTGGTTGACTGGACTATTATATTTATCACAACGTATAATGAGTGAGTATTTACATAAAATGAATGTGAAATGTTTCTTAATGACCACCCGCATTATGAAGTAAACGAGAACATTAGCATTTGAATCTGTTTATGTAAAATCTAACATAAACATTTTGTAGGTAGTAGAGTATTATTGCGTTGCCTTTTAATTACCGCAAGTAGCACATATAGCTCTAGAACTACACTCCATCCTATACCATATGTCAATTAAGAACGCAATTAATTAGTTACTGTGCGTGCCAAAGGATATTGTTATTACTGCCTTAACGTATACCCTCTTACAATACGTATTGCTAATTAAATTAATTAGTTTCATGTGATATAACATATGTAATAGTCTAACAATTGAGAATATCTCACGATTTACATGAGTACATGTACTACTATCGGAGTAAAAATGCAAGGACTCTCACTTTAGAAGCTTGTATCTCAGTAATTAGCAATCAAAATGTAATGAAATAAAGTGCACTTAAAAGATTCCTACAAAAAGGTGTACAGTTTTAGATTTTTGCATCGTTAATTTTCTGTATCAGTGTATGTGCAACAAAGCCCTTATTATGATGCTTTTGAGGCCAATCGGTGCATTAGCCTTAAAGCTATAATTAAAAAAAAACGGCATCTTGTATAACTGAATACCTGAAAGTTCAATATTAATAATATTGACAGTAACATAAAAAGTTAGACCAATTATGTTGTGTTCTAACACTATTCAAGAAATAATGTGATGTATACACTATACATGCTATTATTTAAAACAGATTTGGAAAAAAGCATGGATGTTTCGGTCCGCGCGGTGAAGTGCAGTGCACGGGGAAACTCTTGTCCTACACTATTGCTATGAAGCGGCGCGGCGCCGCAAAAATGTAATTCAGTTGATAGTAATGGTTTGATATTATCTCATCGTCATCGCTTCCATATCTATATTGTCTTGGGCATCAGTTTCGTTTTCTAAAGTTATAAATCGATGCCACCATTTATCAAATTCTCCTTTTCACGATGCTGTTGCTCTATTTTCTTAGCATGCTCGACACAGTTGGGCCATACAGTGTCCGGTAGATTTTCAATAGTCGCCTTGCAGAGTTCTACAACGCCTTTCATTTTAAATGTTGTATTTAATTTCGCGACACTGTATTTTATATGTATATGTCCACACCAATTCGATTGGATTGAATTTGCAATGTGCCACAGGTAACCATAGTAACTTCACCTCAACCCCACGCAACTCGTTTGTAATTTTTTCCGCCTCTAAATCCTTTGACTTCTTCAATGGTTTCACCGTATTGATCAAAGTTTCGCCGGTTTTCAGGAATGACCATTTCTATCCAACCAAATTTTGTAGAATGATTAGCATCGCACCCTCTTACGTCGGTATAAAACACGTTCCAACCCTCTTCTCGGTATCTTTGTACAGAATACAAATACTCTGCTCTCTTAGCCGGAACATTATTTTGTTCCATAAGTATTGGTTTACGTTCTAATTTTCTGAACACAAAATTCATCTCCTTTACCCATGGTTTCAACGTAGATTGACAAACGTTAGGAAAATCTGGTAGATCGTCTTTTAATATTGATGCAGTTCACGCATGGTTCGATACTTTTTTACCATGTAAAATTACCATATTTGTCTTCTAATGATACATTTCATAAAGTCATTTTTTTCTACCGCTACTTGGTCTTGAATCAATAACCGTACCGGTTGCCTGTTCTTCACTGACAACCCTTTTTACGGTACGTTCACCTGTACCCAAGCACTCTTCAGTACGCTTTGTAACTTGGTTTAGAGCGATGTTGTCCACCCCATTAACTTTTTCCGATTAAAAATATTGCTTGGCATGTAACACAACACGTTTTAATTCGACTTTCACGAGTTTGGGCATTTTGGTATTATACACGTTTTATTAACACAGAACAATTCGATACAATAATTCAGTTTTCATGCTGGACCCTCTGCTGTATATGTATAAATAGATACCTATTCTATGTTTTTAACTATGGAAGGTCTTTGTTGTTTTACCCTCCTCAAAAATATTTTCGGGTAGCGGTATTTATTGTTATTCTTCATATACATTTTAGTGGAAGACATAGCTTGGTAATCAAATTGATAATTAACAGCAAACACATGGTTTTGTAACAATGCAAAAGAATAGTCACATTGTTGTGGTTTGCCGCTCGCTGTGTACGATGGGGTAGATTAGCTCTCGCGGCAATACGTGCATTTTTCTCTTGCGGTAATCATAGCATTTACTTTGAATTACAAGAAAACAAATTTTGTTTTCAATAAACGAATAATGCAGCTTGATTTCGATACTACAAATTTAGCATCTAAAACAAGAATTTCTGTAGTTTCCGTATATTTGAAAATAATGAAATGTTCAGTTATAGCACAGAATAAAACACAAGTGAACGAGAAGCGACACTCTACTAAATACGTGTTGCACATTTTCTTATCGCGCGAACTAACAACTCCGCCTTCTGTGGTGTGGAATATAGCGAGCGCACTGATACATTATACATTTCAGCGTATGTTCTTAGCGGTGCCCGGTGCGTTGAACTCTTATTGCGAGAATTGTATCGGAATTAGTTTTACGGTGAACCGCTTATCACATGCGAAAATGTATGGCAAATATTTTTCGTTTATGACATTTTTTCATACGATTTCAAATTTAGAAAATAATGACTTGTTTTATTCTGTGGTTACCTATAGCTCATAAAACCAGTTTGTCAATAATCAACATTTATCGGCATTCGACTTTTGAGAAATACATTTTTAAATTTGGTAACAGTTTATGGAACAATAACAATTTTATGATAAGTTCAAACTGACAGTTAGCCAGGAAAATGCTAAATACAGTGTTTTTATTGCTGTTATTTAAAATAATAGTTAAACAATTGATTCTCCCATTTTGATTTTTATTTTTTTATGTTAAACATATAGGTACATATAAATGACTAATTTACTGCCCAAAAATGAAAAAAATGTCACCCTCAGTTTTTTCATTATGACCACTCAAAGTTAGGGGCCTTACATTTTTACTCCGATTAGTAGTGCAGATGTTCCAGTGTTAGGAATTGTAGGAAACCTATTAAACGATATAGTGCGGGTGAGTATGTCGATAAATCATTTGGCGTGGGAATTTTATGATGAAAGCAAACGACCTATATGTATAGATGTCTTCTTTACACTTCAGAGAACAAGACCAAACTTGATCCCAGCTCCAAATATTGCTTAGGAATCCCTGCAGGACGTGACGAAATGACGTCATAGTTAAATCTTAAAAATTTAAAAATAAGTCTTGTTTCTGTACATTAATATTATTTTTCGCCAAATATACTTTATAATATACTTTGTGAATACACAGGAACACAGTCTGTTACACTTTGGATAACTTTTCCGGAACCAGTGAAGATAGCGATGTCCAGGCGAAACGAAATTGGGAAAGAGTTATTTGATAAAATTGTATCTGAACGGATTACATCAAACACAGTTAACCGTTGCGCTCCATTGAACAAGAAATGTCTTCCAACATGTAAGAGCACAGCAAAGACTGTCAAATTGAAATCAGGAGACAGGGTGATTGAGCTGCAGGAAGATAGATCTTTTTGCTCGCCTACTAATCCTTTCAAAATTAAGGCCTGATATCGACTTGCAGGAGGCAATTGAAAATTACGAGTTCGCGGTTGTACTCAGATCATTGTTTGCTGCTGATGGTTCTATGCTGCATTGCTTAAAGAAAAGCGACTTGATGGGGATTCTTGAAGACATTCCGCAGTCCAAGAACATTTAAGAGTTAATAATGCAAGATATGAGGAGTGGAAGAGTAGCAATTGTAGATGCAATGGCTGAATTGCAGTCACTCGACAAGCCGCACTGGGTCAAAGAATGCTCTGACCTAGCATTGAATCATCATTGAAAGCGTCTACACCAGAAATAAGGCAAGGAGCAATTCTGCCTATTGCATATCATATTGTAGATTCTGCAAATATTAGTCGCGTATCCATGAAGAGACTTTTGTCACACACCAGTACCAAGATAACGAGCTGACAAGGTATCTTGCTCAGAAATTGCTACAACGAGGGCAAGAATTGGAATGAAACTAGTTGTGGTTTGGGATAATAAGTGTTCAGCAACACACAAAGATGTAGCATTTCTTCAAAGTGATCAAGAAGAGGCTGACACAAAGGTTTTACTTCATGCATCCAATGGAACCAATTCCACTCAAGTCACATCTATTCTCCGGACACTGATGTTTCGGTTCTGGCCATCAGAAGATACCCTGAACTGTTGCAAGATACTTCGGTCATGACTGGAACAGGACAGAAATTCGTAGAGATACACCTCAAACCAATTTACGAAGCTCTTTGACCTAACAAAGCGGCTGCACTGCCTGGATTTCATTGTTTGACAGGTGCTGATGTTACTGGCAAATTTGCAAGAAAGGGGAAACTAACATGCTGGAAGGTGTTTGTGTTTAATAATGCTAGTGATGAAGTGCTTTCGGCATTTGCTAATCTTGGCAACACCGTAATGCCTACAGAAGAACTCTGGAACAATTTGTTTGCAAGTTGTACGTTCCCACAACGAACATTACTAAAAGTGAAGGATTAACTAAGGTGGGGGTGTTGTTTAGGAAAAATTCTGAAACACACCACCTTAGACCTTTTGAACAGCACATTTTGATGTCAAATTTGACCTTATCAGGTCAACCCCCTAACCTCAGCAACCCCTAATTCAAGAATTTAAATAGGGAAAGGGTGTCGAGCGACCCCTCATTTGAAGCGTCTTTTAATTCTCTATTCGACAGTATGACCGAAATTAGTTTTATTCAATTTTTTTCCACCCTCTAGATTAACTAAGATGAGGGTTTTGTTTAGGAAAAATCCTGAAATGTGCCGTTCAAAAGGTCAAAGGTGGCGTGTTTCAGGATTTTTCCTACACAGCACCTCCACCTTAGTTAATCTAGAGGGTGATTTTCATGGGGGTGAAAAAAAATTGAATAAAACTAATTTTCATTCATACTGTCGAATAGAGAATTAAAAGACGCTTCAAATGAGGGGTCGCTCGACCACCTTACCGTAATTTTTGTTTTTGTTGGGGGTTATTGGGGCTAGGGAGTTGACCTGACAGAGTCAAATTTGACATCAAAATGTGCCGTTCAAAAAGTCAAAGGTGGCGTGTTTCAGGATTTTTCCTAAACAACACCCCCACCTTAGTTAATCTAGAGGGTGCTTTTCATGGGGAAGAAAAAAAAATTGAATAAAACTAATTTTCATTCATACTGTCGAATAGACAATTAAAAGACGCTTCAAATGAGGGGTCGCTCGACTCCTTTTCCATATTTAAATTCTTGAGTTAGGGGTTGCTGGGGCTAGGGGGTTGACCTGACAAAGTCAAATTTGACATCAAAAGTTGTCCCCCGACAATAGAAAATCGACGTGTCCGAGCGTTTTTTTAAGAAACTTGTCTAAGTGTCCCCAAACAGGCGTGTTACCTTTTTAATGGCCCACTCTGTATTATGCTAACTTCTAGGTCTTCTCAGGAATCTCACAGCGGATACAGAGGCCGGCATCAACATTTTCTGTGATCTTTAGTGTGTCCTGAACACATTAAAGCCAGTTGTGTGCTTTCATCACAAAATTTCCACGGCAATACTGATGCTCCCGGACTAATATGTAACGTAACAATTCCAACAAATATCATTCAGATAATCCTGTTAGATGTTCCTAATGAGAAATTCGACTGCGGAATTACGTAGAAGATGTAGTTTTCGTTGTTTGTCGTGCTTTATACATGATTTTTTAAAATTTAAACATCCTAGAAATTACCTACCTACCGTAACAGCGTTGAGTGAATATATTTTTCACTTAACGGTAACAGTCAAAATTGTTGTAATGCAGTGAACACTTAATTTTATCATCAACTTGTGGAAAGCAAGTGATAAAGATAAATATAACGCATATAACGTGAGCATTTGTCGTTTTATTTAGTAGCGTTTCCATTGAATCCAATTTTCGCAAAGAGCATAATGCTGTTAATACCTACCTGTTCCAATCAACTGGCGAAAAGCACAGCAGATTACAGTTTAATGAAATTAGTGAAAACCAAATAAATGTTTCGAAATTCTGTAAGTTAACGAATAGCAGTCTAGATATAATTTATAATTAAACTTTTATAACATTATCACTTATTCTTTATTTAAAAATGTAATGCAAAAAAGTATTTGCATATTACCTACGTCTGTATTTTAATTATACTAGCGCAGAGGGAGCAGTTCGAAATTTAGTTACGCTTAATCTCTACTGAACTTTAGTGTAGATACGTCAAGTTCTTAATTTAACGTCTCCGTTTATAAATCTTCTAGATCTTAAATGGATTTTCCTTATCACAAATTCCAATCTAATTAAACAATGTAATGCGCGCTGTAATTTTACCGTGTTATATTTGAAAAATAAATTAATTAGCATCAAAAAGGTTAAAACCAGGGACCTTTTTTGTGAACTTGAGAAACGCTGCAATATTTGAAATCTAAAATTTTATCTTTTTCCATTACTTTCAAAAGTAGACTAAACTGTAATCCCATTAAATACAATTGGATAATCTAAATTACGATAGAATATCACTTAAAGCCTTAATTAATGATTTAATCAAACTCATTGAAAATATTGCACTTTAGTTTCATACGATTTATCGCTTAATTATTATTATCTTCTTCAAATAAGGGTGCGGAGGATGTAATTACATAAAAAAGTTCAAATATGGTTCATTTCATTTTTCATTCGTAAATCCACGCGCTGTTGAAAACTCGGTTGCCAAAACTACAACGGTTTTCGAGTAACGAATTCTCAAAGTACCGTCTGCATCCGCCATTTTTTTTTTAATTTTAAATAACTTAAAAGCCATAAATTGTAGATATTGACATGTGGGCATTTCCGGAAGTACTGCCATTTTGAAAATGTTTTACGTCGATTCGTCTTTCAGAATAAGTATAGGTACAAATTTTCAAAAACCTACCTATAAAACTTTCCCAGAAACGTTTAACTAATGTTCCGAAAAAAACACCCAATAACCTAAAATGTAAGAGAAATCAGAAAGCGTCAAATGTACCTACCTAATTAACAGCCGAATTAGAAATATAAGGGAATTTAAATTAATGCGAGTTACTTATTTATTATTTATTTATTTATTATTTTACGCATAGAGTTAGCATTTATAACAAGACAAAATTGGTGTATCAAACAAACGTAACAATCGCTTTTGGCATTTTTCCCTAAGTATAAAAGTTGATAACTTCACAGGAGTAGTTGTTACTGAAGTTGAGGCAATTAAATTAAGTGACTTGCAAATAAACTTATAAGTAGCTGCATTTATTCAATAATAAAGAAATAAGTTTTAATTCGACTTTACGACTGCTTTATTGACCATTTTTGCGTTTGTGTTGTTTAACTCTTTCCTTTACTTGCACCAGAGAGAACATTGCTCAGTTGACTATTCTACAATGCACATTTGATATCGACAAATTGCACGCATGTCCTTGTACATTTAATTTCGTATAGTTTATCAGGAATCAGCACCCCGAAATTCGATCATTTAATTCATGTACTGTGCACTCGAAGATATACATTTTAAGAAATTTGTACAATGTGGAGAATGACCTTACGGATTCAAATACGGAGGGCGCCATTAAATTCGTGATTGCAAAAAAAAATACAAAAAATATTTTTCGATTATTTTGAATTATCTTAAAAACCATTTTTTGTGTTTAACTGGCGATTGTGGCGTCATTTTTTAATATTTTTTAAAATCATTGTAGATTTTAACGGTATACTCAAAAGACTAGTATTTTTTTTATATAGAATTTGTTAGAGTATTTCAATGTTTATGGTCTACACCATAAACCCCTATATTCCACATATTATGTGTATACAGGCGGCGTCGTAGATACTGAATCGTCTATTCACAGATAGGCCCTGGCAAGCCGTTAAAACGGCTATGCGGTCAGTGCGTATCGGCGTTTCACACAAAAAATCGTATCTCGTAAACCATTATCAATAGTGAAAATTTCTTTTCACCAAAAACTTTCCCACTCATTTGGGCATATTTCTTCTCAGCTAATCATATACAGTGTGACTCATTTAGATTGGAAACACACATGTAAAATCTGAAGTTATTTACCGATTTTAACCAATTTTTTTTTAAATGTCAAATAATGAAACATCTATTTTGGGACAAAATTTTAAATGTTTATGTTTCAAATTTAAATGAGTCACACTGTATCTATCTTCAACCGTTCAAAAATTTTCTCGATGCTGAAATTTTTACATCAGTTATGGTACCGTCCCTCCTTTTAAATACTCTGACAAAGTTTATATAAAAAAATAATCTTTTGTATGTACCGTTAAAATCTACAATGATTAGGCGTTTCGTATGGTGAAAGAATTTTGAAAAAATATTAAAAAATGGCGAGTTAAACACAAAAAATAGTTTTTTTTAATATCATTCAAAATAATCCGAAGATTTTTTTTATTTTTTTTACGAATTTAATGGAGTCCTCCAATTTGAATCCGAAAGATCATTGTCCACACTGTACATCTATTTTAAAATGTTTATCTTCGTGTGCACAGTACATGATTGAATTTCGCGGTGCTGATTCCCGACTATTTACTATTGTGGTACTTTTGAGACAGTATATTTTCATACATAGTCAGATATGACAATTAAAATCGATCCTCAGAAAAACTCGAGCGCGCCAGATTAGCACAAGGTAAGTTAAGTACATGCGGAACAGTGAATAGAAAAAATAGAAAAAAACAGAAAAAAACAAAAAATAAATTTTGTTTTCAAATTGTCAGATTAACAATATTGCTTCATATAATTGTCACATTATCATTTAGGACGACTAGCACATCAAACTGTCAAAGTCGTGTGCAAATCGTCAGTCATTTGAATAGGACATTTTTTTGAGTTCACTTGACATTCCCTGTGAATATCTGACACGCTCGAATAACTTTATTTTTCTACTTCTACTTATTAATACCTCTCGGTTATCAGAAAGACGTAGTGCGTATACAGGGTGTTTCAGACCACCCGTACCGCCCAAATATCTCGCGAAATACAAAACGCATTGAAAAAAGAAAAAATACGTCTAAAAAATTTTGTAAGACTCTATTGTTTGATAGTAATGGGTTGTCCCCACTCCCACCCCCGGGGGGTGGAGAGGGTGGTAACTTCGTAATCTTAAATAGCACCCCCCAGTTTATTATGCAGGTTTGAATTCTGCGTTAACAAATAGGAACTTTTTGTTTCAAACATTTTTTGAAGTTCGTGGCAGATGGCGCTCTGATTGCCGAAAGAAGTTTTTCCGATTACCTATGCTAATTTGATGTCAGTTTTGTTACGTGACAATCAAAAATGTTAATTCTTTGTAAAGGGGAAGAGGGGGAGCTTTATTAACCCCCCCCCCTCCCCCACATCGCCACTTCACCCCTAATTTTAGATTTAAACGTATCTCGAATGTCAATGTGTTCTTTACTCGTGAAATCAAAGTATTTCAATTTTTTTTTCTATTTTCCATCAAAGACAAAAAAAATTACAAAATTTGACTTCTTCAATCGTGGTATTGAACAGTTGTTTAAATCTGAAATGGTTGCGTTTTCCCATCCTAGCTTATAGGCCGTAGGGGTCAAGTGGCGGTGTGGGGAAGGGGGTGGGGGTTAATACCCCCCCCCCTCTTCCCTTTTACAAAGCATTAACATTCTTGATTGTCACTTAACAAAACTGACATCAAATTAGCATATGTAATCGGAAAAACTTCTTTCGATGATTATAGCGCCATTTGTCACGAACTTCAAAAAATTTTTCAAACAAAATGTTCCTATTTGTTAACGCAGAATTCAAATCTGCATAATAAACTGGGGGGTGCTATTTAAGATTACGAAGTTACCACCCTCTCCACCCCCCGGGGGTGGGAGTGGGGACATCATATTACTATCAAACAATAGAGTCTTAAAAAATTGTTTAGACGTATTTTTTCTTTTTTCAATGCGTTTTGTGTTTCGCGAGATATTTGGGCGGTACGGGTGGTCTGAAACATCCTGTACACTATGAATGTCTGACGCGCTCGAATATTTCCATGACACTGTTTTTTAAACATTTTTGAAAATTTGTACACGCCCCCCCCTTAAACATTTTTGAAAATTTGTACACGCCCCCCCCCCCCCCCCCCACAAAAATGGTAAACGTAACATAAACTTTTTTCGTTTTAGGACCTAATCTTCACAATCGAATAGGTCCCTATGACGCTTTAGTAACTACCCATTTAGCATCCCCGGCTCTCCTACTATTGCAATTGATTGACACATTTGGTGTTCCATCTTTTCCAAAACTCTTGCGTGGTTTTCTGAGTTAGATGGTAACGTTTAAGTTGGCTACTTTTGTGTCAATGGAGTCCCTTTCGGAAATTACTGTATGTGGTAGTCCTATGCAGAGGTGTAGAGAAGGGGGGACAGGGACATCTGTCGCCAGGCGCAGACTACGGGGGGCGCCACATTTCTAAATGACAAAATCAAATGTTATAGGAATCTTGTACATTTTGAACAGTTTCGAAAATTTGACGCTATCAAACAATAAAAGGCAGCAACAATATTGCAGTAGACAGTAACAATTACCAAAGAAAAACAACACAAATTTTGTTCTTTAGTAATATAGCGACCTTTTATTTTGGTGTAAAAATTATTCAAAAAATATTCAATCTTTATTTTTATTTCCAACATTATATATGTATGTGGTGATGTTATGAAAAGGAAAATGTATTTTCCGAATGTACTAGGGGGGAGGGACAATTTTAATAACTGTCCCCGGGCGCGCCCTATCTCGCTACGCCTCTGTCCCTGTGGGGAAATGGGAGAGATCGGAACACCAACTACAGTTTTCATGAACGAACGCAGTCTTAACTAATCGCAAGAACCACTGCATTCCGGTTTAAGTATAAAGCTCCTTTTTAAAGTACTACGGAATTTTACAAAATTAGTTTGGGGACCCTAAAACAGAGCACAATATGAAGACACATAAGAATCCAATTTTTATTGACTTTCCATTCAGTTCTTAAGTTACAAGCACCGCTTTCTGTAAAAAGAGGCGAGGGTAATAAATACAATTAAAAGTATTTGAGCACGTATTTGAGCCATAGTTTGAAGATACCGCAAAACAAAAAAGAAAGATAACCTGACAAAAGTTATCTAATTCTATCAAATGTCTCATATGTTACGTGTTTCAATTTATTTATGTTCCTTCGACACTTCGACATTTATCATCCTAAATGGTGTACAAAAATAAAATAAAGCACTCCGCAAATTCATTTTAAACATTCAAAAGGTCATATTAAAAGAAATTGTATAATAGTACAACCCAAAATGATTCGAATTCCTTGTGTTTTCGAGTGTAGCACATATACTATCTCGTGTCAACAATTTGTATGATACGTACATTAACCATGGCATTAACCACACTTCATTTCCAATTGTTTAATTTTACGTGAATTATTGCGGTAGGTTACTTCAACCCGACCTTGTTACTAAAATGTGAAACAACCAGTTTTTACAAATAAATTTGATAACAATGGACTTGACATTATTACAAGTTGTTAGTTGTCAGTCAGCAGTGTTTTCGAATTTCAAAATCTGTGCCTGTGCTTGATACTTAAATCGTAAACATTGTTTAGTTGAATTGTTGTGTTTCGGAAAAACAATAGATAATGATGTCACTGGGGTAAGTGAGTGTTACAAACATATTTCTAAATTCGCTCATTTCTATCTTTTAAATTGTAGACGGATAGTGGCGTGGGGTAAGGGTTCATGAAAACGAATCTAAATATTATGAGTGTATAGAAAAGGTTACAGTGTGTCCATTTACTTACGTTGGGGGATATTGGAGATAGTAAAAGAGAAAAGATTGGTTAATGGAAAAAAATTTACCCTTTTTATTCCTATAACTAATCTCTTTTTACATTTTCAAAAATTTACCCTCGTTGAGAAATGCAAAACTAAAATAATGCATTTCAATTTTTCATTTATTAGAAATAGTTGGCCAAACTTTTCAGCATTGTCTATAGACAAAAACATAAAACACAAAATCATTTTTGAAAGAAGTTGTTAGTTTTAAGTTTCTATTTTGTATATTTTTTTGAATTTATACAAAGTTGACATTTTGAGTAATTCAAATATTCATTTAACATAACAACGAAGGGGATTAAATACGTACCTACATAAAATTGTAAAAGGTATTCGAAATGACGTGTAAATGGGTTTTATTGGTCACGAGCTGTTATTATTCTTTAAATTCCACTACACGAGGGTGCTCTAACATCCTAATCTACTACACTTTTCAGATGGATTGCAGTCTGATACCGTTTTCTAATTATTCTAAACGATTCGATTTGAGGAATATTAAATGTAATAAAAGTATTGGTAATGCAGATGTATAACAGTCGATTAATAATTATTTAAATTCCGGGAATAGAATTTTTAACGTGGTTATATAAACCATACGATTAATCTTGGGATAACTTGCAATATAGATGCCACTCACGTCTTTCGCATTTACAATAAACCTTGCTATTTTTCAGTTAATGTTCTAGGCTCAACTTGTCTCCGAATTATACTACAAAATAATCTAGCGCTTATAATATTTATTTCTGGTAATATTGACGCAAATATCCCAATCAATATTCATGCTACATAACCTTAAGCTGTTTTCTCTGAAACATTTTTCTTTCAATATCTTTTTCATTTTAGCTTAAGGGTAACTTTTGCAGCGCTTTAGCCATAAAAGTTACATTAAGCATTTTATAATAATTATGAGCAAAATAAAGTAAACCGTTTGTGGAAACAGATGAAAGGTAGGCAAGAAAGGTATTAGAGACATCCGCACGCAGTTTCTGGTAGGTATATGTAATCTTAAAAATGTGGGAAATGAGACCTAAAATGACCTAAATACTGGGGAGGTTATGCGTATAATAACCGTCCGGAATGTTTGCTATGTTTGAAATTCGTTGCACGAGAGAACGCATTTATAGAGATTTTATTTTGATTATTTGTAAAAGTGCTGCACTTTCTTAAAGTTTACATTTGCTTTTTTGAGGTTCTTCATAATAATTTCGAGAACTACTGTAAACATCCCGCATAATGGGAAGTGACAATGGGAAAAAATGAATGTACCTTTTTATTTTAATTTTTTGCATCCTTTAGTAATATAATTATAGTATCGGATTATAAGATCAAAAATGATGATTTTACTAATAAAATGACTACATCTTCTCGAAAAAGGATATTAGTTACAAAATAAAGGACGATAGTTCAGGAACGGCTCAACCACTCACGTGTCACAATAAATCACCTAGTTTAGACTACGGCGTACACTCATCTTTAGTTCTTCAACTGGATGCAAAATATCCTCCCGAAGCAAGATTAATAATTGTCGGAACTGAACCATATGATCACTGTTTAAAAATGCATTCTACATCGTTGCGCACTGCGAAAAAAAACATAAAGTAGTATAGCAAATTGCGATAGAAATATTAGAATACGTAATTGATAATAATGAAACATACGGACAGTTAAAGCATTTCTTTTGCTTATTTAATTTCAACTTAAATTGCATTTGTTTCATCCTTCATCAGGCACTTAAAACTATATTTTTTCTAAATCAGATAACCTTGAAGGAAGTAAGCCTGCTAAAACATGCAGGGAGCTGGTGTTAAAGGTATTTTAAAGGCAAAAATATTTTTTTCAGTTCGCTACAATTTCCCAATCGAAAAACTTGAATGAAGACTTGCTTTCTTCGTTTATTGTCTTTAGCCTACCCGATCTTTATCTATCTTTGACGCATTCAGTGTTTTGAAATCGACTACATGTTTTCTGGATGAAATCCTTTCCAGAAATTTAGCATTAAATAATTCGTGGTACTATTTTCATGTAAGAGTACCTACGGCGTAGTACGGCGAGGGGCCAACCGCTAACAAATATCTGTACGTACACCAAACTTCCATTTTGTATTAGAATTCCACCAACTTCCATTAATAGCAGACTGGGGGTACTACCAGAACCAGGGGAACTGTAGGATTCGTACCGATTTGTACTTAGCAGTTTATTGGTATTATAGGTACGTTGCAATATAAAAACACTATTCATACTTCTCAAAATTAAGTTTACCATGGAGCGGAGGTGAAAGAAAACAACAAATTGCCGTTCCTGGATGTTTTAATATACAAACGTGAAGACGGACGACTTGGATACACAGTATACACATACCATCTCCCGTCACAATTACAGTCGGCGGTTAAGACGCTGGTGACTAGGTGGTGAAAGTACGAAACGCCGTACATAAAAGGGCGACAGGAGCAGAAAACGGCAATTTTATCCGTATAACACGAAGCAAAAAGCAAGACAATTAGAAGAGACGGCTCTGAACAGAGTTAAGAAGATTCTACACAAGTCAACACACGGAAGAATACAATTACCTTTCAAAAATACTAAATAGAGGATCTGGTTTTTTTGGTATTCATACTTTTTACAATATTTTACATATCGGTTCTCTCTGTATTATTTGAATTGGAAAAATAGTACGGGAGCTACGGGTATTTTTGGCTAGTGAAAGTATACACTACTTATAAATTTTTCACCATAGGTAGTTCTCTTACTGTTAATAAAGTAACTGACCGTCAGACCTTTGGGAAGCGGTAAATTAAGATGCAGGAGGCTGACGAAGTTGTGAAAAAGTGTCAAAAAACAGGTTTTCGTAAATAACTGAAAAAGTATCAATTATTAACAAAAATTTAAAGGCTATTTTTAGCGAAAATCGGGATTCATAATAAAATGTCAATTGAAACAGCTGTAACTAGCGAACTATTTGTCGCCTCCCAAAGGTCTGATGGTCAGTTACTTTATTAACAGTAAGAGAACTACCTATGGTGAAAAATTTATAAGCAGTGTATACTTTCACTAGCCAAAAATGCCCGTAGCTCCTGTACTAAAAATGATCACAAACGATAGTCGCCGTTTCGCCGTTGTGCTTTTTTCCTTGCTTTCTTCAAATGAATTGTATTGCTCGTTCACATATTTTTCCCTTGGAAATTGCATTTCTTGACTTTTAATCACACTACACAAATAAAAGTCGTGATGAATTCCCATTGTCATCCACAATATGTATACCAATTGCATATACACCCTAAACCCCTTTTTTTGTTTATCAGAACTGATATTGAGAGCGTCGCCGTCGGTAGGAGCAGTAGATTGGACGCCAGTTAGGTCATCAGAGAAACAATCCGAAACAGTATCACAATTATTCTTTTTTGAAATATTCGCGACGCCATTGTCATTATTATCATTTCAAGTTTCTCTAACATTTAAGGTTTGATTGTGAATTTCAATATCGCCGTCTAATTCAGTGTCCATATTTTTCAATGTGTGTGCTGAAATAATAGGAATTGGTACACACAGCCACCATTCATCTTTTACCAGCGTCCTCAGGTTACTTCTTTCTTGTTTTTTTGCGTTCATGTGGGAAAGTCATCTCCTCGCTGAGATCGCTTACAATGTAAATTATCGTTTTAATTCCTAGTTTGAAAAAATATCATATCTCGTTTCAGTTATTCATTGCTTCCAAATCCGTAAAAGAACTCATTACCTTCAAATAAGTAATGGTATCTTAGCGGTATCTGGAATTGTTTTTAATAACTCTTAATTAACAAACACAAGTAGTTACACCAGCATCACTACATATTATACAACAAAGTCCCTCATGCCTCGTCTGCCTGTCTGTCTGAACGCGATAAATTGAAAAACTACGAACGGATTTTCGTGCAGTTTCCACCAACGGATGTAGATACGACCCTCGTGCATGTCTAAACAAAATCTAGAAGACGATTTCTGATTTTCTCCTAAAATAATATACAGGGTATGTCATAAATATTTTAATATATTGTTCATTTCCGGCTAGGCCGGTAGTTAATTGGTACCTATACTTATTATACTCGATTAAAAGAGTCTGTACAATTTTATTTCTTCATCTTTGTTAGCAAAAAAGTTATGAATTTGTTATATTTTCAACTTCACACATTCATCCTCCTTCCCTTATGGAAAATAAAGAAATAAATGTAGTGCCAGTAGTTTTTCATAAACTATATGTATAACATTTAATAAAATAAAAAAATGCTCGAAGCAGATGTTGAGAAAATCGATTTTTAATTTTTGATCAATTTTGGGCACCAATAAGTAGTCTACGTTTAATTTTTGTTCTTTACCAATTACAACTAATAGTTCTAGCCATCCTTTGGCTATAATTTCCAATTTTCAAATTTTTATTAAGTTAAACGGTTCTTGAGCGACATCCTAAAAAGTAAAAATTTGGAGAATTCCTATATTGGTCGCCATTTTGAAATTAGAAACAAACGAAAAACGGCGTTTTACTTGTAACCGTACCTACTAACTATCCACCAAGGGAAATTAAATTGTGTTAAAATTTGAAAGTTTGCTCCCAAAATAACGCCCCTAATTTCGGCCCCTTTGGGTCGATTTTGAAGAGACGCTTGTTTTACTGATGAAGTTTTCTTATAGGCTCCACAGTCATAACGTACGCACCCACCCACCCACCCAACCACCCACAGACAAACATTTTTCAAAGATGGTGGTTTTGGACTCAGGTGGACCCAAAACGTTGAGATTCATCAAAACTTCGAGATCGATTTTTTTTCGATTACATTACTTCCCTATGTGTATTATACACGTGTGTATATGCACGGGAAAGTAAAAATTAATCCATTTTAAACGAGTTAACCTATATTTTGGAAACTTAACCAAAAAGTATCGTACCTCGTCCCGCACCTGTAGTTAAATGACAAAGGAGCCGCGGTACCTTTCCGTGGCTTTACAGGTGGGAAGGAAGAGAAAGCCACGGCGGGGGAAGGGTGGGCGGTTAGCGGGAAAGATTAGCGGCACCTCCTCGTGGTGTTTCCTGGGCAACGTTATAACCAGTTTACTGTTCACTATGGAACGCCGTTTTACTTTTTATTACTAAAGTTAATTTCGTCCCATTTAAACAAACTTCAATTTTTATTATGTAAATTTATATGACTCTTTAACGCTTTTCGTATATGAATTTATTTATTATAACAAAACCATATGTAAATGAACAAAACGTTAAACACAATCATATTTCTAATACAACTTCAAAACTCTTACTGTCTATCTGTCACTCACTTTTTTCCCCGACCCTCTTCGATCGACGATTAGAATTCCTGTCGTTACAATTCTCCCCCTTTGGATTGTACGAAGCGTCTCGCGTGCAATCCAACACCGTCGCTTTCTTCTTTGTACTACCCTTAGGTCTTCCTCTCTTCCTCAATGGCCTCACAGGCGAAGGCGGCATTTGGTCTTCGGGCCCGTGATATCGGCTTAGAGACGATACGTGGTAAACGCCAAGTACTTCTTCAGGTTTTCCCAGAGGACACACTCTATAGGTAGTAGCCGTCACTTTTTCTCTTATTTCATAGGGTCCATCTCTTTTTGGTGCTAACTTTGCAGAGTACTGTGTACTTGCATTGCTCAGGGGATGGGTTTTGATCATTACCTGATTCCCCAAGTTGTAGTCTTCTGCGGTTCTACGATGCTTATCGGCGTACTGTTTAGATTTGTCCTGCGCTATCTCTTGGGCATGTCGCGCCTGGGTCAAGACTTCTCCCAGAATCTGCAGATGAGGTGTTATTTCCTCTACAAAGTTCTCATTCTTAATCACATGTCGTAAATCGTCGTGCACATCTAGCGGAGTTCTTAATTCTCGTCCAAAACACAAATAAGCTGGGCTACAACCAGTAACTGAACTCACTGCACTGTTCATAGCGAAGCGAATAGCTGCTATAGCTTCTTTCCATTTAGTATGCTTGTCCTTCACGAATATGGAAAGCTGAGTCTTCAACTCTCGATTTCGTCTCTCCTCCGGTCTATCATCACTGCCCTCCCCCTGGAGTAGACACGCACCAATTGCATATGCACTAGCATCCGTTTTTTGGTGTTTTGTCCCTATCACTCTCTTTAACCGCAACTTGCCAATAACCACTTTGTAGATCCAGAGTTGAAATGTATTTTGTAGGTTTTGTCGCATGGAGGGTGTCATCTATGCGTGGCATCGGGTATCTGTCCGGTACCGTTATAGCATTCAGGCTTCTATAATCGACGCACATTCTCCAACGACCATCCTTCTTGGGAACCAACACAACAGGTGCCGCGTAAGGAGATTCACACTCCTCAATGACTTCATCTCTCAGCATTTTCTCTATTTCTTTCTCCAAAATTTCCCTCTTCTGAGGTGACAATCTATAAGGAGGAACCGCGATAGGCGTATCATCGGTTAAATTTATACTATGCTCGGCATATGGAGTCGGCTCCGTGTTATTATCAAAAATATGAGAATATTCAGTGAGAAAACCATTCACCACATCTTTCTCTTCAATCGACAAACTTGTTCCTTCGTGGTCACGTAGCACCGCAGCAAAACTCAAATCTACTACCGTTCGTTGAGCCTTCTCAAACGTATTTTCAAACGAGAGTTCATATTTCACGTCCGGCAGATCCGAAAAATTCCACTTCGCGTTCGCGACATCGAGAACTAGTTTTGCATCATTAATAAAGTCAACACCGAGCAGCGAATACTCAGCCTTGGGCAACACCAAGAACGTAGTCGGCACAATTCTGTTCTCAATGAAAACGTTCACTTTCGTCACTTGCAGTGTTTCGTTTTTAACCGTCCCGTCCGCGAGTCGAACCGATACACTCTGTTCATTAAATCGTTGACGTTTCCTTAAGAGCACATTGTAAAGATGTTTTCCCGCAATACTCTGCTTTGCAGCTGAATCAATCAACCCTGTGCCGCGAGCTCCTAAAATAGTAATATTCAAGATTGGACGATCTCTAGGCAAAAGTTCCGAACCACGCGTATTAATCGAACAAAATTCCAAAGAGCTTGGTTCCGCTAACGTCGTTTTTCGCGTTTTGTCCTTTGAGCAATTACTCCGAATGTGTCCCGTGACACCACATCCGTAACACACAAGACTACTATGCTTGTTAACCGAATCATCCGAATTTTTAACATCGCCACTTTTTGCTTTCATTTTTTTACACTCGTCTTTAGTATGACCGAGGTTTTTACAAAATCCGCAACGAGGTTTGTCAAGTTTTACTTGTACATCCGCACTTCGTTCGTGAAAATTGTCCTCTACAGTTCTTTCTTCCTCCAAAAGCTGTGAGAAATCGGTAACGCTATCGCGCGGTATTCGATCACGAATTTTCCAATTTAACAACCCGTAAATCATGTCTAATTGCGTATTTTCCGACAAAGTACCCGTTGGCAGTTGAGCCAATAAAGCGCGACTCTTGCACACAAAAACATCCGTTGGAGTTTTCCCATCTTGTTCGGTTGCAAACAATTCTTTGTAAACACGATAAGGAG
Organism: Pyrocoelia pectoralis; assembly: GCA_036250285.1. Lineage (NCBI taxonomy): Eukaryota > Metazoa > Arthropoda > Insecta > Coleoptera > Lampyridae > Pyrocoelia > Pyrocoelia pectoralis. The sequence continues at coordinate 62,936,885 of CM070075.1, read as the reverse complement.
GTTTCTTTGGACCGAACGTTTGACGAAGATGATCAATCGCATTGTTCCAATTCGCAACGTTAGCTTTTACTCCGTGCCACCATTCCGCAGAAAATCCGTCCAACAGCATTGGGAGACCTTTTAATGCATTGTCGTCGGTAATATTCACACATTCTTTATATATTTCGACCGCACTAATAAACGCATTTACATCTACATTAGGTTCACCGTTAAACCTCGAGCAACATTTCGAAAAATTTCCAGGCTGTGGTTGGACTGCAGTAGCTACATTTGCATTATTACCCATACTCAACCTTTGCAATAGTTGATTAAACTGGTCATCAGTTAACGTAACCGATTGTGCCATTTTTCCTCGCAAATTGTAGTTATGAGTAGCCAGTTTAAGTTCAGGATAGACGCAAAAATAAAGTGCAAACACTTACAATTTGTCTGGAACTTGTTGACTTTCCCTCGTAACTTACACAATAACACCACGTGTACCTAATTATAATTATTTGCAACCAATGTCTTACACAAAGACGAATGATTGTTTATCAACGAATAAATACAATTCTCGCACACGACGCTTATCGTTTATAACGCAATTTACTTCGCACAAAATGTCTTAACACAAAGACGATTATTGCAATATGGTTATTGATAACGTCACATGGAAACGATTCATTTAATTTTCTTTTTCGAGCCACACGTTGGGAAGCCACTTTAACGCTTTTCGTATATGAATTTATTTATTATAACAAAACCATATGTAAATGAACAAAACGTTAAACACAATCATATTTCTAATACAACTTCAAAACTCTTACTGTCTATCTGTCACTCACTTTTTTCCCCGACCCTCTTCGATCGACGATTAGAATTCCTGTCGTTACAACTCTCTATTTATTTTAGTATATTAAAAATGTTTGTTAAAAAAACTTCACACATTTAAATTGTTAGATGAAAATGAGTTTCTGGATTTAATATATTTCACACAAAAATTTGTAACACTCGTTTTAAAACTTTCATTTAAATTGAGAAGCAAAATATATGAACAAACATTGGAATTCGTGTAACATTTTTATTTAACAAACAAAAAATAGCAACTAATTTAAATGAAAGAATTAAAATGTATGTCGAATTAAAGTGTTACATGAATTAAAATGTTTGTTAATAATATTTGTTCTTTCATTTCAAATAAAGAATTAAAATTATCAACAATCATATTAATTCTGAATTAAAATGTTTGTTGATAATTTTAATTGGTCGCTTCGATCGGTGGCAGTTATTGAAACTACACCAGCATAAGCTTTGTTGATTAAGTATATAGTTAGACAACCGGAGGTTGTTTCTGAACCACCACTGATAGATGGCGAGTGCCTGAGCATTGCTTTTAAATAGGACGTCGCACTCGCCATCTATCAGTGGTGGTTCAGAAACACCTCCGGTTGTCTAACTAAACAAAGGTATAAGGAAACACATGTAAATTATAGTTCAAAATAACACCACCGATCGAAGCGACCAATTAAAATTATCAACAAACATTTTAATTCAGAATTAATATGATTGTTGATAATTTTAATTCTTTATTTGAAATGAAAGAACAAATATTATCAACAAACATATTAATTCATGTAACACTTTAATTCGACATACATTTTAATTCTTTCATTTAAATTAGTTGCTATTTTTTGTTTGTTAAATTGAAATGTTACACGAATTCCAATGTTTGTTCATATATTTTGCTTCTCAATTTAAATGAAAGTTTTAAAACGAGTGTTACAAATTTTTGTGTGAAATATATTAAATCAAGAAACTCATTTTCATCTAACAATTTAAATGTGTGCAGTTTTTTTAACAAACACTTTTAATGTACTAAAATAAGTGGAGAGTCATAAAAATATACTTAATAAAAATTAAAGTTTGCTTGAAATGCTATAAACAAAATTTAATATTTAATACTAAGGGCAAGCAAATATTTAATAGAATGAATTTAAATGTATATTATTAATTTTTACTACAATTTTTGTGTTTGTTTAAAAAACTTCAAGTATTTATACCGATAGATGATTTAAAATGTTACTTGAATAAAAATGTACATTGAAAATAAAAGAAGTAACTTTATAATTTCTTAAATTTTAATGAATAAGTTTAAATGTTAGGATATTTTTAAGCAACTAACATTTTAAATGGTAGAATTAAAACGTTTGTTGATAATTTTAATTGGTCGCTTCGATCGGTGGCAGTTATTGAAACTACACCAGTATAAGGAAACACATGTAAATTTTAGTTCAAAATAACACCACCGATCGAAGCGACCAATTAAAATTATCAACAAACGTTTTAATTCTACCATTTAAAATGTTAGTTGCTTAAAAGTATCCTAACATTTAAACTTATTCATTAAAATTTAAGAAATTATAAAGTTACTTCTTTTATTTTCAATGTACATTTTTATTCATGTAACATTTTAAATCAACTATCGGTATAAATACTTGAAGTTTATTAAACAAACATTAAAATTGTAACTAAAATTGTAAACTTAAGAAAGAAGTTATTTTATACATTGAGTATAAAAACTGACAATAAAAAGTAAAACGGCGTTCCATAGTTCACAGTCGCTAATCTGCTTTAAGTAAAGAAAAAAATTCTTAACTGGAATCATATCAGTTATTTAGCAAGACCGGATTCGAATCTTCGCTTTACCGCGATGCAAGCTTGGGAGCGCAAGTACGCACAAAGCCGCGTTTATTTTGAATAAAGTAATAACAATTTGACAATATGAAACATCAAGGGATGTAGTGCATATCGGTAAAGAACTTCGTAATTTCCTAACTTACTGAAGTGGTATAAAAAACTAAGACCACTTTACCATAGCCAAAATTTGAAAAATTCAAAAACATCTTCGAACGTATACAGACACATACCTACACATATAATAGTAACGAAGTTCATTGATAAGGTCATTAGTGTTTCTCATAGCAATGAAATGTTATCGTCATTTCTCAAATTATTGTTATGTAATGATGTGCATAAACAGTTGTCCGTATACAGGGTATATCACGGAACCCGTTCATTAGAAGGGTCCCTTACTACTTATGAATTTGAAACTTTCAGGTTAAGGATAACCCATAGCTTTCTTTTGTTCTAAAATATTGTCGTTTTCCGGAAGGACCGGAAATCGCCATTTATCTTCTTATTTTAAATGGAACATCCTGTATATTATTGCATTTTTGGATTATACAATCGATTCTGCCTTACACTGTATTAAATTATCCTATACCTATCTTCAACTGTTTTTGATATATTATGATTTTTTTGAAAAATTTGCGTTTTGCGGAGGGGTGCTTAATAGCCCACCTTTTGCTCTTCTTTGAATGCAAAACATTCATACTTTACAAACACGAAGTAAAACCAAAGGGTTCACAAAATGCATTTGCAAACCTATCACAGATTATACAGGGTGTTCAAAATTAGTGGCAAAGTTAAAAAACTTCAAACACCAAAAAGTCATTTTTTCAAATGGAACACCCCGTATATTTTTACATACTTGAAAGGCGATTTAATTTACGCATCGATAAACTATAGGTATCCTTATACCTATCTTTAGCGGTTTTGTATTTATTAACGCTTTTTATCTAATATTGATTAAAACTGCACTCAAAACCTATGCACATTTGAAAGTAGACTGGACCTAAAGCTACTGGATAGAATATACTCAGTGAAAAATATTAATTTATTTCTCCTGTAGAGTAACAGTACTTAGTAATTACTTATTTAGTTACATATACTTAGTAACATTTAACTATTAGAGTATAAATAAGAGAGGAAAAAATACTCTCGTAGGTATGCAGTGAAATATGGGATTGTTGATACCATTTCTACATATAATACCGAGGATCACATTTTGAAATGATATTTTTGCTCAGAATGTTAAATATTTCTCTCTCGAAGTTGCAAACGCTCTCGATCGTTATGCCATACGAGATATTCTATCATAAAGTAAAATTAGGGTCGTTCGATCTAAAAACCGAATTTAGAAAACTTGCAATTTTTCCGATTTAAATTTGATTCTTGCCACAATCGTTTCGATAAAAGAAAGATATTCGTAGAAGTTTCCAGTGTCAATCGAAAACATTTTCAGGTTTCTTATCACATTGTTATTTTATTATGATCTCTCTTGTGCGGTTTATTAATATTTATAGGGCGGGTGTTTTAGCGGAGAGTCACGTAACCATCAGAGATGGGCCGCTAATTTTAAACTATGTATTTTTAAAGGCAGGCGAATTACAATCCAAGTAATCCCATACGGTAAATTAAATCGTTGGCAGAGAGCTTCAGATGTCCATTCGTTTGGTTCAAGAATTCTTAATTCTGTAACAATCTCAGAAGTCGGAATTGTTTCCTTTCTGAGGATCTTTCGAATATTCCTAATAATTAATTGTGCGTCAAATTAATTTGTCTGCATGTACTATTGAAGTGTCTCTGTTTTGCAAAGCTTCTGAAAGAGTAAATAGCTCAAACAATACATCATACATGAGTGCCAAATCTTGAACAAATTGTTTCGATAAGATTTTTCCATATAATCCATCGAACGTGGATTGTTGAGTTTTATTGCGTTTGCTGTCTTTACTTGCATTTTAGAAATGATAGCATAATGACGAAAAATTCTGCGAAACTGCTGATACCGTCCTAAAAGAACCCATTTAACATTAACACATGCCATACGACGCGCCGGCCGTCGTACGTGTTTCTAACCCGACCACGCCATACGACGGCCGGTCGTCGTACGTTTATATTATGTTCCTACGAGCTGCAAATTTTGTTGGCTCTATGCATATTCGTATTCGTATGATACAGATGGCCTCCAGCAACACATGTGCTTAAAAATTCCGACGATCGACCGTCGTATCGGTATATTATGAGCAATCAATTGATACCTGCAAATAACCACTTGAACCCATGAAAAATCTTCTACTGTAAGCTTCTCACACAGATAACACATCACTAATTATTCAAATTACATCCATAAAGATCAGACCTGAAGAAATGAAGTAATGCTGTCGTATGGCCCTCAGATAATGAAACATTCCGATGACGCCGTACAACCGCCCGTATTTGTAGACTTCGTGATATACACCTTGGCGTACACGTACGGAACAAAACTATATACATGTGGCAGTTAACGTATTAAGTATCCGCCCAATACGCTTAATTTCTAAACCAATGGCCGCTGCGCATGCTTCAATTTCTCGTTGATTTTTTGGAGAATGGCTATACAGGTGTGGAAAAATGTTATCGATGGAAGAAGAACCAAGAGAAACTTACGCGAGCTACAAACAAGAACATTAACATTTACATTGATTGTATAAAGTTTAACTTAATCATTATAATTCTGATTGAAAAACCAACTATTTGTAAAATGAACAGAATACATTTTTTTCAAAACGCTATTTCATAAGATTTTCGAAAAGACCTCCACCTTGCGCAAGGTAGTAACCCAATCTGTGATAAAATTAAGTTGGGTGTTTTCTAACATTTCTTGTGTGATGCTGTTTAAAGAATCTGTAATTTTGGCACGAAGTTCGTCCAAATTGTTAGCACGCTCATGCCTGTGGCCATAAATTTCTTGGGATACGTATCCCCAAACAAAAAAGTCGTTCGGCGCGATATCAGGTGAGCGAGAAGGATATTTTATCCGGTACCTTTTTCACTTTTTTGGGAACGTAATTTCCAAAAACTCTCGAACTCTTATTGCAGTATGAACAGGACACCCATCTTGTTGATACCAAATGTCATTAAAATTTATATTGAGGCGTTGAACAGCTGGAACTATCCGGTTTCTCAACAGTTCAAAATATTTGTCCGCATTCAGGTTTCCGTTAATAAAAAATGGACCAACTATGGAATTGCCTAATTCCTGCTCACACATTAACTTTTTGGGGATATTGTGTGTGGTAAGTGATACACGTGTTTGTTTTCCCGAGAGTATACCTAACAGCGGCAGACGGATTGTGATGGCCATGTAAGTTAAAAGAACTCTCGTCCATGGGCGCCGCCAGAAAATTTTCCCAGGGGGGCAAGCACTATTTGGCCCTTGGCGGCGCCCTTGCTCTCGTCGGTAAACAAAGTATTTTCAATAAATCTTTCGTTTTCATTAGTCCGATTCAACATATCTTCACGAAATTCCATACGCTTTTGATGATCTTCTGGAAAAATTTGTTGGGCAGTTTGCAACTTATAGCAACGGTAGTTATACTTTTTCAAGATATTGCGAACTGTTCTGGGTCCAATATCAATTTCTTCAGCAATTTTTGTACTATTGCACGGGTAACTAGTTTCTGCTAAACTAGACACTGAAATTTCTCGGAGTTCCCGCTCTTCGTTTACGTTACGACCAGGATGCTCACCATCATTACCATCAATGCTATTGCATGTTCTACAATTATTTAAACATACACTACACATCTTTCAAATTTACCCAAAATGCGCCTAAGCGTAGTTTCTGATGGAATTGGCCTGTTTTCAAAGAAAGAAGCAAACTAGCTCACTATTTCTTGTGGAGTGTGTCCTGAATAATACCACTTAATAATCTGTACTTTTCCTCAGTGGAATACATTGTCTCGAACAAAAACGCTGATTTTCCATTCTCGTTGACACTAACCATTAAATGTGTTATTAATAGCAGTCTACTCAATAGACGCATGTGTGGCATCAGCGCTTTTAGTTTGTTTGTGTACCTATTCTATGTCACTTTTAGCACTAGTGAATTCATTGCACTGTCTTTGTTTTACTTATTATAATTCAATCCACCGATAATATTTTTCCATACCTGTATATGAAATAAAGCGTGTCCATAAATATTTGAAAATGATTACTTCCATGAATCTCCTACTAACAATTCAAGGCGATGGTTTAAACAATGCCATGTTATCAAATTTGGATATTTCTGTGTTAGTCTTGTTGCAAGTTCAGATTTCCTTCCTATAACGTAACACTGGCCCCCGTCGCTTGTAAATGAAATGAAATGGTGTTTTAAATAATTATTATCATTAAAGCCATTTTTTTCTAAAGATTTTAAGAGACAGTGTGTAATTGTGCTACCTGTTTGATCTTATAGTTCAATTAAATAAGGAAACGTGAAATGTGGATCCTTAATTTTATCACTTTCGCATTTTAAATAAACAATAACACTGGATTTTTTACTTAAAGTAGTAGATTGATAATGGATAAATTTCCATGAATTTTTAATATTTGTTGACAAAGTTTGATTTCATTTGAATTCCTATATGATGAATTATTGCTGTAGCACTTAATCTCGATCGTAAACCGTGAGCTATAAAAGAGCCATTCATTTCCTGAAGTTTTAGTAGATAAAAATGATCAGAATATGGCCGATTGTGTTTAGCAATATAATAAGCAGTTCTGACAATCATACTGGTAGAAGAAATTTCAAATCTTTCATTTGATCTATTGTAACATCAAGCTTTCGCTCCCCTGCTTTTTTTTAAATTTTCTCCGCTATTATGTGTGAAAAACTTTCGCTCCCCTGCTTTTTTTTTAATTTTCTTCGCTATTATGTGTGAAAAACTTTTACAATGTTCGTAAATATCTTTTCGCAGAGAAGTAAGCTGTGTAGCTTTATCTAATCCATAAGATACTACGACTATAGAACTCCATTCTTTTGATATGCTTACCCTTTGCGTTTTACGCACTGTTATGAAAATTCAACTTGTAATAGTATCTATTTTTCAACGGAGAAGGGCTCGCATTTGATTCTGGTTTTTATGTGTGCGCGCTTAGTGAAGCATCCTCAAATTAAATAAGGATAGAGCATTCTTTACGTTATCACTTATCAAAATAACAAAAAACACGAGGATTTCAATAAAATTGTATAGAACAAATTTTCCGATCATAATTTTTTTGGAAGCGATAGAAATTCGGTATTTCTTTCACTTTTACGTTATACGGAAAGTGGTTAAACAATTTTCATTCGATATTCGCTCAAATTTCTTCTTGTTCTCAGTCAATCTTTTGAGGTATTTGAATATTAAATTTAACAAGTAATTTGCTTTGCATAAAGGGTGTGTTAGTTTGCAAAATAGAACTTGCTCTATTACATTTTTATACAACAATCCTATAGTAAAAACTTCAAAACCGACTATTAGATTAATTTCGCAAAGCGGCTTATTAAATTAATGTTCACTTTTTTCTTTATTTGACAGTTACCCTTGTCAAAGGTTATAAGACACTGATAGATAGGGGAATGGGAAATATTAAGATTTATTATAACGATTTTCTTGTATCCAACTGACGATAGATCCACCAAATATAAAAAACAGGACGTTTTAATATATTTGATTGATCGAATTACAACTTCACCTTTGCTGTACCATTCCTTCATTATGTTTACTGCTCCAATTTACACTAAGGTAGGTACAAGCGTAATCAAAAAAGCAAGAGTGGGGTTTCATGCTCTATGACATGTCAGTGGAACACATTATTATTCACAGATGACCTTGTAATAATGGCATAGTAAGGAGTTCAAAATAGTATCTATATTAAAGTATGTATACCGGGAGTTCGTTCTCAAAGTCGAACATAGGGATTTAACATGGTATTGAACGTTTTGCCAATTGTTGCTCGCCTATTTAACTTAGAGACAAGGTAATGACATCAACAGAAAGAGAAAATTATTGCGATTCAAATAATGCTACTGGTAAGACTAAAAGTGCGATTTATTCTTTTAAAATACTAACTTAAAAGTACGAAACTTTTTAAATAGCATTCCCTTGATTTTAAAATTTTACAGCAATTGTTTTTTGTACAGTTTGTTTGTCAATACGAATTTAACATTAAACCACGTATTAAAGTTTATTTATCTAATAATGAATACCTACCTATACCAACGTAGAAAGGGTTTTTATGGTGAAAACTTTTCATGGTGACGCTAATTTCAGAAGAGTTCGACATTTCTTTGCCGTTAATTTTAATACGACAATACAAAAGTGTCATACTTTAAGTTGGTATTTTAAAAGAATAAATCGCACTTTTAGTCTTGCCAGTAGCATTATTTGAATCGCAATAATTTTCTCTTTCTGTTGATGTCATTAGTATTACCTTGTCTCTAAGTTAAATAGGCGAGCAACAATGGGCAAAAACGTTCAATACCATGTTAAATCCCTATGTTCGACTTTGAGAACGAAATCCCGGTATACATAAGTGGATAAACAGGTCTTTAAAACACGCGAGAGTTTTCAAGCACGACGGCGCAGCCGAGTGCTTGAAATAGAGCAAGTGTTTTAAAGACCATTTATCCACGAATACTTTACGCTATTTTTTTTTATTGGTTCACTTTGAAATCTGGTATTAAAATGAAAATAAGAACTAATAATGTGAAATGGTTGAATTCGTATGTGAAATCAGTATACCTTTCGTTGTCATGGAAGTGAGAAAAATGGAAATTACTTTGCAATCTGTCATTTTATTTGACGTAACAAAGCACTCCTGTCACCAATAGAATTCACGTTTTTCAAATTGGTGATGCAATCTGTCATTTTATTTGACGTAACAAATTGCTCCTGTCAGATCAATAACCAATAGAATTCCCGTTTTTCAAATTTGTTGATGTTACCATGGCAACTTTAAAACACGCGCGTTTTAAAAAGTGCGATTTAAACACGCTAGTTTAAAAGGCTAAAATAGGACACCAATAAAAAAAATAATTTAAATGTTTGACAGGATTTCAAAATGAAAGTAAACAGAGAGATAAATGAAGAGCTCGTGGTCTTAATGGACCAAATTCTGGACTGTGCCATAACAATAATTTCCAAAATGTTGGAAACAAGTAGAGAGGAAATCACACGATGGAAAAACTTAGTTAAACCTAAAAGCATAAAATAATAGAAGGCGGATGTTCAAATTTTAAAACGACCATTCGTAAAGAGCATGCGAGTTTATTGGCCACGGCATATATGATATATGTAGAGGGTTAAATATACAATTAATAAAAGAGTCAATAATCTGACATAGTTGAGTGTAACTTGTAAGAGACTAATTATTGCAGAAGTAGACTATTTCAGATGAATTAATAAAAACCTGCAGATGAATTAATAGAAAAATTGAAATTCTTTCTCTGTTCAATTCTCATAAATTCATTGGAATTGCTAAACATGGTAATTTCAAAAATATTAGCAGTCCTCCATACGAGGGCTATGTTAAAATTATGAAAGGAATTAAAAAAATGTATAGTCACGGCAAAGCGTGGCACGTGACATATGACGTAAAAAGAGTATCAATGTAATTTTTCGGATTGTCATTAAAGGTAATATTCTAGGGTAAAATAATTCTACAAGTTGGCAGCATCATAAATAAAATTACAATGTTGCAACCAAGGACATCTGTCATTTATTGTCTTCCATTTCGTATTTTATTCTATTTCGTTTTAATTCATATGACAACCCTGTTGGCATGTATACATATAATACTCGTGACGTTAAAATTTTAAATAATACTTGAAGGAAATTGATACATAAATAACGATTTTCATATTATGTGGATGGTCAAAATTGCACGTCACGTCATCACAAAAAAATGTCTTACATTCAATTATTTGGCATCGATGCCAAGTATTTGTTTTTCCAAAGACAAAATTGACAAAAAAACAACTATTTTGCCATATGTATAATCAAAATCGCACGTCGTCATAAAAAACGCATTAAGTTCACTATTGGGCATCGATCCCACAAACCACTAAAAATAGACTGTCCACTGCTATAGGAAAATAGTTGGTAGAGAAATGTGGGTGTTGACTTCACAAGAGGAAAGGGGATTTGTAGGTTGGTTAACCTGTTCACAAAATTAGTTGGTACTGAGAATTATATAAAATTAAAAATTAAATTGACATTTGCTGATTCAAACCATCGACATATAGAAATGGACTGCGGGTGGTTATGCTAAGCCCGGATACTGCAGGTGAGAGAGAGGGTAAACGTGGAGGCCTAGTTCTAGCTTTATCTGTCACGTATCTATTGGTCGCTGCATTCCCCTAGCTTTATCTGTCGCGTATCTATTGGTCACTGCATTGCCATTAAAATGCAGCAACCAATAGATACGCGACAGATAAAGCTAGAACTAGGCCTCCACGTTTACCCTCTCTCTCACCTGCAGTATCCGGGCTTAGCATAACCACGCGCAGTCCATTTCTATATGTCGATGATTCAAACGAAGCGATAAGTGTTTGATTTTATGGCGGTATTTTTCGTTTAAAATATGTGAAGTAGGTACATCAGCGTCACATAATCGTTCATTATTGGATTTTGCGTTTATGTTTTGTTGTTTATTACTTATTGACTTATTGTGTATTAAAGTTTATAGTTTTCTGGTAAGTTTTTAAATTTGCGTACCTACCTATATTTACTTTCGCTATTTGTTAGACTTAGGACATAACATGGTCCCCGCATGTGTAATATCAAGAATATAGGAATAGAAAAGTCCGTAGATTTAGGTTTCCAAACACAAAACATTTATGTTTAAAGCCCATTTTTAACAAATGGGTTGAATTTATTAATGGAGAATTTAAAAATTGGACATGGGTAATTGGGTATTTCTCTTTATAAAGTGACATTATTATATGTACAGGCCGTTTCATTATGGATGGCCACCGGCAATATCTTCAAAACCAAAGGTCTTAATTTAATGGGATAAAAAATTTTATAACTAAATCTGGCATGAGAAATTCAATGAATTTATTTTTAAACTATAAAAACAACCGCAAGAGGGCGTAACTGCTACGACAAACATTAAAAATCGTTTTTTTCAGTGGAAATGCCTTACTAAGCTACAATTTAAAATAAGCTTTTTTAAAGCTTAGTTCATTTCAAACAACTTTTATTTAAAATATTTTTTGATGTTTCAAATAATATAGCTAGGGGGCGCGGCCAAACCTTACGAAACAAAAACCACTGTAACTTCTATAATTTTTAGCCGATTTGAATGAATTTTTGCTTATTTGAAAGGGCATTCAACGCAGATTCTGGGCTTATAATTATACTTGACAATAATCGTTTAATACATTTGATAGAGGTGGTTATCTTCAACTGCAGTTGTTTTTCCAAATTTTCTCTAAAATTTTAAATGGAAGGATATCATTCTTTTGTGTTGGTTTTGTAGAACTTTAATGGTCTAAGATACTGGCGAAAACCCCGTATTGATATCTCTTGTCGTTTTCGAGATATGACCAAAAATGTCTTTTTCTGGTAATTTTCCACTACCCCATTTCAAAGTTCGCAAAAATGGGTTTTTTGGATTTTTCAGCGAGACGGTTAGTTTTATGATAAAAATATCTCAGACAAAAATTGTGACCATGCAATTATCTACAAAAATTGACCTTACACTTTTTTTCATAACATTATCCATTTCAGAGAAAAAGCGGTTCTAAAATTTACTTTAGTACTACGCTGTACTACGAGTATGTACATCATTGGACACATAATATAAGTAAAACTATTAGTCTGCATGACTAATACATTAATAATAAATGATAATTTTGAGAATATGAACTGAAAAGAAACCGAGTCCCTCATTTTATGTGAAAACAAAATCAAGTATCAAAAGGCGCGAATTCTTATAGAAATTCTAATTTCAACCAACTTCAAATCTGTAACTAATTATGGCATATACTATATACAATATATATGTATATAACTACCCCCCCCCCCCCCACCCCCCACCTCAGACATGAGCACCCCGGATTCTGCACAAATGAGTCATTGTTTTTCTTTTCAGCCTTAAGGAAGATGGAAGCGGAGAGGGTGGCGGACAATTTGTAAATCACGAAAAATGTTGGAGGACAAAAAGTAAAAAAAGATCGTTTTTCTGCGGACATGTGCAATTTTTCCACCCCCAAAAAAGGGGCTGTTGGGGTGAAATTTGCAATTTGCGAATAGTTTTTTATGGAGAATCCAAAAGTGCAATAAAAAATAGGTGTTCCCATTTCAGTTTTCAAAACTCACCCCTGCTCCACCGCACAGGGGGTGAGGGTGATCTTTACGTATAGGTTTCAAAAAATAAAGGAAACGTGTTTTTTTCTTTTTGAACTTGGATGTGACGTTCTCGAGATATTAAAGGGTGTATATTTTGACTTTAATGGCGTCCCGACGGCGAAACAATTAACCAGAGATTTGGAATCAGTAAAGAATTTCCTATAAGTTGACACCACTTCCAGCTTTCTAAACTCTGTAACATCGACCAACGCACAGACACACAGACACACATCAGCAATGCTCCGGAGGGGTAAAACCATAGTGTTTAAATTGTTTGAAAAACCAAAAATTTTATTACATGTGCTTTCGAAAGATATTAACTCTACTCCAGAAACTCTAATCAGTAATCATCAACGGAATTCGCTTTCTTCTTTCTGTATATGGAGCTTCAGAAAGAATTCCTTGGGTAGACAGGTTACGTTACCATCTTTTACAAAACATACACGTAATAAAAAAACGTGTGCAATTACCTTGCCTTCCTCCAACCGCGGCTTCTACTCACCAACAGGTTCAAGTGTGGCTTATTAATCAACTGGACCCAGAAGAATGGGGTTGGAGGCTAATTAATAATGTATTGGAACCAATCCACACTCACTTCCACCTGCATCAGAAACCTCCTTAATACTATTTTTTGCAACTGCAAAAAGGGGTGTAATTCGAAATGCGGCTGCAGAAAGTAGGCTTATCTTGTTCACCAGCACGCACCACTTGTCAAGGCGAGTCGTGTTGAAGTATTAAACCTCCAATAGAAGAAGGTCCTTACATCAACGATGAAATAACTGATGTATCGCTGTTCAATTTACGTCAACTCAGGAAGATGAGGAAGAAGAAGAAGGAGATAGAGGAAGAGAAGAAGAAACAGATGATGATCAATAAGATGACCTGACATTCCATTAAATTTTACAGAGATAGACCATGGAGTAGGGCTACCGGAGAAACCACGTTAAAAAAAACTAAAGTAAATTTTAGAATCGTTTTTTCTCTGAAATGGTTAATGTTATGAAAAAAACTTCAAGGGCATTTTTTATAGATAATTGCATGTTCTACAATTTTTGTCTGAAATATTTTTATCATAAAACTAACCGTTTCGTTGAAAAATCTAAAAAACCCATTTTTGCGAACTTTGACCTTGAATAAAATTTTTTGCACACATGGGATCGATGGGGACTTTTCACAATTTCATTATAATGGTGTCTCTAACGTTCATGCAAATTTTCAGCTTGTTGGGAATTTATGCAAGTGTGAATGTCTAAATTGACTGGGCTATTATTTCAGTTTCAAGTTTCAATAGATAGATAAATGATAAACATAACCATAAATATGATTTTATTTGATTTTATTAAAATTTGATTTTATTTCAATTCAAATTTTCCCCCAATAAAGCATTAACCAATAAGGTGCTGTAGACGTCACTCAACCTACCCTTTTCCTCTTGTGAAGTCGCCGTCCCGCATTTCTCTACCAACTATTTTTCTATAGAAGTGGACAGTCTATTTTTAGTGGTTTGTGATCGATCCCAAGCAAGTTTTTACCGAAGAGAAGCGTTTTGTCTTTTCTTCAACGAAATCGGTGCATTTGACATCGTTTGTCAAAAATGTAAAAACGCTAGCAAAACTTTTTTCGATAGTTGCACACCTGGAGTGTATAAGATATCACATGTCGAAGGTCTGAAGTCCGCGATACCTTGCCTAGGGATCGACGGATATTATAAAATATAGGGTCGCCCAACATTCACAGACTGTCAAATTTATGTACTTATATATTTTAAAAATGTTCCATTAGAGAGATTTATTCTAATAATGACTTGAAGTTGAGGAATAAGAAGAGCCAAAGTAACAGTCCACAAAACAGTAATGAGACCAGCTGTAATATATGCCGCAGAGACCTGGACCCTAACCAAAAGCGGAAATATGGGAACGCAGAGTCCTAAGAATAATATATGGAGAAATTAAGAAAGATAATAATCATTAATCAGTGGAGATGGCGGTACAACAAATAAATAAAAGTAGCATTTTGGGGACCCACAAAAACGCGAGTATCAAAGCTCAACGAATAGCCTGGCTCGGGCACATGGAAAGACTACCAGCAAGTAGACTGGTAAAACAAGCGGTGAACAGGGGAAGACCTAAGAGCAATAAGTGGAAGAAGACCTGGCTAGAATGGGGGTGACGCAGTTGGAAAAAAGGCGAAAAGTAGAACCGTGTGGAGACAAATCGTAAAATAGTGCTCCTATATTTCTATAACTTGAAGTTCATCTGACCCATTTAAAGACGTAATTAGTTTATTTTTTATTCATTAATATCCAGTAAAAAATGTAAATTAATTAATTTTGTTTGATATTTTAAGCTAGTTAGTTATTTAATAACAATGACGTTTGGCAAACAAGGGTAACTTAGCAGATTTGTGAGGTTGATGGATACAAAAATCTTAAATAAATGTCATTTGACTATACACTATAAAGTATAAACACTTCCAAAAATCAATTCTTAAGTGGGAATAGGCTAGTGAGATTAATCTAATTAATACAAAAAATAATAAATACACTACCGAATATGAAAATGTATCGAATTGTTCCGTGACAGTTAACGTACAGGTATGTATATCCCGATGTTAATTTATTCATGTATAATTTTGCTTTAGGGAACTAAACGTCTAAAACATTCAGTTATATCGAATTGACCATCCACAAGGATATGACGTGCCGTATAACAATATTTGATCAATATACAATTTGAAATGGAATTGTTATACATATTTGTTTCTTTTTCGATACCTATCTAATAATGCGTTAAACAAAATGTAAGCGACGCCGACGACGGTACGAACTTTCCTTACATGAGGACAAATGTTGATATATAGGTACATATAATATTATCCTAGTCATAGAAATAACAAGCGATCTAGAAATATAGCTTGTGTTCTTGTGAAACGGTACGCACAAACTACCTACTTGTAGTGCTATAAATTAAATGTACCTACAGAATTTACCGCTCACAACTCCATAGTAATTATAATAATATCATGTAATTCCCATTGAACTCTATTACTAACTGGAAGAATCACGCCCGTGTTTTGAACGCGGTCACAATTGTTAGAAGAGTGCAGTCGCTGCGAGGTGGTAACCCATCTTTGTCTTACATATGTAGGTACTATTATTATTCGCAACGTGCAGAATAATATTACAAGGTGTTGGAAGGTTTCTGGATCATAATTGTGGAAATTCTTTATTAGTTTGAACAAATTAATACTTAATTAAGATTCCCATTTTAATATTAATAATTTTGGAAAGTTAATGGGTAAATAACAATAAAATAACTAATGTTTGTAATACATGTACGCTTTAATATAAAAAAAATTAAACATGATAAAATAATATTGTATTATCGTTGATTGAAATTTCAATCAACGGTATTATGTAGTTTTTGGCGGATTGTTGCTTTTGTTGCTAAAATTCTTAAGGTTTTCTTTTTGGCATAGGTATAAATTCTAGTGTTAGCGTAAGTATTAGAAATATACTTTATAAGCTGCATTTCATGCAAATCATCATGAATATCAATAATATAGGATGTGATGGCTGAAATAAGGTAGATATCTTTGTAAGAAAATGTTGCATAACTGCACTTAATATTCTTTGTTTGAAATTGTTTTTGGTGATGTAGCCCAAAGCAATTTCACTGCGAATAATGCTTTTTCGGTGAATTTCACAATTTCAAAAGCACTTTTTTGAAGGTATATACAATTTGCCATTGGAAATAAATTGGGTGAAAGAATCACGTTTGTTTATATCTACAACATAAGTGTGATCAGTTTAAAATCTTTTAAACGAACCGCTTGTATCCACAGTTTTACAATTTCTGGTCGTTTCATTGGAAATCTGTAAAAAAAAAATTACTAAATTTTCATAAAATAAACCATTATATGTATTAAATACGTGTTGATAACAATTTAGAAAGAAATAGTAGTTAGAGTATTATAACCTCACTCCCAGTTTTAGAATGTAAATTCTTACCTGGGAAATCGGTGAACTCCATTAGGTTTCCATTCATTAGTACACGCATAAGCACTACAAGACCTCACCATTTTATGCACCACACTTTTATCTAAGTTTTATAAAAACAATAAAACGATTATTCTATTAAAACCACTGGTAACGTTCACGTGTGTAAAACAAAGATGAACAACCACACCGCAGCTTCTATTTCATTCTAACAAGACGGACTCACTTTCGTATTTGAATAGCTATTTGAGTGGTTCTTCCAGTTAGTAGTATAGTTCAATGGTAATTCCATTAAAAAATTTTGTTTTAAATACAGCCCAACGCGTTTCAGTACTGTGTCATTACCAAATTAATCTGTTTGATAATAACACACAGTGTCGAAAAATGAAACATTTGAGAGGAATTTCTTATTATCGTAATAATTAAAGAGAACTACTGACGCAGAAAATACATGGCGCATTAATTATAATCCATTTAATTAACATTGCGTACATAATTTTACAATATTCGTGTACACATACCTAAAGCAATGCTTATTCAAACTTTTGTATAGATGCTTCAACCCTTTTATTTACAATTCAGGTTATATAGCGATAATAAAAATGGATAGTAGCAGTAGAAATAAAATCCCTCAAAGGATAGTCCATCCGCATCTTAATCTTCCTTTTTATTGCCTCGCTATCAAACGTTCGTGAAAGCGTTGTAGCTGTAATGGCATCCCCCGACTTTCAAGCAAAAATTTGAATTAATCCATCATTAAAAAATTTTCTTATTTGGGAAGATAAACATTAACACTGTTAAATATTTTTGTTACAATATGTACATGAATTTGATGTTTTTAAATACAAATCACAGAGTCCCATGTAATTATTCAAAGGAGAATTTCTTTTCCAAAAATATGAATCATCTCCTAAAGAAATCTCGAGAAATTTATATGAGTGTATGTACCAACGTTTTATGCACTGGTGCAAAGAAAAAAACATTGAGTTGAATTCAGAACATGTGTGTTTCTCAAACTTAGCAAATAAAATGAAACCGTTAACGCTTGGGTCACAATATTGAATGTTGCGGTCAACGTTGGATAAATGAACGGGATTGATATGGGTAAATATTCAAAGTTACGTGCTCTTTTCAAAAGACAAAATGAGTATTTGCAAAGGAGCAAGTTAATCGCTTTTTTAATAGTGGCACCTATACGATAGGAGGGTGGTCAGAAGACCACGCGCACATAGGCGACCTATTCGGATCCATTGTGCTACCTATATTTTATGATGAATGCTGCTCTTTTAGTGGACTGTGGTGGTGACGTTACTTGTCTTAAATGACTCGGAGGATGGAAATTGAGCACTGTGGCGAAGGATACATTGAAGACTCACTTTTGAATAAAGAAAGTATTGCGAAAAGAATACTGCATGTTGGTAGTCAAGCACCGCTGTCATTTCTGATTTAACATCGGAAAACAATATAACTATTGAGGAAAACTTATTGGACAATTTTGAGAATTGCTCCAGGAATGAGGGTACTGGCAGTTCCAATGGTTTATTTATTAATAATTGTTCAATTTGTGTATTTAATATCAATGTGGATAAAAAGTAATTGCTGTTAATATTTTTGAATAAACTTTTTCAAATTAAAAGTACCAAGTTTAAATTTAAATCAAGATGTACTTTTAATCCTAGGATTCTATTTCCTAGGAAATAGAATCCTAGTATTAAAAGTGAATATTTTTGTTGCTTAAATACTTTTTTTTTCTTAGTAAAGAGAATGTCAACCTTACAGACTCCTGACAGTAAAAAAATGTCATTCCTTTAATCCGGTTGGACAAAAACTAGTTTACCTATTTCTGACCGCGATATTATAAGCTTATATCGTCATGGTTATGCTATCAATAAAGAGGGTTATAACTCCCTTGGGAAATTAAAGAGTCTTTAATTCCCTTTACCTTTTACAAGTGAAAATGAAACCAGAAATGCTAAAAAATATTTATGAAATGAAAACCAAAACATTTATTCACGTGATAAGAAATAATAAATGTACAATTTTGAAATGTTCCCTGCAAAGTACACAATTAATTATTATACCCAAAAACAATCACCGATTTTGGGTAAAATAAACACGTTTTTAACGCAAAAACAGCGATTAATAACAAACGTCTGTTTTTCTGAATTTTATCAATTCGGTCAGAAATAAAATTATCTATGTACCACGGGAATGAATGGGTCTCAATTATCTCGAGCATTTGCTGTCTCTCGGCCCAAATTCGTGAAAATAATTATGCTACGGTAAAGAGGTTTATTCAATTTTTTTCTTTGGAAACTATTCAGAGATCATATAAAAATAGGGCACCGCCAAGGAGAGCCAGGGGGGGGCATCGCCCCCTTGGGAAAATAAAAAAGGTAAAAGTTATTAAAAATAAAAACATTTTTTTTACGAAATCTTGAAAAAACGCCAGAACCACGAACCCCCAATACTACTTGCCTCCCCTGGGAAAATCTTCTGGCGGCGCCCTTGAAATAGAAACCTACTAATTGAGGAGTTAAGGCAAGATTTTGGAAATCATGTAGGTAAGTAGTGTAAGCATTAATGCAGTGGGATAAGTACAATAAAAGGTGACATAGATACTTTTTCTGATATTCGGATACTTTTAAATCATTCGATGCCTGCCGATAATTCACGTACCGCACTGCCCTATTTTTTTATCAAGATTTATCTAAAATCACATTTTTCACACTCGTTATTTAATCATCATTGTTTTGTTTTTATCTGGCGAAGTCATTATTTCCATGTTCATTGTAATATAATATTTAAAACAAAAATCTTAATAAATACATTATTTAATTAATTAGATTTATACACGGTGTCCCACTGTTCCGCAATCGGTCGATAATTCAATGTGGGTTGAAGATAAAGAAAAAAGTTTCAAATAAAGATTGCTTTGATTTCAATTGCGCATATTTCAACAATATTCTTATATCTACAGTATGTTGCAGGAAAATGTCACTGATGTTTTTTAACTGGCACACCCTGTTTTTTTTCCAACCATATTTATATCACGCCTGAAATTTTTTTATGTTGGATGTGCGTGTTGCCAAGTTGTTAATTATTTTGTCAAAATTTTGTACAATTCAAGGTCGGACTATAATACTCGGTGTATTCTTTCCTGGCATTATATATTTTCTACTTTTGTTAATATTTACGATTTTTAAAATTTCACGCAAAAAAAATTTGTTAAAATTAATTTTAGTTTCATTATTATTACAAAATACAGTGTAAATAGTTGGTATCAACGCAAACGAACAAAACTCTACCCTACTAATTGTAACGGATGTTACAAACATGTTGATAAAATTCTTCAGGTTCGTGGTTAAATGGTTCGGTAAAATTTCTATCTTGGTAGTAGTACGTTTGGACCTACCTTTTCGTACTTTTCCTTCCCAGGCTAGCTCAGTAGGGATAAAAAGGATTAAATATAAATTTGGTAAAACTTATTCAATTTACTCAGGTTCGATATGATTAAAGAATGCTTTCATCAATTAATTTGGAAAACACTGATTTCATCTAAATGCAAACGCTTATTCCTGATACCTCAAGTACGTTTGATGAGGTCCTTAACCTGTCATTTAGCGTCGTCTTTATGCAAATTACACTTTTACTTCCCTCACAGTTAGGTCATAATTATTGAAAAATTTCATAAAATCAATATCAAAATCAATTTATTACAAAGTTAATAAAAGTCAAACAAAATGTACGATTCCTAGAAAAATAACCTTAATTTCTACCTAAATAAAACAAGCTGAATGGCCAATTTTATTGCTTGCTAGCAAAACGTGACATAAGATTAAAATTGCTGCTTTACATCCGCTTATATTTTAATTTAATTCAAACGCAATTATAAAATACACCAAAATTCAGTTTTTCCTTCCACTATCAGTTCAAATCAATAAGTAAATAAAATTTTTGGGACAGTACCTTAATTTTTTTCTACCTTAGCGCGAGAGCGTCGACGATCTTCGTAGGACCTTCCAACGGCAGCTCAATTTCGTGGTCCGCTTGACGGCGAGTTGCCTTAAATTTCTTCCTTTAACGGGTGTCAAATTCACTTAGAAAAGTTCCAATTTACAACAAAGCGAGTCCCTCATTCAATACTACACTGCGATTACTCTTAAAACAACAAGGCCGGTAACTCAAACAACAAAGCGAGTCCGTTACCCCCTCGATAATCTTCACTGGTAACTAACTTAGGAAGCTCACCCTTATTGACTGATGTAGCTCCTTTTCTCGTTTTCGATATTCAATGTCACTTCTTCGAGTTCATTCGCACTTCACGCACATTAAATGCACATATGGTTTATACGCTGATATAAACTGTTTATTCAAACGTATGGACGCTTTTATTTCACCGTAGTGACACTCTTAAACGCACTCAATTGGTACCTTTTTGGTACCTTACACCGCTCTCTTCCACAAATTCGCTTAATCAAAATCAAAATTCTGGTGCCAGTCTTTACTTTAGCACCTCACGCTGCTATAGCCTTACTCCAACTGCCTTTTTCCACTAACACTCACTCCCCGCTTACCCTCATATACAATTTTATAAAATGTTATCTTATTCTGCACATTTCAGATAAGACACTTGCGCTTTTATACTATTCATTCTACTTAACTTTCTTAACTATAAATGAAACTTCCTACGTACTTTACTAAAAACATTTTCCGTATATACAAACTTGAAAAGTAAAAAGTAATTATTTTAATTTAATCAAAAATAACGCCCGTTACATAATTAATACTGGATACTAAGAAAAATTAGGAAACGCGACGCAATTAAATAATATCGTTCATGCATGTCCATATCTATCTTCGTATTTCTACCTCTACTCATTTTTAAAAGTATCCTTAAACTTAGGTATCCTAAAAAGTATCCGAAAAAAGTATCCGGATACTTGTATTCGAGTACATTTTTAGGTGGAAGTATCCGTACTTACTTTTTAGTGTCCGTATCCGGTACTCGGATAATTTTTTTCCGTATCCAACCCAGCTCTGCTGTTAAGTGATTTGCTTTAGTATTCCTTTATGTCAATTTCGTTTAATATATTTATATCCTATACTAATGTATGTCATTGCAAGATACCGAAGAACGAATAAACTATGTATATTTTGAATTAATTATATAATTTGTGGCAATAACTTACTATGTTTTCATTCATACGTCCAATATTCTTAAACTCTACACATTACACAGTTTTTAATTAGCGAAAATGTTTTCTTTGTAATAATCACCCTTTCGTTTAATTCAAACAAAATTATAACAAAAATCTAAAACAAATAGGGCCTTTGTTAATGATAATTTAAGTAACTATGAATTGTATTTAAAAAATATTATTTCTCTCTACTTTATTATAGGTAGGTACCCAAAAAGTTCTTTTGGAAAGTTTTAATAATTTAAATCAAAATAAGAAAAGTGGTATGTAATTATAAATTTCCAAAATTTTTAAGAATCGTGCATTTCTTAAGGGTTAAAAGGGAAAATTTATTTTGTATGAACTATTACACTAACGAAATGAAGTCCGCTATGTACAAATTATGCAAATCGATTCTATCTAATATGTATGACACCCTGTAGAAACATAAAAAAAAGAATAGAGAGAAAATAAAATTGATAAATCTTTTACAGTTCCTTATACAATGAACAAATCTGGATACATTAGTATTAATAAAATAAAATAAATTGGTTAAGGCGTAGATGTTAAAAACATATAAAAACATGGAACAAAAATAAGACAATTTCTTCACATACAGCTAGATGTTATCTGCATGATAAACTACTTGATATTTGACTTCTTCGAAATTGTTATTAAAACGTATGTTTTTATTTTTGAATTCATTCAGATAAGCCTGTAGTCTAGATTATTAGCGAAGAAGTTTGTTTTGTAGATGCAGTAATTTAAATGAGATATATGTTCTATTTTTTTATGATTATCATCGTGAATGTCATGCCAATGTCATGTCAATGATATCACAATAACAAGATTACTTATTTGCTAACGTTGTTGGAGTTGAATACCAAATTGGAAGACACGCTTAAATAAATCATGCCCATTATGAAGTATTCAAAATAAATACTTTGGGAAATTCAAATTTTGAGTACCCCATATGGAAATCTATAAATTGCGCTGCTGCTCATTCTTTGTACAGTGACATAAACATTTTATAAATGAGATCCGGCCTAAAAGGAAAAGTTACTCTCTGGGTGACATTAAAGTCTAGATAATTACTATATTTTTGATGCTGCAAAGCAAACGCGAAAATAGAAATAGTATTTCGGCCATTTCCACTCTTTCCTCTTCTGTTGATCAAGTTAATTTACGCCTTGTCATTACTGCCGTTTCTGTTTAAATACGGGAGGTCAATTACGCCCCCACATTCTAGTGGAACCATAAACTTTATTTAATGGCAAATACTGTTGATTGAATACTGAAATGCCGATGAACTCCACAGCCAGAGCGATGATCAAATTTTGATCGAACCTAAGCTGTTTTCATTTATAATTTACATTGAGGTTTGAGTACGTATTTCACACTTGCGTGTTATAATAGTATATTAAAAAATAAATTTCATAAGACCAATCTTGAAGGACGAATTCAAGTTTAAAAAACGAGTGGCGTAGCCACGAGTTATTTTAAAGAATAAGTGCTTCAAGATCTTATGAAACGTGTTTTTATACTACTTTTTGTAATTTACCCTTTTTATGTCGCTTTTAAACATAATTTTTAACTTTTTGTCGATTTAGGGATTTTTGTGGTGGTTGGTAATTTCTTAATTTTAAAATTGAAAATTTGATCTACTATTATAGTCGCCTTTTGGGTTATCCAAATTCTGTCAAAAAAGACGAATAGGGAAGATAATCTTGTAAGTACGCCTCCAACTTGCCAAAAATACGGTCGCAATTTTGCTTCTTGATTAATCCTCTGCAGAATGTTCTTGAACATTTTGTAATTAAACTGTCATGCATGACAAGATAATTTCGCATCAAAAGCATTGCCAACCTACAAATTTTCGTAAAATGACCATAAGGACATCGCGTTCGTTAATAGGTCTATTAAAGAATCAAAATGGAGGCAAATTACAAAAACTTTATACCGTACTTGATGGGAAATATCGCTGTGTTTCATTAAAAAATTAAGTTTTATACAGTTTGGTTTAAATAACAATACAAGAAATGTAAATCAAACGGTCCTTCGTATTGATATTAGAAATTGATTTTGCAATACACGATACAGTGAAATAATAAGAACAATAACGGAATGCATGAAGAGTGAAAGAGTACTGTACCCGATATGAAATAAAGCTACTTTTTAACGCAACTTTTTCGTTTCAGTGTCAGATTACGTTTTTAACATAAAATTAGTACAGTGTTTCAAGGAAAGTATTTAGTTACCCTACGTTATGTGCAATTATCATGTTATATTTAGTCGTTTATCTTTTTAATAAGATCTAAAGGGCGTTCGATCTCAAATACGTTTCTGAACAGAAAGGATCTACCTATTTTCAGGAAAACAATGGGTGGATTAGTTATATAACTTGTTATAATAAATTATACTAACATTTGCTTCTGTATCTATAATGACAACAATCATTTTGCTATAAGTAATTGAATCACTTATTTGAGTCCCATAAACATAGTTGTGAGATAATCACAAAAGACTGTGTAACTATTTTCAGTTGTCACTTTTCAAAAGATTCATTATTAATAAATGTTAATGTGAAGTAGTTTAACAGTTTTTTCACAAAAGTGCAAAAATATTTAATACAAAAATTGACAAAAGGCCGATTTTTAAAAAAAGGATTTGTCGGGTTTCTCAAATAAGTGATTCAATTGTATAAATTAAAACAAATTTTGAACAATTTAAATCCTTCACTTCAATCGTAGAGCTGTAAATATAAGAAACGGAAGTAAGAATCTTTCTTTTCTGTTTTGTCTTTTATTTCAATTGCAGAGGACAGAAAGATAGGAATTTAGTCAGCTATCAAAAGACTATCGTTTTGTGGAAAAATGTTGAATTGGACCAAAAAGGTTCTTTGATTTTGTTGTCCTTGATATTGACAATTATAGTTAAGTCCATACACACGTATTGCACTATTCAAGTCAAAAGGGTCAAATCCAAGACACGGCAAGGAAATGAATAGTAGTTTGACGGTATTTGCAGCATTACGTATTCCATGTTTCCAAGAAAAAAGCAATACATAATAAATCTTTTGCTATAAGTTGACACTGGTACCAACATGACGAAGACCTTTGCTTTTTACATTGTAAAATTGGGAAAGAATAAATATGGTGACAATTATTATCATGTAAATACACTTAAGGTCGTTTAAACATTTTGTGTTAATAGATCACAACACCACGTTCGTGGAAAACGTAATTCCAAATGTATAAATTGAATATGCAAACTGTAAATAATTTGTTGTCAAAGTAGGTGTGTAATTCACACATTTATTTTAAGAAAGTTGAGTTAAAAAATTCCATTTTGGTAGTTTAGGTTTTTAAAATCGCGATCATCCTGCAGAGCATTTACATATGAGGGGCTAGCCATTAGCCAGTGTAACTTATTCAAAATTTTATTTTAGATTATGTTCAAAGTAGTTGCCTGCACCTTTCTGATGTTGTTGTTTCCAAGGGAGGGGCCCGATCGCCGAATGTTGAAATACGTCTGTTACCTTTTTGTTAGGCCACCCTGTATAAAGGTATAAACATATTTATAAATATCAATCATTTATTCTTCGAGAGAAATTCTGTAAATTATGCAAAATCTTTGAGAGATGTTTTAGACGCATAGGTACCAACTTCATCACTCGCTAATTACTAACAGTGAAAGACGACTCTGAATCGTCGTAGCGCACTACATCATTCATGATTTTCACTTTAAAAAATATAGTTGAACTCACCATAATTCGACAGTATTAACACAAGACACATCGCCA
Source organism: Pyrocoelia pectoralis (assembly GCA_036250285.1). NCBI lineage: Eukaryota > Metazoa > Arthropoda > Insecta > Coleoptera > Lampyridae > Pyrocoelia > Pyrocoelia pectoralis. Next base: position 62,910,884 of record CM070075.1, on the reverse strand, counting down.
AAACTACTTCAATGTATATCTCAGAACACCGATTACAGCACGTGCTCGATAAGGAATTGATAACGGAAAATTTCCTTATAAGGAAAGATATATCTTGATCACGCGTTGCATGAAGCTTAGCGACAGTGGCAAATTGAACAAGTTCATACCCAACATTTGCTTCTATAATATTCATTTAAGGTATCGAGCTTATTCCCAAAACGTCTAATGAACAATTCTTTATACCTTTTGAACTTTTGAATTAAGGAAAACGTCCCTTGTGAAAATGTGCCTTAAATTTACGTCTTGGTGTTTGATCAAACTTATCACGTTCGAATTTTAAAAGGTTTTCGCGGACAAGATATACACAATATTTTTTGGGCAACCAAATATGATTTCGTCGGGAAACTTATTTTCTTAGATTAAGACAAGATTTAAAATTTATATCAAAGTAGCTTTTACTTTAACGGCCGCTTGCCCAACCAAATACGATTTCGCGGCCATTAAAGTACAAGCCACTTTGATATAAATTGTAAATTTTGTCTTAATCTAATAAAACAAGTTTCCCGGCGAAATCATATTAGGTTGCCCAAAAAATGTTGTGTACCTATATCTTGTCCGCGAAAACGTTTAACGTACTCGAGATTGTTCTGCCTCGGCCGCAAGCGGCCTCGCCGACAATTCTTCTCATCGTACGTTAAAGTGTGTTTTCGCGACCTTGAAATACAAATAACTATTAAATGATTTCGGTGCCATCATCTTTATAAACACTTAATCTTGAAGAAGACGACTGGTAACATAAAATCATTCTAAAATACTGTTTTAGTTGACTCGTATAGTTCAGTCATTTCAAATTCATCATTTATGAGATGACTTAATGTTTCCACGATGTTCTCATGCAAGAGCCTTGGTGTCAGCATCAATTTTTTTACTGAAACTCTTAAGTAGTTACGTTAAACTTTGCGATCATTTCTAACAAGTTTTTCATAACGGATAGTACTTGCCCTGCGTAAAACTAAAATCTGCTAAATGAATTTGAACAATCTCACTGATCGGCTTGCTTTCTTTTGGAACGGTGACTTCCACGTAACTGTACTTCTTCGATTAGTTGGGCGATATCAACGTTACCTTAGCTTAGCCTAAGGAGTTGAATATATTGATACAGAATTTTCCGTAAATTGAAAGTGAGATGTAATTGGTTCTCGTTCGTATGTAAATCGCAATGATTCAAAAACAATAATTCCCCTAAATGGGTCCTTTTTTGGTTATGGTGAGCTTAAGGGCTGGAAATCTAAGTATTATTGCGCGAGGTAAGGAATTTTGATGTTAGTTAATTAGCATAGGAGTTTTGAATGTCATTGGTGACTATGAAATATCGAATTAGAGGTACGTAAATGATTTTTTCCATAATATAGTCGCTTGCAATGTACAGACAATATTTCCTAAAGTAATAACATTAGGAAAAAACATTTAAATTGAAAGTTATTGAGTATTACGTATTCTATATTATAGGGGAAAAAAAAAGTTTTTTCTTGAGCCATTTTTAGTGAACAAAAAAATTTTTTTTTAATAGCGACGACAATTTTTTTTATAATTTCAAAAAGGGGCAATTTTTCTGAATTCAACAATGTATAAATTTCAAATTTGGATATAAAATTTATTTAAATAAACAATAGTTTAATCGACTTGAACCAAACACCGTGTGGGTCCATTATTAATAAAATCTCACAAAGAGAAGGTAAAGGAAGGTCTGAATTCCACACAATCTGAAAAAGATTGTGGGAATTCAGACCTTCCTTTACCTTCCCCTTGTGAGATTTTAATAATAGTTTAATGTTTTAATAGCATATTAGCCTTTTCCTTATTTGTGAAATTCAATACCATAGTGATCGAATAATGACAAAATAAATCATCTTATTATGTTTTTGTTACTTAAAACATGAAAAATTTGTTGACAGATGATGTGCCGTTTTGTTTTCATTATTTCGTCTATTGCTATTTAAATAAATTCATATCAAAATATGAAATTTATACATCGTTGAATTCAGAAAAATTTTCTCTTTTTGATATTATAAAAAAATTGTCGCTATTTAAAAAAAAATGTTTTTTATTCACCAAAAATGGCTCAACAAGAAAATTTTTTTTGCCCTATAATATAGAATAAGTAATACTCAATAACTCAATTTAAATGTTTTTTCCTAATGTTATTAATTTAAGAAATATCGTCTGGACATTGCAAGCCAAACCACCCTGTATACTAGTAAGTAATAAGCAAAATAAGGAATATGACGTGAAGTAGATTCAAGTCATAAATATCAATTAGTGCTGTCAATTTTAACCGGTTAATCCGGTTAACCGGATTACAAGTTCATTTTGACCGGAGAAAATGCGATGGTTATAACCATTTTAACCGGTTACAAACTTTGACCGTTCATAGTTTTTGCAACCGGTCACAAATATGACCGTTTGTAATCGTCATCGTTTTTTTGTTGGAATTGAATTCCTTAGAATGTTTATTGCTTACTAACTTTTATAAAAGAATTCACCTCACACAGTCAGACCTCAGCTCAGATATAAAGAAGTAAAGAACGGTGACATTATGAGTACAGTGTGGAATATAGTCTTCAGTCTTGTCAATTTTAACCGGTTAACCGGTTACAATGTTCATTTTTCCCGGTCAAAGTGTAATGGTTATAACCATTTTAACCGGTCAATCCGGTCAGTCCGGTTACTCCGGTTAACCGGTTTTTCTTTGAACGGCTAACCGGTTAAACATCGTAACGGTTTGACAGCACTAATATCAATATGCGATAAGATCAACTAGGGAGAAAAAGGCGTAAACTGCAAATAATTTTATAGTGTGTTGTAAGGAGGAGTTACATGAACAAGTCTGTTTGTAATAGTTAATAGGTAGGAACGAATAACTCATGAAATAGAGACAAATGGTGGGCAGGGAAAGTACTTTATATGTTTTGATTTTGTGTTACAGTTACCTTGTGCAACTCTGTATGTCGTTATATTATAATAATAACAAGTGTTTCCTCCAAAATCCTTATTTCAAAGATAACCTAACGTGTTTTTAGACTACGTTCCATTATCTCGTTTTGTTAAGTGTACGTTTACTGAGTCTTCTCATAAGTAGTTGTTGATATACCTTATTATTATGAAAAAGCGAAAGAAAACGGCTTTAAAGGACAATTTTATTCCTTCTTCGTTCAAAAAAGATAATTATGTTGACAAAAGAATTCTGTAGTATCATACTCTTCAAATTTGTATCATGAGGTCAATTCCAAATCCGAATATACAGAGAATGGCAAGGATTCATTTTACGCTAAAGCATGGAAAGCACTAGATTAGGTATGATGTAGAATATGAGCAAACTTTTACATGTTTCCTATTGTGAGTGGTGTAATGAGAAAATCATTTTGGAATGCGAATTATGTTCATAGATCTTACAATATTAGATTTGCTATTCGTAACCTAAAAACTAACTTCAGAAAATACAGCAACCTTTCCTCCGAAAGCTGTTCCTAAGGACAAGATGATTTATAATAGGATGAAAAGCGCAAAAATAAATCAATACTTACAACACTAAAGAGGAAATTGAATATTAAATAAGATAAATGCTGCGATGAATAACCAACTCATTTAATTACGCATTTTTGAAATTTGTAATAAAGAAATTTGGTAATGAAACATACCAAAAACCATCATGTATAAATAGAATCATTAAAATTATTAAAAACATTTTCACTTTGTTGAATAAACAGATTCCCACGATACTACGACCTCCGGCTGGGGACCAAGTCAAAGTTGAAACCTCTAATTTGAAAAATGAAAGTAAATAGTGTGACTAAGTGTTCAATATCGTTAAAACGAAAAAAATCGCAACGAGTCATTGTCGCTATCATGTATTATTATTTACATCATAACTCTTATCTAAATGAATGATACTCTCATTCTAAAGCTCCCTAACAGAATATACTCGTTGATAAGGTATTCATAAAAAGGCAAAGTGCCACTTGAAATCAAGTACTTGATGCCAAGATCCTTTCAAAACCACATTTAACGTCAGTGTAACGAAGTACCTAATCTGTTCCCTGTATACATTTCAGTTATCACCATCCTATAATTTCATTACTTGTTAAAATCAAATAAGAATGTATTTTAGCTCGTAGATCTTCGCTATCGAAAGTCAAAGTTTAGTGTTATTCAATTCAATGAATATACTGACTAAAATCTGGATCACAGTAGAAATTCCATGATAAACTGTTTAATAACATAGTAGAAAAGTACAGATAACTCTCAAAATGCAACACACATAAATTTATTAGGTATTTTAAACGACAGAAAAAGGCAATGAAGCACGGGCTACTTGCAGATTTAATTTTGTGTAGCCCGCGTTAAATTAATAAAATATGCAATTAACAGTGTAATTTAATTTGAAATGTAATTTGTATCACAAGAAAAACATTATAAGCAACACTGAATGTTTTATTTCGGTGAAAAACTGGCACTGTAAATACACCTATGGAAGGATTTATGGTGCATTCAGAGAGAGTACTCTGCAACTAAGTAAGTTTATACTGACATACTCGCAATTTATTCAGTAGTACGAATTTACTGGTAAGAATTTATTATCTGCCCGCCGCCGCGCCGTAAAACAAAAATTATACACTTACGGATTGAAATAATAAACATTTCCTTTATTTAAAAAGACGTATGCAATGGTCAATCCAAAAATATAATCAGTAGTTCATGAAAAGTAAATGGAAAAGTTGGCTTTCGTTTGACATACTTTTCTTCATTTAACGTGAAATCGTTAACATTACAAACAATGAGTGACATAATCGTACTGAAACTTTGTAATGATCCTGCGCAAATGGATAGTGTTCTACTAACGCTAATACTATACAAGTATACAGGGTGTTTTTTTGGGAGCTTTAGTTAAACGTTTCTGATTAAGTTTTATAGGTAGGTTTATGAAAATTTGTACATAGGGGTTACTCAAAAAGCCGAATCGGTGTAAAATATTTTCAAAATGGCAGCACTTCCGGAAATACCGGAAGTAGCTACCAACTTCGTTATTTTAAATGGCAACCCATATTTTTTATTGCATTTTTGGATTCTACGTGAAATTTCATAACTTTTGATACGAACATGTCAATATCTACAAGTTATAGTTTTTGAGTTATTTTCGTTTATTTATAAAAAATGGCGGATGCAGACGGTACTTTAAGCGAATTCATTACTCGAAAACGGTTGTAGCTATGGCAACCGAGTTTTCACCAGCGCTTAAAGGAAGAATAGGGCTTTCTTTTGGTGTACTTAAAAAAAAGTTATGTTGCGTACGACGTCACCTATGAGGGTCCAAATTTAGGAAAATTCAAAGACTAAAAACTCAGTTTTCAACCAACTTCAAAAAGTTGGTTACTAAATTCGTCCGGATGTCTGTGTGTCTGTGCGTTGGTCGATGTTACAGGGTTTAGAAAGTTGGATGTGATATCATCTTATAGGAAATTCTTCACTGATTCCAAATCGCTGGTAAATTTTTTGATCGGATCACCCGTTCGCCGTCGGGACGCCATTAAAGTCAAAATATACACCCTTTAATATCTCGAGAACGACACGTCCAATTACAAAAAGAAAAAAATACATTTCCTTTATTTGTTGAAACCTATTGAGTCATGATAAGTAAACATCACCCTCACCCCTCCTGTGGGGTGGAGCGGGGGTGAGTTTTCAAAACTTAAATGGGAACACCTATTTTTTATTACTTTTGGATTCTCCATAAAAAACGATACTCAAATTGCAAATTTCACCCCCAACTGCAACCCCTTTTTTGGGGTGGAAAGGGGGAAAATTGCACGTCCGCAGAAAAACGATCTTTTTTTACTTTTTTTTCCTCTAACATTTTTTCGTGATTTACAAATTGTCCGTCACCCTCTCCACTCCCATCTCCCTTAAGGGTGGAAAGAAAAACAATGACTCATTTGTGCAGAATCCGGCGTGATTGTGTCTGAAGTGGGGAAGGGGGTAGTTATATACATATAATTGTATATAGTATATGCCATAATTAGTTACAGATTTGAAGTTGGTTGAAATTAAAATTCTATAAGAATTTGCGCCTTTTGATACTTGTTTTTAAATGAAATGACCATTTTCTTACTATTGCATTTGATAGAGAATCAAAATGGGCATATTTTGGTATTACATGTTCCTATCCCTATCTTTAATAGTTTCTGACTTATTCCCATTTCATTGCATTCATACCATTTTTTTCCATTTTTTTATTAGTCGGCCATGACCTTATGGTAACCGAGTTTTAAATTAATCAGTAAATTTTGCTCTAATCTTCTAACACGAAGGCCGAAAAATTAAACTTATGTAAGTAGCCTTTACCAAATACGTACAGTACTTAACAAATTACAACATGTTAACGAAGTATTTATTCACAAAGAAATCCACAAATAAAAAAGATAGTCGACCAGGGGTGACAGTTCGATGTCGAAACTCGGAATCGTCTGTAGACGACTTACGTACTTATCCATGAGAATTCAACAATGCAAATTCAAATGTCGCAAAGGAAATGACTTTTTAATATCACTTGATTATTAGCTAAATAAATGGTTAATAAAAAAGGCAACAACATAATTAGGTAATTGGAAAACACAAACTTAATAAAATAACTGGCATCAAGCGGCATCTTCGTTACCAGAAGCACATCACAGAAGAAATCTTACAATTATGAAATTCTTGGACAGAGTGTCAGTAAAATAAAATTAATTCAATACCTTCTCTTCTTCAACACATGTTCAAAATGGGCGCCTTCATGTTCCAAACAAGATTGAACTCTTTTTCTTAAATTTTTTCCTGTAGATTTTCGTATTACTTGTGGATCAATGGCTTGTAGCGCATTTCTTACTCTCAAGATCATGTCTTCCCTTGTTGTGGGAGGGCTAGCATAAACTGTGTCTTTTACATATCCCCACAAAAAGAAATCTAATGGGGAAAGGTCCAGAGAACGAGCAGGCCAACGATATGGGCCGCGGTTTCCCATCCAATTCCCTGGAAAAGTGGCATCTAAAAATCCAGAAATAATTCCTGCATTATGTGCAGGGGCACCATTTTGTTGGTAATACATAGCACCATATTCCTGCACAGGCAGATCTTCTGTTGCAGGAACAACAATATTGTGTAAAATTTACAAATAACGTTCTGCATTTAAATTTTCTCGATAGATCTTGTTATTTTTCAATGCGCAAAATACATTAAAACTCCAGTACTCTTGGAACTGTACATTTCGATTCAAATAAGGATTGTAATCGCACCAGTAATGAGAGTTATGGCGATTAAACATGCCATTTTTACTAAATTTGGCTTCGTCTGACCAAATAATGTTCCCCAAAAAACCATCATCTTCCTGGTCCCTTAACATTAGCCATTCGCAAAACTCAATTCGTCTTGGGAGGTCGCCTGGTTGCATCGAATGTACATTATGGAAAGAAAATGATCGATAATGGTAGTTTTTTAGGATTTTGTGGATGCAACTGATATTTAAACCCAAAGCAATTTCCGCGTCTCTCAACGAATTAGTGGGGTACGCCGTGAAATATCCTAGTACATTAACAATATTATCCTCATCTTCAACAATGGGTCTTGCTCTAGGTAAATGTTGTGGTGGAGCAAAGCTTCCAAAATTCAAACAATTTCGTTCCAATGTTCGGATGGTATATTCACTAGGACGCGGTCTTTCTGGATATCGCTCAATGATCGTACGACAAGCACGTGCCACGACTCTGTCCATTTCGCCATAAATAACGATTAGATTCCAAAAATCTTGATTTGTAAAACCACTGCGAGCCATTTTTTTTATTGAAAAGTTATGTTACTATAGGACAGGTAATGAATTAAATAACAGAGAACACTCAGAGCCTCCCCTTAAAATTTAAAAATTACGAACTGTTGATGCTCGGCTAGCGTAGTTTGACATTATAATCGTTCGTGAATACAAAAAGGGAGGGGGGGTCAAATAAATAACAGAGAAAACTCACAGCCTCCCCTTAAAAAGGGGAGGCTGTGGTCATTTCATTTAAAAAAACCGAGTTTTTAGTCTTTGAATTTTCCTAAATTTGGAGCCCTATAGGTGAGGTCGCACGCAACCGAAATTGTTTTAACTACAACTATTTTCAAGTAATTAATTCTCAAAGTACCGTCTGCATCCGCCATTTTTTTTAAATAAATGAAAATAACTTAAAAACCATAACTTGAAGATATTGACATGTTAGTATCAAAAGCTATGAAATTTCACGTAGAATCCAAAAATACAATAAAAAATAAGGGCTGCCATTTAAAATAACGAAGTTACTAGCTACTTCCGGCATTTCCGGAAGTGGTGGCATTTTGAAAATATTTTACATCGATTCGGCTTTCCGAGTAACCCCTATGTACAAATTTTCATAAACCTACCTATAAAACTTTACCAGAAACGTTTAACTAAAGCTCCCAAAAAAACACCCTGTAGACAAATTATTAATTTTTACTAGTACAGTCAATCTGTATTTTTTTGTTCGAAAAATTGCCAAGTGGATTTTTTTTCATATATTATTAGGAGGTCAGGAGAAAAGCTTAACGTCAGATTTGCGAGGTACTGCCCCCATTGCATTTTTGAGAAAGTCAAAAAGTTTTTGAAATGCATTTTTCCCGGAATTACTGCGTTTTACAGAAAAATTTTATAAACAAAAAATGTAGAGGACATTTCTATCTATAATTAATGTCAATGAGTTGATAACGTACGACTTAACATTTAAGCAGTAGGTGGCGTTAAAGTACCAGAAAAACTGTTTTTTGCTTTTTTGCCTAGACAAATTTTTTTTTCGCAATACTGTAAATAGAGTAGTTGTTCCTCTCAAAAATACCTACAAAATTCATTAAAACTATTTTTTTCTTCGGCTTCCCGTTTTAGAGATATAGGTTGCCGAAGTGTGAAAATTGTACCATTAAGACTGCGGAAAGGCTAATAGAAGTACGGTAACGATTGGTGCATTGCTCATAAATGGTGTATCATTTTTTGTAAGTTGATTAACAATAATATCTGTTAATTACTATTGTTTTTAACATGAATTAGAATAATTTTTTTTATTTTATATTTTTATATTTTAGCGCCACCTACTGCTTGCATTTTAAGTCGTACGTCATCAACTCAATGACATTAATTGCAGACAGTAAGGTCCTCTACATTTTTTGTTGAAAAAATTTTTCTCTAAAACGCACTTATTCCGAGAAAAATGCATTTCAAAACCTTTTTTAGTTTCTCAAAAATTCAATAGGGCCGCCAGGACCTCGCAAATCTGGCCTTAAGCTTTTCTCATGACCCCCTAATGAAATATGAAAAAAAAATCCACTTGGCAATTTTTTGCGAAAACAGCCGTTTTTCACGACAGATTGACTGTACTATACGTGATTTTCCAAAAACTAGTCAGATACTTCACAAATTTCTTAGGAGTAACAACCATAATATAATATGATGCAATCTAATACCACAACCACAAATATTTCTAGAGTGTAGAACCCGTGCAAACATTATGAAAATATTTTGTTGGTATTGAGAGAGAAACCACTTTGTAGCATACCTATTTACGTAATTTATACGACAGCGTTATTAAAGTTAAAAAGTAATTCCGCTAAAATAGTATTTTTTATTAAAGTTAAAAGTTGTTTGACCAATATTATATATAATTAAATACGTACTTTTTGCTTTTCAATTAATTATACAAAACTTTAATATTATTTTATACCGACATTTCGGTAGCGTTTGTTACCTTCGTCAGTGTGACAAAATTTATTTGGAAGTGTATTATAATTGAAGGAATCCTATTGATATACAACATTTAATAATATTATTGTTACTTTATTTTCAATTGAATGTTTAGTCAAGGCTGCAGTACTTTACGTCTGATTCATTTTGTTTTCAAAGTTTTCAAACGTTGCGAGGAATTTCATATATAAATTTTTGTGCAATCGTTACAACAAATTTTGTAGACTCCTGTCATTCGGTCTGCAAACCCGGTCTTCGTGCGGCAAAAAGTCTCATTGTGACACTTGTGCTTGTCTTTCAATATACTATCGTAGATTGTGTTTGTGGCTTGATCTTTGGCTCTTGGCTGTTTCTGATTTTAATTTTGTGAATAAATAAAATTATATTTTTACAATTCCATAACAACACTATAATTAGTTAACAAACATACGGAAAAGATTAGTCTATTTCGAAGATTCGAAGTTTTTTTAATTTTGTTTAATTTTTCTCTACGATGCGTCGCGTTTGTATCAAGAATATCTAAAAGGCTCTAAACGCAAATAATTTTCTGGAGCAGGTTCTCCATATCGTAAGTTCAAAACAGTTTGACTTTTACCTGCTTTAATTTTGAATATCATTTTTCATTTTTGAGGTAGTTTTGATCTTCGGCTACGTTGTGCAATATTTTTAATATGTAAGTATTTAGTTTCGAAACTCTTGCAAATTTACAAACTAAATTCGTTCGCTGAACTTATAAAATATTACGCCACTTCATATCCTCTCCAATACAGTAAGTAAGTTCATATTATTTTTGTTTCATTTTGTGATCAATTGACCAACTTTATTTAATTATAATAATAACAAGTAATTCCACTCATTTTTTATTCATTTTAAATACAATCCAATGCCTTTCGATACTATGTGGTTAATAAAAAATTGAGTGGAATGACTAGTTAATTATAATTAATAAATAATGTAGTGCACAAAATGTGTTTTAAAAAAATTATCACACTTTTACTTATTATTTACAAATAAGTTGTGGATTAGTTTATTTAATAAGCGTTGACCGTTTGTGATATACCTACATTTAATACAAAAGGAGATAATGTGTATGTTCGGTGTATTCCTATTTTGATACGATTCACGTGCTTTTCCTAATATATTAGGTTATTATCATTATTACTATTATGTAGGTATTTACTAAAAAAACTAAAATATTTACCTTTTGGTATATTTTTTGCAGGTGATCCTTTTCACAAATTGTAACATAATATTTGAGTTTTGTTACATTTATGACAGAAATCTCGACACAGAAGTCTTGCAAGTCACACATGGGGCAGAATTTGTTGCGAATATGTAGAACCAAAATTTATAGATTATGACACAAATTCCTGCTATATCATACGTAAAAATGAAATACTTCAGCAATAAAGGGCGTGCAAGTTTTATTTTTCAATTCATAGTCAAGGTTAAGAGCATAGAATTTGTGAAAGAGCTCTGGGTGAATTTGTCAAATGGATGAACTTATGCTTTCAATTATACGGAATTTTGTTTCCGTATTGATTTCAATTTACATCTCGAAAATCGAACATCTCAAATATGTTTAAGAGTTAATAACGTACGAACCAAAATATTTAAAAACAATCGCTAATTAAAATAATTAAAATAATAAAAGTAACAATTAATTTTATAATCAAATCTCTATATGCAATTAAAAAAATTATGTTTGAGAATCCAATGTTAAAACTCTGACAATAATTTATTATTACCACATATGCCATTAACGCAATATCATCACCATTATTTAAGCGTGGGTAAAATTATTTTATGCAATTCATTGAATTTAGATTTACCGACTTAATGGTAATTTTTGCAATTTTTGTCATTTTGATTAATTTGTCAATTAAGATCTTGAAACGTCCTACATTAATTGCAGCGCCGTCCTGTTATTACGCAACCCCTTCAAAAATCGTAAATTTTTTGATTAAATTTTGGAGCAACATATTATACGTTTATGATGGCATTTCGTTGATAAACTTAGTTTTGATAAAAGATCAAACACTCTGTACGTCACACTTCGTAAGTTGAAACGAAAATTTTCCATAAATTCTTTTGGTAATTTTCCACAATATTGATTAGAGATAAAACCAGATTAATCGAGATACAAAAATAAAAATAATGACACCAAAACTAAAGTTTATCACTTCTTTTCTTAAAAATATTGGATACTTTACGCAAATAACATTTAGATACCATAATTATTACAGAGATCTTTAAAATTTAACTTTTTTTTATCTACTAATAAATTAATATTGATATTTTAATGTCTTTTTTAAACAATTATTAAACAATTGATTTCAGCTTTACGTGAGCTTTTTAAACAATTTATGTACTTATACCCAAAACCTTGTAATTATTAACTTTAAAAATATAATGTACACGATACACATCTAATCATTGAAACAAACATGCGTTCTATTTTAATGTGACAAATTTGAAATTAAACAAATCATAATTTTTAAGTCGTCATTTGAACTTCAATAAACATTTCTAATGGTGGTTTTAACTTGAATGGAAAGTGCAATTGCAATTGTGCATTTAAGTTACACGACCTACAGCAATTGCCTTCAATTATATTATTTATCAACAAACTAAAATTACACTAATAATCTAATATTAATTTATTTATACCCATTTATCTTCATCGTGAGTTATAAATACAATAACTTTTTAAATTACTTACGGTTGATATCAATTTTATGATTAATATTGCAGGAAAAGAACCTTTGAAAGTTTATAATTTTCACACGCTCAAATGTCGGAAATTTCACAGTTTAAAATATCGCAAATGATTTCGACGCTTCCCACGCGGGAACTAAACTCATCCGAAGATGTTCACCTGCTTTTATCATACCCGTTGACTTGCGCTCCCGAAATTATTGATAACACTTTCAAATTTACACCTTAATTTCAATCTTTGTTTTCTTTTTAAATGTTGTACGTATCGTTGAACTTCAACGTCAACGTATATTACATAAGTAAATAAAGTTATGTTCAAAATTAATAAAAAATAAACTTAATCTCACCTGAAATGTAACAAAACTTTTGAAGAAACAGAAAAACTATATTACAAGAGTTCTTTGAAAACTCAAAGCGCACTCACTATTTTCAGCGTATGCATTCAATTCGAAAGTCCTATGCAAGACTGCAGAACTTTCAAATAGCATATCTGTCTATGGAATTAAATTGCCCAGTTCGTTCAACATATTTTTTATCATTCGTTTACATTTTACGCATAAGCCATATGTTTTTTGTTAATTATTTAAAAATAACAGTATTCGCGTAATAAAATTTTAAAATAATAAGCGCCGCTTGCGTTCTATAATTTATTTAAAGAATACGAATTATATTTAAACTGTTATTTTTAATTAAGTGATAATACCAGTATTACGCACTGAAAGCGACTCTCGTACAGGAGCAGGGAACAATATGAGAAACCATTAGAGCTTTTCTATCATTCTTATTTCATAGAATCTGAAAAAGATAAAGTTTTTATTATTTAAGTGGATTATAATTTATTAGTTAAGAAGGTGGTACCCTACACTACGACTTGGTCTGTTGTTCTCCTGATGTTTGTTCTGCACCATAAGCGTTTTTTCACCCTAGAGATTGCCAATCTCACGATACACCAACAAGTGTTTGTAGCCTGTAATTCATTTTTAACGCCTCGTCCATGGGTGGGTCCGCCAATACTTTTCATATTTATCATTATTGTTTGTTCGATAACGACGAAGGCTATTTCGGTTACCTGACAGTGAAGTAGCCTTTAGTTGTGAATCGGCCAGATTCTAATGGGTCGATATCTTTTGTATAATTGTGTCGAATTTTTTTGGTAACCTAAATAAAAAGTGACCAATTACCCACCCAACAAACACACATATAAAATATACATACAACATTTGTAAATTGAAGTAAATACCCCTACATATGCTTTTTTATATATCAAGTATGTAAGTATTCTTTAATAAGTTATATAAACCGTATGTCACACAATTACGTATATTTTACGTAATAGTAGGTATAGAAACTTAGGGATATTCTGTATACAGAAATTCATATAATATATACATATAGATAATTACATATCACTCATGAAATTCATGTGCTGTCATATTTAAATGATTAGATTTATGTACGTTATGTGTAAAATCTTATAGGTAAGAAGTATTACATATTTTTTATGTATGCCTTCTGTAAATATAATTAGAAATTATGATTGCATATATTGTATGGTCGAAAATCAAGTCGGTTTCAGGGTTTCTATTTGCGCCACATAAGTAATCGAACGCGCGTGTTTTCTACAACGCCAAAAATTGTAGTTCACGTACCTTTAATATTAGATCCGTATCGACTAAAATGCGTTTAATTTATATAGAAAATAAATAATATAAAATAAATTAAATCCTGGTCATTTTTAATATAAAGTTAAAGATAGGTATAATTATTGAATAAGACTTCACTCAACGGTATAATCAAACAAAATTTAAATTAATAACGCGAAACAGCGCAAAGTTACGAAGTACGAAATAAAACAAAGGGATGTTACAGATTAGCGCAGTGGTACAATGTCGGAGACAATGAAAACACATGTCGGATTTCGGAATTTGCAACGCCCACTCCCAAAAGTTCGAATCCGGTTAAGGGACACTTTTCAAGCAAGTATATCATAATAAACTGTCGGCTTTCAGTTCAGGTAAAAACGGGTTCGTGAAAGAATTAAGTTAAATATAATTAAAAGTACAGTTGCACGTAAAATGTAGTTTTTCCATTTTTTGTATAGAACTGCTTAAATAATTTTTTACATTGATAATAATTACATTATGCTCGAGTAGCTGCCATTTTGGTCATCGCAACGCTTTTACAACTAATATTTTTTATGTAAATATTACGTAAAATATACATAAAACGTATATAAATTCATGTAGAAGAATTTACATCTAATAGACATATATATTATTTTGAAAATTGCTGACATCCTGATATTAAATATCTCTTATTTTTCTTCCAGTTTTATATACATCTAAAAAGCTCTTACATAATTTATATGTATTTCATATATAAATGTGTTTGCTGGGCAATATCTTGCTCCAATGAACTGCTTTATCAGTATCATCATTTTAAACTATGCATCCACAGTGGTGCAACGGGTTCATTACTTTGCATTTATAATGCAGTGCTTTATGCAACTTGATCTTTACCTACTGAAATTCTATACTTTTGATAACCAAGTTTGCAAGTGTGTGATAATCCAAGAAACGTGATGCTGTTTTCAGAAAAAATGAGTGCTAAAAGATTTTTGGGTCCACTTTCAGCTGTTATTACTCCAACGGTTCTGATTAAAGACGTTAATTAGGGAAATCTTCCAAGCATTACAATGACGTTATCTAATTAAGGAAATTTTCCATTGTAAGGAAATTCTTTGCATTAGTGTAAAGAGGTTGATTTTAGTTAAAAATTTTACATTCTTAACTCACCTCGAGAGGCAACGTAAACACTGAACAATGGACAATTTTCGAACGTTCATTACTCTTCTGGAAGTTAATTGCTCAATGAAACTGTTCCATTCAGGTAGATCCAATTTTATATATCAACACTAGATATTTTGATGTCGTTTCCAGCTCAGGACCATCATTTAGGGGGGTCAGGGTAAGGTAAGGTAAGTACGTTAAACTTATAAAACTGACAATCGCGTCCCTTTTTCAAAAAATTTCGCTTGCGGCGGACCGTTTTTTCCTTTTTACTATAGTTACCTCCCCTTGTAAAAATGGAAATGACGCCGCTGTTCCAGCTGGGTAAATAATTTCTAGATCTTCACTATCAACTGTGTCAATGCATTCGTTTCATTTCTTTGAAACTGCTGTGGTTCGATCGTACTTTCTTCAAACGTTTCACTGGTTCTCAAGGCGCGATAAATTTTGATGAAGTTATTTTTCATAATTTCATGGAAAAAATTATTTATACGAAAAATAACACATTTGTCGCACTCAGTTAAAGGCTTAGTTTATATTAAATTTAACGCTGAATTTTTGTCTTTTAAACTTGGCAGGTCCACAGTTCTTGTAGAGATCTGTTTTTCCTTGATATTTTACCTTTCGATGACGGAAATATATTTTCTTATAAATATGACTGAAAGGGGTTATTTCGGACCCCAAGTATTTTTATACTTATAATAGATTTAAAACTGATTAATACACCGTGTCCAAGATAAGAATGCACAGCATAGGGATCTTGAAAACGGTAGAAGATAGAGGGTGGCTTAAATTAGAAAAAAGTTGCGCTATTTAGAGTATGTTCACATGCTGGCCGCAAAAGTTCATTATTGTTTATCGTTTCCGAGATTTTAAACAAAATGCGATTTTTGGGTTTTTCTTTTATCGTAATTCCTTCCTTTGTTTTAAAAGATTTTTAAAAACCAAAGATACTTCTTCATTGTCACTTTTTGAATTCTATTAGATGGCGGTCTCAATTTTTTTATACGACGTTTCGTCTCCGAGGAACCATCATCAACTTTATTTTTTTATATGGCCGCAACCAACGAAACACCCTGTATTCGATAGTATTTTTTATTACGAATTTAACGATGTATTTCACATTATGGTTTTGAAGCTAGTTTTTAAGAAAAATTTCAATAAACACAGTCAACCTGTGTCCAGAAAATAACGGCAACCCATTTAAACAGTTATTGCAATTATTTAACTTTAATTAAATAGGTTTAAAAGATTGGAGTTGTTAAATTTGTACGTAAAAAAATATTATCAAATACTAAAATTAATCCGAATATTCCTTAAAAAAAATTTGCTTGAAAACCATTATGTGTAATACATCGTTAAATTCGTAATAAAAAATACTATCGAATACAGGGTGTTTCGTTGATTGCGGCCATATAAAAAAATAAAGTTGATGATTGTTCCTCGGAGACGAAACGTCGTATAAAAAAATTGAGACCGCCATCTAATAGAATTCAAAAAGTGACAATGAAGAAGTATCTTTGGTTTTTAAAAATCTTTTAAAACAAAGGAAGGAATTACGAAAAAAGAAAAACCCAAAAATCGCATTTTGTTTAAAATCTCGGAAACGATAAACAATAATGAACTTTTGCAAACTACATATGAACATGCCCTAAATTATACAACTTTTCTCTAATTTAACCGCCTTCGTATCTCTTACCGTTTTCAAGATCCCCATGCTGTGCATTCTTATCTTGGACACGGTGTACCTATATATATTCTATTAAAATATGTTTTCTAATACTAAATTAAAGTAAAAGTAAAGTTACAAAAAGGTATTTTTATTCACGAGATGGAATATTTAAATAAAATAAAAAGTATACAAAGTAATCAAGAATTCAAAACGAACTAGTTGAAATCCCTGGATTACAAAACGAACTTCGAATACCGCAGTAACGAAAGTATAAAAAAAATCTGGCCTTATCAAAAAGACAAAATTTGATAATTTCGAAATTTCGACTTTAAAGTCGAATATTTCGAAAAGTATTTGAGATATCGAAAAATTGGGACCGGATCTTGAATCAGCATAAAATTTCACATTAGATCCATATCTTAACTCGGTTGTAGACAATACGCATCTCTTGCAACGCACGGACGCACGGACGGAATATTGATTCCAGTAACGAACGAAGTTCGTTGATAATGAGTTAAAAAATAATAATAAAAAGTTAGGCTTCACATTTTTTACATAACAATGTTATTTTCTTGCACTGGTGTGCAGGACAAATAAAATTTTTACAATTGTCGCATGTGCTTCTTTGTTTTGCGTCTTTTGATCTTGGGCATAAAACACAACGCCCCCTTTTTCTGTTTTGAACTTCATTATGTGTCAGTACTGCAGAAGGAATAGCAATGACAGTCGCTATTGCTTCTTGTACATGTTGTTGCAATCCCACATAGCCGCTCTCTACTCTTTGGTGTATGTAAGGAGTAACTATATAGCTGCAATCCCAACTCTTTCAGAAACTGTCTCCTATGAAAGGATTTGCCCTTATTATGTTTAATTTTATATAAGATAAGGGCATTTATTGCTGATACGTCGATCATATTCATAAACAAAAGAAGAGGCCATCGCTTTGTCGATCTGTTACAACTATATTCTTTTACCATCTTGTCGATCGTATCTACAGCGCCTTTACTGGAATTGTAGTCCAATATTACTTCGGGTTTATACTTATGCTCTTCATCGGGAACATCAGGTGCTAAATGTTCAGTAGACAACAGAGTTACGCTACGTCTTTTTTTAGGTACGTATGATACGAGCATAATATCACCGTTATATAGAAATATGCTTGAGTGTTCACTTCTGTCTTTATTGGGTAATAATTCATTTGGGACCTCACGGCGAGTATTTCTTATATACCAGTCAACGTCATATTTTTCTTCAGAAGTGCTCTTCCAAGTGCTAATGACGTAAAGAAATTATCACACGTAACACCGTAACCCGTCTCAAGTCCATGAACTAAGTCTAGAACGACACGTTTTCCTTGTTCTCTTTTTGGTTGGTTATCTATCATGCCAGTATAAATTTGAAAATTCCAGACATAGCAGGTTTTCGCATCGCATAAAGCCCAAATCTTTACGCCATATTTATCAGGTTTGGATTTCATGTAGACGCGAAAGGGGCATCTCCCACGAAAACCTACCAATTGCTCATCAATGCACAACTGATCATGGGGATTATAAACGGATTTGTAATTTTTAACTATTTTAGTGAAAACATTTTCAAATGCCGCAAGTTTACTTTCAGTTCGACGCACTTCTCGTGTTTCAAAATTATCGAAACGAATAAACCGCATTATAAGTTTGAAACGATCTCTGGACATGGATGCTGGAAATATAGGTCTACGAAACGGAGTATTTTGTGTATTCCACAAATCACTAATCGGTTCTCGCTTTGCACGGCAACATCCAGCTAATATAATTACTCCTATAAAAGCACGTAATTCCACTGCTGTAACATTTTTCCACTCCACATTTGTAGCACTCAACATAAATGTTGCTTTTCGATTTGTCTCACTTACAATTATATCAATTACATCATCGGAAATCAATAGGTCGAATGAATCTAATGGGGTTTCTAAATTTTTGCTGTAAACAGTTAGCCCTGGTTTTTTAGTCAAAATGTTTCTTGCAAGTCACCTAGAGCACTTTCGAGGGGGCAACTTACTCCAAACAGTGCCATCACGTGCGGTCAATGGTGCTTCGAATGTACCAAACTCCTCCTCGTCTGATTCCTCACCGGAACTCTCAACGTCATCCTCAGTTTCAGAAATTATTTCATTTGCAAATGTATCATCTTCATCACTTTCGTATAGACATTTTTCTAATTCTGCATTACTCAGACCATGTCGCGTCATGGTAAACAAAACTAATTTTAGAAAACAACTGTTGTAATATGTCACAAATTCAACTGTGAACTGAATCACGACCAACAGGAGAGATCCTATCCACGTTACGCAGTCGTTGCACCGAGAGCGTAGTGGGAGTATTGTTCAAACGCGCATGGTACCTCTGTACGCAACAACACATGATGTATGCTTACGTAATTATATTGTTTACGCTTAGATAAAACGGTAATAAAATTTTTGAAACATAGCAACTACGATCTATAAAAAATAAATGTCAGGCCGAATCAGGCGGAAACGGGGTCCGACCGGGCCCCGAGTAGAAAATATTGTTTTATTACGTAAAATATTTTTTTATTTTTACTTTCATTATACTTTCATGTAATACGAGAAATTTAAGTAAGGTAAAAAAATATCCATCAGATTCATAACATTTTAAAGCAGTAATTTTTATAAAAAACATGTCTTGGGGTCCGCTTGAACCCCGTTTCCGTCATCGGAAGGTTATTAAAAACCCATTGCGCTTCCTTTTCTCGTAATCTTTTCTCGTTTTTTGCTTTCCCGTTTGTTCTCATTTACGGCTGATTTTATTTGTGCAACGCAATAAACGTTTCACAATCTTTTTTCGGTAACAATAACATCTAGCTTTCGTTTGTTTTATTACTTTAATCAGAAGAACACTCATCTTCCACTATGTAATCTGGGTCCTTAGAACTGTCGGTTTCAGCTTCAACGCTGAGGGATTCGCTAGAGTCCTGAACTTTCTTAAGTGCTTTGTTTTACACACATTAATACACTTCACCAAGAAATTGCCGTAAACTCCAAGAAAATTTAAAACATTATTTAAACGCATAATTGCAGATTTACTCTATTTCAGAAATTCTTTATATCAGTAAAACTATACCGACACTTACGAGAGTATCCAATAAATATCTGCTTAGTAGATTTGCCTTTGTATTCACAAAAAACATAACAATTTAGGGTAACCTTTACCAACAAGCTTTATGAAGAAGAACTAGTGGATTTACGACAATTTCTTGCGGAAATATAAGCATCATGGACATACTGTGTTTTCCTTCAATGTCTGTGTCTAAACTGTAGATTATTTTTGACAAAAGTAGGTCAGCTATAAAGGCGATGCTTAATACTTGTTAATATGTCTATCGATGTATTTCGAAGGTATTTCTGAGCTTCCATATGTACGCGTTAAATCCTCAACAGTGAAGGTTCTTTACCTTGCACTCCCTGGTGTTATACATTAACAGAAACAATAGATGCAACATTTGTTTTGTTTTCTACTCTGAAATCCCCATATGCAATTCACATTGGTGCTGCCAGCTGGAAATTACATTTTCATACTGTTTACATCCAGGATTATTTGGGCACATTTATCGTAAGCTTCAGCATCTAATAAAATGTAATAAATATGGAAATTACACATCTTGCAAGATTCTAAAAGCTCTTTTCCATCTTGTCCATTGTATTTGGTATAAGAAGCTTATATCGATCGTCATTCTATTATATTATGTATACGCAAGCTTTTGTTTTCAATCATGGTATCTCTTCAACCGATTGTGCATAAGGCACGTGAAAGTCATTTTTCGTAACTACTTGGTACCGGGTCTATAATAAACTTAAATGTATAACGCTGTAGTAATTGGTGTTAATGGCTGAATAGTCAGTCAGTCAGAAATCGTTGTACACTTAAGTGTACAGTTCAATTCTGTTTAAAAGCATAAATAATAACTACACGTCCAGTCAATTCTAATAAACATAATGTGCTGGCCCCTTCATGTTTAGCATAAAGAGCATTAAATTTTTTTAATATATTCATTAATACACAGAGAGGTTATTTATTCTATCTGGCGTTCATTTTAAAACTTGTATAAAAGGAATAAGGAAACAATACCTACCTACCTTATACAGGGTGTTTCTACTCAAAGTGGACAACGTAATAGAGATTATAGAACTCGTCAAAACTATCACGTGGTTTAAAATAATTTTTTTCATAATGGTTTTGTTCTCGAATTATGACCACTTTTTGTTTTTTAAACACCTCTATATCTCCATTATTTGTAGTCTGATTTCAAAAAATCAAAGTTCTTTGGAATCAACAATTTAATATCAAGAACGTTTGTTGAAAACTTTTTTACAAAAAATTTACAACAGCAAAATGGCGGCGACTTTAAGTTATGGAAATCGAATAGCACAAAATCTACTCTACTACTATAATTTAAAATGACCACCATTTTGTTGTTCTAAATATTTTGTAAAAAAGTTTTGAACAAACGTTGTAGGTATTAAACTGTTGATTCCAAAAAAACTTGAAATTGAATCTAATTACAGCTTTATATCCAATCCAACACTTCTTTTTTTAAAAAACCAATCCTATTGCGATACACTAAAAAACTAAAGAGCTTGGGTATGGCACATTTTAACAGTATTCTCCACATTAATCGTAGGGAATTAACGAAATGTAGCAAACGATACATAGGTAATTAAGCCCAACAAATCTTTAAAAAATATGACAATATTCTCCAAAACAAGTTCCACCAAGGTTTAACAATTTTCTTCACAAAATATTCACTACAAAAACATCATTGAAATAGGTTTCTAATTTCAGTTACCATTCGACGACACTGACATACTTAAAGTGGCGTCTGAACATGGCGACTTTCCTCCTATGAGTTTTATACCCCCACCGCCCAAAAATCATCTGCTTACTAAACTAAACGTGAAAAAACAACAAAACTTCAACTGCTGTTATAAAAGAAAACGGGTTATTCCAAAGCAATGGCCATCTAATTAATATTATCTAAAGGGTCTGGCATCCCTTCAAATCATTCTTGTATATATGTTATTCTTCATAATAGACATTTTTAACAAAGATAATAATAGTGAATATAGGTAGGTACTTTTGTGCTAACGCGTAGTTGGAAAAAATAAAGTTAAGTAAATTTGGAAAAATAATTTGTAGAATGCAAATATAATATATGTATGTAACATTTCAAGTTTAATATACAGGGTGTCCCGAAAAGATTGGTCATAAATTATACGACATATTCTGGGGTTAAAAATAGATTGAACCTCACTTACAAACTTACAAAAGGGGACACAAAAAAAGTTATGTACAACTTGTATACAGGAAGGAGGAGGTCATATTGAATAGGTACTTGTTAAGTTAAGGTAAATTATATAATTATAAATTGTAATTTAATAATAAAGAAGTTTTTAATATTTTTGAATATTCCATATTTTGAAATTGACATTTTACACGGTGGCTGTATCTTCCAAACTAAAATGTTTACAAAGAAATACAAAGAGACACAAAAGTTTAAGAATAGACGTTTGATTCCAATGGCATTCCATATTTTGTTAAACCCTAAAAAAAGTTTGGGGGTGTTGATCCCCTCGGAAAATCCATAATAAATAAAAATAATTGAATGCGACTATTTCCAATTTATTGGTTATCGTATTATCTTATTTGGTATACATTTTCATAAATTAACGTTAAACCGTTTTATATCAATGTTAGAGAGTTTATTTAAATTTTTAACTAAATCACCCAGTAACTTTTTTTGGGTGCACTTTTGTAAATGAGGTTCAATCAACCTATATTTAAACTCTACATTTTCAAAAATATTAAAAACTTCTTTATTATTAAATTACAATTTATAATTATACGTATAATTTACCTTAACTCAACAAGTGTTCAATATGACCTCCTCCTTCCTGTATACATGTTCTACATAACTTTTTTTGTATGCCCTTTTGTATATAAGGTAAGTGAGGTTCAATCAACCTATTTTTGACCCCAGAATATGTCGTATAATTTATGACCAATCTTTTCGGGACACCCTGTATAAAGGATGAATTAGAAGAACTCGACTGACATGTAGTATGTTAGGTGGTTCTTCTTCCAAATCATCCAAGATTATCACCAACCACTAACGGCTAAAAAATCAAAATCAAAAAATGAATAGAGGTGTAAACGACTTTAATCAAACAGTACTTATACGTAGTTTGTTGTTCGCCAACGATAACGAAATGCGTCAGATTTGGTAAACTTTTGTAATGTTTGCAGCATTGAGTATACATAGGTATATCATTGTTATTTTAAAAAATTGATGAACTTCTTTGCACAAATCTTTTTGAAAGTAAAATGTTCATTAGCAGATACCAGGGAGTTCATACTATCAATTCCAATAGCTTTAATAACAACACAGATCCTGTTCTCATCCCATCTCATCTTGTATTAGGTTGACGACGCTTGAAGTGAAAACTTTTAACGTCCACGAACATTTAGGCTAGTCGTCCATTGAAACCGTATTCGTCCGAGTAGTTAGTCGGCCGACCTATGTCAGACCACGGCCGACTAATCCTATGACAAACGTAGGTATTCACGTGCGTCTATTACAAACGACCTGGTCGGTCGAATGCGACCGAACACGGCCGACTAACGGCCGGGTCCCATTTTGATCGGATTAGTCGGACGTTTTCTACCGTTCGGCTGTCAAGAAATTGATTTGTTGATGCTGTTATTTGTGCGCTTTTCACACTTTTCACTGTTTCTCTTTAATTGATCGTGTAAATGATGAAATTCACCTAGAGTTTTTCTTTTTCTTAAAATAGAGTTGACCCAACACTTTCTTTTTGCCTTCCTATTCAACCGTCGTCTCATGAGATATGCCTTTTCTAAGAAATATAAATCACTATCCATTTTTTAATGATATTTATTAATTCGTCATAACAACTCGGATGTAGTTCGGCTGCAGTAGACGAGCACAGATCGGACGTCTAAAATCGGTCGTTATTCGGCCGACTAATAACTCGGACGAATACGGTTTCAATGGACGACTAGACTTAAACATAAGATAGTGTAATGTAGACCCAAAACATTTTTCAGTTATTCAGCGTTAACGTCAAACTGACAGATGATGAAACAATGGTTATCTAAGATAGCGGAAGGTTTTTCATGATTTATCACTTCTCTAATATTCGAAATAGGTAAAATAAGTTACTTACCTTTGTATTATAGTTTACCTGATGAATCTAAAAGCAAATTATTATTGTAATACTACAATATTTTGAAACCTGTGAATTATAGTGCAAAACTTAAATGTATAACACTCCCGTTCAGTTGCCCCCCCGCCACACGCGATAATTAAAAAAATTATAGCTCCGAATAAGAAGCTTAACTTACTTAACTTAAATGTATAACGCCATTAGGAGCCGCTACGACTGAACGATGCCGCTTGATGATCCTAAAATGGGATCCAAGTTATACATAGGTATATCATTGTTACAGTACATTAACGTAAGTTCTCGAATCACTTGACCGATCCAATTGTCGTGATATGTTAAATTATTTACATACCTCAACCATCATTGGTGATGGGATTAGACTAAAATTGAAGAATATGTCCAGCGCAAAGATTATTACTAAACATGCTACAGACTACAGGTACACGTCACAGGTGTTTGCGCTTATATTACAATAAAATTAATTCTCTTGTTGATTCAGAATATTCCATTAACAATAACAATTGATTTTTTTACATTAATTTTTACTGTGGATGTAGGCCGCCAACTCCCGACCACTGCAATTGTTGTGTGTACAACCGATGTCAGTAGAAGGCATGGGTGACACAATTTCTATTTGTGATCATTAAAATGCAACTATATTTAAACATAGTTTATGTAAATAATGTTCATACAGGACGGTATTAGGAATTATTTGAAAATTTCAATCAAAACCTCTGGAGCAGCTTCCCATAGCAGAAACATCGATGGTAAGGCAAAAAACAATGGTAAACGGTTCAACTGTGTACTGCGTGCAATCTTCTATATCCAGAATCCTTTACTTCGTTGGAAAATCGCTCATTCCGCTTTGTGTATAACCATCTTAAATTAATAAAACAGCTATAATGATTGATATCTAATAACGTTTCCAGTGCTTAAACCACCAAACAAATGAAAGTATGAAAAAGTAACCGAAACCGGAAACGCTATATTGTAACTTACACGTATATTAATACTGCTGGAATAGTAAGGCAAACGCCCACAACATAAAACGATCCAGGAAATATATCGATCGTAGCCATATATATTCCGCTGTACATAGGTCCATATATTAAAATTGTTATAGATTCGGCAATTCCAAACAAGGAACTGATTTTACCTTTAAAACAGAGATTCATTAGACATGTTCCACAAAGCAAACCCAAAAGTAACATTTAGTTTGCAGCAACAGTCAACACACCTAAGTCTTCCTCATTAACGAGTTTTGTTAGCATTGATCGAGAAGCAACGAATGCTATACCATTAAATACCTCTAAAAGTGCGCCTAAAAACCTTCAATTACATACTTGAAGTATTTCTTTTCGAGTTACCTACTTATGTAAAACAACGTAGCTGTTGTAGCCATAGCGTATGCAATTCCTCCACAAATTTTGCTCATACTTGAAATGGCGCCCAATATTGCGTCGTCATATTGTAACCATTTCGAAAATACTGTGATGGCACCAAAATTTCCTAAAAAATGATGAAAAAAATTAGATAAAGGTTGCTACATGAAAAAGATGACATAAAAAGATTGTAAGTTCTACCCTTGGCACTTCTGTCAACAATGCCTTTACGCTAGGCCGCATTTCGTAATTCGTTTTAAGAAATCATATGAATTTTTTGTCCTCTTCCTACAAAATTTTCTTTTTTTTGAACAAAACAGGTAACATAATCAGAAGCAACTACAATAAATCATTACAAACAAGCGCCAATGATGCTTCATAAAAAGGAAGTCATCTTTCACTCTTTCAATGTTTCTTGAATTTATAACATTACACTACTTTTACCCACTTTAATTCCATTAATACAAGACGAGTTACAGTTCAATTTGTTGACGCAACATTGTGGTAGTAGCACCCTTAGTTGTTTTCAAGTTGTATCCCATTGTTACAGATGTTTTACTATTGAGAAAAACAAAACTCGCCACCTCTTCTTGACAAACTTGTTTATTAAAATTTGTTGAAAGATTGATGACATTGGTTGATTAGTGGTAACATGTTTCGGGATAGACATATCCCATTCTCAAGCCTTTTATAAGAAAATTATATTATTACGTTAACAAAATATTGTCTAAAATATAAAGAGGAAATTAGAATACTAAAATTAGCAATACAGAACTCACCAACGGGGAAAGAAAAGTGTGTATAACTTCTTAAATTAGGTTAATATATTTAAAAAAATACCCAAAACCCAAAATACGCCAGAAGGCCAATGATGTAAATCGATGAATATAATTATGAAGATAAGAAATGACTGCAAGTGAAGACAGATGAAAAATATATGACGGGAACAATGGTACCAACAGAAGACCAGGGATAAAGTTAAAAGTAACTAACTATATACGAAGTGAACTAATTAGGAAATTTTAAAAATGAACGACCTCATTGAGCAAACCGGGATTCTCTGTATTGAGGGTAATTTTGAACAGTTTCAAGAGTATTAAGAAGGTGACCTTTTCTGCGCCTTTGAAAATTTAAAAAATCAATATTGGGATCAACGGAATGGCCCGTTTTTAGGATATGTTCGGCGAAGGCAGCTTTATGTTCATAATTATTATTTTTGATAGAGTTAACGTGTTCTTTGATTCTAATTGAAAAAGATCTGTGACGTGCAAATTCAGTAATTGTCACAAAATGCATCAGCTAACTCAGTCTGATGGACAGCATTGGGTAATGGGCCAATATAAAGGGGAAAAAAAATATAGTCTAATATCCGGTAAGGGCGCCACAAGTTTTATTAAATAAAAAAAATAATGTAAATAATTTATAGCTAGCAAGCAAAGCCCTAAAAACTGGAAAATAGGCGATGTTGTAGTCGTAAACGGAAAAAAATAATGTTGTATCTAAATAAAATGAAATATACTGCCAATACTAAATAAAAATCAAGGTCACAATTCCGCAAGTACCAAAATTACTCCTGTAAATATTTAAATAGTTTAAAATTCCCAAATTCGATGTATACAAGATCTTGTATGATATCGTCCAGGTATATACAATAAATAATTAACCTGATATACACAGGTCCTTGCGTAACTCCCTATTAAAATACTCTCTGAAATTAGTTACCTGTTGACGACTTCGACTCACCCTGTACATAGATTTTATAAGTTCGGGTATGCGTAGGTACTTGGATTACAGATTTCTACTTTCTAATTTATCCCAAAATGGTTACACAAAAAAAATTAATTACTGTACAAAATATTTAAATTCTAACAAATTAAACGGTAAGACAATTTAACAACAATGAAAAATATAATATGATTAAATTGATAAAATATTCCTAGTTTAATAATCAATAATAACGATTGAATTCCCCTAACAAAATAATAATGAGGTTATAATCCTCTTAAACAATGTGGATTAGATAATAATGGTAAGGATAGTCTCAAATAAAAAGTTTCAATAAAACACTGATAATAAATTTAACTTTCAGATAACAAGTTACAGATGTTATTTGTTCCACGAGGGACTCCTCTACGATGAGTGTAATATAGATAAAATTTATCTGACCTTAATCTCCTGGGAGCTTTATGATGAGGTTACTGTTAAACGAACTGAGAGCTTCCTCCTATATCCCTAATCTCCCAATCCTGTTCCTTTTATAAATTAGGATAACCTTTGGATATCTAATAGCTGATAATGATAACCCTCAACATGGAAGAAAAATCGTAATGATAACCCAGGTAATTCTGCGTCTTATATTTAAATTTATATCATTAAATTTATATTTTTTTCATATAGATTTATAGCCTGAAAATACGAACAAGATAATTAAGGAATAAGCAATTAAGATATACTACCTTAGATAATGGGCGGCTATGAAGTTAAGTGTCTCTAACAACTCCGAGCAATTCTCGTTTATAATTAAATTAATACCCTTTAATTTAAGGTATCCAAAATCCAAATTTTAATTATATTTTTAATGGTAAGTGGTACTAAATCCAATTAATAATTGACCAAAAATCTACCACACCACACGAAGACACTTTGAAAAGTGATTCTTAAAAATCCTTTTTGAAAAATAATTTAATTACTATCTCCAAGGTCTTATTAAAAACTTGCAGGAATTTCTATGTTCGAATTTGATAAAATTTCCCCAAAATTTAGAAAAATAACCCAAATGTGGTACTCAATTCCCTCTATGGTTAAAATATAAAACTTGACTTTATTTAAGTATGGAAATCTATAATTTTGTATTATAATTTAAAATAAAATGTTACAGATCTTCCTGTCTGTCCGATGTATAAGGAAGGGCATGAATGACAACTTAGTTGGTAAATACCTCAAGAGTCTAACTTATTTGAAATATCTTTGTTTCTAACTAAGGAGGAACGTAGAGTGTATTTGTTGGAGAATGAGATACTGATATTGTGCTGTTTGAACAAATTTTGAATAGCATAGTATAAATATTTGGGTAGATTAGATTAGCTTGGGTTTAATCAGACCCATCTAGGGCTTGCAATTAATACCGGAAGAAATTTGAATATCGGGTTTGGGTATTCAATCAAGTGAATCCCGGGATCCCGGTATTAATACCGGTATTGACTTTTGTTACTGCTGAAACTATAAAATAAAAATAAAAAACGCATAGGTTAGAAATTCAAAGTTCAAAATTCCAAATTCAAAGTATTCAAGTTATTCAAAGATGCAAATATAAAATATAAATTAAATAAATCAACATAAAATTAAAAAATTTCGTATTCAAATTAGAAATATGAAATAAAATATTTGTTTTTAAGAAGAACTTTATTTACCTTGCATGTGTACTACAAAATAATAGCCTACCCAGACAGTTTTTGTAAAACTGGTATAACTCAACATATTAATGCTAATGAATCCTAAATTATAATTTGAAAATTCAAATTTCAAAATTCGAAACGCAATATATTACTGCCACTTAAAGTTAAAAAGTCTAAATTAAATTCAAAATTGAAATTGGAAACTCGTAATTATAATTTTGTAAATCCAGAGTTCAAAAATTAAAACGTAATAAAGAAAAATTGACTGTGCCATTTGAAAAATCAAGTTGACGTTTATAGAAATTTTGTCAATTGACGTAGTAATTTCTTTGAACACAAGAAGATTTCGGATTTAACCGTCCTATCCGGTTTACGCTAGTACAATTTAATGTTTTAATAATATCGCATCGTCACGGCCTTCTAAGCTTTGTGATCCCTGCGATATTCAATTTTTTGGATACATGCGGCCAAACGATTCGTTTTAAGTAGCTACTATGTGTGACACATAAAGTCGCACTAGAATTGACCAAGGAATATACAGGGGGTTCCATTAAAAAAAATACAACTTTGATATAAATCATCCTGTATAAACTTTGCGTTCAAGTGAAAATATTTTAGATTTGTAGCCTTACCACATCCCATGAACGAAATGGTCGTTAATAAACCCACAGTGTTCCATACACACACTATTGGCCCACCCTGTATACATACAATTATTTTGCACTAGTTATGTACAGGGCTATCCAGAAAGAACCTGCGGCTGCTTGTGGGCATACTTTCTGAGCACTGTAAACTTAACAAGCACATGCACCGGACTTCTGACCACCCTCCCATCGTAATCCAGAATCCAGACCCTGTATACATATAATTATTTTGCACTAGTTATATGTACCTACATTATAAATATCATTAATCCAAAATATTTTCTACTAAAATCAAATTAAATTAATACCGAAATACGGGGTATTTATGTATGAATACCGGTTTTAAATACTGCATCAATTTTGTCCGGGATCCCAGTTTTCAAAATCCCGAAATTCCGGTATTGTAAGCCCTAGACCCATCCTTACACAGATTAAATGAGAAAAACCCAACCTATCACTTTACCTTCTACCCAAATATAATCATCAACACACTACTGTCGATAAATACGCCCATAGCAATCCATAGCAACCGGTGTACCAACACACGAAACGAAATGTATTGAACTCAGTGGTGGAATGTTTGAAAATAAACTTTGAACGACCCATTTACTTTTTATTTGTTTGGGTTACATACTAACAGCTGTATCTCTGTACTCAATAAAACTTGAACCCAAGTTATATGGAATTTTGTATTCCAATTATTCGTCTACACTACCACCTCCTAAAATATTTAGTATTCCTCTTGAAACACCTTGTATAATACAGATCGGTTCTGCCAAAACTTCTGTATAATTAGCAATTTCGGAAACCTTCAATCCACGCTTTTTGCCACGCGTCTCAACGCGCTTTCTACAATAATACCTACATATGGTGTATGATTGGTTATTTTTTCTTAATTTACAACGATGTATTATTAAATTTAGGTTACCAAACGATTGGTAGTCTTTGTTGAATTAATTTATAAAAACTAACTATTGTAATTAAAATAGCAATCAATGTAAATAAAATGTACTTACCGACTAGATGAGCTACAGAATTAAAACCGCTGAATATACTGTAGTCAACTTCATTCCAATTAAACTTGATTCTTGTGTATAGATATAACACCGCACCTTGTCCTGCAACGAAACATACGATACTTTACCTAGGAAAAATAAATCTTGCTCTACTCCTTTGCATTTTCAAAGTATCTACAGTTGAAACCCACATAAATGTTACTTACCTACGAATGGTCCAAGCACTAAGATTGCTAAGATCAGTATTGCACAAATTTGTTTCGTTTGAGCACTACTCTTTGATTTGACAAGAAATTTAAAATTATCCATCGTCTTCTTAACGTTAACAATGTCTTTCAGTAGCTCGCAATTGGTAAGAGATTTTTTACAATCACTAACATCGTCGTTCACTTTGTAGTACGTATAGAATCCACCAATTGTGTACACAAATAATGACAACGAAAATACTCCATAAAACCCAATAATGGTGTACATTACACCACTTATGGAAGCTCCAATTGCAGAACAAATACAAAATGTGGTATGTATAATTCCAAACCTAAATGTCCTCTCTTCGCGACTGGTACTAGCTGAGATGTAAGTAAATACACCCAAAAACATCATATTAGAACCACCTGTAATTGCTGTGGGTAGAACTTCGATTGCAGTATTTACCTCCATTGGTAATTCGTAAAAAAAGAAAGTACACAATATGAAGCCGATATTGGAAATAATTTCGCCCACAATGGGCATTAACATTAATGCTTTTCTAGTTCTATTCCGGTCACTCCACGATCCAAAGAATATTAATAAAATAGTAGGAAAGACGCTAGCGATAACGTTCTTCCAAATATATGCCACGGATACAACTTTTTGAACCATAACTTCGTCAGCTTCGTTATATCCTGAATGATTACGTTGCTGAATCGCATCACATATAATTGTGCTTAAGTTGAGATTCACTCTACAAGATTTCTCTAAACTCAAATTTTGAATTGTGAGACTCGACATATAAAAAGGTAATATAAAACATACTAAAGCTGGTTCTACTGTAATCCCTTGCCATATTTTCGAGAGATTTCTTGTTAAAGGAACTTTTCTACGCCAGATACTTAGTCTGTAACTCACTAAAAAACAATTAGTTATCAACAAATAACAGTGGAGTATTTATACTTATGCATTAATAATACTTTTACTGAAGTTTGGGATTATATAGATGTAGCACGTACATTCTGTAAAACTAACAATATTCACCGTTGGCCTCGTGGATATATAGTATAATTAATGTTATCAGTAGATTACACTCTATCACAAACAACGTTATGGTAATGTACATATTTATAATATTTGTGTATGCGCGTCCTCTCTAGTAAAAACTCTTTAATTGTTTATAATTGTTTTTAATTTTGTTTATAATTGCTTTGAAATAATTAATATACAGGTACGTAATACTTTGTTTACATTACAATTATCCAAAAATACAGCTTGGAAAGTTAGTACTTGATAAAAATAAAATATGAAATTTAGCTCACCGTTTTTAAATTACAAAAAACATGACTATCACTAAACAACGTTTTGGCACAACCATTATGATATTTCAAGCTTGTAGGTGCAATCGAGAACGACTGCGTAACTCGAAACCAAAAACAAACTCTCTCGCCAACACGAATTGAAACCCCAAGGCACGTGATCGTCAATTAGAAACCTGTCACCTCTACGTTGTGAACGAATTGCTCGAAATGTGTGTGTGTGTGTGTGTGTGTGTTGCACTTATAAGCATCGATTAGGCAAACTTTAATAAAACACAAGAAATGGGGAGAATTAACTTTTAATAAAACTTCAATCATGGGTTGCCCTCTCAAATTAAGTAGCGACACAGAGAGTTAATGACCAACGATAAAAGTGTTCAAGGATTATATTAATCACCACACAATTTGAGATTATCTGTGGGTCTTCGCTGATTACAAGGAGGGAAAACGAGCTACAGAAAACCCTCCAGGATATTTACTCAATGTTTCTCTCACTTACTTCCATTTGCCTTCCAATCTTAAATTTTGCTCTACATTGAGCGATCATTGTCAGCAATTTCATTTCCCCTCTTTAAATGTTTATTAATTATAATACATACATATGTATATAAAATATTATTCGTGGTCATCTGCCACATCCTTTCAAGGAGTAATTTCATTAAGGCTGTTATGTAACAGATCCTATTAACATTCGGGCTCATGGGTGAAGCATGTCTTTGACATGGCAGTTATATTTTGTATTTGGCTTCGGGCGTCAGTCTGTAACTGATCTTATTATATGCCCCACGGTAATTATCTTTAGTGCTATTTTGTTGTACGTGGGTCAAGCTACAATTATTGAGAATAGAAAAATCTAGTTAGCCATGCAAAACAAATTGTTGTTTATTAAATAGTGCATTATTTTGTTTGTCAATGTCAGTTTAGTTTGTGAAATTCGGTTGAATAGTATTTGAGAAATAACCCATTGAATAAGCTTCCGCTATTGAAAAAAATGGAATTGTCAAGAGAGAACTTTCGGATCATGATTTACTATGATTTTAAGAAAGGCTTGAGTGCATATGAGTGTGAGGAAAGTTTGAAATCGGCGTTTGGAGATCTTGCACCATCATTAGCTACGGTTTATAGGTGGTATAAAGAATTTGAACGAGGTTGCAACTCGGTTGTACACAGAAAAGGAGCTGGCCCTCCTTCAACTGCTGTTAACCCCGAAAATATTGCTGCAGTGAAGAAGATGGTAGAAGAGGACAACCGAATTACCTATGCCATAATAGAGTCCAAACTGAAGATTGGATCCTCGCAAGTGAGATCAATATTGCACGAACATTTACATTTGAAAAAGGTTGTAAGTCGGTTTGTACCCCTTCATCTGACAGATTTACAAAAAGCAGAACGTGTTAGAATTTTCCAACAAACATTAGATATGTTGAATGCTGGAGGAGATTTGGCAATGTGCGACTTCTGGCTATTTTTCGAGCTCAAAAAATATTTGCGAGGGAAAAGGTTCCAGTCAGAAGAAGAGATTGACATCGCTGTTAAGTCTTATTTTGATAGTATTGCTAAAGACAGTTGGCTGAACGCTTTTAAACTATGGAAGGAGAGAATGGTTAAGTGTATTATTGTGAACGGCAATTACTTTGAACATATTTAAAATAAAAATTCTGAAAACTTCTATCAATTTTTCTATTCTCAATAATTGTACCTTGACCCTCGTATTTGGTTTTAGGACCCATCACATAGACAGTATTTAAAGGATGTTAATTCAACGCTTCAAAATAAGGTGGTGGCACTGTCTTGTATAGCCATAAAGCAGCAAAAGGAGGACAACAGGAACATAACACAACAAGATAAAACATTCAATCATAACTTGACTTCCAGGCCCAAACAAAGGCCAGTCTAGACTGAGTTCTATAGCAATCTGCAAAAATGTTTCCTGATAACATTTTGTATATAAATTACCCTTAATATGGTAAACATATTTTACTGTTCAAATAAAATCAAAATTAAACTAAAATCATAAACATAGGCTGCCGACACATTCATGAATCAAAATCGATCTAGAACAGTTAATTCTATGGACCTCGATCGAGGCCATTTGAAAAACCTTGCCTGGCTTAATTGGATAGCCACCATTTTCGAACAGAGGTGTGAGTTCTCGGAAAAATTACAATTGTTACGACAAGAATTGGGTCGCAACGAAATTAAATGGAGCAATGGCCGCAATAGCTCAGTGCTAGTAGACAGGTGGTCGCAGGTTAGAGATAATGAGCGAAAACGTAAGAAATTGGGGTAGTAAAATAGGTAAATGTAAGTAAAGAAAAGGGCGCCACGTAATTCTTCGAGAAAAATAGGGCTGATAATCCGAATTACGAAGGTATTAACAGTTAGAATAGTAACGATGTCAAATCTGAAAGAGAACGGGGTAGTTTCAGCAATAAATAGAAAAGTAAATAAATTTAAGGTGATTATAATGAATAATTCAAATAAAATGTCACAAAATAAAATGACAGTTTTTATAAATACCAAAATGATTATTATAGTATTAAAACAATTAATTCAGTTTTGGCAAAAGAAATACTTAAGTCAATGCACCTTGGTGAGGAATGTGAGCAAACATTCAATTAATGACGTTAAATTAACAAACAAATTGAGATATAGGGATGCGACTTTACAAATGCAATAGACAGTAATCGGTGGTTAAATTGAAAATCCTACCTTTCTTTTGTAAAGTTGAGTCGGATGATGGAACTCCTGTGCACAGTTCTTCCAAGTCCTTAAACAAAATAATAAAACAAGGGTCGCTGGGCATTCAGCGGGCCGAAATGAATAATTACACGAGTACTATCTTGTGATTCACAAAATCGGATACCAAATATGAGTAAAATAAGACGTTGAAAGTAAAGTAAAATAAATTCGAGGTAAATTGTTTACAGCACAAAATTTAGTACACTTTAGCAATTAAATTAATAAAGGTTTCTTTAAAAGTTCAACTAGGTATGTTATAAAATAAGCAAAAGTAAGGGAGCAAAATCTTGAATACTAAAGGTTCAAAAAGTATGTGGGATTAAAGTTAAAAAGTTCAAGTAGTACAAATTTAAAGTATTAATTATTAATCTGAATCAGATTATGAGCAAAATAAGTAAAAAGGGGAAAAACTAAAATTGGTTTTTCACTTAGCGACGGTACAGTAAAAGTTGAATTCGATGAGTTTTCGGAGCGGCGATCGAGGGATTGAAGAAGTGGTTTGTGTCCCACGTAGCCGTCGGTCACGATGAAGTGGGAAAGGGAAAGCGAAATTAGGTAACTACATTGAGCAGAAAATTCAGTACTAACCTGGAGAGTTTTTAATTCAGTGTTTTAAAGAAGAACTCACGTACACTTTTCTTTACTGTACAAATATACGTAAAAAGTACGATTTCAGTGATTTCTTAAAAGCATAAGTTAAGAACGTTCACTAAATTTTGAGATAGATTAGCACAAGATCCGAATTAATCGAGTTTTAGTAAATACAAATCTTCTCGTACAGAAATGAAGCGATGTGACTTGAAGCGAAGCGAGTAGCTAACTGAAGAAATGAATAGAGAAAAGTGGGCTCTTGACCCTAAAGGCAAAAGTTCGGAATAAGCAGAATTAGTACAAAGGACAAAGAAATGCATAGATCTACAGTGCAACATAGTAGCGGACAAAGAGAATTTAGTCATACTTTGTAGCGAACAAAGAGAATTCCGAAGGTTTAGATTACATAGGACTAAGATAATGCGTCATGAGGACAGATGCTCTCTACATTGTAGCAATTTTTAAAAGAATACAAACTAGTAATGTAAAGAAGGAAAATTAGGAATATTTCAAATATAAATTAGGAAATTAACGCAAGGGCGTTACACAATCAAGAAACTCTACTGAATCGCTTACTACCATTCAAAGGGAGGGAACGAAGTGACCTTTTTTTTATTTTTGATACTATAATACCCCATTTCATGTTTGTATGTTAAAACCTTCCAGTGAACCTTATAAAGTTGGTGATAGTCGATTTATATTGCATAAAACCATGTTGTTTCACAGATATAAAATTCCTAATTGATGAAGGAATACATTTGCACAAAACTATTTAAATCTTCCGTACGTGTCTCGACGTCATCGGCGAATCAATGTTGCTTGCTGTCGAAACACGTATAGTATTTTTTTTAAAATCGGCCAGAAAGTAGTAGTTTCCGGATTATTTTTAGGCTAGAAAATGTCATTTTGACGGACTGAGCCGGAAAGTCATTGTGATAGTCCGGTAAAAGTTTTACCGGACTCATTTTTACTTTACCGGACTCATTTTTTACTTTCCGGCCTAGAATGGTCAATTGTTCTTCCCGTTTCTGGACGATTTTAAAAAAAATATTGTACGTAATACGTCCCAAAAGTGCTTTTACTGGACTCGCAGGCTTACAGGACTCGCCTGCGGCTCGTCCTGTAATTTGCCTACTTGTCCAGTAAAAGGTCACTTTCGGGACTTGTTACGTAAACTACTATTACGTACAGTATAAATTAAATATGATAGTCAAAGAAAAATTAAACGCATCCTTACAACTTTCAACAATAAATAAAACTTATCGGGTTCAGCAGTTTCTTTATTTTTTAATTTATAAATAGGATCGTTGAGAATGTTCTCAGTTATAATACTTAAATGTATAAAAAAATGGTATTTTAATATTATAGTAACTTTAGACTATTCACATAGAGAAATACGTACTAAATAAAAAATAATTCGAGGGTTTCTGGATTCTGGATTGCGATGGGAGGGTGGTAAATTCCACGCTCACATAGGCCACCTATTCGGGCCATTTGCACTGCCTCCTCGATTAGAGTCGATTCGTCCCCGCAACGTCACTCAAGCCATCCCACCCGGAGATAAACCTGAGTATGTTGGATGGGGAGGCGGCTCTAATGTTAGCCATGTCCGGCCAGGATTCCCCCAACATGGATCGTCTTCATTCGACAAGAACGGGACACTTTTGCACCAAGTGGTCTCGACCCTAATAAAGACCCAGAACTGTTTAGTCGGTAATCTATTTTATAGGATGTGAGTATTTTTACTTTGTTTAATCTTCTCAGCCATTTTTACTCTTTCAAAGCTATAGGACACTTATACCTTAATTTAAACGAATATTACTGATAAAGATTTTCATGAACCATTTCTTGTAAGACTGTTTACGTTTACGTTAACGGTAGCGCGAAAAGAAGTATTCAAGGATGACCCAGAACCGTCGCATTTTTGAAAATGGAGGATTGTAAACGTAAGATTGAAGAGGTGCTGTCGGTTGATATAGATACATTACCTTTCAAGTTTTTAGTTTTTGGTTCATTTTTTTATTACTTAAATGGTATTCGTTTTCCTTGAGTTCTTGGTCACCCAACACGACACGCATAATATTATCAAACGAATTGTTGCCCATTGTTGAAATGATCTACAATGCTGCGGCTATCGCTGTTCTTGTGAGCAGTGGAGTCATCTTCAGGAATATTGTAAACGATGATGTACGCTGAAGAGCTTATCTTCCCTGAATTAATCAACCCAGTACATAAGTATAGAATACGTGTCATCCTTGTGGTGATATTTGATGAACTTTCGCTTGGTGGGACCTAATACACATTATTATAACTTTTGACGGACCACTACAATGAATAGGATACAAGAATTGAATGGTTAATGTAGGTACAACTAGCAATTAAAGGTACGTAGTTAAAAACATACAATTATTAAATCATTACATAACCTCTTCCTAAGATTTTTGTTATAATAATGCTTTATTTTGTCAGAACTCCATTTTAAGATTCTGTTGAGTAAATTCTGATTTACCACATTTTTAAAGTTTCTAGTGCGTTTGTTCGAAATTAAATGGATTTACAATGATACTATAAGTACGCAAATAAATGTTTCGTCAGTATGAGAAAAAACGATCTTGAGTTGCTTGTTATAATCGGCATCCTACACTTCTAATGGATACCGTGCTTTTCTTTTTGTATACAACCACCTTAAATGAAAATTATGCAGGTACAACTTTAAGGTATTTGAAATCAAAGGAAACTTACAAGAATATTAACACCGCGGGAACACTGAGAGAAATGCCTGCAACATAAAATAATCCAGGAAATGTATCAATTGTGGCTTTAAAAATGCTACTGTACATAGGTGCACATATCAAAGCTCCTATAGATTCAGCAATTCCAAACAATGAAGTTATTTTACCTTAAAAAAAAGATTGACGCAAGTAATTAAAATGCATGCGCACAAATTGAATTAAGGGGGCCCTCATTTTTTTCCTCACCAACGAATAGATTTGTAATTTTTAAAATTGGTTTTTTGAAAAAACCTTGCCTTATCGACATGGGATCACGGAAAGTTTATTTGTTTTGTGGAATCCATGGAAATTTTTAATATTTTTAAAAGTTAAAAATTAAATGTTAGCCATACCAGCGCATATCACGTGGAGCCCCCCCCCCCCTCACCACTCCCAAAGGAAACTTGAAAAAGACGCCAAAACAAAATGATTAGTTTTAGAATAAAAATATATTTTTGCAATTTTGTGACCAAGGGAATTTTGAGAGCGGGATAGACAATGTTTAGAGCCATAATCACTCCGTTTTTCATTAATCCTGAGGGCAAATCTCAATAAAAATGCTAAGGAAATATCTTGAAAAATCCGGAACGATATACTCTAGCGGAGAAAGTCCATGAAAACATCTTATTTTCTTCTTCTTTTGTATTTTTAATTAATCTCTCGGTAATAAAAAATACTTTAAAAACACTCTGACTTAGAGGTCTTAATTCAAGAGGTGCAAAGGAGGTATTCTCATGAACTTTTCCCCGGTCGAGTATTTCGTCCCGGATTTTTCAAGACATTTCCGGAGAATTTTTATTGAGATTTGCGCCCAGGCGACCCAGGATTCATGAAAAACGGAAGAGTATTTTTACATGTTGAAAAGTCCTCTAAAAAATCTAAGGTTGCCCTTAAATCAAAGTGCGTGTATTCACAAACCATACAACTTACCCAGATCTTTCTCAAGAACAAGTTTTGTAATTATAGATCGAGAGGCTATGATTGCTACAATAACAGGTATGTCTAAAAGTGCGCCTACAAGCATTCCGTAATTAAATATCGAGTAAGTTTTAATTTTGTATTACTTACTGATATAAAACCAAAGAACTGTGTTGGCCATAATGTAAGCAATTCCAGCACATATTTTACTTATACTTGCAACAGCACCCAATATTGCGTCATCATATTGCAACCATTTCGAAAATATTGCCAGGACACAACAATTTCCTAGAAAAACATATTAAACAATGTACTTACACTTAAAAATACGACGTCCGAAACGTATGAACTGTACATAACAGATGGTCCGGGAGCCGGCAACCTTTTTTGCAATCAATTAATATACTTTTTATACTTCGTGAGCGGCTTTATTTTAACGGGACGCCAAACTGTTTTCTTTGCGAAAATTTTCGCAAATGGGTCCTACGGAGTGCGCAGGGGTAAAAGACGTTGATGTGGTAATTACAAAAAATGGATTAATAACAGTTAATTTTTTAGCTAACTGTTAAGTTTTTTTGTAAGTAATTCAAAATAACATTTGTCCTACAACAAAAATGAGTCCAACAAAAATAATGAATATCAAACTGATTTTTTTCTGAAGCTTAGTAAATATTTGCATAATTAAATGCCCACTTTGTCCCACAAATTAATTGAGCCGTTTTCCCATGATATTCATCAATTTTTTGTAATTTCCAAATCAACGTGTTTTCCCCAACGCACCCCCGTAGGACCCATTTGTGAACATTTTCGCAGAGGAAAGTTGACAGTCTCATTAAAATAAAGCCACTCACGAAGTATAAAAAGTATATTAATTGATTGCAAAAAAGGTTGCCGGCTCCCGGACTAAGAGTTTCCACGGCTGATTTTATTCTGCTTTTTTACAATTTAACTAACATGA
This sequence comes from Pyrocoelia pectoralis, assembly GCA_036250285.1. Lineage (NCBI taxonomy): Eukaryota > Metazoa > Arthropoda > Insecta > Coleoptera > Lampyridae > Pyrocoelia > Pyrocoelia pectoralis. The sequence goes on along the minus strand of CM070075.1, from coordinate 62,870,744 downwards.
TAGTAAATAACAGAAGACTTAATTCAATTAAATATTTACTTTAACACAAAATACGACAAAAAAGGCAGAATAAAATCATAATATGTATAATGTTTAAAAACATACAACAAAACCTCATTCTCTACCTTCACAAAACGAATTTTTATTTATGTCGAATTGTTCATTGTTAGCCCAGTTGTGTCATGCGGCAGTTGAATTTGGATGAGGTAGTACTAGGGAAATAATCTAGGACCAATAATATTATTGGTCCGAGGAGATAATATTCACCAAGAAACTGTTTTGTCTGTATTCTCCGTATGTCCCACTCAGCCGTCGAAACCCAGTATGTTACGTATTAATAGTATGTAGGTAATTTATTGAAATAAAAAATCCTATGGAATGACGAAGAACTTTCATCAAAAAGTACATAGTAAAAAACTAACGTGGCCAACAACGTTTCCTTATGCGAAGTTAATTCGTTTTTATGAAAGTCACAACAAGATATCCACAACGAAAACCCTTCCCCATGTGTACATTCTTATCTGTGGTTTGTGTTCGATGCAATTTCTTACAACCTTGTCTCGACAGTTAAGATGGCTATGTAACCAAACAACATATCGACATAAAAATCAACAGGCATTAGCAAAAATATGGTAACCAAACGGCTCAAGTTTTGAAAACTTTATTGAATGGCATACTCACAGCATTCTTTTATGATCATGTCGTCCAAAAATTTGTTTAATAGAACAAACTTCACCTATTATTCTTTGTTTTCAGACAACTTTTGCGCACTAATTTATAAATTATGAACAGTACACTTACCAATGGTATGAATTACCGAACAATACCCGCCGAATATACTGAAATCGATTTCATTCCAATTAAATTGTAATCTTGTGTATAAATATAGTACGCCATCTTGTCCTGTAATGTAAAATTTTTAATCTTATAAAAATAAATTCGAAGTAAGCACATAATTGAATGATAAAATAATAGAGTTTGTTAAAAACTATATTTTATTGATAATTTTCTTTCGGCGATCGATTTCGGCCAGGTTTGGCCATCATCAGGCCATGCGTCACTTGAATGGCATACAATAGAACGATGTGAAAACGATGAGTGAAATGATATATATCTGGTGAAGTGTGTTGTAGCATGTGGTTGTGTGTTATTAAAATCAAAAACTATAAAAAATGGAAACTTTCATCAAGAACACATAATTGAACTTATCGGACTGTTCGAACTCATTTTGTATAAATATATCAGATATAAACTTACCATAAAGTGGCCCAGTTGCCAAGGTTGCCACAACCAATATGGCAAGCATTTGTCTCGTCTGAAGCTTACCATTTGGTTCTACGATAAATTTAAAATTACTAACGGTCTCTTTAATGTTGAGGACATCTTTCAATAGTTCACAGTTGGTAAGAGATCTCTCACCAACACCTTTATCTAAAATATAAGTAAATTTATCGAAACGCTGTAGAACTTCATTATTTAATTATTATAATACACCTTCTTCTAATTTGAAATATGCATAAAATCCACCTAATGTATACATGCATAACGATAACGAAAATACTCCATAAAACCCTATTAATTTGTATATTATTCCACTTATACTTGTCCCTATTGCTGTGCACATGAAAAATATTACGTGAGCAATTCCAATCCTAAATGTCCTGTCTTCTCTGCTACTAACAGCTGAGAGATAAGCAAATACACCAACGATCATCATATTAAAACCACCAGTAAGTGCAATAGGAAGAGCCCCAACTATAATAGTTACTTCCATTGGTAATTCATAAAAAAAGAAGGTGCATAATATGAATCCGATATTTGAAATAATTTCACCAATAATAGGCAGTAACATTAAAACTTTTCTAGTTTTATTGCGGTCGCTCCAGGATCCAAGTAATGGTAATAAAAGTGCAGAAAGGATGCTAGATGCAACTTGCCTCCAAATTGATACCGTGGCGATAACTTTTTCAACTATCACTTCATCAACTTCGCGATATCCTGAACGATTACGCTGTTGAATGGCATCACATAAAGATGTGTTAAGTTTAAGATTTACTCTGCAAGATTTTTCCAAACTCAAATTCTGAATTGCAATACTTGAAATAAAATATGGTAACAGAAAAAGTGCTAAAACTGGTTCGGCTGTAATTGCCTTCGATATTCTACAAAACAGTCTTCTTAAAGAAAACTTGTTACATCCATTGCTTACAGCCACTCCCGGACCAACTACCATATTACTATAAAACAATTAATTACAAACAGTTCATTGTATTTTTACTTTCCCATGCATATACACACGTGTATACAGGGTGTTAATACTAAGTTTGTAACACCCGAAAACGGCAGTTATAACTCATTGAAGCAAATAAGTTTTCTTAGTACAAATTTTTGATTTGGAGCCCCAGTTCATAGTTATTGGCATTTTTTTTTTCAAAAAATTGTCATCACTCCCTTATTGTGAGGAATATTTAAAAAATGCAAAAACTCTCAGCATTTGCTTTCCGTTCTCTAAAGCATTTGTAGTTGCAATTATTTTCTATTTTAACAAAGTACAAAATGGTGACTGATCAAGATATTTTGAAAACCACTCAATATGGATTTTTGAAAATAAAACATTTATAAAATCCTTGGACTATTTACTATAACACTTGTATGAAACATTTTTTTCGATCTGTCCAAAAAAAGTTTTTATGCAAATCGAATTACAAGATAAATTTTTTATTAAACTGCAACAATCACTTAAAACAACGACGTTTTTCGGTAAATGTATAAGCTGGAATAGTAGGGGAGTACGTTATTGGACCTTGCATTCCTTAAACTGATTGAATTGTGAAAATCAGACAAAGACTTTGGTTTCAACATGATGGAGCACCGGCTCACACAACCCGAGAAGTCGTAGCACTACTAAATAGAGAATATCCGAATAAGTCAATTGGGAGAGGAGGTCCTGTTGCGTGACCAGCCCGGAACCCCGACCTAACTACCCTAGATTTCTTTTTCTGGAGTCAGATATGAGGCAACAGTAAACACCGAATTAGAACTGGTGACTAGAAAAGTAGCTGCAACAGAGGATATAAATGACAAGCAGGAAACACTTGTCAAGTATCTCTTCTAATATTAAAACACGCTACCGGGCTTGCGGTGCTGCGAATGGTATGGCCATTTTGAAAATCAGATTTAGTCCCTCCCTTTGTTGTTTCATTGTTCATTGTTTTATTTTACTTGTTTGTTTCTTGTTTTTCTTGTTTAATGGCAGCCAGCCTACTTTGTTTTAAATTTTTGTTGCAGTTTGTTAAAATTTATCTTGTAATTCAATTTGAATAAAAACTTTTTTTGGACAGATCGAAAAAAATGTTTCAGATAAATGTTGTAGTAGATAGTTTAAGTATTTCATAAGTGTTTTATTTTCAAAAATCCATTGAGTGGTTTTCAAAATATCTTGTTTTGAAATTTTCTATCGCTCGCCATTTTGTTATTTAATAAAATAGAAAATAATTGTAACTACAACTGTTTTTTGCGTGCGTGCGTGGGTGGGTGCGTACGTTATGGCTGTGGAGCCTAAACTACTGAACCGATTTTGATGAAATTTAAAACTAAGGCCTAATATAAAAGAACTTCATCGGTAAAACAAGCTTCTCATCAAAATCGGCGGAAAGGGGCCCAAACTACGGGCGTTATTTTGGTATATAAGAATTTCCGATATTGTCAAAAATAAAGGTACCTACTCTTGAGCAAAATTCATATTTTTTGACAAACTGCGTACACGACTGAAAAAATGTTATATCTAATGATTGTATTTTATTAGATTTTAGAACATGCTGAACTTTTTATAAAGAATACATTTTTTCGTAACATTACAAATAAAAAAGTTTCCCATATGTTGCCAACTTTTTCAGGCATACTGCAGTATAATCGACTTGATTAAATTTTAAAATGTATACATGACGCGTAAATAATAATAATGTACCATCTGGGAAAGTAATGAATTTTCACTTTTATCTATAAGTACTAGACTAGGTACTATAGTAATTTGGTAAAGAGTAAAAATATGATACTTACGAATGTGTTCTATTCCTTAATCAACGCGTTGCTAAACAATGATAATCATGTATATTGAAATTTATCAACTTTTGTTTATCATATTGATACAGACGAAACTGATATTAGCACTAGTATCAATAGAAGTATTCTTATGTCGAAAGTGGCACGTGTATGCTGTTTCACTTTATCTTTATTCATAAAAAAATACATTGATTGATGTTGACGACAGCACAGTCCATTACCATTTGCGTTTTACAGTGCATCCAATGAAGCTGATACATGTTCTGAGGGCTTGATTTCTTTTGTGCAAAGATGCAGATGTCGTAGGTACTTAATAAGTCTACAAACCACGACCCTTCTGTATTCTTATCATAATTATACTATAGTGATTAACCCCTGTCTGTGTTCTACTTATCAATTTGATTAGCCAAGTGCATGATGAAGGAATGAGTGGATATTTATTGAGCCAGCAATGTGGTCTTCATCTATGAATGAATTTAGTATTAACATTAATCTTTTAAGGCTAATTAGTTTATTTTGACTTAAACCATAGAGTACTAGCATTGAATAAATAAGAGAAAGAAGTTCAACCTTATGAATAAAAGTGAAATAGCGCAATTTGGGTTGCATACGCATTTTTTTGTAATTTTTACAAGTTTTACAAGTAATCCTTGCGTGAGTGTTTAAAACTAGACTTGGTAAAATGTGTAGTTTCCTTTCTACCTGTTTTTAAACTCAACAATTTTACTTCATAATATCGAGGGTTGATCCACAAATTGTCTATGGTGGGGGATAACTTTTTTGTTGATTCAATAAAACTTGACCCCCTCACGTGCCGGGAATTTCTTTTAATACAGTATCGTTTGGTTTCACACATAGCTACCTTTTTTGAAAAATATTGAAAAATGTTCAATTAATTGTTTATTGAATTGAATAGGGTCAGTATCCAGTACCGACGATGCCGACTAATAGGTCGGTACTCAGTGATACTCAGTAGGTACCTACCGACCTGGGAAAAGAAGAGGGTTAAAAGAATCAGATTTTCAGAATATGTCGCAGTCACCTAAGAAGGCGAGAGCGGCACTGCGCAAAGGACAAATTTACACTGCTTGTAAAATTTGCGCGTATGTATAAGTCAGTGTGGTTTCATGTTGTTTTTGTAGATATGTTTATTCATCACTAAATATTAACAGTAATGTTATTTATTGAATTATAATTGTAGGATAATTACATATTTTAGTGATATATAGGGTGTTTCATACCACCCGTACCGCCCAAATATCTCGCGAAATATAAAACGCATTGAAAAAAGAAAAAAATACGTCTAAAAATTTTTTTAAGACAATTGTTTGATAGTAATAGGATGTCCCCACTCCCACCCCCGGGGGTGGAGAGGGGGGGGGGTAACTTCGTAATCTTAAATTGCCCCCCCCCCCCCCTAGTTTATTATGTAGATTTGAATTCTGGGTTAACAAATAGGAACTTTTTGTTTGAAACATTTTTTGAAGTTCGTGACAGATGGCGCTATGATCGCCGAAAGAAGTTTTTGCGATTACCTATGCTAATTTGATGTCAGTTTTGTTAAGTGACAATCAAAAATATTATTGCTTTGTAAAAGGGAAGAGGGGGAGGTTTATTTACCACCACCCCCACCCCCATAGCGCCACTTCACCGCTAATTTTACATTTAAACGTATCTCGAATGTCAATGTGTTCTTTGCTCGTAAAATCAAAGTATTTCAAATTTTTTTTCTATTTTCCATCAAAGACAGAAAATTTACAAAATTTTACTTCTTCAATCGTGGTAATTGAACAGTTGTTTAAATCTAAAATGGTTGCGTTTTCCCATCCTAGGGGTGAAGTGGCGGGGTGGGGGTAAATAAAGCTCCCCCTCTTCCCTTTTACAAAGCATTAACATTTTTGATTGTCACTTAACAAAACTGACATCAAATTAGCATAGGTAGTAATTAAAAAAAAAATATGTCAATAGCTCTTATAGTACTGAAGATGTGGTTTATACCTCAAATTGCCTCATATATTACCACATTTTTGACTATATCTTCGGTATTAGAAGAGCTATTGACATAATTTTTTTTTAAATTACTTATTCCATTATTAATTTTCCTTCCAATAGCAGTGAAAAAAATGTTTGAATTTTTTTAGAAAAGTCGACCGTTTTGTTCCTTCAAAAATTTGTTGGTAGACAGAGATAAGAAATTGTTGTGGTTTTGAATTTTTTTGGTAATATCAAGTATTGTCTTTTCATCGAGACCAATATTGACAAATTCAAGCAACCCGTTTCGAAGTTACACGATTTTTTCTAGTAACACGTAATTTAGTTCGCCCTCTCTTTATTTTGACAGTAATCGTAAAAATTCATTAAACAAAGTTTTACATATTGATCACTACTATCGGAGTAAAAATGCAAGGCCTCTGACTTTAAGTGGTCATAACGAAAAAATTGAGGGGTGAAATTTCTTCATTTTTGGGCAGTACATGAGTCATTTATGTATGTTTAACATGTGTAAAAATCAAATTGGTAGAATCAGTTGTTTAACTTTTATTTTAATTAACAGCAATAAAAACGCTGTAAGTATTTAGTATTTTCCTGGCTGACGGTCAGTTTTAACTTATCATAAAATTGTTATTGTTTCATAAATTGTTACCAAATTTACAAATGTTGTAGCACACATACTTCTGAAAAGTCGACAGTCAATAAATATTATTATTCATATAATTAACTGGTTTTATAAGCCCTAACCGAAAATTTGATTATTTTGAAATATACGGTAACTAAAGAAAAATTCTTGTTTTAAATGCTAAATTTCTATTACTAAAATCGGGCTGCATTATTGCTTTATTGACAACAAAATTTGTTTTCTTGTAATTTAAAGTAAATGTTATAATTATCGCGAAAGAAAGACGCACATATTCCTGCGAGAGGTAATCTACAACATCGTAAATCGTGAGCGGCAAACCACAACAATGTGATTATTCTTTAGCATTGTACAAAAACATGCGCTTCATAGCAATAGTGTACGACACCATCGTCCAGCTCGTACCGCACTTCGCCCCGCAAATCCAATCATCCATCCTTTTTTCCAAATTTCTTTTAAACAAAACATGTATACATGGCATTATTTTTGTGAATCGTGTTAGACCACAATATACTTGCTTTAATCTTGTTATGTTACTGTCAATATTATTAATATCGAACGTTCAGGTACTGAGTTACACAAGATGTCGTTTTTTCATTATAGCTTTAAGACTAATAAACCAATTAGCCTCAAAAGCATCTCACACCGACAAAAAAGTATACACTTGTCAAATATATAAGTATCTACCACTCAGTTTCAATAATATAGCCGTAATTAATTTTTAAAGTCGAGCGCTTGTGCGATTTAAGTCATAATTAGCGCTTTTTCGCACATAAATTAATACAGAAAATTAACGATGTGTTGCAAAAATCTAAAACTGTACACCTTTTTGTAGGAATAAATGATCTTTTAAATACACTTTATTTCATTAAATTATGATTGCTAATTACTGAGATAGAAGCTTCTAAAGTCAGAGGCCTTGCATTTTTACTCCGATAGTAGTTTACAACGAATATATTTTTTTAAATACTTTACTGAAGAAAATTGCCCAAAAAAAAGGGAACTTCAAATTGAAATCAGTGAAACGCCCTCTGACGGCAATGGTAGGAAATTGAAAATAATTTCCAGCATTTTTTATTTCACTGCTTCACTCAAATAGTTTCCGAGTTATGGCCGGCCTCCTTTCTTAGTTGTACACCCTGTACAATGGCTCAACACAAATACATTTTGCTCTGGCGGTACTGCAAGTCAATTTGAACTGCCTCCGTATCACGTCGTGTATGTATGATTGTATGCCGCCGCAAGCCACAAGCTATTCGTGGCATGTATAATACCTTTGAAATATAAGCAACCTATGGAACTCTTACGCTTAACTTAAAGCCGAGCCGACAGAAAGGGAATTACTGTGGGGTTATTCGGTCTCTGTCTTACTCATTATGTCATTGTATCGTATAGGTAATAAAAAACTACATAGTTTGATTAACCGTGAAACATGCAAAATTCTTCAACCGCTTAACTGTGAATGAGTGCAACAAGGACAAACTAACCCGTTGTCATGGCTATCGCTCGCTCGGTTTATTTCCTACAGGTTAAATGCACCGTGCGCGTTCCAGGTTGGTTATATTTCAGTGGTATATACCTACATAAATATAAATATTGAATGCATGTTTGTTAATTCTTGAAACTTGGCCCCTTACATTTATGTTCGCAGTCAATTCGATTAAAGTTACGATATTATCGATAGTTTGTTTCTGCAGCACTATTACAGTACACTTTTATTATACCTTACTGCTATTGCCACGCTACATAACTCTGACAAATAATGCACGTTTCGGAACATTATGTTTGTGCTCAAGTATCAATGGCTCTGTACTGATCTTTGGACTGTGCTAACTACTCGCCATCTTCCCGGGAATGTTCTTATTTTAATCTCCGAAAACAGACATCACTCTCTAAGAGGTTGTCTCAAACTTCTACCATTGAGTACGCCGATAACATCCCAGATGAGTTGACGATTCCTCAAATAGATGTGGAACGGTTATCCTCTCACAGCCACACAGAGGCGACTGTGTTGCTGTGTAGCTCTTTATTCTAATTCCTAACTTACCGATTTTGACCAACCTATTTCCTCACCAGAGCAGCACCCGCAAACCAACTGTCCTGGTGGCCCAATGGGGAACAATACGAAATCTCAGAAATCAATGTAGTATACATCATCATACGAAGATTTCAAAAAAAGTTTTGCCGTGAAAAATTTTACGGCGATCCGAATAGTAGTTTGTCCGTAATTAAATTATTAAGTTGCCCTAAAATTGGCGAGAGCCGATCACATGCCGAACGTTTCCGAGTTTCCCGATGGCACAGTGACGTCACAACCCATACAGGACCTGTTGATTCTGGCTTGCGGAGTTGTTTTTTTACGATTTTGAACTGTTTTCACGGAATATAAACACTAGGTGGGTGGTTTTTTTAATTACATAATTTGTTGGTGAATTGAAAACAAAAGGACACTTGAATATCTTGCACACAAAACTATTTCTGTGGCCATATATAAGTGGTCGATTTGCAGACCGGATCAACGCCGCCGGTTAATACAAAATCATTATTAATTATTTCTTGTGTTTATCATCATCATATGTATTCGGTTTTATCACTTTAAGGACATAAGTCGGTATGCCTAAAAATTAGAAAAATAAGTTCACCGATTTCTTAATGCTGTTTTATCACAGAATGTAGATGCTGTTTACTAGGTCAGGTTAAGGAAAGAAAAGTTGTTTTGCACTTCAACAAAACAATTCTTGTGTTTGGTATACCTCGGAACTGGAAATTTGCAGATAATTTGCTTAATATCAAACCTTATAAATGCCACAAACCACGTTCTTACTCGTTTTTATTGTTTGAAGGGTATAAGACGATAAATACGATAACACAGTCAATAATAAATCCCGGTCACGATTTCTCACTACCCAAAGAAATATACTTGACATTAAATAACATCCTTTAAAACCAACAATATAATTGTTTATAAAATGGTAAAATACAACGAAAAACTACATAAATACAAGATAAAAACGACTAAAAACACTGGTCTCCATATGCTCCGTATATTGCCGTGTGGGACGTGACGTCACAGGACCTTAGGGCATCGTCGGAAACGTTCGGGCTGTGCTCGGGTCCAGCTGATAACGAAGCGACTTTAAAGCGCTATTGCTAAGGAACGGCTGGTCGTAGACGACTATTTCTTGGGGGGAAATGATTCATTATGATTCCTCTATGAGAAAAAATGGTTTCCAAAAAATCCATTGTTTGTTCGTTGATTGTTGTTATTCTAGTGGATTATGTGTCTTATCCTATCCAAGCGTAGGAATCATATTGGAGTCATGAACTCGACATGATTAGCAATAATGGGACGAGTCAGAGTTCGTTCACAGCGTTGTAATTAGGTGCCTAGGTGAGTGACACACCAGTGGCGTCCTCACAACTTCGAGCACGCCTCGACACGCAGTGAACTCTGGCGCGACTCACCACGACACTGGAATTCCCATGCACTGTCGTCGTGCCAACGTCTGCGCCAGTCCGCGGTGTCCTCGTTAGCAATCCAACGCTTTTGACCTGAAATCCCAAATAGGCAACCAGCGTTGGCTTGCTTCTGTTTATTATTCTTTAAGAATAGTAGAAATCGTCAAATGTTGTTGAGGAGAGGCAATAAATACACACCTGTCATACTAGAATAGTATTTATATAATTAGTTGTAAACTAATTCAATTATTGAGAAATATGTACTAAATAAAAATTAGTAATACTTCGAGGGTTTGCGTAGAAATTATTATTAGGTAGGTAAGTCTCTTTGTACCAAGTGGTCTCGACCCTAATAAAGACCCAGAACTGTAGTCGAAAATCTATTTTATACGATGTGCTCATTTTTTCCTTCGTTTAATTTTCTCAGCCATTTTAACTCTTTCAAATCTATAGGACACTTATACCCTATTCTAAACGAATATTACTGATAAAGATTATCATGAACCATTTCTTGTAAGACTGTTTACGTTAACGGTAGCGCGGAAAGAAGTATTCAAGGATACTGTAAAGTACTGTATTAAATTGATAACATGCCATATTTTCATCACAATGACGTAAGAAAATTTACCAGTTAACATCGAAGAGCATTTATATAATGATTCTGTAGCGTCGCATTTTTGAAAGTGGCTGTGTGCTGGTGGGTTACACTAGAAGGCTCGTAAACGTCAGATTGGAGTGCAAGTGCAGAGTGATGATTATTTGTTAACAGAAATGTTCATCACATCTATTATATCGTATTAGGAGGATAAGACAAATTCTGCAAGTATGTTCTCTGACAAAGCTGTTTCCACAATTTCTATGACGTGATACCCACAAATCAGTGCAGAAGCATAAAATTCGGTCAATTTTGTTCTTAAGTTGGTTTAATTTTGTGAAGTTATCTTTCTTCGATGAAGAAGCGACTTTTTGGTTGATTAACTTCCATCCTTACACATGTCACTGTTTGATCTTCAGTTCATCAGTTTGAACGTGGTTTTTTCAGATATTCACATCGATAGAGGAAGGTGCTGTCGGTTGATATAGATACATTACCTTTTAAGTTTTTTTATTACTTAAATGGTGTTGGTTTCCCTTGAGTTCTTGGTCACCCAACACGACACGCATAATATTATCAACCGAATTGTTGACCATTGTTGAAATCATCCACAATGCTGCGACTATCGCTGTTCTTGTGAGCAGTGGAATCATCTTCAGGAATATTGTAAACGATGATGTACGTTGAAAGGCTTATCTTCCCTGAATTAATCAACCCAGTACATAAGTATAGAATACGTGTCATCCTTATGATGATATTTGATGAACTTTTGCTTGATGAGACCTAATATACATTATAACTTTTGACGGACCACTACAATGAATAGGATACAATATACTAATTTAATGGTTAATGTAGGTATAACCACGATACACATAAACACGGTATGCTGATTATTTGTATCAAAGGCGTTCGCTTAGCGCATGACGTCACCCGAGAAGTAACGGCGTTCGGTGTAGTCGTAGCGGTACATCTAAATAACGATAACTCCCTTGTTTACAACTTTTTGAAAAAAATATATTAATAAAAGTTTTAGGAATTCTTATAAGGAATATTTTATATAAGAATAAAATTTTCACAAATATCAACCCTTATCGAGATATATGGAAAAAACTGCTTTTGCAGTTTCATTACAAAATCGGTCATAGTTTTCTTGTTTATCGTTTCTCAGAAAAATTATTTAAGTAAAAGATTAAGATATTAATATGATCGATATTTTAGATATATATAATATTTTCACAGAAAGCAACCCTTAACAAGTTATTTCGATATTTCTGAAAGTAAGCAACCCTTCAGTATGAAATCGCTCGTATCTTTTTTATTTGTAACTTATGAGGAAAAACATGTGAATAAATATTATAGAAAATTATCTTTTGAGCATGTCGGTATGAAAATTTCTCAAAAGTCAACCCTTAACGTGTTATATCGAAAAAACCAGAAACTGTCAATTTTCACATAAAATCGAGCATAACCTTTCTATATTTTACTACAGTGACATTATTGTTACATAATTCGGTAGGTATATGGATGTCCCACTTTACGTCCACAATTTGCATGCTTTATAAATAGTATACGTGAGTTTCCATCGAAGATGACGTCAGCCGGTGCGCATCAGCATATACCGTGTTTATGTGTATCGTGGGTATAACGAGCAATTAAAGGTACGTAGCTAAAAACATACAATTATTAAATCATTACATAACCTCTTCGTAAGATTTTTTTTTATAATAATGCTTTATTTTATGTCAGAACCCCATTTTAAGATTCTGTTGAGCTAAATTCTGATTTACCACATTTTTAAAGTTTCTAGTGCGTTTGTTCGAAATTAAATGGATTTACAATGATACTATAAGCAAAGACCATTAATGGTGTTTTGTATAAGTACGCAAATAAAGGTTTCGCCAGTATGAGAAAAAACGATCTTGAGTTGCTTGTTGCATCCTACACTTCTACTGGATATCGTGCGTTTCTTTTTATATACAACCACCTTAAATAAAAATTATGCACAAATGTACAACTTTAAGGTATTTGAAATCAAAAGAAACTTACACGAATATTAACACCGCGGGAACACTGAGAGAAATGCCCGCAACATAAAATAATCCAGGAAATGTATCAATTGTGGCTTTAAAAATGGTATTGTATATAGGTACACCTATCAAAGCTCCTATAGATTCAGCAATGCCAAACAATGAAGTTATTTTGCCTTAAAAAAGAGATTGGCGCAAGTAATTAAAATGCATGCGCACAAATTGAATTTAAGGGGGCCCTCATTTTTTTTATCACCAACGAATCGATTCGTAATTTTTAAAATTGGTTTTTAGGAAAAAACCTTGCCTTATCGCGCATCGTATCACGAAAAGTTTATTTGTTTTTTCGAATCCATGGAAATTTTTAATTTTTTTCAAAGTTAAAAATTAAATTTTAGCCATACCAGCGCATACCACATGGAGCCCCCCCCCCTCCCCACTCCCCAAAACAAAATGATTAGTGTTAAAATAAAAATATATTTTTGCAATTTTGTGACCAAGGGAATTTTGAGAGCGGTATAGACAATTTTTGAGAGCCATAATCACTCCGTTTTTCATGAATCCTGGGGGAAAATCTCAATAAAAATCCTAAGGAAATATCTTGAAAGAAATACTCTAGCGGGGAAAGTCCATGAGAACATCTTATTTTCTTCTTCTTTTTTATTTTTAATTAAACTCTCGATAATAAAAAATACCTTAAAAACACTCTGACTTAGAGGGGTTAATTCAAGAGGTGCAAAAGAGGTGTTCTCATGAACTTTTCCCCGTTAGAGTATTTCGTCCCGGATTTTTCAAGACATTTCCGGAGAATTTTTATTGATATTTGCGCCCAGGATTCATGAACAACGGAGTATTTTTACATGTTGAAAAGTTCCCTAAAAAATCTAAGGTTACCCTTAAAGCAAAGTGCGCGTGTATTGACAAACCATGCAACTTACCCAGATCTTTCTCAAGAACAACTTTTGTAATTATAGATCGAGATGCTATGATTGCTACAACACCAGGTATCTCTAAAAGTGCGCCTACAAGCATTCCGTATCCAATATCGAGTAAGTTTTAATTTTGTATTACTTACTGATATAAAACCAAAGAACTGTGTTGGCCATAATGTAAGCAATTCCTGCACATATTTTACTTACACTTGCAACAGCACCCAATATTGCGTCATCATATTGCAACCATTTCGAAAATATTGCCAGGACACAACAATTTCCTAGAAAAACATATTAAACAATGTACTTACTTACACTTAAAATACGATGTCCGAAACGTATGTACTGTACATATACACTATACAGGGTTTCCATGGCTGAGTGGGACATAGGGAGAATACACACAAAACCGTTTTTTGGTGAATATTATCTATCTCCCTAGTACTACCTCATCCAAATTCAATCGCCGCATGATACAACTGGAATAACAATGAACAATTCAACAAAAAGAATTCGTTTTGTAAAAGCAGAAAATGAGGTTTTATTGTTTGTTTTTAAACATTATTGCTTATGATTTTATTCTGCCTTTTTTGTTGTGTTTTGTTGTATTTTGTGTTATTGTAAATATTTAATTGAATTAATTCTTCCGTTATTTCCTATCATGTTAGTTAAATTGTAAAAGGCAGAATAAAATCATAAACAATAATGTTTAAAAACAAACAAAAAAACCTCATTTTCTGGCTTTACAAACCGATTGCAAAACATACAACCTCCCCTTAAACCATATATTGGATGACGATAATTAAATTCTAATGGGTGGTATATGCGACGTGTTTCAGGAAATAAGTATTCCCATTCTCAAGCGATATCGATGTTAAATGTCAAATTACAATTCATGGCTAAAATTAACAAAATATAATACAATTAAGATAACATTGGTTTAAACTTACCTAAAGCAATACATACTTAGACTAACAATAAACCTCAAAGGTTACAATATCACAAAAAGTGAAAATTCACAGGTTCAAAAATATAAAATTTAAAGGGCCCTCGCAATGAGGAACCCGAGTAATGCCTGAGGGGCCATGGATGATGATCGATGTTGAAGTATGAAAAAGTTTTAACGTGAACGCAAGTGAAGATAAAATATGAATGGCAAAATGTAAATGGAGGCGGCGGAAGCAAGCAGCCAACCTACCAAAGTAGACTAAGGTAAAACTAAAATAACTAGGACGGAGATGTACAGTACAAGTACAGAGAGAACTAATGAAAGTGTTATGAAAATCAACAACCTCATTGAGCAAACCAGGGTACTGTTTGCACCGACAAATTTCAAGAAGGGTGTTAAGAAGAGGACGTTTTTTACATTTGTGCAAAGAATGGCCCGAGTTGAGATATGTTCAGCAAAAGCTGATTTATTATCACTTACAAACAATTGCACAAGAGGTTTGTATTTTACCGAGTAAATTTGAGTTGTTTAATAAGAATCTGTCGCATATATCATCCATTAGAATTTAATTTAATTATCATCGTCCATTTAAGGGGAGGTTGTACGTTTTTATTTTTGCAATCCATTCCACCCCCTTTGTGAGATGTAGACCATTTCAATATTTACAAAACGAATTTTCTTTAATGTCGAATTGTTCATTGTTAGCCCAGTTGTATCATGCGGCGATTGAATATGGATGAGGTAGTACTAGGGAGATAATATTCACCAAAAAACGGTTTTGTGTCAAGGGCGCCGCCAAGGGGGGAGCAGCCCCCCCCCCCCCCCTGGGAAAAAGAAAAAAGGCAAGAGTTATTAAAAGTAAAAATAAATTGTTTACGAAATCTTGAAAAAACGCCAGAACCACGAACCCCCAATACTACTTGCTCCCCCTGGGAAAATTTTCCGACGGCGCCCTTGTTTTGTATGTATTCTCCCTATGTCCCACTCAGCCGTGGAAACCCAGTAAGTATGTTGCGTTTTAATAGTATGTAATTTATTGAAATAAAAAATCCTATGGAAATGATGAAAAACTTTTCATCAAAAAGTACATAGTAAAAATCTAATGTGGCCAACAACGCTTCCTTATGCGAAGTTAATTCGTTTTTAAGAAAGTTACAACAAGATATCCACAACGAAAACCCTTCCCGATGTGTACATTCTTATCTGTGGTTTGTGTTCGAGGTAATTTCTTACAACGTTGTCTCGCCAGTTAAATAATAGTATATTATACACCAAGGTGGTGAAGACTGTTATTATTGACCGAGCACCAAGATTATTTCGCGAGGGGCTTTGCCCCGAGCGGAATAAGGTGCGAGGTCTATAAATGGCTTCACCACCGTGGTGTATATACAATTTTTTCCACTACTAGTCAAATTTAAGACACAAATTAAAACTAAAAAAAATTCTTGTAAAAATCAAGTAGGTAGCACAGGAATGCAAATTCGCCTTTCCACTACATAATAAAACAAAAATCAAGTAGTCTGATGCAGATTGACATTTCCATTAATAAAACTTTTATTAAAATAATTTTATTGTGTTAGGTAATTTTAAGCAGCAAATACGTTAAAGATAATCTCCTGGGTATACAAAATTATGTTGCACAAGTTTTTGTTAAACAACTATCCCTGAATTCTCACAACGTTTGAATTTGTCCATTATTAACCTAGGTTAATAATAGAAGAAATTATTGACCACTAGGTAGAGAAATTAAACTTCTCAGTTGTCTAGGATACGCAATAATTGTCAACTTCACAGCTAGTAGTGGAAAAAGATATTTATCTAATTCCGTTAATAAAAGTGATAGTTTACGTTGTTGTTTAAAATTAGGTAACGTGATCGTTTCAAAACTGTCTCATCACAGTTATGTAAAGTAGTTATGTAATAATATTACACAACTGACAATTTGAAACTATAAGTAATTGGTTAATTATTGTCAAAATTCGATGTTTGTTTCCATAGTAACTATGAACTTAAAACTACTTCATTTCAGATTAATGTTCTCATTAAAAAATCAAAAGGTAGATAAAATTACGGAATTAGATAAAGTTTTGTACTTAACACGTTATGAAAAAGTCTAATTTTATTTGACTCATGTAATTTGCAAAACTCGCTCGCTTCGCTCGCTCGATTTGGCAAATATTACATTTCGTCAAATAAAGTTAGTCTTTTCATAACTGGTTACGTAAATAACTATTTTCCACTACTAGCTGTGAAGTTGACAATTATTGCGTATCCTAGACAACTGAGAAGTTTAATTTCTCTACCTAGTGGTCAATAATTTCTTCTATTATTAACCTAGGTTAATAATGGACAAATTCAAACGTTGTGAGAATTCAGGGATAGTTGTTTAACAAAAACTTGTGCAACATAATTTTGTATATCCAGGAGATTGTCTTTAACGTATTTGTTGCTTAAAATTACCTAACACGATAAAATTATTTGAATAAAAGTTTTATTAATGGAAATGTCAATCTGCATCAGACTACTTGATTTTTGTTTTATTATGTAGTGGAAAGGGGAATTTGCATTCCTGTGCTACCTACTTGATTTTTACAAGAAATTTTTTTATTTTTAATTTGTGTCTTAAATTTGACTAGTAGTGGAAAAAATTGTATATACACCACGGTGGTGAAGCCATTTATAGACCTCGCACCTTATTCCGCTCGGGGCAAAGCCCCTCGCGAAATAATCTTGGTGCTCGGTCAATAATAACAGTCTTCACCACCTTGGTGTATAATATACTATTATCTAATTCCGTTAATAAAAGTGATAGTTTACGTTGTTGTTTAAAATTAGGTAACGTGATCTTTTTCAAAACTGTCTCATCACAGTTATGTAAAGTAGTTATGTAATAATATTACACAACTGACAATTTGAAACTATAAGTAATTGGTTAATTATTGTCAAAATTCGATGTTTGTTTCCATAGTAACCATGAACTTAAAACTACTTCATTTCAGATTAATGTTCTCATTAAAAAATCAAAAGGTAGATAAAATTACGGAATTAGATAAAGTTTTGTACTTAACACGTTATGAAAAAGTCTAATTTTATTTGACTCATGTAATTTGCAAAACTCGCTCGCTTCGCTCGCTCGATTTGGCAAATATTACATTTCGTCAAATAAAGTTAGTCTTTTCATAACTGGTTACGTAAATAACTATTATACATATATGGTCAAATAGACCCACTAACAGTAACTATGTAACAAAATAGGGTCACAGTAGTTACGGGTTAAGATGGCAGTGTAACCAAACAACATATCGACACAAAAATCAACCGGCATTAGCAAAACATGGTAACCAAACGGCTCAAGCCTTTGTAATGCACTTCAAAGTTTTGAAAAACTTTATTGAATGGCATATACTTAAATGTTCTGACATACTAAAAAAATGTATATTGTCAACTCACAGCATTCTTTTATGTTCAAATGTCATCCAAAAATTTGTTTAATAGAACAAACCACCTATTAATCTTTGTTTTCAAACGACTTTTGCACACTATTAATAAATTATGAACAGTACACTTACTTACCAATGATATGAATTACCGAATAATACCCGCCGAATATGCTGAAATCGATTTCATTCCAATTAAATTGTAATCTTGTGTATAAATATAGTACGCCATCTTGTCCTGTAATGTAAAATTTTTAATCTCATAAAAATAAATTCGATGTAAGCACATAATTGAATGATAAAATAATAGAGTTTGTTAAAAACTATATTTTATTGATAATTTTCTTTCGGCGATCGATTTCGGCCAGGTTTGGCCATCATCAGGCCATGCGTCACTTGGGGTATGAATGGGATACAATAGAACGATGTGAAAACGATGAGTGAAATGATATATATCTGGTGAAGTGTGTTGTAGCATGTGGTTGTGTGTTATTAAAATCAAAAACTATAAAAAATGGAGACTTTCATCAAGAACACATAATTGAACTTATCGGTCTGTTGGAACTCATTTTGTATAAATATATCAGATATAAACTTACCATAAAGTGGCCCAAATGTCAAGGTTGCCACAACCAATGTGGCAAGCACTTGTCTCGTCTGAACCTTACCATTTGGTTCTACGATAAATTTAAAATTACTAACGGTCTCTTTAATGTTCAGGACATCTTTCAATAGTTCACAGTTGGTAAGAGATCTCTCACCAACATCTTTATCTAAAATATAAGTAAATTTATCCAAACGCTGTAGAACTCCATTAGGTATTTAATTATTATAATATACCTTCTTCTAATTTGAAATATGCATAAAATCCACCTAATGTATACATGGATAGCGACAACGAAAATACTCCATAAAACCCTATTAATTTGTATATTATTCCACTTATAGTTGTCCCTATAGCTGTGCACATGAAAATTAATACGTGAGCAATTCCAATCCTAAATGTCCTGTCTTCTCTGCTATTAACAGCTGAGAGATAAGCAAATACACCAAGAAGCATCATATCAAAATCACCAGTAAGTACAGTAGGAAGAACCCCAACTATAATAGTTACTTCCATTGGTAATTCATAAAAAAAGAAGGTGCATAATATGAATCCGATATTTGAAATAATTTCACCAATAATAGGCAGTAACATTAAAACTTTTCTAGTTTTATTGCGGTCGCTCCAGGATCCAAGTAATGGTAATAAAATTGCAGAAATGATGCTAGATGCAACTTGCCTCCAAATTGATACCGTGGCGATAAGTTTGTCAACTATCACTTCATCCATTTCGCGATATCCTGAACGATTACGCTGTTGAATGGCATCACATAAAGATGTGTTAAGTTTGAGATTTACTCTGCAAGATTTTTCCAAACTCAAATTCTGAATTGCAATACTTGAAATAAAATATGATAACACAAAAAGTGCTAACACTGGTTCGGCTGTAATTGCCTTCGATATTCTACAAAAAAGTCTTCTGTTACATCCATTGCTTACAGCTGCTCCCAGACCAAATACCATATTACTATAAAAGAATTAATTACCAACAGTTCATTGTATTTTTTCTTTCCCGTGCATATACACACGTGTATACAGGGTGTTAATACTAAGTTGTAACACCCGAAAACGGCAGTTATAACTCATTGAAGCAAATAAGTTTTCTTAGTACAAATTTTTGATTTGGAGCCCCAGTTCATAGTTATTGGCATTTTTTTGTTTTTCAAAAAATCGTCATTCGCTTCTTCTCCCTTATTGTAAAGAATATTTAAAAAATACAAAAACTTTCAGCATTTTCTTTCGGTTCTCTAAAACATTTGTAGTTACAATTATTTTCTATTTTAACAAAGTACAAAATGGCGACTAATCAATAATTTCAAAACAAGATATTTTGAAAATAGAACATTTATAAAATCCTTAGACTATCTGTTTTTATTCAAATTGAATTACAAGATAAATTTTAACAAACTGCAACAAGCAAGATTTAACATTATAAATAGTAGTTCGTAAACTCAAAAAGGGGTTTAAAGGTAAATAACAGAGAAAAACTCAAAACCTCCCCTTGAAAACAGTATATTGAGGTGAAGATGATGTGGATGAAAGATGGTTATTTTTTATTTTTTTAAATAAAAGTACCGAACTACTGAACCTGACGCCGATGCAAAATGTTTAAATAAATGGACGCTGACACAGCTTATGCAATGATGGGCTACTATGACTAGCCGTCTCGATCAAAAAGTAATGGTAAGTGTTAAAGTTTATAAAAATATGGAGGATAACGGCAACATGTTTCGACGCCTTACTGGCATCATTATCAAAAAACGAATAATTAATTACTTTACTAATTAATTATTCGTTTTTGATATTTCTTTGTTTTTTTCCCCTTCAGGTAAGTCGACAACGATTGGCACGTTTTATAACCTAAATTATTATTTTTTCAGAACACAAACATGTATCTTCACTTTCACAAAATTTAAATGTATTCACTCATCTATACTTAGTTTATTTTTTACTCATGGTGAGTTACTTAGTGTTAAGTATTTGATATGAATTCATTCTTTTCAGCCCTTTTAACTTTGTAATCGATAGTTGGCTTGATAATGATGGCAGTAGTGCGTCGAAACATGTTGCCATTACCCTCCATACTTTTATAAACTTTAATTTTTTTTACTTACCATTACTTTTTGATCGAGACGCCTAGTCACAGTAGCCCATCATTGGATAAGCTGTGTCAGCGTCCACTTATTTAAACATTTTAACCCTGACGTTTTGCATCGGCGTCAGTTTCAGTAAAAATAACCATCTTTCATCCACATCATCTTCACCTCAATACACTGTTTTCAAGGGGAGGTTTTGAGTTTTTCTCTGTTATTCTACAACGAGCGCTTAAAACAACGACGTTTTTCAGTAAAGCTGGAATAGTAGTGGAGTACGTTATTGGACCCTGCATTCCTTAAAATGATTGAATAGTGAAAATTATTTTACTTTCTTAAATAACGTTCTGCCAGAGCTTCTTGTTGACTTACAGTTAAACATCAGACAAAGAATTTGGTTTCAACATGATGGAGCACCGATTCATACAACCCGAGAAGTCGTAGCACTACTAAATAGATTATATCTGAATAAGTGGATTGGGAGAGGAGGTCTTGTTGCGTGGTCAGCCCGGAACTCCGACCTAACTCTCCTAGATTTCATTTTCTGGAGTCAGATGAAAACCTCTGTACATGAGGCAACAGTAAACACCGAATTAGAACTGGTGACTAGAAAAGTAGCTGCAACAGAAGATATAAATGACAAGCAGGAAACACTTGCAAGTGTCTC
Organism: Pyrocoelia pectoralis; assembly: GCA_036250285.1. Classification (NCBI taxonomy): domain Eukaryota; kingdom Metazoa; phylum Arthropoda; class Insecta; order Coleoptera; family Lampyridae; genus Pyrocoelia; species Pyrocoelia pectoralis. The sequence continues at coordinate 62,849,281 of CM070075.1, read as the reverse complement.
TTTTAATATTAAAACACGCTGCCGGGCGGCGGGCTTGCGGTGCTGCGAATGGTATGGCGATTTTGAAAATCAAATTTAGTCCCTCCTTTGTTGTTTCATTGTTCATTGTTTTATTTTAGTTGTTTGTTTCTTGTTTTTCTTGTTTAATGGCAGCCAGCTTTACTTTGTTTTAAATTTTTGTTGCAGTTTGTTAAAAGTTATCTTGTAATTCAATTTGAATAAAAACTTTTTTTGGACAGATCAAAAAAAATGTTTCAGACAAATGTTATAGTAGATAGTTTAAGCATTTCATAAACGTGTTATTTTCAAAAATCCATCGTGTGGTTTTCAAAATATCTTGTTTTGAAATTTTCCATCGGTCGCCATTTTGTTATTTGATAAAATAGAAAATAATTGTAACTACAAATGTTTTAGAGAACCGAAAGCAAATGCTGAAAGTTTTTGTATTCTTTAAATATTCCTTACAATAAGGGAGAAGGGAGTAATGACGATTTTTTGAAAAACAAAAAAATTAACTAATAACTAGCTACTAACTATGAACTGGGGCTCCAAATCAAAAATTTGAACTAAGAAAAGTTATTTGTTTTCCGATGTTACAACTTAGTATTTAACACCCTGTATACATATAGGGAAAGTAATGTACTTTCCCTATATGTATACAGGGTGTAAAATGAACAAAATATTAAAAATATTTATGACATACCCTGTATAATATTTCAGGAGAAAATCAGAAATCATTTTCTGATTACAACTATTAATACTACACACTATATATTTATTTTTTTGAGTTAATACGCAAAAACTATTTTATTTAATACGTCATTGTAGTAAACACGGGAAAATTGTGTGCCAGTTTACTGGTCATTTAATTTTTTGCTTTTTGCTTGCATATTAAAGCAAGTGGATGAAAGGCAGTTACATTTGATTCTATCTGCCTTAGCCCACATTTATTTATAGTTTGCACTACCTAATACTGAACTTAATCAGCACTAAATGCGAAAAATTGTTATACTTGTAATATACATATAATCTACTTGATTAAATTTTAAAATGTATACATGACGTGTAAATAACAATAATGTTACATTTGGGAAAGTAATGAATTTTCACTTTTATCTATACTACTATAGTATGTAATTTGGTAAAGAGTAAAAATATGATACTTACGAATGTGTTCTATTGCTTAATCAACACGTTGCTAAACAATGATAATAATAATTGATATTATGCGTATTGAAATTTATCAACTTTTGTTTATCATATTGATACAGACGATAGGTACTGATATTAGCTCTAGTATCAATAGAAGTATTCGGTCGAAAGTGGCACATGTTTATGGTGTTTCACGTTATCTTTATTCATAAAAAAATACATTGATTGATGTTCACGATAGCAAGGTCCATTACCATTTGCGTTCTGCAGTGCATCAAATCAAGCTGATACATCTTCTGAGGGCTTCATTGCTTTTGTGCAAAGTTGCAGATGTAGTATACTTAATAAGTCTACAAACCACGACCCTTCTGTATTCTTAACATAATTATACTATAGTGATTAACCCCTAAATGCAGTATTCTGCTTATCAATTTGATTAGCCAATTGCATGATGAAGGAATGAGTGGGTATTTATTGTGCCAGCAATATAGTTTTCATCTATGAATGAATTTAGTATTAACATTAAGCTTTTAAGGCTAATTGGTTTATTTTGAATTAAACCATAGAGCACTAGCATTGAATAAATAAGTTTATTCAATGGTACTAGCATTTTTTTTAGTTTTTTTTAGTTGGATATATGGAATCTAACGCCACAATAATTTCATCCGCGATTTGTCAAAAACTTATTATTGCGAGCAAGGAAAACGAGAAAAGCAACCACTACCATATACGTATAAAAGTATATGACCACTACACTAAAAAACTTGAAACACAAAGTGCCGATAGAAGGGAAAAATTGTCTTCGTCCTTATTCTCTATTTTTACAATCGCTTATCTTTCGATCTTCGAATGATTCGAAAATGGTTTGTATGTACCTACAATAGATTATAGATTAACGAGTTAAAGGTTATAAGGTCCTTATTACGGGCCTCACACATATACTTGGAGTGGAGTAGATAAAAACTTCTTATAATTTGGTAAAACAATTAGATGTTTAAGTTTATTTCAGTGGTTATGAAAATAGTGAAAACATTCAATTAAAAAAACTCCCAGAATCTATATCTATGCTAGTGTCGTAGGCTTGAACGAAGTGGAACTAACTGCGGAAAAAACAGTTACAGTTTACAAAACGTGTTACAAAACCCATACCATCAGCGATAAAATGCGAACAAGTCTGTGTTTTTAACGAACATATAAACAAAAAAAAGGAAGAAGTGAATAGGCAAAGATAGTAGGAGGAACAAAAAATGAATAGGTAAAAGCAAAAAGAAAAAAATTAAAAACATTCAATTTGAAATACTGAATTGATTATTTTATATTTCTTACACTTAGTTATTAAAGGTTATTATAATTAACACGTATGATTATCAGTATTGCAAATTTGACAGTTAAGCGGGCTATAATTGAAATTATACAGAATTTTGTTGTCTACAGGTACAATATTAAATAAAAAAAAAACAAAATTCATGTATAAAAACTCCCCACAAATTTTTATAATATGTTATAAGTTTTCTTATATTAAATTCTAGTTCTCTTAATTGCGTATAATTCAAACATGATAAGTAGAACGGAAGAAACAACCAACCTGTGTGCTCTAAAACGCTGTTGCATCTAGGTTCCTAAGTTTCTCTTGAGAGTCGCACATCTCTTCTTATATACAACCAACTTAAATAAAATACAATGAGGCTTTACGATTTTTTAAATTAGTGTAGCTTACACGAATATTAGTATTGCGGGTATAGTAAGACCAACCCCCAAAACGTAAATTGCACCAGGAAATGCTTCAATTGTGACTTTATAAAGAGCGCTGTACGTAGGTCCATATATTAATCCAGCCAGAGATTCGACAATTCCAAACAACGAGATGACTTTACCTTAAAACAGAGAACAAATGTGCTTGAAATTTATATACACATTACGTTCTTAAAAGCTTCCTTAAAGTTAGAACTAAAAAAGCTACGGCAAAAAAGATTTTTAAGCTAAACTTGAAATGATCAACTTACCTAAATCATCCTCGCCGACAAGTTTTGAAGCTATGGCGCGTGTTGCTATGGTTGCTGTACCATTAACCGCATCAAGAAGTGTACCTAAAAATCTGTAGCTACAAATCGTCAGTATTTACTTTTCTATTACTTACATAAATAGAACGATAAGGCTGTCAATGCCAAAGTATACGCAATTCCTCCACCAATTTTGCTCACACTTGATATAACACCTATTATTGCGTCGTCAAATTTCAACCATTTTGAAAATACAACAATACTACCGAAATTTCCTAAAAAACGTAAACTTTAATTTACCAAATAGTACAAATGAATTTTAAACACGACTACGTCATGAATTCGTCATTTCAAATTTCAACTTTAAGTGATTTTCAAAAAACTTCGTCAAATTCTAAACCCAACCGCATTCTTGGTTATTTGAAAATGATTCATCCCGAAAGCTCAAATGACCTGATGCAGTAAGTATTTAAGCTTCCAAGATGGATCGCTTATTGGGGAAAGCAGAAGTTATCGATGGAATAACGTGTAGATGATAAAATATCTAAATGGGACGGAGAAATGAATGTTCAAGGCAATATTGGACGAGAGAATGGAGAGATTAACAAAAGAAAAATTGGGAAACTATTTGGAGGGTACACAATATGGGTTTATAAAAGAAAGAAGCACGCAACACTTTATCTTTATATTAAGAAATGCATTTGAAGAGATGATCAGCAAGTGATTTATCCTTTGTAAACCTTGAAAAAGGGTTTGACAGAGAAGAAGAATACCAGGTGTGAGAGTATCTAGAATGAAAAGGAATAATAGCAATATTAAAGTAAAAATTAGCGGAATTACTTGTTTTTATTACTACAATTAATTTTCCTTTAAAAATCTTTTCGTTGACACAAACCTACCAGATTATTTTCAGTTTACAAAAAATAAACATTTCCGTCACAAGCCCGAAATTTTTTTTAGTTCCAAAACCATCAAAATCAGGAGAAAAACAATTCCAAACGAAGTAAGCTTTTCAACGCATTTTCTTTTATTAAACAATATAGTATCGCAGAGGGGATTTTTCACTCCTTTCCAATAAATTAACTCCTAGTTCGTGCAAAAATATTGTTTTTTCCTTCCTCTCTATGGAGTAGCGCGCCTCCTCGAGGGAGTTCAAAATAAAACAAATAAACAGTGTCCGAAACGAACTAGATGCGTTACCCACGAACAGATGCACAAACACAGAAAAATGTTTTTGATGGTACGCCTTTGAGTTTTGAGTATTCTGACTCATGCGAGAGACTTGAGACGAATGGTGAGAAAGCGGACATATAAGCGTATATAGAATATTGTATATAGAAGCAACACGCTTAATCTTCCATAAAAAATCATCTTCTAATATTCGCGGTATAGTATCACCCATTATAAGACTTAAGATACAGCGTACCTACTTACCGACTAAATGAGCTACTGAATAATAACCGCTAAATATACTAAAATCGATTTCGTTCCAATTAAACAGGAGTCTTGTGTACAAATACAGCACCGTCGCTTGTCCTACAATGTAATAGTATTAATAAGTTCCAATGAAACAATAAGGACTTGAGCTCCAATGGCATTGTGTAAATCCATACAACGAATCGGTGTACTGTTGCATTTTATTATCAGTATATTGTACTGCTTTAGCCAATGCACCGTTCAAATCATCTGAACCTACGAGAGTGATATCTTACCTATTAGTGGTCCTATTACTAGAACATCTAAAAACAGTACTGCGCCAATTTGCCGTGTTCCGGCATTGCTCGACAGTTTCTTCATAAACTTAAAACTAGAGACTGCCTCTTTAACATTCCCAACATCTTTCACTAGTTCCCATTTAGTTAAATCACTTCTACCATCGTTTGATATATAATATACATACAATGCACCTAAAACGTACATAACTAACGACAGCGAAAATACTCCATAAAATCCAATTGATGTGTACATCACTCCACTTATTGCATTTCCAACTGTTACACATATATTAAATAAAGTTTGAACAATTCCCATTCTAAATATCCTATCGTCAGGACTACTAGTAGTTGAAACGAAAATAAATATACCGAGAGACACCATATTAAATCCTCCCGTAACTGCGGTGGGAAGAACTTCAATTACAGTATTCACTTCCATTGGCAATTCATAAAAAAAGAAGGTACATAATATGAAACCGATATTTGTGACTATTTCGCCTATAATTGGCATTATAACTAAAACACTTCTAATTTTATGACGGTCACTCCAAGATCCAAATAATGGTAACAACACCGCTGGAAAGACGCCAGAAATAACGTTCTTCCAAACAAATGCTGCGGCGACAATTTTTTGAGCCATAATTTCGTCAGTTTCATTGAATCCTGATTGGTTACGTTGCGCAAGAGCATCGCATATAGATGTACTGAAATTAAGGTTGACTCTGCAAGCCTTTTCTAAGCTTAAATTCTGGATTGCAAGACTTGACATATAAAACGGTAATGTAAAGAGTACGGTAATTGGTTCGACAGTCATTCCATTCCATACCTTAAGCAAACCTCTTTTTAAACGAGATTTGTTCTGTCCGTTGTTTTTCTCAAAATGAACTTCAACCATATTTCTGGAAAACACTTAATTAAAATAACGTTCATGAAAACGTAATTGTCTTTGCAGAAATTAAATGATATTCAATATAACCTCCATTTACGTCATCAGTCGGATTATTATTATTAATCTCTAAAATAATAGGTTTTAGGTAAGTATAGGTACATGAATTGGATGTTTGTCACTTTATTTAATTATTATTGGAGGATTAAGCTCCTTAGCAACTTAACTATTGTTAATAGCTATTTATGTATCAAGTACGCAAAATGATGTTTCAGCGGATGAGTCGTGTTTGTCGGACGAGGCGTTAGCCGAGTCCGAAAACTTCGACGAATCCGCTAGGGCATTTTGCGTACGTGATGCATACAATATTTTTTTGCAGGAATTCTCTAAACTATCAAATTAATTTCATAAAGATTTATTTTGACGCGTACAGAACAGTTGTAAACGTCATAATATTTAGGTTTGACATAGTTACATAGTTACAACAGATAAATACGTTTTAGCGTACTAGTACTTTAAAGATATATTTTGCGGACTATTTAGAGTCCGCAAAACATTCATGAATGAAAAAAAAAATTAATAGGGTTCGTATTTCGACGCAATTTGGTGAAATTTGAAATTATATAGTTATTTGCCGCAGCAATGTTTATACTGTCAATCACGTCACGCGGTATACAAAGACTGTGGTACATTGTGAGCGGAATATTGAACTTCTTTCGTTACCGTATTCGCTCTGTCCGTATTTTGAAATTTTGACTTTGGATTCGGATTGTAATTGATGAAGAAGTGTAACGTAAAGTGAGTGATCTTATGATCGTTTGCGTAACTTGGACAAAGCTGACGATCAGCCAACTAGTGTTAAGCTACTCGGTGTTCATTTAGACCCTAAGCTAAGCTTACATGGGACAGTCATATTGATTTCGTTGCTAGTAGGCTGAGCAGAATAGTTTACTTATATATACAGGGTGACATTGAAAAAACTACAATGCATATTACCACGCGATAGAGGGCTAAGAAATAATAAAAAAATTCCTACACACTAATGTCCGATCACCTTTTGTTGTTAAGATAGAGCATCTTGACTACGACATTATGGCACCTGTCAAATTAATATTGTAATAATTTATTCAAGTTAAATTAAATTTAATTATTGTTGTTCTTATGTCATGTTATGTTGCTGTTTTTAAAGCTCCTGCCGACTAAGTAGCGATTTTTTTTTGTTATAAGATGTTGAAGAGCAATAAATTGTCGAATAAAAAATGTTAAAATATAAAATAATTTTCAAAGCGACAAAAAAAAAACAAAAACCTTTAAGATCCTATATCTTAAAAACAAAAGGCGATCGGACATTAGTGTATAGGAATTTTTTTTATTATTTCATGGCCCCTATCGCGTGGTAATATGCATTGTAGTTTTTTCAATGTCACCCTGTACATATATTATATATATAATATTATCTTTGGGGGGGGGGCACTCAGCGTATTTTTGCCATCCACTGCCGGTTCGTCAGGGAGTTTGATAATATCCCCCATATGTATATTATATATATAATATTATCTTTGGGGGGGGGGGGGGTACTCAGCGTATTTTTGCCATCCACCGCCGGTTCGTCAGGGAGTTTGATAATATCCCCCATAGGGAGGATTGTAGAGACTTAACAAATCTCACGTTAGCATTAACTACCAAGCCTATCAATTATGCAATCATTTACCACCATTATGGAAATCATTAGATTACAAAAAATTTAAACAACAGGTAAAAAATACTTACTTGTAAATGCATTTTATAGCATAAAGGAATTTTTAAATAAAAACCCAAATCAAAACTCCAATGGTGATATTTCTAGATAGTACCTATCGTATAGTAATTTTAAACCAGGTCATAATTCTTAGTTACCAATCTTGTAAGTGACGTTTGTAAACACAATTGTGTATTAACTATAAATGAATATTATTGTTATCCTTATCACACTCATAGCGGATTATGATTAACAATTCGTTATATAATTAATAATCATAAAATATAATTAATTTATAAAATTTGTAATCAGTCACTTATCACTTTCAGTTCCTGATGAAGTCAATATTTGATTGACGAAATATCGAATAATAAAGACATTTAATTACCTGGCAAGGTCTAATTGCTCCCAACAATGCTTTCGTCAAATTATCTAAGGCTACAATACTCGCTGCAACAATATTTGGATGCAAAGGTGGTAATATGGGCCCTGAGGGTAATATGAGCCCCGTTGGAAACACGAGTACAAATAACGTGGTTTAGCAACAAGGCTATGCATCACGCGTCGTTGACTTGTAGTTTCGCATCGCGTTCATTCTGAGTTCAAAGCTGACAGAGGTGGTGACCAGTATGTCATTAGTTTTTTTCCTCTCCGAAAAAAGTTAGTAAGGTATCACTTTATCCTTTGGTTAGTATAACTTGTACTTCGATGAACTATAGAGTGTTGGTAATACGGGCTCCAAAGGGCCCATATTAAAATAGGGGCCCATATTATCAAATATATTTTTTAGAAGAAGCTGTTTCATGAGGAACCCAAAATAATCCATTATCTAGAGGTCAGTTTTCTCCAAAAGACATTTGGCCAATCCCTAAACCAAAAAAAGACGACTAACAGAGGCCCCAAACCTGTAAAGGCAGCGTTAATTACATCTTCCCCATATAAAAATAACCTCTTAGAGATTTCAGCAAAGAAGCTTTGAAAAAGAAAAACATAAAGAAGAAGCGAAAACAGTTATTCTAAAGGTAAAAGGGAAAGTAAAAATTCCCACTAAACAGCAAGAAGTTCAAAAGTCCCATAAGAGAAAAATTACTTTTATAGACGAAGAATCAGAAGTTAGTAATTCAGATATTGATTCAGGTGAATCAGTCATACAACATTCGGTGTTTCCGAACCCGACAAATCAGACACAGCATGTTTATTTTGTGGAAGCTTATTCTCTGACGATCATAACCGGGAACCGTGGGTGCAATGTTTAATATGTGAACTATTGGCACATAACGAACGTGCAGGTTGTGATTTTTGTAAATAGTATCTAGGCATATACCTACGATCGACTTATCAATTTTGTTTAAATTAAAGTTGTTATTATTCGATTTTAATTTCAAAATGTTATTCTAACAACACAGATTAGGGGCTCATATTAACAACATGTATTTTCTTTTTGGAAAAGTGTATAACTTTATTTAAACATATGTATTTTTTATTAACCATTAAGACGACATATTTGTCAAAGTAATATTATGAAATACATATTAAAGTATCTATTGTGTTAAATTTGTGCTCAAATATAAACATTTCTCAAATTTGCAAGAAAAAATAAAAATGGGGGCCCATATTACTACCTTAGCCTCTATAAGTATGTAAATTTTTCAAATTGAATTCAAATTACTTAGTTTATTTAATCAATTTCGTCAAACTATTCACTACCGCTAAGAAATACAAAGATAGCTCATTAAAGTGAAATGATTATCAGTAAAAATTGGAAACGCACTAACATCTAAGCAATTCTTTTACGAAAATTGGAATTAAGGAACATATTATTCAATGATGCTAATAAAAACTACGTCAAATTCACAGACTATGGTAATGAATGATCTAAAAAATCTCAAACTGTTAGCCACTGAACGTTATTATTAATGTATAATATCTTTGTGAGCAATCGTTTACATCACCTCAATTAAGGACTTATAATATAAGGTAATCAATAAATGGGTCACCATTCTATTGCAATATTAAGCAGTAGACGAAAAGCTTTTATGTTCCCCGCTAAATCTTTTGCGAAATAAGCTGTATCAATTATTCCCGCAAATATTCAAATAAAATACAAATACTGACTCAAAGAGGTCCGTTAAGCTGGCACAACCCCTATAGCACAATCAGTTGAAACGTACCACATAATTTAGTACTCATTTATTACTAATTAATTACCCAAAAGTCAAATTTATTACTGTTGATTTTAAAAAAAAAAGTTGTTGTGCCAGCTTAACGGTTAAGCTAGCACAACCCAAAAAAAAAAACTATTAAGTAGCTAACACCACACTAATAATTGATTACTAATTAATTACTAATTAATTACTCACTATTTACCAAGGACTTAACCATATTTAAGCTCTCAAGCCCCGCGCAGTCCAAAATTAGACGCGCACAGTAATGTGGGGTAACCTACCTCCGCCAAATCGATATTCGTTATTTTAAACATTTTTCCAATGATATGTGAACGTACTGTAAGACAACTAAGTGTTTGTAATTTGTAAATTAATGAAGGTGCAGCCGGATATCGGATATTGTTTTTTATGCTATGAATTAATTATACCAGCCCTACCAGATAAAAGGCAGCTTGCGATGCACCAATCAAAATACATCGACATTTATTGAAAATCAATCGTAACATAATGTTTGAACATAGGTTAGAAATTGATTACTCCAGCACAATCAGTTCAAATTAATTTTTACATGTATTAATCGATGTATTAATGCTTTAATATAACTTAGGAATTTATTACTCCAGCACAATCAGTTCAAATTAATTTTTACATGTATTAATCGATGTATGAATGCTTTAATATAACTTAGGAATTTATTACTCCAGCACAATCAGTTCAAATTAATTTTTACATGTATTAATCGATGTATGAATGCTTTAATATAACTTAGGAATTTATTACTCCAGCACAATCAGTTCAAATTAATTTTTACATGTATTAATCGATGTATGAATGCTTTAATATAAGCTAGGAATTTATTACTCCAGCACAATCAGTTCAAATTAATTTTTACATGTATTAATCGATGTATGAATGCTTTAATATAAGTTAGGAATTTATTACTCCAGCACAATCGATTAATCCATGTAAAAATTAATTTGAACTGATTGTGCTGGAGTAATCAATTCCTAACTTATATTAAAGCATTAATACATCGATTAATACATGTAAAAATTAATTTGAACTGATTGTGCTGGAGTAATAAATTCCTAACTTACTTTAAAGTATTCATACATCGATTAGTCAATGTTAAAATTAATTTGAACTGATTGTGCTGGAGTAATAAATTCCTAAGTTATATTAAAGCATTCATACATCGATTAATACATGTAAAAATTAATTTGAACTGATTGTGCTGGAGTAATAAATTCCTAGCTTATATTAAAGCATTAATACATCGATTAATACATGTAAAAATTAATTTGAACTGATTGTGCTGGAGTAATAAATTCCTAACTTACTTTAAAGTATTCATACATCGATTAGTCAATGTTAAAATTAATTTGAACTGATTGTGCTGGAGTAATAAATTCCTAAGTTATATTAAAGCATTCATACATCGATTAATACATGTAAAAATTAATTTGAACTGATTGTGCTGGAGTAATAAATTCCTAGCTTATATTAAAGCATTAATACATCGATTAATACATGTAAAAATTAATTTGAACTGATTGTGCTGGAGTAATCAATTCCTAACTTACTTTAAAGTATTCATACATCGATTAGTCAATGTTAAAATTAATTTGAACTGATTGTGCTGGAGTAATAAATTCCTAAGTTATATTAAAGCATTCATACATCGATTAATACATGTAAAAATTAATTTGAACTGATTGTGCTGGAGTAATCAATTCCTAACTTACTTTAAAGTATTCATACATCGATTAGTCAATGTTAAAATTAATTTGAACTGATTGTGCTGGAGTAATAAATTCCTAAGTTATATTAAAGCATTCATACATCGATTAATACATGTAAAAATTAATTTGAACTGATTGTGCTGGAGTAATAAATTCCTAACTTACTTTAAAGTATTCATACATCGATTAGTCAATGTTAAAATTAATTTGAACTGATTGTGCTGGAGTAATAAATTCCTAAGTTATATTAAAGCATTCATACATCGATTAATACATGTAAAAATTAATTTGAACTGATTGTGCTGGAGTAATAAATTCCTAGCTTATATTAAAGCATTCATACATCGATTAGTCAATGTTAAAATTAATTTGAACTGATTGTGCTGGAGTAATAAATTCCTAAGTTATATTAAAGCATTCATACATCGATTAATACATGTAAAAATTAATTTGAACTGATTGTGCTGGAGTAATCAATTCCTAACTTACTTTAAAGTATTCATACATCGATTGGTCAATGTTAAAATTAATTTGAACTGATTGTGCTGGAGTAATAAATTCCTAAGTTATATTAAAGCATTCATACATCGATTAATACATGTAAAAATTAATTTGAACTGATTGTGCTGGAGTAATCAATTCCTAACTTACTTTAAAGTATTCATACATCGATTAGTCAATGTTAAAATTAATTTGAACTGATTGTGCTGGAGTAATAAATTCCTAAGTTATATTAAAGCATTCATACATCGATTAATACATGTAAAAATTAATTTGAACTGATTGTGCTGGAGTAATAAATTCCTAACTTACTTTAAAGTATTCATACATCGATTAGTCAATGTTAAAATTAATTTGAACTGATTGTGCTGGAGTAATAAATTCCTAAGTTATATTAAAGCATTCATACATCGATTAATACATGTAAAAATTAATTTGAACTGATTGTGCTGGAGTAATAAATTCCTAGCTTATATTAAAGCATTCATACATCGATTAGTCAATGTTAAAATTAATTTGAACTGATTGTGCTGGAGTAATAAATTCCTAAGTTATATTAAAGCATTCATACATCGATTAATACATGTAAAAATTAATTTGAACTGATTGTGCTGGAGTAATCAATTCCTAACTTACTTTAAAGTATTCATACATCGATTAGTCAATGTTAAAATTAATTTGAACTGATTGTGCTGGAGTAATAAATTCCTAAGTTATATTAAAGCATTCATACATCGATTAATACATGTAAAAATTAATTTGAACTGATTGTGCTGGAGTAATCAATTCCTAACTTACTTTAAAGTATTCATACATCGATTAGTCAATGTTAAAATTAATTTGAACTGATTGTGCTGGAGTAATAAATTCCTAAGTTATATTAAAGCATTCATACATCGATTAATACATGTAAAAATTAATTTGAACTGATTGTGCTGGAGTAATAAATTCCTAACTTACTTTAAAGTATTCATACATCGATTAGTCAATGTTAAAATTAATTTGAACTGATTGTGCTGGAGTAATAAATTCCTAAGTTATATTAAAGCATTCATACATCGATTAATACATGTAAAAATTAATTTGAACTGATTGTGCTGGAGTAATAAATTCCTAGCTTATATTAAAGCATTCATACATCGATTAATACATGTAAAAATTAATTTGAACTGATTGTGCTGGAGTAATAAATTCCTAACTTACTTTAAAGTATTCATACATCGATTAGTCAATGTTAAAATTAATTTGAACTGATTGTGCTGGAGTAATAAATTCCTAAGTTATATTAAAGCATTCATACATCGATTAATACATGTAAAAATTAATTTGAACTGATTGTGCTGGAGTAATAAATTCCTAACTTACTTTAAAGTATTCATACATCGATTAGTCAATGTTAAAATTAATTTGAACTGATTGTGCTGGAGTAATAAATTCCTAACTTACTTTAAAGTATTCATACATCGATTAGTCAATGTTAAAATTAATTTGAACTGATTGTGCTGGAGTAATCAATTCCTAACTTACTTTAAAGTATTCATACATCGATTAGTCAATGTTAAAATTAATTTGAACTGATTGTGCTGGAGTAATAAATTCCTAAGTTATATTAAAGCATTCATACATCGATTAATACATGTAAAAATTAATTTGAACTGATTGTGCTGGAGTAATAAATTCCTAGCTTATATTAAAGCATTCATACATCGATTAATACATGTAAAAATTAATTTGAACTGATTGTGCTGGAGTAATAAATTCCTAACTTACTTTAAAGTATTCATACATCGATTAGTCAATGTTAAAATTAATTTGAACTGATTGTGCTGGAGTAATAAATTCCTAAGTTATATTAAAGCATTCATACATCGATTAATACATGTAAAAATTAATTTCAACTGATTGTGCTGGAGTAATAAATTCCTAGCTTATATTAAAGCATTCATACATCGATTAATACATGTAAAAATTAATTTGAACTGACTGTGCTGGAGTAATAAATTCCTAACTTACTTTAAAGTATTCATACATCGATTAGTCAATGTTAAAATTAATTTGAACTGATTGTGCTGTAGTAATAAATTCCTAAGTTATATTAAAGCATTAATACATCGATTAATACATGTAAAAATTAATTTGAACTGATTGTGCTGGAGTAATCAATTTCTAACCTATGTTCAAACATTATGTTACGATTGATTTTCAATAAATGTCGATGTATTTTGATTGGTGCATCGCAAGCTGCCTTTTATCTGGTAGGGCTGGTATAATTAATTCATAGCATAAAAAACAATATCCGATATCCGGCTGCACCTTCATTAATTTACAAATTACAAACACTTAGTTGTCTTACAGTACGTTCACATATCATTGGAAAAATGTTTAAAATAACGAATATCGATTTGGCGGAGGTAGGTTACCCCACATTACTGTGCGCGTCTAATTTTGGACTGCGCGGGGCTTGAGAGCTTAAATATGGTTAAGTCCTTGGTAAATAGTGAGTAATTAATTATTAATTAATTAGTAATCAATTATTAGTGTGGTGTTAGCTACTTAATAGTTTTTTTTTTTGGGTTGTGCTAGCTTAACGGTTAAGCTGGCACAACCACTTTTTTTTTTTTAAAATCAACAGTAATAAATTTGACTTTTGGGTAATTAATTAGTAATAAATGAGTACTAAATTATGTGGTACGTTTCAACTGATTGTGCTATAGGGGTTGTGCCAGCTTAACGGACCTGACTCGCTATGCATATTTCATATTATGATCTCTAATTTTAGTATATTAGACTATTAAACAATACTTACTTAGTCTGTTAATTAGGTACCTACTATTGATTAAATAGTAACGACTAATGTGCCCGCAGTTAGTTCTGATAAAGGTATATTAGGTAATATTAAACTTATCGGAAACCGCATATTATAACACATTTCAGGAATTGCTAAATATTTGAGACAATTGAAAAAATCATTAATGGCAACCGCAAGCTTTGAGATAAAAACATTACCAAAATTTAATACGAGTTAAATTTCTCTACGGAAGACGTTTTTAAGCGAGTATGTTGCAATGCAAACTGCTATCATCTCTGATTAATATCCCAACATGGCGTAGAAATACAGTTTAATCACATTACAGAAAAAATTTCTCCAGCAAACTAGCACGTACACTGTGAATTTGGTGTACGAATTAAACAACTGTTACGTACTTTCGTTGACGAAAGAATGTTAATACGTTTTTTTATTTAATTTTTTTGCTTTATAGAAATGGAGTGTCAATGTTACATTTTCACCGAGATACAGAATTTCTGCTACCAAGATACCTTCGTGATTATATCTTTTTAGAATATCCTTTAACGAAAATGTCCGAAAAGAAAGAAGAGGATACACCAAACTGACGCAACGTTAAACACATACAATCTCCAGTCAAGACAGCCCGTTGTGGACTTTTCAGGGGAGTTTCCATTACATATAATGTAGCTCCATCTCCTTCGGGGCTTTAACCCCTTTCGAGCCGAGACTTTTAACTTTATCTAGCCTAACTTCCTCTTTCCTGGATAGAGTGTTTTAGATAGACGTGTACGCAGTTCTTTAGTTTCTGATGTTTCTAGAGTTGACAGAGGAAGGAAATACGTTAAACATTTACAATTTTTTGCTTTCCTAGAGTTGTAAATATAACTAAATTTACAGTAAAATAGCGTAAAAACGCCAAGGGTTTTAATAAGTAAGTATACTCGGGATGGGACTAGTGGCCGCGGCCGACTGGCCGCAGCCGACTAGCCGCGGCCAACTGCCCGCCGAGACAACTCGGCGCGAAAAAAATGCCAACCTAAGCGTATATTGCCACTCAGGCGCTTAGGTTAGAGGTAGGTTTAGTATATATTTTTTTCAATTGATAACACCCACAGTGCAAAAAAACGTTTCTGAAATGTTTTAGAAACGTATCTCTGAAACATGAAACATCTCCGAAACAGCGACAGAAACGTATCATACACATAACATAGATGTTTAATGTCCGCCTTCAGAAACCTAGATTTGAAACAACACAGAAACGTTACATCGAAACATTTTATATATGTTTCAAGAAACATGTCGAAGAGTAATTTATTGAAATGTAGGAGAAATGTGTCCTTATAAATGTTTCATACGTGAATATTTGAAATGTCTCATATATGTTTCATTTGAAACATACCTGAGTATAAAAAAATTGAGATGTGGTAGAAACTATGGTACCGAGAGCCCCAACTGCTCTGAGGGGCTGTTTTCCCAGTGCGCACGCCCTGCAGGGCCCAATGTACTCCGGTGGCTTGTTCTCTAGGGCCCCCAAAATTCTCTTATAATAGACTCGAAGGAGATCGGTGATGCTGAAAAATCGTTTTGCTTCAAGTGGGATTCGAACATCGGTCGCTTGTTTAGGAATTCAGAAAACAGCCCGCAAACTACCTGAGCTACAGACTCGCTGGCAAATAAGCCATTTAGATGTGCAATATTACCCATCTACTTATGATGAATAAATCTATTGTAATTTGAATTGTAATTTTGGATAAATATGTAAAACACTCACATTGAAACGTGTATTTTTAGTTTCTTATGATATGTTTCAAGTGATTAGGTTTCTAGTACAACGCTACTAAATAAAGTACCTAACATTAACTTTGAAAGATGACTTCAAACGAAACATCACATTTTTAATGAAGTTTCTAAAATGTTATACGTTATCACTAAAGTTGGGATAGTTAGACAAAACGAAAGTTTCAAAAAGGCAGGAAAAAGGCATAAAAAATGATTTAAAAAAAGCATCTAAAAAGACAAAAAAGGAGAAAAATGGCACGGAAAAGCGAAAACTGTCGAGATAAAATCAACACATACATATTCAATTTAAGTATAGACAAACAAATATTTATTTGAAAAAGTAATTACAGTTGATAAATGCTATCTGCTGGTATTCTTTTTCAATAAAGTTTTCCGGCTAATTAAAATACGCTTAACTCGGCATAATGAGTAAATGATGCAATTTCAACAAAGACTGTATGTAGGTGCAACTTGCAGGTAGAAATAATACAATGGGAAATATTTCAAAGTAAGGAAAATGACTCGTCCGAGTTATTATTGTAAGAGGCTTAAATATTATAGACAAAGTTTGTATTCAGTTTGTATACCAAATTCCTTTCCCTTTCAAACAATTTGCTTTCTTAGAAATTACCCAGAAAAATATACCTATATAAAATCTAAAAATTAAAAAATACTTAGTTACATTTCAAAAAACTTAAAAAAAATTACAGAAAAGGTACTAAATACTTACGCGAAAATATCAAAAAAAAAAGGTAAAAAACGCAATTAAACTAACAGAAACCAAAAAAGGCAGAATAAAGTTTGCATCTAAAACGGATTTTAAATAGGGTCTGCCTTATGTTTGTCCATTTATAAAAAAAGGCATCCTAGCTTTAGTTATCACTTTCCAAAAAATAGATCACAGAGATATATTTTTGGATACATATCTAAAACGTTCACACCGAAACGTGTATGATGTGTTTCTTACGATATGTTTCAACTGATAAGGTTTCTGGTACAATCGCCGTCAAAAAAGAAGCTCAGGCCCTGAAGCGATAGTAAAAGTTTGGACATCCTTGGGTATACGGGGGTATTGTATTCGCATCATACATTCATACAATAAGTACTGCCCACAGGTATAATGTCTAATAATAGCCGCAATTTCTAAAGTCGTTTGAAAATGATAAATGAATATTAGGGAATTATTTAATTTTTATTGTCCATTTTTAAACTTCAACAATCCTCGATATAAATTAAACAAATTGAGAGCTGGTTTAATTTAAGTAACTTAATTAAATGAAATGAGTATGTCATCATTATCGAATAATGATTAATTACAGGGAAATTACATATATAAATTGTTTTGTAAAACCATTAATTTTTTCGTTTTTATCCAAATTACATGTTTTCTTTAAATCTCAAATGGTTCTGGAATATTAAAAACCGAAAAAAATAAAATAATGATTAAGAATAAGAAATGAAATAATAATAAAATGTAAAAATAAAATAAATAAATAAAACAAGAAATTGAGAACTGGTTTAATTTAAGTAATTTAATTTAAATTAAACCAGTTTTCAATTTCTTTAATTTATTTCGAGGATTATTGAAAGTTTAAAAATGGACAATAAAAATATGATTCCCTAATATTCAATTATCATTTTCAAACGACTTTAGAAATTGCGGCTATTGTTAGACATTATACCTGTGGGCAGTACTTATTGTAGGAATGTATAATGCGAATACAATATCCCCCTATACCCAAGGATGTCCAAACTTTTACTATCGCTTCAGGGCCTGGGCTTCTTTTTTGACGGCGAGTGTACAACACTACTAAACACAACTCCGTAACGTTAACTTTGAGATATAACTATTTTGTTTCAAACGAAACATCACATTTGTAACGTTTCTAAAATGTTATACGTTATCACATTCCAAAAAATACATCACAAAGATGTATTTTTGGATACATATCTAAAACGTTCGTGTTGTAATGTGTATGTTTTGTATTTTATGTAACATATCAATTGAAACGTTTTTACCATTTATTCGCTTTCGACAGGAATGTACCAGTAATGTGTCTTAGATGTTTCTTAGGAATGTTTCATTTGTAACCCTTGTGCAACATTTAGAAACGTTTCATGGATGTACTGTGTTCAGTGGGCAGTCCCTCAAGATTAAAAGTTATTTTCGATTTGTATGGCGAATCGGTCCTACGGCGAATTTGACCAACGGCCAACTGTTCCGACGGCGGAACGGCGACGGCGAAACGACGACGGCGAATAGGTCTAGACCCTTTTAGAAGCAGTCGGCTGCGGTCAGTAGAAGCAAAGACCAGATTGGTCTTTGGTAGAAGTAATGACGTCGGGAATGAAATATGCCAAATCGTAACAAGACAGTGTTGCAAATAATACTTTAATTACTCACAGGTAGTTGCTTGTGCTACTTTAAAATTGTCGTAGTAATATTTTACGTGCTTAATTAATCCATTATGTATAAAACGTATCTTAAACAAGTATCAAAAGGCGCAAATTCTTATAGAATTTTAATTTCAACCAACTTCAAATCTGTAACTAATTATGGCATATACTATATACAATTTATACGTATATCACTATCCCCCCTCCCCACCTCAGACACAACCACGCCGGATTCTGCACAAAAGAGTCATTGTTTTTCTTTCCACCCTTAAGGGAGATGGGAGTGGTGAGGGTGACGGACAATTTGTAAATCACGAAAAAATGTTAGAGGAAAAAAAAGTAAAAAAAGATCGTTTTTCTGCGAACGTGCAATTTTCCCCCTTTCCACCCCTAAAAAAGGGGTTACAGTTGGGGGTGAAATTTGCAATTTGAATATCGTTTTTTATGGAGAATCCAAAAGTAATAAACAATAGGTGTTCCCATTTAAGTTTTGAAAACTCACCCCCGCTCCACCCCACAGGAGGGGTGAGGGTGATGTTTACGTATCATGACTCGATAGGTTTCAACAAATAAAGGAAACGTATTTTTTTCTTTTTGTAATTGGACGTGTCGTTCTCGAGATATTAAAGGGTGTATATTTTGACTTTAATGGCGTCCCGACGGCGAACGGGTGATCCGATCAAAAAATTTACCAGCGATTTGGAATCAGTGAAGAATTTCCTATAAGATGACACCACTTCCAGCTTTCTAAACCCTGTAACATCGACCAACGCACAGACACACAGACACACAGACATCCGGACGAATTTAGTAACCAACTTTTTGAAGTTGGTTGAAAATTAATTAGAGCTTAGTAAAGCTAAATGCGGAATTCTAATAAGTGCAATAAACATATTAACGTCTGCTGCGGTTGAACTCGTTCTCTGGGCGGTACGTTTGGCACTAATGTTATATTGAATTGTCAAAACATGCTGTTTTGTGGTTAAAAATATACAGGGTCCGGCAGTGAAGCGGAAAGATTTCGTAAATAATTTTATTGTTAAAGAACATTTTTTTAAATAATTTTTAATACATTAATGGAAAATAAGAGAGCAGCCATTTGGTTTACAATGTCAAAAAAATTATTTTTTGAATACTAGAACCGCCAAATGTCCTCCGTTACAATTTATGCATTCTTGGAGTCGTTCCTGAAAGTTTTGTATAACACTGCGCAGCATATCGAAAGGTATTGCTGGTATGTCGCGTCACGAATCCGTTGTTTAAGAGCTGGGATTACCCTTCATTGCATTGCAAACAGATTCGTCTTTAGGTATCCCCAAAGAAGGAAGTCGCAGGCGGTTAGATCGGGAGACCGAGGGAGCCAACTGATATCCCAGTTTCGAGAAACGATACGCCCTGGGAACAATAGCATTTACAGCAATCATTGAAATTCGTGCAGTGTGACTTGTTGAAAAAGAGAGTTTTTCATTCACTAGAAGGCCTTCAAGTTGTGGTGTGAGAAAATTCTGTATCATTGCAACGTATCGCACAGAATTAACGGTAACGGCATTTTCAACCTCATTCTCAAAAAAATATATGCTCACCCGTCCAACGCCCTAATGTAAACTAAATGGCAAATTATGCAGATCTTGGTAAGTTGGCTACTTTCTTTCCCACCACTTCGTGGCGCTCTGCAAACCGTACCTAAAATCTTTCCGTTTCACTGCCGGACCCTGTATATTGCAATTTTCGTAAATTCGTTCTAATAAGAACTGTTATTAATAATTTGATAATTTGAACAAAATAACTATAAAGGACGAGTAAATAAAAGGGCAAAAGAACAACGAAAAGAAATAATACGAGACGGCGTAAACGAAAAGAAAACGATGAGGTTATAAATTATGAATAAATTTGACAGATTCAAGTCAAACCAGAAAGCGTTGATTGAAGTCAGCTGTTGGACATACGAACATATACTCACTTCTCTCTTATTTTCACTGACGATCGCCTATACGTATGTCTTTACTTAAAACACATGCAAACTGTATTGCCATCTTTATCACAAACATGTATTAAGCTTTAATGATGGTTTAAAGGAATGTCGTGCATTCAATCGGAAACCTATGACGTGAACGCCAACTCTTGATATTGATAATTGTCATAAAAATAATAGTTAAATGGAAAGTTAATAAAAGCACTAGATGTAACGACAAATATTGAATACAAATAAAATCTGAACAATTAGGTGACCGATTGTAGCAAGGCGTGTAGTCCAGTCAACGAACGGTTGAAATCGAAATTTTTAATAACCCCTGCAAACCAGATATTTAGATTTAGATAGTACCCCAGGTACTAAATCCAAATTTGCAGGAAAAAAAACGTCCGGGAAAAGTGAAAAATTGATAAGAAAGTGTGGAAATTCCTGTGTATTTTGCTTCTTTCACTATTATTTAAAAAACGGTAAGTTATATCGAAAAATTTTCAGTATAAAAGTTGTAGAGCGGAAGATTCTACGTTGGAATAAGTCATTATATGATAATTTCGGTACGGTATTTTCGACGGAACAACGAATTTCCCGAACTGTCGTCTTAAAAGCGTATTTCGACCGAGAACTCCAAAGCGGCAGCAGCGCTATTCTATACGTTATACGACACTGTTTGTAGAAGCGAGAAAGAACCGTCGCATGGAAAAGGATAGAATGTTCAGTAGGGTAGCGTCGTTGCCGCTTTGGAGTTGTCAGTCGTAGCATGCTTTTAAGACGACAGTTTCGGAAATTCGTTGTTACGTCGGAAATACCGTACCGAAATGATCACATAATGATTTGTTCCAACCTAGAAACTTCTGCTCTACAACTTTTATGCTGAACATTTTTCGATATAACTTATCCTTATTCAAATAATAGTGAAAGAAGCAAAATACACAGGAATTTCCACACTTTCTTATCAATTTTTCACCTTTCCCGGACGTTTTTTTTCCTGCAAATTTGGATTTAGTACCTGGGGTACTACCTAAATCTAAATATGTGGTTTGCAGGGGTTATTAAAAATTTCGATTTCAGCCGTTCGTTGACTGGACTAGTGGTTTTCAATAACTTGTACCGTCCGCTGCCAGGTGGCAGTATTTTATACAAGGAAATCCTGGAGCCCTTCTACAACTGCTACTTTTTAGTATAAAAAGCTAAATTTTAAAATGAAGGTTCATGTGTATATGTTCTACAAATCCTTTGGAATAGATTTTTGAAAAGCATCGTAAATACTCTTTAAACCATCGTAAAGTAACAACGGGATTTTTGGTATAGTTTAGGGCAGTTTTTTAAAGAAATATAAAGTTTTTATCAAATTTTGTTCAGAAGAATTTCAAGTGAAGTTCTTGTAGATTAATGTACTTTTTGAATTGCTAAGATATCTTATCAAATAAACTCTCCAGAAGGGCTCGCGTTAACATTATATTTCATATACAGTGAATCGATGGCCAGGCCCCTTAATTCAGAAACTGATAGTAGGTAAATCTTTAAAATGTCCTCCTCCTGCTTTCACTGCACTTATCGAATAATGGACTGTCACACCTTTCTAGTTGTAACGGGCGTTATTTTTGATTAAATTAAATTAATTACTTTTTACTTTTCAAGTCTGTATATATGGAAAATGTTTTTAGTAAAGTGCGTAGTTTCATGTTAGAGTTAAGAAAGTTAAGTAGAATGAATAGTATAAAAGCACAAGTGTCTTATCTGGAATGTGCAGAATAAGATAACATTTTTATTAAATTGTATATGAGGGTAAGCGGGGAAGTGAGTGTTAGTGGACAAAGGCAGTTGGATTGAGGCTATGGTAGCGTGAGGTGCTAAAGTAAAGACTGGCACCAGAATTTTGAATTTATTAAGCGAATTTGCTGAACAAAGCGGTGTAATGTACCAGTAAGTGCGTTTAAGAGTGTCACTAAGGTGAATTAAAAGCGTCAATACGTTTTAATAAACAGTTTTATATCAGCGTATATAAACCATATGTGCAGTTAATGCGAAAAGTGCGAATGAACTCCAAGAAGTGAAATGAAATATCGAACGAGAAAAGGAGCTACATCAATAAAAATAAGGGTGAGCTTCTGAAGTTAGTTTACCAGTGAAGATTCTTGAGGGGGTAACGGACTCGCTTTGTTGTTTGAGTTACCAGCCTTGTTGTTTTAAGAGTAATCGCGGTGTAGTATTAAATGAGAGACTCGCTTTGTTGTAAATTGGAACTTTTCTAAGTGAATTTGACACCAGTTAAAGGAAGAAATTTAAGGCAACTCGCTGTCAAGCGGACCACGAATTGAGCTGCCGTTGGAAGGTACTACGAAGATCGTCGACGCTATCGCGCTAAGGTAGATAAACATTAAGGTACTGTCTAAAAAATTTTAATTTACTTATTGATTTGAACGGATAGTGGAAAGAAAAACTGAATTTTAGGCGTATTTTATAATTGCGTTTGAATTAAATTAAAATATAAGCGGATGTAATGCAGCATTTTTAATCTTATGTCACGTTTTGCTAGCAAGCGATAAAATTGGCCATTCAGCTTGTTTTATTTAGGTAGAAATTAAGGTTATTTTTCTAGGAATCGTACATTTTGTTTGATTTTTATTAACTTTGTAATAAATTGATTTTGGTATTGATTTGATGAAATTTTTCAATCATTACCTAACTGTGAGGGAAGTAAAAGCGTAATTTGCATAAAGACGACGCTAAATGACAGGTTAAGGACCTCGTCAAACGTACTTGAGGTATCATAAATAAGCGTTTGCATTTAGATGAAATCAGTGTTTTCCAAATTAATTGATGAAAGCATTCTTTAACAATATCGAACCTGAGTAAATTGAATAAGTTTTACCAAATTTAGAATTAAACCTTTTTATCCCTACTGAGCTAGCCTGGGAAGAAAAAGTACGAAAAGGTAGGTCCAAACGTACTACTACCAAGATAGAAAAATTACCGAATCATTTAACCACGAACCTGAAGAATTTTATCAACATGTTTGTAACTTCCGTTACATAGTTCACTTTGTATATATTCCCATACTTGCTCGTTTACAATTTATTCACCTTTTAGCATGATCGCTGTTTTCTTCTCATTGTTAACCAACTTTCAGTTACTTTAATGGAGTGTACAATATTGCACGTTTTTGCGAAACATTTTCCTAAAATGCAATTATTTTTTTTACGAAATCCACTAAAATGCTCGATATCAAATAGGATGGTTCGATGGTTATACATATTTGATTAATTAAAACTAATAATTAGTATTGCAATTGTAAATTTGGCAGTTAAGTGGGGTATAATTAAAATTAGAAATTATTTTATTGTGTACAGGTAACATATTAAATAATATAAAACATACAATTCCTGACATTTTTTAAATTTTCTAATATTCAATTCCATGTTTGTTTATTACCTACGTATGTACATCAACCTCAGGTACAGGTTAAAACGAAACTGTGACAAGTAGAATGCAAGAAACAATTGACTTGTCTACTATAAATGGACTGCGGTATCCAGGTTTTCTGCGTCTTTTGAAAGGCGAACATCTCTTCTTACGTACAACCAACTTAAATAAAATAGGATAAAAATTTTCTATTTTTTAAATTAGTGTAGCTTACACGAATATTAGTAATGTGGGTATAGTAAGACCAACTCCCAACATATAAATTGCCGTAGGAAATAAATCAATTGTGGCTTTATAAACGGCCCTGTACAGAGGTCCATATATTACCCAGCCAGAGATTCGACAATTCCAAACAACGAGATGACTTTACCTTAAAACAATAATAATAATAATAACGTTTATTGTGCTAATAATCACAGAGATAGATCTTGCACTCGTCAGATAACAAATAAAATATAAAAGATATAACAAAATTGATATAAACATACATGAAACAGATTATAAACAGGTAATTACAGGTGAAACAATTAAACAACAAGACTTCAAAAGTAGGTAGCAAAGAATTTTAGTACTTTAAAATCGCACTTTGTGTATTGCTCAACACTATAAAAAACGTTTTCAGTTAAAAACTTGTGCATCTTATTTTTGAAAGTCATAATGAGCAGATCTTAATTGCATCAGGTAACACATTAAAAAGTTTCGGGGCCAGATAGTCCGGGCAATGCGAATGAAATAAACCATAGTATGCCGTTTTTAGGACATGTTTTCGTTTTGAAGACTTTTGAGGACGTATAAGTTGCGGGATAATTTAGCCGACAGCACAATAATATGTTGCTCCCATGTACCTAAGTTTACAGTCAAGTGTCACAACTAAGAAATTTATTTCATTCGTTGCGTTTAACATCGATGGAAAGAGTAGTTTTTTGGTCTTCTCGTTGTTGAGTAGAAGTTCATTTTCCGAGAACCATACATTGACTGCATTTCATTGACAGTATTGTTCAGTATATTAATATTTTCATCTCTTAATAGCACGGTAGTATCATCTGCATAAAGTATGATATTGTCGTTATCCATGTACTTAGGAAAATCATTAATGTAGATGAGGAACAACATATCGGCCCAAAAATTGACCCTTGAGTACCAGAAGCATTGACGAGAATAAATTGTTAAATTTGACGCATTGGCGTCTCTTTGATAAATATGATTTTACTAATTTAATACTGTTATCAGTGAAGTTGTAGTAAGTAAGTTTATCAAGCAGTAGATTGTGCGATAAGCAGTCGAAAGCCTTACCGATATCGCAGAATATTGACAAAGTGTGGTCGCCACTTTCAAAGCTGTCTAATACTTGATTTAACAATGAAATCAAAGCAGAAGTCGTATTCATGGCCCTTTCGAAAACCAAACTGTTTATTATGGTGCATGTTGTTTTCGAAATATTCGGAAGCCTGATTATAGAGCAACAGAGAATAAATGTCTCAAATTTATACACCTACATACACATTACGTTATTAAAAGCTACTAGTGCGGGAGCCGGTCACCTTTTTTACAATCAATTAGTATACTTTTTATACTTCGTGAGCGGCTTTGTTTTAACGAGACACCAAACATTTTCCTCTGCGAAAATTTTCGCAAGTGGGTCCTACGGAGTGCGCAGGGGTAAAACACGTTGATCTGATAATTACAAAAAATTGATTAGTATCACTTAATTTTTTGTCTAATTGTTAAGTTTTTTTGTAAGTAATTCACAATAACATTTGTCCATCTCAGATACATGTATTATAGATATTACTACATTAACAAAAATAATGAATATCAAGCTGATTTTTGTTCTGTAGCTTAGTAAATATTTGCATAATTAAATGCCCACTTTGTCCTACAAATTAATTGAGCCGTTTTCCCAGGATTTTCATCAATTTTTTGTAATTTCCAAATCAACGTGTTTTCCCCTGCGCACCCCCGTAGGGCACATTTGCGAACATTTTCGCAGAGAAAAAAGTTTGGCGTTTCGTTAAAATAAAGCCGCTCACGAAGTATAAGAAGTATACTAATTGATTGCAGAAAAGGTGGCCGGCTCACGGACTATACCTGACAGTTGGAACTAAAAAAGCTATAGGAAAAAATACTTTGCAGCCAATGTAAAAATAGTCTTACCTAAATCAGTCTCACTGACAAGCTTTGATGCTATAGACCGTGTTGCTATGATTGCTATACCATTAACTGCATCAAGAAGTGTACCTAAAAAGCTGTAGTAGCAAATCGTCAACATTTACTTCTGTATCACTTACATAAATAGAATGATAAGGTTGTCATCGCCAAAGTATACGCAATTCCTCCCCCAATTTTGCTTACACTTGATATAACGCCTAATATTGCGTCGTCAAATTTCAACCATTTTGAAAATACGACGATCGCACCAAAATTTCCTAGAAAACGTGAACTGTAGTAATTTACCGAAATTTGAAAGATAACATTGTATACGTTACTAAACTAGATTTTGTGGACCTTAATGAAATAAATGTTCCTTTTAAATTGAATTCACTTACACCTCCAAATTTGAGCGATTTTGATCTAATCAAGATTTACATTTGGGAAAGGTTAAGTCCGTCCGCATGCTTCTTCATTTCCATCTCGAGAGCACAAATGTGGCGATCGGATGTAGTAATTAATTTAAGCTTCCACTATGGATCGCTTTCAAATTTTAAGTCAAGATTCGCGCTGTCAGTATATGTTTATATGCAACCGAAGTTTATTTTTGAATTTTAAAGTTTTGACTTCTAATTCGGATTCTCGGTATAGAAGTGTGAGCTTAAAGTGGTCTTGTGTCTTATATGTCCCTTTTGTAAGTTAGTCAAAATGACAGCCGAATTTTGAAATTGACCATGTAAAACATTTGATACAACCTTTGAATATACAGGGTGAGTTTTTTTTCATTCTTTGTATGGGGATCTCGGAAACCATAAGAGTTACACAATTGCTTAAATGGGGAAAGATTTGCTTCTTTGGAAGACTAATCCAGATACGCTTTTGTTGATTTAAGAACATGCATGGCCGACTAGATATTGATAAAAAAGTAAAATTCTCCAAAATCGTTTCAGCCCTTTAATTCGTTTATTTCTAAAGATAGATAAAAATTGTTCAAATACAATTTGTAGATAATTTTGTGCCGAATAACGTCACGGTACTAGTTTTTTAATTTTGCTTACCATTTTGAGGTTATGAAGCAAAGTTGAATTTTTTTAAATGGAAATCATAGTTGGCTATGACGTATTTTAATAGTGCATTTTTTTCTGATTGTAATGATATTAGGGTTGTATCACTTATTTTGATAAATAAAGGCACAATACACGTTTTCCTATTATTAGGTTTACAAAAAATCATATCCTGCCATGGAAAACAAAAGAAATTATTATCGGCACACATTGTGACACCTTTTCAACACGGAGTTAACAGCTTTCCCAATTTTACGCCCATTTACATCTAATCTGCTAAACGCATTAAACAACTTCCTGCAGCTCCTGCATCTTTTATTCCTCCAAATACAAAAAAGTCTAAAGGTGTGTCGATAATAATTGTGTACATTTACTGTAAATTTCTTTTGTTTTCCATGGGAGGATGTGATTTTTGGTAGACTTAATAATAGGAAAAATGCACCATTAAAATACGTCATAGCCAACTATTGTTTCCATTTAAAAAAATTCAACTTTGCTTCATAACCTCAAAATGCTAAGCAAAATTTAAAAACTAGTACGGTGACGATATTCGGCACAAAATTATCTAGAAATTGTATTTAAACAATTTTTATCTATCTTTAGAAATAAACGAATTAAAGGGCTGAAACGATTTTGGAAAATTTTATTTTTTTACAAATATCTAGTAAGCCATGCATTTTCTTAAATCAACAAAAGCGTATCTGGATTAGTCTTCCAAAGAAGCAAATCTTTCTCCATTTAAGCAAATGTGTAACTCTTATGGTTTCCGAGATCCCCATACAAATAATGAAAAAAAAACTCACCCTGTATACTACATGGAATGCGCTACTGTCAAAGTTTGTGGGGCCGGTCAGATCAAGAGAGAGAAAGAGAAAGTGAAGGATAGAGTTTTAGCCTTAAAGTACTGTTTGCGCATGATTGTATTTGCCAACATTTACGCTTTCCTTGCATTTATTTTGGTTTGAGCATGCGCACTGTTACAGTGCCGCTATGCCTCTATCCTTCACTTTCTCTCTCTCTTGATCTGACTGGCCCCATTTCTTGTCAATACAAGGTATAGCCAACGCTCATTCCATGTAATATATATTCAAAGGACATAACGATCAAAACATTTTTTTAGTGGACGGTAGGGTTGAGATTGAAGAATTTTTTTTATTAGTGCCCTACTTTACCTTTTTAAAGCACGCCTTAGCGTGTTTAAATCGTATTTAAACATTATTATTATTATAGATATTAGAATTCATTTTTAATCACTTCGGTGACAACAATCAATCTTTGATCACAGTATGCAAATTAATTTCTGTTTTTCTCATTTGCATGACAACGAAAGATAGTTATACTGATTTCACATCAAGAATTTCAACCATTCCAATTTCAAAATAATAATATTACACAACCAAGCTAATTAACCAAGTATAATGTTTCCCCTCGCCGCACAGCTTTGCACACAGGGTTAAGTGAAAGAGCAGACGGCAAAATTCCTTTTTGCCGAACTGAACTTCGCCCTGTAATTTCGTCTAATTAAATTGTTTATTTTTAGTTTATTTAAATAAAGACAATATTATTATTATTATTATTATTATTATTACTTCACATTATTAGTTTTTATTTCCATTTTTTGTATCATTATTATGATTTCAAAGTGAACCAATAAAGAAAATAGCATAAAGTATTCGTGGATAACTAATAATCTTTAAAACACTTACCTACTCGTGTTTTAAAGACCTCTTTATCCACTTATACTTTAATATACAGGGTGTCTCACGGTGACCGTCGGTTAGAAGTATATCAAGAACGGTAAAAACTAGAAATTTGAAATTTTGCACATGCGACATGCCGTGTTTAATCTATTAAATAAACATATTTTCCAAATGGCAGCACTTCCGGAAATACCGGAAGTGAGCATCAACTTCTTTATTTTAAATACAAACCAGGCAATATTTTTTCAAATTCTGATGTGTCATAAAATGTTTAGTAAGTATGCTTAAAATAATAGGCGTAATAAATTTTGATTGTTGAGAAAAAAAATTTTTTTCACTGAAAAATTTGAAAATCTTGTTTAGGAAATAAAATTGAAAGTCGAAAGTGGTAAAAGTTAGGGAAATGGGATTTTAGGTTCTCATTGTCAAAAGATTGAGACACAATTGTCTGTAACGGATAATAAAAAATTGCCCGCGGTTACGTATCTATTGACGTCATTTCCAGACTTACGAAAAACTTTAAAAGGTCTCTTTTTCAAATGGAATGCCTATTTAATTATCAGTCCATTCGATGCAGAAAGAAATTTCCTTTAAATTGATATACCATGTTCCTCTACCTAAAATCAATGATTACAGAGTTATTTACATTTTTCTATTTAAAATAATTACAAACTTTACAAAACATGGTTGGCTTTGAAAATCTTCAAACAAATTTTTATTCAATTGTTTGTTTACGCTACATTTACATTTGTTATCAATGTTATCTGTTTGAATTTTGATTTTTGCGCTTGATATTTGTTTTTAACTGGGCAATATGGAATACACAAATGCTGATATTCTAAATTTGTTTTATATTCATGACGAGTCTGCTCGTTTTATTTTCATCCTTTAATCATTGAATAAAGAATCACTTTAACGAAAGATATCCGCATTTACTTACAATGACAGAAAAAAAATCAGGATGATTGAAAAGAATTTTCTAAATTTGAGCGAAGTAAATGCGCCACGAAATTTGGCAAAGCCAATTGTCCCCAATGACGCTGCAGAAACCAATATTGGGATATTTTAATGTTTTCCCTGAAAGTTCTGTTCGTTCGGCGGAAAGAGACCTTGGATACTAAAGAAGTTCCATAGATAAAATTTTAAATAATCATAAAATCATACGCATAAGAAACAGTTGCATAAAAAGTTTTTAAAAATTTTCAAAGCCAACCATGTTTTGTAAAGTGTGTAATTATAAATTTAAATAGAAAAATGTAAATACCTAAAATCCCATTTCCCTAACTTTTACCGTCGAAACATGTTGCCATTACCCTCCATACTTTTATAAACTTTAATTTTTTTCACTTACCATTACTTTTTGATCGAGACGGCTAGTAACAGTAGCCCATCATTGGATAAGCTGTGTCAGCGTCCACTTATTTAAACATTTTAACCCTGACGTTTTGCATCGGCGTCAGTTTCAGTAAAAATAACCATCTTTCATCCACATCATCTTCACCTCAATACACTGTTTTCAAGGGGATGTTTTGAGTTTTTCTCTGTTATTCTACAACGAGCGCTTAATACAACGACGTTTTTCAGTAAATGTATAAGCTGGAATAGTAGTGGAGTACGTTATTGGACCCTGCATTCCTTAAAATGATTGAATAGTGAAAATTATTTTACTTTCTTAAATAACGTTCTGCCAGAGCTTCTTGTTGACTTACAGTTAAACATCAGACAAAGGCTTTGGTTTCAACATGATGGAGCACCGGTTCATACAACCCGAGAAGTCGTAGCACTACTAAATAGAGAATATCTGAATAAGTGGATTGGGAGAGGAGGTCTTGTTGCGTGGCCAGCCCGGAACTCCGACCTAACTCTCCTAGATTTCATTTTCTGGAGTCAGATGAAAACCTCTGTACATGAGGCAACAGTAAACACCGAATTAGAATTGGTGACTAGAAAAGTAGCTGCAACAGAAGATATAAATGACAAGCAGGAAACACTTGCAAGTGTCTCTTTCAATATTAAAACACGCTGCCGGGCGGCGGGCTTGCGGTGCTGCGAATGGTATGGCGATTTTGAAAATCAAATTTAGTCCCTCCTTTGTTGTTTCATTGTTCATTGTTTTATTTTAGTTGTTTGTTTCTTGTTTTTCTTGTTTAATGGCAGCCAGCTTACTTTGTTTTAAATTTTTGTTGCAGTTTGTTAAAAGTTATCTTGTAATTCAATTTGAATAAAAACTTTTTTTGGACAGATCGAAAAAAATGTTTCAGACAAATGTTATAGTAGATAGTTTAAGCATTTCATAAAGCTGTTATTTTCAAAAATCCATCGAGTGGTTTTCAAAATATCTTGTTTTGAAATTTTCCATCGGTCGCCATTTTGTTATTTGATAAAATAGAAAATAATTGTAACTACAAATGTTTTAGAGAACCGAAAGCAAATGCTGAAAGTTTTTGTATTCTTTAAATATTCCTTACAATAAGGGAGAAGGGAGTAATGACCATTTTTTGAAAAACAAAAAAATTAACTAATAACTAGCTACTAACTATGAACTGGGGCTCCAAATCAAAAATTTGAACTAAGAAAAGTTATTTGTTTTCGAGTGTTACAACTTAGTATTTAACACCCTGTATATGTATACAGGGTGTAAAATGAACAAAATATTAAAAATATTTATGACATACCCTGTATAATATTTTAGGAGAAAATCAGAAATCATTTTCTGATTACCACTATTAATACTACACACTATATATTTATTTTTTTGAGTTAATACGCAAAAACTATTTTGTTTAATACGCCATTGTAGTAAACACGGGAAAATTGTGTGCCAGTTTACTGGTCATTTAATTTTTTGCTTTTTGGAATGAGTGGATATTTATTGTGCCAGCAATATGGTTTTCATCTATGAATGAATTTAGTATTAACATTAAGCTTTTAAGGCTAATTGGTTTATTTTGAATTAAACCATAGAGCACTAGCATTGAATAAATAAGTTTTTTGTATTCTGTCTCCAAAGTAACCATTTTGCGGAGTGAAAACAATCCGCAAAATACATCTTTAAAGGACAAGTACGCTAAAGTCGCTATGACAACCTTAATGCTGGATTTTCATTCGTTTTGACGTATTTACGATATCTTTATTTTGACTTTTTACGAATTTACTTGTTGTTGCTATAACAACTATGTCAAAGCTAAATATGACGTTTACAACTGTTCTGTACGTACCAAATTAAATTTTTATGAAATTAATTTGATAATTTAGAGAATTGATGCAAAAAAATGTTGTATGCATCACGTACGCAAAACGTTATAGTGGATTCGTCTAAGTTTTCGGACTCGGCTTCGCCTCGTCCGACAAACTCGACTCATCCACTAAAACATCATTTTGCGTACTTGATACATAAATAACTATTATTCAATGGTACTAGCATTTTTTTTTAGTTTTTTTTAGTAGGATATATGGAATCTAACGCCACAATAATTTCATCCGCGATTTGTCAAAAACTTATTATTGCGAGCAAGGAAAACGACAAAAGCTACCACTACACTAAAAAACTTGAAACACAAAGTGCCGATAGAAGGGAAAAATTGTCTTCGTCCTTATTCTCTATTTTTACAATCGCTTATCTTTCGATCTTCGAATGATTCGAATATGGTTTGTATGTACCTACAATAGATTAACGAGTTAAAGGTTATAAGGTCCTTATTACGGGCCTCACACATATACTTGGAGTGGAGTAGATAAAAACTCCTCTTATAATTTGTTAAAACAATTAGATGTTTAAGTTTATCTCAGTGGTTATGAAAATAGTGAAAAAATTCAATTAAAAAAACTCCCAGAATCTATACCTATGCTAGTGTCGTAGACTTGAACGAAGTGGAACTAACTGCGGAAAAAACAGTTACAGTTTACAAAACGTGTTCCAAAACCTATACCATCAGCGATAAAATGCGAACAAGTCTGTGTTTTTATGAACATATAAACAAAAAAAAGGAAGAAGTGAATAGGCAAAGATAGTAGGAGGAACAAAACCCATACCATCAGCGATAAAATGCGAACAAGTCTGTGTTTTTATGAACATATAAACAAAAAAAAGGAAGAAGTGAATAGGCAAAGATAGTAGGAGGAACAAAAAATGAATAGGTAAAAGAAAAAAATTAAAAACATTCAATTTGAAATACTGAATTGATTATTTTATATTTCTTACACTTAGTTATTAAAGGTTATTATAATTAACACGTATGATTATCAGTATTGCAAATTTGACAGTTAAGCGAGCTATAATAATTGAAATTATACAGAATTTTGTTATCTACAGGTACAATATTAAAAAACAAAATTCATGTATAAAAACTCCCCACAAATTTTTATAATATGTTATAAGTTTTCTTATATTAAATTCTTGTTCTCTTAATTGCGTATAACTCAAACATGATAAGTAGAACGGAAGAAACAACCAACCTGTGTGCTCTAAAACGCTGTTGTATCTAGGTTCCTAAGTTTCTCTTGAGAGTCGCACATCTCTTCTTATATACAACCAACTTAAATAAAATACAATGAGGCTTTACGATTTTTTAAATTAGTGTAGCTTACACGAATATTAGTATTGCGGGTATAGTAAGACCAACCCCCAAAACGTAAATTGCAGCAGGAAATGCTTCAATTGTGACTTTATAAAGAGCGCTGTACGTAGGTCCATATATTAATCCAGCCAGAGATTCGACAATTTCAAACAACGAGATGACTTTACCTTAAAACAGAGAACAAATGTGCTTGAAATTTATATACACATTACGTTCTTAAAAGCTCCCTTAAACTTAGAACTAAAAAAGCTACGGCAAAAAAGATTTTTAAGCTAAATGATCAACTTACCTAAATCATTCTCGCCGACAAGTTTTGAAGCTATGGCGCGTGCTGCTATGGTTGCTGTACCATTAACCGCATCAAGAAGTGTACCTAAAAATCTGTAGCTGTAGCTACAAATCGTCAGTATTTATACCCTGTTCAAGTCACCAGCCGTTGCACGTCATAGCTTAAAAATTACTAAATCAATGACGTGTAATCAGCGTTGTCAAATGTACGTGTTGTCAGACTGACGTTTTTAGGTTAGGAACAAATAGATACTGTATACCTATGTAATAATAAAATACAACAACTAATGTAGACATAAACAATGTAAGAGTACTGATAAGTACTGTTTTTAGTAAGGCAATTTAAAAAAAATAGCTTAAATGCGTACCGGTGAATTTAACAAAGTAAACAAAACTTGACGTGACAACATCGAGATATTTTATGAGTTTATATTCGCACTACGTTTTAAGTTGTAAGTACGAACTGCAAAGTGTGCGACAAGGATAAAATATGGTCGCTAACCCTACACGATTAATGACTTTTAATACCAACTGTACTTACGATGACATTTTGGCTTTAATGCAAATTTTATTAAAGTTGCTTAGTAAATTATAATTATAGCATTGGTACACGAATAATGACGTGCAACGGCTGGTCACTTGAACAGGGTATACTTCTCTATTACTTACATAAATAGAACGATAAGGCTGTCAATGCCAAAGTATACGCAATTCCTCCACCAATTTTGCTCACACTTGATATAACACCTATTATTGCGTCATCAAATTTCAACCATTTTGAAAATACAACAATACTACCGAAATTTCCTAAAAAACGTAAACTTTAATTTACCAAATAGTACAAATGAATTTTAAACACGACTACGTCATGAATTCGTCATTTCAAATTTCAACTTTAGGTGATTTTCAAAAAACTTCGTCAAATTCTAAACCCAACCGCATTCTTGGTTATTTGAAAATGATTCATCCCGAAAGCTCAAATGACCTGATGCAGTAAGTATTTAAGCTTCCAAGATGGATCGCTTATTGGGGAAAGCAGAAGTTGTCGATGGAACAACACCGTGTAGATGATAAAATATCTAAATGGGACGGAGAAATGAATGTTAAAGGCAATGTTGGACGAGAGAATGGAGAGATGAACAAAGGAAAAATTGGGAAACTATTTGGAGGGTACACAATATGGGTTTATAAAAGAAAGAAGCACGCAACACTATCTTTATATTAAGAAATGCATGTGAAGAGATGATCAGTAAGGGAAAAGTGATTTATCCTTTGTAAACCTTGAAAAAGGGTTTGACAGAGAAGAAGAATACCAGGTGTGAGAGTATCTAGAAAGAAATGGAATAATAGCAATATTAAAGTAAAAATTAGCGGAATTTCTTGTTACTTCCCGAGTACGAAGTAAAAGGGAAGTATTGTATTAGTGTTCAAAAAAAAAAAATTTGACCTATGGAAATTTTTACATATCTTTGCGTTTCTGAATACGTAGATTCAAAATATGAAAAAAAAAATTTCCGTCTGTCGTCTGTAGTCTGTAGTCTGTAGTCTGTCCGTACACATTCCTTGCAACGCTCTAAACTCAGAAACTATTAAAGTTATCGAGATGCGGTTTTCGCCAATCGATTGCATTCTGGCCAAGGACGAAAATGCTGATATTACCTTTCATGACGTCACTTCCGGTATAAGCTAAAATGGCGGCACTCGTTTTTTTTATAAGATGAAGTTGTAGTTTTTTTTATGTAGTTTAAAAGAGTATTTTTTTCTGAATTCAGCAATATATATTGTGCTATACTTATTTTTTGAAAAAGTGTTAAAAAAAATAATTTTCAAAAAATGACTGCAACGCTCGATACTCAGAAACTATTAAAGTTATTGAAATGCGGTTTTCGCCATTGGATTGCATTCGGGCCAAGGACGAAAATGCTGATATTACCTTTGATGAAGTCACTTCCGGTATAAGCTAAAATGGCGGCAATCATTTTTTTTATAAGATAAAGTTGCAGTTTTTTTATGTGGTTTAAAAGAGAATTTTTTTATGAATTCAGCAATATATATTGTGCTATACTTATTTTTTGAAAAAGGTGCTAATACGAGGGAAGTCTCGTGGCAACTTGCCAGAATTTTTTTTATTACTACAATTAATTTTCCTTTAAAAATCTTTTCGTTGACACAAACCTACCAGATTATTTTCAGTTTACAAAAAATAAACATTTCCGTCACAAGCCCGAAATTTTTTTTAGTTCCAGAACCATAAAAAGCAGGAGAAAAACAATTCCAAACGAAGTAAGCTTTTCAACGCATTTTCTGTTATTAAACAATATAGTATCGCAGAAGGGATTTTTCACTCCTTTCCAATAAATTAACTCCTAGTTCGTGCAAAAATATTGTTTTTTCCTTCCTCTCTATGGAGTAGCGCGCATCCTCGAGGGAGTTCAAAATAAAACAAATAAACAGTGTCTGAAACGAACTAGATAGCGTTACCCACGAACAGATGCACAAACACAGAAAAATGTTTTTGATGGTACGCCTCCACATTATTATTATTACGAATCATATTCAAACAACCAGTCGATAACTCTTACTGTTGTTGAGTTTTGAGTATTCTGACTCATGCGAGAGACTTGAGACGAATGGTGAGAAAGCGAACATATAAGCGTATATAGAATATTGTATATAGAAGCAACACGCTTAATCTTTCATAAAAAATCATCTTCTAATATTCGCGGTACAGTATCGCCCATTATAAGACTTAAGATACAGCGTACCTACTTACCGACTAAATGAGCTACTGAAGAATAACCGCTAAATATACTAAAATCGATTTCGTTCCAATTAAACAGGAGTCTTGTGTACAAATACAGCACCGTTGCTTGTCCTACAATGTAATAGTATTAATAAGTTCCAATGAAACAAGGACTTGAGCTCCAATGGCATTGTGTAAATCCATACAACGAATCGGTGTACTGTTGCATTTTATTATCAGTATATTGTACTGATTTAGCCAATGCACCGTTCAAATCATCTGAACCTACGAGAGTGATATCTTACCTATTAGTGGTCCTATTACTAGAACATCTAAAAACAGTACTGCGCCAATTTGCCGTGTTCCGGCATTGCTCGACAGTTTCTTCATAAACTTAAAACTAGAGACTGCCTCTTTAACATTCACAACATCTTTCACTAGTTCCCATTTAGTTAAATCACTTCTACCATCGTTTGATATATAATATACATACAATGCACCTAAAACGTACATAACTAACGACAGCGAAAATACTCCATAAAATCCAATTGATGTGTACATCACTCCACTTATTGCATTTCCAACTGTTACACATATATTAAATAAAGTTTGAACAATTCCCATTCTAAATATCCTATCGTCAGGGCTACTAGTAGTTGAAACGTAAATAAATATACCGAGAGACACCATATTAAATCCTCCTGTAACTGCGGTGGGAAGAACTTCAATTACAGTATTCACTTCCATTGGCAATTCATAAAAAAAGAAGGTGCATAATATGAAACCGATATTTGTGACTATTTCGCCTATAATTGGCATTATAACTAAAACACTTCTAATTTTATGACGGTCACTCCAAGATGCAAACAATGGTAACAACACAGCTGGAAAGACGACAGAGATAACGTTCTTCCAAACAAATGCTGCGGCGACAATTTTGTGAGCCATAATTACGTCAGTTTCATTGAATCCTGATTGGTTACGTTGCGCAAGAGCATCGCATATAGATGTACTGAAATTAAGGTTGACTCTGCAAGCCTTTTCTAAGCTTAAGTTCTGGATTGCAATACTTGACATATAAAACGGTAATGTAAAGAGTACGGTAATTGGTTCGACAGTCATTCCATTCCATACCTTAAGTAAACCTCTTTTTAAACGAGATTTGTTCTGTCCGTTGTTTTTCTGAAAATGAACTTCAACCATGTTTCTGGAAAACACTTAATTAAAATAACGTTCATAAAAACGTAATTGTCTTTGCAGAAATTAAATGATATTCGATATAACCTCCATTTACGTCATCAGTCGGATTATTATTATTAATCTCTAAAATAATAGGTTTTAGGTAGGTATAGGTACATGAATTGGATGTTTGTCACTTTATTTAATTATTATTGGAGGATTAAGCTCCTTAGCAACTTAAACATAAACTATTGTTAAAAAAATTAATAGGGTTCGTATTTCGACGCAATTTGGTGAAATTTGAAATTATAGTATAGTTATTTGCCGCAGCCATGTTTATACTGTCAATCACGTCACGCGGTATACGAACACTGTGTGGTACATTGTGAGCGGAATATTGAACTTCTTTCGTTACCGTATTCGCTCTGTCCGTATTTTGAAATTTTGACTTTGGATTCGGACTGTAATTGATGAAGAAGTGTAACGTAAAGTGAGTGATCTTATGATCTTTTGGTATCACTTCCGTGAGTTTCGCAAGTTGGTATTTTAATTGCTAATGATACTAGTATCCAAATAAAAAATTGGTTCAACTCTAACTTATTCGCCGTCAATGAGGCCAAAACGCAGAGCATCTATCATGGTTTGTGTTCTGTTAGTGTTCAATTTTATCACTTACAGCAGAACTTCTTTGTAGATGATAACTGATTTTATTGAATATATTTTGACTTACTACATCAACAACTTTTTTTTTTTTTATATTAGCCTACCACGCTCATAAAATCAGCGCTGCACAAGACAATCAATTTTCACTACAAAACAGAAAACATTACAAATATTAACACTCTCCCTGTAATTTTACTGTCCTTGTCCTCAACCGAAACTACTCTTCAGTCATTTCAGTCCGATTTTCTTCAGCAGAAGCTTGAAACGAATGCGATCCAATGGCTTTGTAAACATATCTGCGAGTTGAAATTCACCTGGCGTATAATTCACCTCCAAATCACCTTCCTCCAAACGCTCTCGGATGAAATGATAACGAATATCAATATGCTTGGATCTTTTGTGAAATTCCGGGTTTTTGGACAACTTCACCGCACCAACATTATCGATGTAAAGCATTGGCTTGCACTCTCGATTACCAATTTCCTTAAAAAGTCTCTTCAGCCAGATGACTTCCTGAGCTGTTTGACTTCCGGCGACATACTCAGCTTCAGTTGTAGACAGAGCAATTGAACGCTGTCTCTGACTCATCCAAGTTATAGCAGTATCTCCGTACAAGCACACAACTCCAGTGGTAGACCTCCTCGTT
Organism: Pyrocoelia pectoralis; assembly: GCA_036250285.1. Taxonomy (NCBI): domain Eukaryota; kingdom Metazoa; phylum Arthropoda; class Insecta; order Coleoptera; family Lampyridae; genus Pyrocoelia; species Pyrocoelia pectoralis. Next base: position 62,810,018 of record CM070075.1, on the reverse strand, counting down.
TTATCATCTCCAGCATAATCTGCATCGCTGTAGGCTATCAGCCCTTGACCTTTATGATAATTAAGTCCCATGTTAATTGTTCCTTTAATGTAGCGTAAAATTCGCTTCACTGCTTCCCAGTGTCCAACTTTGGGATCACACAAAGCTTGTGAGACTGTGTTAACTGCATAAGCAATATCCGGTCTAGTTGCAATAGCTAAGTACATGAGGCTTCCGACTGCACTCCTGTAAGGCACTTCCGATTCAAGACTTGCTCCCTCAGCTGCTTCCTTTGCTGACCACCCTTTCTCCATAGGCGTAGTCATCGGTTTCGAATCCGCCATATTGAATTTGCCCAACACCTTTTGAGCGTAAACCGATTGACAGATGAAGATTTCCCCATTTTCCTTTATTTCTGCATTACTCGATCCTGCCATTAATCCATCATCGACATATAAAGTGATGATTAATTTTTTTTTATTATTAGTATGCACGAAAACACATTGGTCTGCCCCACTTTGTTTTAATCCGGATTTCTCCAAAAACTTAGCAAACTTCCGGGTCCAGCACCTCGAAGCTTGTTTTAGTCCGTGTAAACTCTTGTTTAACTTGCAAACACGATCCGTTCCATCCTCAAAACCTTCAGGTTGAAGCATGTAAATTTCTTCCTCGAGTTTACCGTACAAAAATGCGGTTTTCACGTCAAATTGTGCTAAAGTCAGGTTCTCCTCTGCTGCAACCGCCAGAACCGATCTCACTGAATCAAACCTTGCAACTGGTGCAAACGTTTCATCGTAGTCAACTCCCGGTTTCTGCATAAACCCCTTTGCAACTAATCTGCTTTTGTATCTTGCCACCGACCCATCCAAATTGTGCTTGACCCTATGCACCCATTTGTTGGTAATTGGTTTGCGACCTTCTGGTAACTCAACTAAGTCCCATGTGTGATTTTCCATGTGTGACTTCATCTCATCTTTCATTGCTTCTTTCCACTCTGGTGATTCAAGCGCTTCCGCAGCTGTGATCGGCTCATTGATGCACTCAGCTACCATCGCATAAACACCATACCTTGCTGGCATTTTGATCTTTGACCTATCACGAAGTTTTGGAAATGATTCCTCTTCCTCACTGTCACTTCCGCTTTCACCATCAGCTTCAACTTCAACTTCAACTTCTGTAATACTCGGTGTGATCACTTCCGGTTTGAAATTGACATTTCTGCTCAGCGTCACTTTCCTCGTTTCCGGAATCCAAACGCGATAACCATCGTGATTGTCGCAATAACCAATCAGAATTCCCTTTTGACTTTTGCTTTCAAACTTGTGACGTTTGACTTCCGGTACATGTACGAAACATTCCGTTCCGAATTTCCTCAGATGTGTAAACTTGACGTTCTTGCCCAACCACAACTCTAAGGGGGACTTACCAGCTTTGCCCGTAGGTCCACATCTGTTCAAGATGTAAGCAGCGGTATTCACCGCTTTAGCCCAAAGTCCACTTTCCAGAATTGGCTCCACGGAATGCATTAGCGTTCTAGCCATCTCAGCTATTGTCCGATTCTCCCTTTCAGCGCCGCCATTCTGCTCCGGTGTGTAGGCCATCGTAACTCGATGTTTGAATCCCTTCTTCTGCGCAAGCTTTCTCATTTGTTGGTTGACATTTTCCGTTCCACCATCTGAAATCAGTTCCTGTATTTTGATACCAACCGTTTCCGCTTCGTTGACAAAACTTTCCAGACTATCAAAAGTATCTGACTTGTACTTGATCGGGTAGACTTGTCGGTACTTGCTGTAGTCGTCCTTGATGCATGCCCAAAATCTTGCACCACCAACTGACGTAACATCCATTGGTCCAACAACATCTAAGTGAATCCTCTCTCCCGGCTTAGTAGCACGTTCGTCACGTGATCTGAAACTCAACCGATGCTGTTTCCCGAGTTGACATGGCTCGCAGAAAAACTCGTTGATTTTACACTCGATCCCTTTAGCCTTCAGAAATTTGAGCACATGTTGCTTATCCTGATGACCCAGCCTTTCATGCCATAATTGCAGCGTCTCCGGCACCTTATTAACAACTTGTGCACTGACTTTCTCATTCGGCATTACGACTTTCATATCCAACAGGAACATTCCATGATGCAATTTTCCAGTTAATTTGACCTTGCCATCCTTTGACACAGTACATCCCGTTTTACCACCATAGAAGTCCAAATTTTTTAAAGCAATTGATCCAACTGAAAACAAGTTGCTTTTCAGTTCCGGTACATACCATGCTCCTCTTAGCTCACCTGGCAACCATTTTCCCTCGATTAGTCGAGTAATCTTTATGGTTCCAGTGCCAACGATTTTAAGCGTCTTTCCGTCACCAATGTAAACTTCATGAGCATTGTCAACAAGTTTGAATTCGTCGAACCATTCCCGTCTAGGCGTCATGTGCTCGCTAGCACCCGAATCAGCAAACCAAACATCGTTCGAATTCTGAGCGCTCAGAACACTCAGAAACGCTTGTGTGTTTTCCGGTCCACCTTTTTTAGTTTTGACATCACCTGCACCGTTCTTTGATCGACATTCAAATTGATAGTGACCCTTCTTTCCGCACTTGTAGCACGTAGAATTAGCTCGTTTCTCCTTTGCCTTCTCGCTCTGCGCTCCACTTCGGTTAACACCAGCATTCCCTCTGCTAGTGCCGCCATCACCCGATGTGGTATTTGACGTTCTATACTGTTGCCGTCGCTCAGTATAAAGTGCACTCGAATCCGCAGTTTCGCCGCTTTCCTTCTTACTGTTCAACTCAACACTGCATAGCTGCTCCGCTAGCTTATTCAACGTCCAGTTCTTCTTCTCTGTCAAATTAAGCGCGTTTATGAAGTGAACGTATTCAGCTGGTAATGCATCTAACAACCGACCAATCAGCAGACTCTCAGGTAGCTCGACATTGTCTTCCTTCAACGTTTCATTTTTGACATCGGCCCAGCATACCTCGAATCTAGCGATAAGACTCACGATCGATTCACCAGTTTCCATTTTCAAGTTAAAAAAATCCTTGAATAGTCGTTGTTGACGCTGTGTTGATTTTTGTTCGTAAAGTCCTTCCAGTACTCCCCACATACTACGAGCTGTTTTACACGTCAGTAACTGCTGTTGCAGCGACTGACTCACGTTGTTATATACGGACATCTTGGCTAGGTTCTCAGCTTTCTTCGCTTTGTTCCTCAGCTCTTCATTCGTCCCTTGAGATAGTTCTCCCGTTAGATCTTTTGACAATGCTTCTTCAGCATTTGCAGCAGCCAAGTATAACTCAATCTGCATTTTCCATACATTCCAATTTTCGGCACCCTCCAGCTTGTAAATCGCAACGTTCATTTTATCCATCATTCAACGTAGTTTAGACAGTAAAATAAACAGTTCAATCGATCACAAACAGTATTTTGTTGCTCAAAAATTATCACTTGAAAAATTCGATTTTCTCACTTTAATCAGTCTATCATCACATAAAGCACAGTTTAGTACGTACCTGGGCCCATAACCTGTTCAATTTTATCACTTATAGCAGAACTTCTTTGTAGATGATAACTAATGGTAGCATTACAAATATTAACAGTTAGTTAGTAAGAATTATAAGAAATGTGACAACACTGTAAGAACACAACATAGATAGAAATGAAGTTAGAACAGTGACTTTTGACATGACGAGCAGATGTTAATGAACGTGTGTATATGCTAAGGATATTAAAGTTAAATATAAGAAATAAGACTGAAGTATGTAGTTTATTATGATCAAAGTAAAAAAACCCTAACAAAACAGTTTGCGTAACTTAGACAAATCTGACGATCAGCCAACTAGTGTTAAGCTACTCGGTGTTCATTTAGACCCTAAGCTAAGCTTACATGGGACAGTCATATTGATTTCGTTGCTAGTAGGCTGAGCAGAATAGTTTACTTATATATAGTATTATATTTGGGGGGGGGGGCACTCAGCGTATTTTTGCCATCTACCGCCGGGTCGTCAGGGAGTTTCATAATATCCCCCATAGGGAGGATTGTAGGAAATGTTTTAGAAAACTAAAGATACTAACCTTGCCCAGCGCGTATATTCTGGAGAGTGCATACAAACATATTATATTGAGACATAAAGATGTACACAACTATAATACTAGGAACATATATGTATGATTTGTACTTGCTTTTTAAAAGACTTAAAAAATCTTAGCATTAATAAGAGGCCCAGTTACCTTTACAATAAGATTCGCTATAGAACGGACGTGCATAATATAAATATAAGACAAAAAGGGTTCCTTAGCATGCCCTCTCATAAAACCAGCCTCTATGAAAGATCGTTTTCTTACAATATTGTTAAGGTATTGAATGCTTTACCTGCCCATCTAATTCACTCTAGTAACCGCACTTTTAAATGTCAAATGTATAAACATCTATTGAATACACAAACAGCCTGAGTATTTTTTCCTTACTGCGTGCCAGGACCTACATTGATTGTGCTAACTCCTTTAATTATCTTCCTTTGCTATCAAAGTTTACCTACTTATGTGTATAATTTTAAGTTTCCATTTCCCAATCGCTCCATGTCGCATTCGCTAATCATCTAGTTTACATTTAAATTTAGGTTAAGTTGAAAACAGTTCAATTTGGAACGGAACTTCGCCTTTTGCGAATATGTTGATACCTATATATTGTTTTTTTTTTCTCGTTGTTTTCCCATTACCTTTGTTTATCACATATATTCAGCAATAAAGTCCTATTATAACTACCAAGCCTATCAAGTATGCAATCATTTACCACCATTATGGAAATCATTAGATTACAAAAAATTTAAACAACAGGTAAAAAATACTTAGGTACTTGTAAATGCATTTTATAGCATAAAGGAATTTTTAAATAAAAACCCAAATCAAAACTCCAATGGTGATATTTCTAGATAGTACCTATCGTATAGTAATTTTAAACCAGATCATAATTCTTAGTTACCAATCTTGTAAGTGACGTTTGTAAACACAATTGTGTATTAACAATAAATGAATATTATTATTATTATAAGTGTGCAACACAAAAAAAAAACAAAAAAACGCGCACAAAAATATACTATTAAGCAGCGAAACCTCCTTCAACGTATCTGAAATGAAAAGGAAAGCTGATTCAAGGGACTATTTCAATAGTCAACGGACTTATCATTTGCACTACTATCTTTCATTAGAGTAGCGGTAATCATTTCATTTATTGGTATGTTACCACAGACCTTGTTTAATGGTCTGTGGTATGTACTATACACTCCCAAGACCATCCTTGGTTTTATTATTTGTAAATTGATGCTGTATATGGATGTGTTTTCTTCTTGCCCTAAATCCTTTCTTTAGATTCCGTAAGTGAAGTAGAGCTTGTATCGTAGTCAATAAAGTCATGTACTATGCATGATAAAGCCCAAGATACGCCCCTTGAAAAAATCTTTTTAACGACGATCCATTGACTTTTCAACATCTCTATCCAATCAGCTTCCATAATTAACAGCATAACCGAAATTCGGTCTATTCCTCATAAATAAATACACTAAACTGACAACTATTTTACTAGGTTCGCCCCTTTCAATGTGACTTCCACATTTCTTGTGAGAGTTTTAAAGCAAGAACGCTTGAATATCGTGTTATCAATTTGACATTCCAAACCATTCAGCACTATCCATAGCATCAGATTCATAAGTAATTTGAGAACCAATTCGGTTGGATTTGAATAACTACTGTTTATCGCCCCTTTGCTTTTACATCTGATGTAAATGTAAGAATGTCGTCCAGGTAAACATCCTCGATCATTCGGAATTGACTTTCCAACAGAACTCTGCCCCGGTTCACAACGATAAAGTTGTCGCGTTGTTGACGCGACTTTGTTTATTTTTCATGAAAAGGATATATTTACACACGGGTGCAAGAACATAAATACATGAAATGAAACAATAAATGAATAACAAAAATGAACAATTTATTCTACACACGAACGTAAAGTTAACCGCGCGTATGTATGTAACGCACTGCCTTCTCGGATCCAGCGGATGCAGGGGTTGCTTTGGAGGATCCGCATAACCGTGCTTGCTGTCGAGCTCACACGGTACCGATCTCCACGGCGGCCTCTTGGTCGGCTTCAGCGATCGATGCGGGGTACTGGACTGTAACTGCTTATCCTAGCCGTGCTTTTATCAACGTCGGCGTCGGATAGTTGAGAGTTTACCAATTACCAGCGATTTATCCTAGCCGTGTTCTTATCAACGTCGGCATCGGATGGTCGACCCTGATCCGTGCTATTATCAACGTCGGACCGGGTAGCTGCCCCTTCGTCCGTGCTATTATCAACGTCGGACTCGGGGTACTTAGTTCTTCCGTGCTATTATCAACGTCGGAAGAATAAGTAAGTTCCCACGGCGCACGCACGCTTTCAAACCCATTTGAGCGGGAGTGTCTTCACTACTTATCTTAGGTGAATTCTCATTGGCGCTTGACCTGGCGGGGGAAACCAATGTCAGCCAACCGCGCTTCGTGTGCCCGATGTGGTTTCGTGCATCCTCGCCATGCCCGATTCCTACAAAGTGATTAAAGAGTGGTGGTATGAGGCATATTTATAACTCATTAAGTAATAGTTTATAACTATAAATATTTATAAGATGAAAGGATTGTTCGGACCAATAGACCTTGTCAGGTAATTAAATGTCTTGGAAGAGTTCGCTGGTACACACAAAGGGGTCGATGTAAGGTGTAAAATTTAATAATTAAAAGGCGGCCTAAGGAAGTAGAACATAACCAAGAATTTAATTAAGTCCAGCATGTTAAAATACAAATTACAGAAATTTGTGGGCGGTTTGAAGCGGTCACTTGTTGAACGTAAAATACACGTTGCAACGAATTGTTAATCATAATCCCCATGACATGGTACTTGTTTGGTCCGTATTGTTATCACACTCATAGCGGATTATGATTAACAATTCGTTATATAATTAATACTAATAAAATATAATTAATTTATAAAATTCGTAATCAGTCACTTATCACTTTCAGTTCCTGATGAAATCAATATTTGATTGACGAAATATCGAATAATAAAGACATTTAATTACCTGGCAAGGTCTAATTGCTCCCAACAATGCTTTCATCAAATTATCTAAGGCTACAATACTCGCTGCAACAATATTTAGAGGCAAAGGTGGTAATATGGGCCCTGAGGGTAATATGGGCCCCGTCGGAAACACGAGTACAAATAACGTGGTTTAGCAACAAGGCTATACCCATCCATCACGCGTCGTTGACTTGTAGTTTCGCATCGCGTTCGACAGAGATGGTGACCAGTATGTCATTAGTTTTTTCCCGCTCCGAAAAAAGTTGGTAAGGTATCACTTTATCCTTTGGTTAGTATAACTTGTACTTCGATTATTTTAATACAATGAATGTGTGTTTAAAATTGTGGTAACGTTAAAATTGTGCTCTTTATGGCTAGTGTTTACAAAATGTGAATTAATTTTTATGAACTATAGAGTGTTGGTAATACGGGCTCCAAAGAGCCCATATTAAAATAGGGGCCCATATTATCAAATATATTTTTTAGAAGAAGCTGTTTCATGAGGAACCCAAAATAATCCATTATCTAGAGATCAGTTTTCTCCAAAAGACATTTGGCCAATCCCTAAACCAAAAAAAAGACGACTAACAGAGGCCCCAAACCTGTAAAGGCAGCGTTAATTACATCTTCCCCATATAAAAATAACCTCTTAGAGATTTCAGCAAAGAAGCTTAGAAAAAGAAAAACAGAAATAAGAAGCGAAAACAGTTATTCTAAAGGTAAAAGGGAAAGTAAAAATTCCCACTAAACAGCAAGAAGTTCAAAAGTCCCATAAGAGAAAAATTACTTTTGTAGACGAAGAATCAGAAGTTAGTAATTCAGATATTGATTCAGGTGAATCAGTCATACAACATTCGGTGTTTCCGAACCCGACAAATCAGACACAGCATGTTTATTTTGTGAAAGCTTATTCTCCGACGATCATAACCGGGAACTGTGGGTGCAATGTTTGATATGTGAACTATGGGCACATAACGAACGTGCTGGTTGTGGTTTTTTAAATAGTATCTAGGCATATACCTACGATCTACTTATCAATTTTGTTTAAATAAAAGTTGTTATTATTCGATTTTAATTTCAAAATGTTATTCTAACAACACAGTTTATAGGGCTCATATTAACAACATGTATTTTCTTTTTGGAAAAGTGTATAACTTTATTTAAACATATGTATTTTTTTATTAACCATTAAGACAACATTTTTGTCAAAGTAATATTATCAAATACATATTAAAGTATCTATTGTGTTAAATTTGTGCTCAAATATAAACATTTCTCAAATTTACAAAAAAAAATAAAAATGGGGGCCCATATTACCACCTTTGCCTCTATAAGTATGTAAATTTTTCAAATTGAATTCAAATTACTTAGTTTATTTAATCAATTTCGTCAAAATATTCACTACCGCTAAGATACAGAATTTCTGCTACCAAGATACCTTCGTGATTATATCTTTTTAGAATATCCTTTAACGAAAACGTCCGAAAAGAAAGAAGAGGATACACCAAACTGACGCAACGTTAAACACATACAATCTCCAGTCAAGACAGCCCGTTGCCCCATGTGGACTTTTCAGGGGAGTTTCCATTACATATAATGTAGCTCCATCTCCTTAGGGGCTTTAACCCCTTTCGAGCCGAGACTTTTAACTTTATCTAGCCTAACTTCCTCTTTTCTGGATAGAGTGTTTTAGATAGACGTGTACGCAGTTCTTTAGTTTCTGATGTTTCTAGAGTTGACAGAGGAAGGAAATACGTTAAACATTTACAATTTTTTGCTTTCCTAGACGCAGTTGTAAATATAACTAAATTTACAGTAAAATAGCGTAAAAACGCCAAAGGTAACTATACTCGGGATGGGATTAGTGGCCGCGGCCGACTGGCCGCAGCCGACTAGCCGCGGCCAACTGCCCGCCGAGACTCCGAGACAACTGGGCGCGAAAAAAATGCCAACCTAAGCGTATATTGCCACTCAGGCGCTTAGGTTAGAGGTAGGTTTAGTATATATTTTTTTCAATTGATAACAGTCCCTCAAGATTAAAAGTTATTTTCGATTTTCGATTTGTATGTCGAATCGGTCCTACGACGAATTTGACCAACGGCCAACTTGTGCTACTTTAAAATTGTCGTAGTAATTTTACGTGCTTAATTAATCCATTATGTATAAAACGTATCTTAAAAAATTATTTAGAGCTTAGTAAAGCTAAATGCGGAATTCTAATGAGTGCAATAAACATATTAACGTCTGCTGCGATTGAACTCGTTCTCTGGGCGGTACGTTTGGCACTAATGTTATATTGGATTGTTAAAACATGCTGTTTTGTGGTTAAAAATATATATTGCAATTTTCGTAAATTCGTTCTAATAAGAACTATTATTAATAATTTGATAATTTGAACAAAATAACTATAAAGGACGAGTAAATAAAAGGGCAAAAGAACAACGAAAAGAAATAATACGAGACGGCGTAAACGAAAAGAAAACGATGAGGTTATAAATTATGAATACATTTGACAGATTCAAGTCAAATCAGAAAGCGTTGATTGAAGTCAGCTGTTGGACATACGAACATATACTCACTTCTCTCTTATTTTCACTGACGATCGCCTATACGTATGTCTTTACTTAAAACACATGCAAACTGTATTGCCATCTTTATCATAAACAAAGCTTTAATGATGGTTTAAAGGAATGTCGTGCATTCATTCGGAAACCTATGACGTGAACGCCAACTCTCGTGGATGCAACTTTAGTAAAGTATGAAAAGATGCGTGATGCGTGCACGTCATCAATGACGTTCTCTAACTGGGTGATTGTAGCAACTGCTTAAAATCTTTTTTTTGTTCGTTAAATTCAACGTAATCATGTTAATTTAAGAAACAATCTAATCAAATTTACTAATAAAGTCAAATTTTTGATTTTAATTATTTATCTCATTCTATTTGAATGAAAACGACAAAAACATTTTAAATTTGGGGTTTATTTTTTTTAAGTTTGACCAGTGTCTTATTTATTGTGCGTAGTACGATTCATTGTATTGGGCTTTCAAACGCTATTGTTTGTTGGGTTGCATACTTACAAAATTAAACTAAAATTAAGATTTACATATAATACACAATTACGTCATGAAAAAGTATGACGTGCACGCATCTTCTCATAAATCAAACTTTAAATAATAAAAGACTGAATATTTTGTTCAATTGCGACTGAAATAACTTCGGAAAAATGTATGATACTGTAAAAGTACACACTTTTCTTCTAATAAACAATAATTTATGCAAGATGCTTGCTGACATTTCAATTTCGTATAAAACTCTATAAAAAGATTTGAAAGCATATTTGTATTATACAGGATTCAGAAATGTTTTCACAAATTTTGGGGCAGGTTCTTAGGTACACCAAAACAAAGAAAAGTTTTTCATTTATTAATGAAACTTGACGTTCATTACACTAGTTAGTACACATTGTCAGCTTGAAATTGTAAAAGAGGCCGTACCACCTAAGTGTGAGGGGTAATAGTTTTTGGGGGGTGAGTTGCAGGTAAATTGTTGAAGGTGTATTTATGCTACAATTGCACACCTATTTTCTATAGCCCCTAGAAACACATAGTACCGACAACGTTTGATCTAGCCGACTGGAGCGAAATTGGTTGGTAACAATGGTAACACTAAAAAATTCCCCAAGCGGATGAAGTGCGTGAGTAGAAAGCGCAACAGCGCAAGCGCCACATGTGTTTTTTTGCTTGTACTGTTTTCTCTATTTGTTTACATTGCAATCTTTCCATCTGAAAATTTCCGTAAATAGCATGTAACATGTAAATTGTAAATTATTATAAGTGCCAGGTTGCTTTACAAAAGGTTGCACCAGCAGTGGCAAAAAAGGACAAAGTTTATTTAGAATCCCTGCGAACCTTAAGTAGGACAAAAACATGGTTAACCTCACTTTCCCCTCATAAATAAAAATATACTTACAGTAATTTAGGTAATTAAATTAAATGCATCCTTTAAAGAGTTTAAAGTAATGTGAATTGCTCGCATTGAAATTGTATAATTTGCAATTTGTTATTTTTGTAACGACAGGCCGTGAAGCTGAACTATTGGAGGCTGTAAAAAAAAAGGTAATCAGAGGGCCCGATTAGTCTGAAAACGGCCGTTAAGACATTTTTCATAAATTTTCTAGGTTTAATTATTGAATTAACATTCCATGAATGGTTCAATTAATCACATTAGTTATGAAAAATTAACCTCAAATAATAAATCATAACATCTGAAATTAGCGTCGATTGCCTTAGGGATTTTTCGTTTTTCAATGTTGATGTCAGGTTTGCTCCAGCTTGTCGGTACTATATGTTCTAGGGGCTATACTATTTTCTAGCCAATAATTAGCATAATTACAATGAATTTGAAACTGATGTACTTCATTGAATTTTCATTGGCTACAGTTTTAATCTGCAATGAGTCATTTATTGCTTAAAAAGTCGGATTCACCGGGTTTTAGGTATGACTAGGTGGCCTTGGTATGACTTATCGCTACAAATCGTATGCATCAATGCAGACGCTCGTATGTCGTAACAATAATTCCTACTGTCAATTTTTGTGTAATCTGTCAATCCAGTTCGATCAGCTGTTTCAAACTAATTAAAATAATCATAAATTTGTTGTTTTCGACAAGTTTTGTGATCTTGTGTTCATTATTCATTTTGTGATTTTGTGATTAGTATTGAAAAATACTGATTTGAATAAAGGAACGCTGAAAAAATTCAAAACGGTGTGGCAACAGCTGGTAACTTGAAGTACGAAGTAAGGTTATGTAAATGTAAACAAAGAAAATTATTTGACATACGCACGGACATACGTTTCTCAATTGCATTTTACTGATATTTTTATTTACAGAAACAGAAAACTATGTCACGTCGATTATCATACTTTACTGCAATGAGTCATACCGTTGTTATATGTTCGAAGGTCATACCTAAAACCCGGTGAATCCGACTATACATTAATTCTATGGTAATTATATGAATCTGGTCTATCTGGCCTAATAATTATCTGGAATTTTAATTATCCTTACCTATATTATAAATAAAACTTGTAGTTCATATTTTCCGTTATGCAGATTTGCTCAACTATATTTTACATTTATTAGAAATTGCTAAGTAACTGGACTATTTTTGTTGTTCAGATATAATATTTACAATTACAGGGTGGGCCATTGAAAAGGAAACACGCCTGTTTTGGGACACTTAGACCAGTTTCTTAAAAAAACGCTCGGACACGTCGATTTTTTATTTTTGGGGGACAACTTTTGATGTCACATTTGGCCTTGTCAGGTCAACCCCCTAGCCCCCGCACCCCCAACTCAAGAATTTAAATAGGGAAAGGGAGTCGAGCGACCCCTCATTTGAAGCGTCTTTTAATTGTCTATTCGACAGTATCAATGAAAATTAGTTTTATTCAAATTTTTTTTCGCCCTCATGAAAAGCACCCTCTAGATTAACTAAGGTGGGGGTGTTGTTTAGGAAAAATCTTAAAACACGCCACCTTTGTCCTATTGAACGGCACATTTCAGGATTTTTCCTAAACAACACCCCCACCTTAGTTAATCTAGAGGGTGCTTTTCATGGGGGGGGGGGGGGGGATTGAACAAAACTAATTTTCATTGATACTGTCGAATAGAGAATTAAAAGACGCTTCAAATGAGGGGTCGCTCGACTCCCTTTCCCGATTTAAATTCTTAAGTTAGGGGTTGCTGGGACTAGGGGATTGACCTGACAAGGTCAAGATTATTCGTATTCATAATGTATACAATATAATTAATTCATACTTACACGAAATGGTTTATACAAAATTAAAAATTATTGTAACATCCTTGTTTTTTTTTTAGTTATAATTGGATCCGGAGATTCTCTAATAGGCATATTTCTAATATGTCGGGGATCTATTAATTCGGGTAAGACGCACTGATAAAGATAATAAAACCCTTAAAATTTGATTATAATTAAATTAATAAATGAAAGTTGTCCAGTAAGTGAAATGAACGACAAATATTGATAATTGTCATAAAAATAATAGTTAAATGGAAAGTTAATAAAAGCACTATTGTCTATTCCATTTAAGAAGGTAGTAGATGGCGCTACCCCTAAGGGAAAGTTTATATAGCTATGTTTTTTCTTCAAAATCCGGGAAAATTTAAAAATAGTGTAATTTTGTAAACGTCATCTATTTTAGAAACATCCTAAATAAATCAGTGGATTTCTTTCATTAGCCAGTACCAGTACATGATTGTAATAGGTGTGTGATGTGTTGCCTATATGAGATTGTAGATTGCCACTGATGAAATGATAATGAATTGTAATGGTGATAACTTTTTGTGAATACATATAAAGCAAAACACCAACACGTGACATGGAGGTGGTCACTTGAGTGTTATTTACAATGGATTCATTCGCTTAATGAAAGTCATGAAAACTTATATGCAAAAAATAATATTTCATATGACCATTCTATTCAAAAGGTTTTCAGTTGCTGGTCGCGCGCGCTAGGGAAAACTACGGGAAAACTAACCATCGCATGCTGAAGTTGAATCGGGGTTGGCGCATTTGATCTATAGCAGCCCCATTCGACTTTGGAATGCGACGGTTCGTCTTCCTTAACGTGCGCGATCTGTAATTTGATTAACATTCTACGCAAAATTAGCAAAAAATGTTCTTATTGAGTGAGTATCTATGTATGTAGTAAAAATGACGGATAGGAGAAGATAAATGAAAAACACGAGCATTACAAAGAATACAAAATAATGGAGTTGACAAAACTATCTCTATCTGACCGCAGGATAAACAATTTTGCCAATATTGGCAAACAAACGTATTTTCATAAAATAGTGATATTTGAAGTAAAATTCAAGTTATATTGGTAAAATTGTTTGTCCTGCTGTCAGATAGTTCTACCCTACCTGACAGCTGGACAATTTTACCAATACAACTCGAATTTTACTTCAAATATCACTATTTTATGAAAATACGTTTGTGTGTTTAAAACTGGCTTGCATATTAACCAATGAGGATCAAGGTCAAAGCTGTCCTATGTTTTCCTTCACCTTCTTAAATGGAATAGATAATAGATCTAATGACAAATATTGAATACAAATAAAATCTGAACAATTAGGTGACCGATTGTAACAAGGCGTGGTTTTCAATAACTACAACTGCTACTTTTTAGTATAAAAAGCTAAATTTTAAAATGAAGGTTCATGTGTATATGTTCTACAAATCCTTTGGAATAGATTTTTGAAAAGCATCGTAAATACTCTTTAAACCATCGTAAAGTAACAAGGGGATTTTTGGTATAGTTTAGGGCACTTTTTAAAGAAATATAAAGTTTTTGTCAAATTTTGTTCAGAAGAATTTCAAGTGAAGTTCTTGTAGATTAATGTACTTTTTGAATTGCTAAGATATCTTATCAAATAAACTCTCCAGAAGGGCTCGCGTTAACATTATATTTCATATACAGTGAATCAATGGCCAGGCCCCTTAAATCAGAAACTCATAGTATCTTTAAAAATCTTTAAAATGTCCTCCTCCTGCTTTCACTGCACTTATCGAATAATGGACTGTCACACCTTTCTAGTTCACTTTGTATATATTCCCATACTTGCTCGTTTACAATTTATTGACCTTTTAGCATGATCGCTGTTTTCTTCTCATTGTTATCCAACTTTCAGTTACTTTAATGGAGTGTAAAATATTGCACGTTTTTGCGAAACATTTTCCTAAAATGCAATTATTTTTTTTACGAAATCCACTAAAATGCTCGATATCAAATAGGATGGTTCGATGGTTATACATATTTGATTAATTAAAACTAATAATTAGTATTGCAATTGTAAATTTGGCAGTTAAGTGGGGTATAATTAAAATTAGAAATTATTTTATTGTGTACAGGTAACATATTAAATAATATAAAACATACAATTCCTGACATTTTTTAAATTTTCTAATATTAAATTCCATGTTTGTTTATTACCTACGTATGTACATCAACCTCAGGTACAGGTTAAAACGAAACTGTGACAAGTAGAATGCAAGAAACAATTGACTTGTCTACTATAAATGGACTGCGGTGTCCAGGTTTTCTGCGTCTTTTGAAAGGCGAACATCTCTTCTTACGTATAACCAACTTAAATAAAATAGGATAAAATGTTTCTATTTTTTAAATTAGTGTAGCTTACACGAATATTAGTAATGTGGGTATAGTAAGACCAACTCCCAACATATAAATTGCCGCAGGAAATACATCAATTGTGGCTTTATAAACGGCGCTGTACAGAGGTCCATATATTAACCCAGCCAGAGATTCGACAATTCCAAACAACGAGATGACTTTACCTTAAAACAGAGAATAAATGTGCTTGAAATTTATATACACATTACGTTATTAAAAGCTACTAGTGCGGGAGCCGGCCACCTTTTTTACAATCAATTAGTATACTTTTTATACTTCGTGAGCGGGTTTATTTTAACGAGACACCAAACTTTTTCCTCTGCGAAAATTTTCGCAAATGGGTCCTACGGGGTGCGCAGGAGTAAAACACGTTAATCTGGTAATTACAAAAAAATTGATTAATATCACTTAATTTTTTATCTAACTGTTACGTTTTTTTGTAAGTAATTTAAAATAACATTTGTCCTACAACAAAAATGTCCCCATCTCAGATACATGTAGGTACCTATTATAGCTATATACAGGGTGTTTCAGACCACCCGTACCGGCCAAATATCTCGCGAAATACAAAACGAATTGGAAAAAGAAAAAATACTTCTAAACAATTTTTTAAGACTCTATTGCTTGATAGTAATAGGATGTCCCCACTCCCACCCCCGGGGGGTGGAGAGGGGGGTAACTTCGTAATCTTAAATAGCACCCCCCAGTTTATTATGCAGATTTGAATTCTGCGTTAACAAATAGGAACTTTTTGTTTGAAACATTTTTTGAAGTTCGTGACAGATGGCGCTATGATCGCCGAAAGAAGTTTTTCCGATTACCTATGCTAATTTGATGTCAGTTTTGTTAAGTGACAATAAAAAATGGTAATGCTTTGCAAAAGTGAAGAGGGGGAGCTTTATTAACCCCTCCCCCTTCCCCACACCGCCACTTCACCCCTACAGCCCATAACCTAGGATGGGAAAACGCAACCATTTTAGATTTAAACAACTGTTCAATACCACGATTGAAGAAGTTAAATTTTGTAAATTTTTTTGTCTTTGATGGAAAATAGAAAAAAAAATTTGAAATACTTTGATTTCACGAGTAAAGAACACATTGACATTCGAGATACGTTTAAATCTAAAATTAGGGGTGAATTAGGGGAGGGGGGGTTAATAAAGCTCCCCCTCTTCCCTTTTACAAAGCATTACCATTTTTGATTGTCACTTAACAAAACTGACAACAAATTTTGCATAGGTAATCGGAAAACTTCTTTCGGCGATCATAGCGCCATCTGTCACGAACTTCAAAAAATGTTTCAAACAAAAAGTTCCTATTTGTTAACGCAGAATTCAAATCTGCATAATAAACTGGGGGGTGCTATTTAAGATTACGAAGTTACCCCCTCTCCACCCCCCGGGGGTGGGAGTGGGGACATCCTATTACTATCAAACAATAGAGTCTTAAAAAATTTTTTAGACCTATTTTTTCTTTTTTCAATGCGTTTTGTATTTCGCGAGATATTTGGCCGGTACGGATGGTCTGAAACACCCTGTATATCAAATCAACGTGTTTTCCCCTACGCACCCCCGTAGGACACATTTGCGAACATTTTCGCAGAGAAAAAAGTTTGGCGTCTCGTTAAAATAAAGCCGCTCACGAAGTATAAAAAGTATACTAATTGATTGCAAAAAAGGCGGTCGGCTCCCAGATACCTTACAGTTGGAACTAAAAAAGCTATAGGAAAAAATACTTTGAAGCCAATGTAAAAATAGTCTTACCTAAATCATTCTCACTGACAAGCTTTGATGCTATAGACCGTGTTGCTATGATTGCTATACCATTAACTGCATCAAGAAGTGTACCTAAAAATCTGTAGTAGCAAATCGTCAACATTTACTTCTGTATCACTTACATAAATAGAATGATAAGGTTGTCATTGCCAAAGTATACGCAATTCCTCCAACAATTTTGCTCACACTTGATATAACGCCTAATATTGCGTCGTCAAATTTCAACCACTTTGAAAATACGACGATCGCACCAAAATTTCCTAAAAAACGTGAACTGGAGTATAATTTACCGATATTTGAAAGAAAACATTGTATACGTTACTAAACTAGATTTCGTAGACATTAATGAAATAAATGTTCCTTTTAAATTGAATTCACTTACACCTTCAAATTTGAGCGATTTTGATCTAATCAAGATTTACATTTGGGAAAGGTTAAGTCCATCCGCATGCTTCTTCATTTCCATCTCGAAAGCACAAATGTGGCGATGTAGTATTTCAAATTTTAAGTCGAGATTCGCGCTGTCAATATGTGTTTATATGCAACTGAAGTTTATTTTTGGATTTTGAAGTTTTGACTTCTAATTCGGATTCTTGGTATAGAAGTGTACTCGTCTTTTATGTCCCTTAGCCGAATTTTGAAATTGACCATGTAAAATATTTGATATAACGATCAAAACAATTTTTTAGCGGACAGTAGGGTTGAGATTGAAGAATTTTTTTTATTGGTGCCCTATTTTACCTTTTTAAGGCACGCCTTAGCGTGTTTAAATCGAACTACCATGGCAACATCACCAATTTGAAAAACGTACAATCTAAATGACAATTTTTTGATTATTGATCTGTACTTGGTAACGTCAAATAAAATATTAGGTACTAACAAATTCAAAACCATTATGCAAACATTATTTAACATGTAAGTATTATAGATATTAGAATTGATTTTTTTTTATTAGTGTCCTATTTTAGCCTTTTAAACCACGCCCCAGCGTATTTAAATCGCGCTTTCAAAAACGCGCGTGTTTTAAAGTTGCCATGGCATCATCATCAATTTGAAAAACGTAAATTCTTATTGGTTATTTATCTGACAGGAGTACGTTGTTACGTCAAATAAAATGACAGATTGCAAATTAATTTCCGTTTTTCTCATTTCCATGACAACGAAAGGTATACTGATTTCACATTAGGAATTCAACCATTTCACATTATTAGTTCTTATTTCCCTTTTAATACCAGATTTCAAAGTGAACCAATAAAAAAAATAGCGTAAAATATTCGTGGATAAACAGGTCTTTAAAACACTTGCTCTATTTCAAGCACTCCGGCTGCGCCGTCGTGCTTGAAAACTCGCGCGTGTTTTAAAGACCTGTTTATCCACTTATACTTTAATATACTACTTTAAGCACTTCGGTGACAACAATCAATTTTTGTGTGATTGTATTCTGATTGTGCTAGACGTGTACTGTACATACATGCTGATCTGGTGTACTGTATTGGTTTTGGTGTTTGCGAACATTGTCTTCAATAATCGTATGGAAATGTCCAACTCTAACTATATGTTTTTGTTTAATTTCATGTGTAAGTAACCTGATCTCGTATTGCAAACGAAACAATCGCCAATATGAATCACCACTGGTAGGAAAATAATGATCTGCCTCTTTTGTTGTTAAGAGTGACTGGAACAAATATCCCATATTTGTACTTTTTTAATAGAATGAAAGAAAAAACATAAAAATGATGTAGGTAGGTATTAAATTTCTTGATTTACTTGGAAAGTGTTGACTTCATTCATTTCTGCTGCAAAATAATAGTTTTGAAATACAGTCGTAGTCACCTAAGAAGGCGAGCGCTGCAATGCGCAAACGACGAAATTGGCGCGTATCTATTATAAGTCAGTGTCGTTTCATATTGTTTTTGTAGATATGCTTATTCAAAAAAAGTTATTGTATTTAAATATATTTAGTACAATGAATGTAATTAAGTATCTACTTTATGACAAACAAAATACATTGATGTTATTTAATTACATATTTTAGTAATATATAATCAAATTCGAATTAAGTGATTTTTTGAAAAAATGCATTTGTGTGAATGCATTTATTATGATACGCAACCGACTTGTATTTTTATAGTACTCGGCTTTCGGAGTCATGAATCGGGTTGCGCCGGTTGCTCGCCTTCTTAGGTGACTATGACTGTACCTACATGTTTCACTTCTCAACTTTTGTTGAGAAAACATGTAGATCGTTAAAACTTTTCTTTCTGCCGTGATAACTAGTTTTCGGCTTATACCTCGTCGTCATATTTGTTCCATAGCCTGCGTTGAAAGGCTTGCCTTGTCTTTTTACTTGTGAGTCAAGACAAGGATTTTTGGAATGATTATCCATCCTTTTAGTTCCGATGGTTATCAACTGTTAAGTCTAGGTTATAAAGATGCCAGCTGCAATGTCTTGCGAAACGTCAGAACTTTTGGTTTCACATTCAGCAGACAATCCTAGACTTAACAGCTCACCACCATCGGGTGCTAAGAGGATAGATACTCGTCCCAAAAATCTTTGTTTTGGCTCACAAGGAAAAAGGTAAGGCAAACCTTTCAACGCTGGCTGTGAAACAAATATAACGACGCGGTATAAGCCGAAGACTAGTTATCTTGACAGTTCAAGGAACCGAGAAAACCTCAAATTACTTTTCTTTGTCATGAAATGTTCAACTCATATTCATGACAATATAAACATGATTTGAAAAACTGATTTCTGAGCAATAGTTTTATAATCCATCACTTATTTAATCCCTCTCAATGACTGTAACAGGTCTGCGCGTCCCGTTTGATTTTGCATAATATTCAATATTCACACAGAATCTTCAATTTATAGTACACCTTTTTTTACTGACTAAGCGAACACGGTAAGCAATTAAAATTTTTGACAATAATCTATGGTGAGTAGAAAGCAATCACCATTTCTAGTAGAAACACGTGAACAATAGAAACGTTACATGAATGTATAAATAGGTACCTACTAATTAGGAACATACTTTGTATTGTAGCCATTCTATTGGTCATTTTGTAATATTTCTCTAATAAGTAATGTTTTCGTTGACACAAACCTACGAGCTTATTTTCAATTTAAAAGAAATAAAAATTTCCGTTACATGCCTGAAATGTTTCGTTTTTAATTCCAGTACAAGTAAAATAAGTAAACTATTCAACGCACTATATTAAACAAATAAGCAATCACAGAGGGGATTGTTTACATTTTGTGATTGTAACTCCTCGTTAATGAAAAACCCATAAAATATTATTTCCTCTTCTCCCTTTCCTAGAGGGAGTTCAAGTTAAAAAAATATTTCATCAAGAATCAATTTCCAACATTCGAGGTAATAGTATGTATGGGATCTAATATAAATATAGCGTACTTACTTACCGACTAAATGTGCTACCGAGAAATACCCGTTAAATATACTGAAATTAATTTCATTCCAATTAAACAATAGCCTTGTGTACAAATACATCACCATCATTTGTCCTACAATGTAATAGTATTAATAAGTACTTACCAATGAAACAAGAACAACAAACACAACTGATCGGTGTATTGTTGCATTTTATTATACTTTACTAAATTCACCCTTCAAATCAGCTAAACCTACGAGGGTGATATCTTACCTATAAATGGACCTATTATTAGAGCTTCTGAAAACAGTATTACGCCAATTTGCCGTGATTCAGCATTGCTCGACGGTTTCTTTAAAAACTTAAAACTACAGACTGCCTCTTTAACATTCAAAATATCTTTAACCAGTTCCCATTTAGTTAAACACTTATGATCATCACGCACACCATCGTCTGTTGTATAATATCCCAGCAATGCGCCTAAAGCGTACATGACTAACGACAGCGAAAATACTCCATAAAATCCAATTAATGAGTACATCACTCCACTTATTGCACTTCCAACTGTTACACATATATTATATAAAGTTTGAATAATTCCCATTCTAAATATCCTATCTTGAGGATTACCAGTAGTTGAAATGAAAATATATATGCCAAGAAATGCCATATTAAATCCTCCGGTAACTGCGGTGGGAAGAACTTCAATTACAGTATTCACTTCCATTGGCAATTCATAAAAAAAGAAGGTGCATAATATGAAACCGATATTTGTGACTATTTCGCCTATAATAGGCATTATAACTAAAACACTTCTAATTTTATTACGGTCACTCCAAGATCCGAGCAATGGTAGCAACACAGCTGGAAAGACGCCAGAGATGACGGTCTTCCAAACAGATGCTGCGGCGACAATTTTTTGAGCCATAATTTCGTCAGTTTCATTGAATCCTGATCGGTTACGTTGCGTAATAGCATCGCATATAGATGTACTTAAATTAAGGTTGACTCTGCAAGCCTTTTCTAAGCTCAAATTCTGGATTGCAAGACTTGACATATAAAACGGTAATGTAAATAGTAGGAGAATTGGTTCGACCGTAATTCCATTCCATACCTTAAGTAAACCTCTTATCAAAGGTGATTTGACCTTTCCGTTGTCTATGTTTCGTTCAAAATGAACTTTAACCATGTTTCTGAAAGGCAGTTTTACATGAATTGAAAATATAATTTGTTATTATATGCATTTTATTATATTATAGTATTAATAGTTATTTACATAAAAGTCAGGAGAATCTCACATTACTGAAGAGGAGCTAATTTGAAATACCTTGTGCCGAGTATTTCAAAGCTCCGAGTCAAGTAAGAGATTTTACTGACATGTTTTGTATTACATTTTTCCGGAAATCGCAAAAACGACGAAGTATACAAATTTTAGAACAATTTTGTACAAATTCCACAAAAATCAAGTTTGTCAATTTTGTTGGTAACTGTAGTTACAAACTATATTTTGCGTCTTGTAAACTTTTTACAGTACTAGTCCGGAAAATTCAATTTAGTTGTTTTTTACTAGTAAACGTCAATTTGTCTAGTCACTGTATTCACTTTGAAAATGTTTCTTAATTGACTAGAGTAATGTAGTAGGGCCGATTGTAAAACAACAATAGTCACTAGATTTTAGTAACTTCTGAGGTTGGCAGGACTGGTCACTAGAAAAGTCAATAGTTTCAAGGTCTGGGTTTGTATCTGGGCTATGTCATGGTCAAATGTCTCCATCTTGGCTAAATCAAGGCCTGGGTTCTTGGCTAATGGGGGGTTCTGATCTTTGCTAAGCCGAGGTGCTGTATCTTGCCTAAGTCAAGTTCAAGTGTTTTTCAAGACAACGCCCCCTCTATGTCAAGGTCAACTTTCAACTGTTAGAACTTGAAATTTAGCAGTAGTTTAACAGCACGCAGTAGGAAGCAGACCCCTCATCAGAACAGCTCGCCCCAAACGGCTCCCTGTTTGTACAAAAACGGCCCCCTGTTTATAATTTTCAGTATTTTTTGGAGTTGTTTTTAAGCTCACGTATAAGCTATAATTTAAGGGATTAAAAAAGAGACAGTAAAGCCCAATATGGAAAAAATTGAAATATCAAAGCCTACTATCACGAGATCTTAATTTTGTAGTTTTTTATTATTTCTGTTGACCAAATATAAACATGTTATACGTGGTTAAAGAGCATTTCAAATGAGGATTTTGATAAAGTAAAAATCCAATATGGCGCCCATAAGAAAAATGAAAGTTGACTTTGGCCGTGCGCAACTTAGTAGGCCTAGAAATTTGTTGATACCATTTTTAAAATTAATTGCCGTATCCTCTTACCTATATCTTGAGAATTTCATGACCTTAACTTCTATAATAAAGAAAATATTGCGGATTTTCGAAATTGCTACTTTGGTTTTCACCCTGTAAATAATCGTGATATGAGTAATCTGATTATGCCACCGATTTTTTCTTTTAAAACGAGCTCATAAGTACCTTATTAGTTTTTTTCTAACTCTTATGGTTATTGCTGTACCCCATGAAAACATCGAATTTGGCCCGCCCTGTACATCGATATGTTTGCTTCTTGCTTTAAATCCTTCAGATTGTGCAAGTAAAATGGCACTTTGATTATCACAATAATTGATAATTATAGGTAGCTGATAAAGTGATATACTAAACTTTTGTGCCTTGCTTGACATTTAGTTTCCTAAAGTATTGCACGTAAGTATGAATCTTTCCAAATTAAGCAATGCGATGTAAAGAACTTCAAACACTGTTTGCTGGAAGTGTTTAATAAAGTGCCAAAGAAGGGAATTATGCTACATCACGATAATCCTTCTTCCCACACTGCAGAGTTGACTCGGCAGTATTTGACTGCAAACAAGATTAATGTAATCGAACACCCTCCCTACTCACCGGATCTGACCATGTACGACTTTCGGCTGTGTTTTGGATTAAAAAAAACTTACGAGGAGAAGGTATTTTTCAGAGGAAGAGATCGGTGCTGCAGTTATTTTAATAGCATTCCTATAGGTGCTCGGCTTAGAGGGCTGGGCAGTACACCCGTTCCACAGCACTGTAAAATGCTTGACTTTGTTACGCGAAATCTGCATTTTGGTTGAAGATGCAGTAAGGTCGAACATCCCCTTGAAAGGTGAATGCTTTAGCAAGGCAATAACGCCACGGTGTTAACGTTACAAACTTATAGCATTTTTTAGAATTGCCCTAAACGCATTAATAGATAAGTTATCATGGAAAAACGGTTCAAATTTTGACACCGCACTGTGATAATTTTGTGATGATGGTAGGCAACACAAAATCTTCCATTGAAAAGATATTTCAATTATAAGCAAGGTAGATAATGTCAAACCTGACTCCATTTCTACTTGCATACATTCGCGTCATATACGAATACCGAATTACGTAGAATTTCACGTCTATATTTCCCGATGAGAAGTAGATTCCATCGACTGGAAGGAGCCGTTCTGGGCACATTAAAGCAGATGTGCTCCGGAAGAGCAGTGCAGGCATTCCGGAATATTGAAATGGTTAATATGCTACTGATTGATATACACGGTGTAGCAGGATAAATTGAAAGCTTACCCGAAAGAGGATTATCCTAATAAAAGATCGCCTGATCATTGATATTTTGAAACGGTTCGTAAGGGGTTAGTTTAAACAAAGATTTTATCGCTAACCTGCAACGAAAATTCATAGGGAACAGTGAGGAATTCGAATTGTTAAGGGGCCATTCTTACTGGATTTGCTTAACTGCTTAACTGCTACATCTGTGGCTAGGAGTCAAATGTCGGTTGAACAAGTTCTACATAAACTTCAAATGGTATAAGATTTCAACCCAGAGTTACATTTTTGAAGATGGTTAATTAATCAAAACAACCTAAATGGGGATTTCTTATTCACGGCGGGAATTTTAATTGGCGAAATAGCAACTTTTAGGACTAGGATAATCCCTACGGCCTTATTTCAAAATGTGACCAGGATGCATTTTCGATAACAACTTGGATAGGATTAATTAGTAATCAAATTATTGGCCCATAATACTGCCAAATCGGCTTACCGGTGAAGTCTACGCAACCTTCTTAGATACTGTGCTAATCGATCTTTTGGGGGATTCGCCCCTCCAACTGAAGCAGTGGTGTGATACTAACATGATGGTGCACCTGAACATTCTTCAAGAGTAGCTAGATTTTTGCTGAATAGACAATTTCCGAACAATCAGTAAGAAGAGGAATTATTAGATCTTCCGATTTAAACCCTCTAGAATTTTGTCTGTGGAGTGCAGTGAAGACTTATGTGTACGTTACTATAAATGAAAGTGAATAAGAACTGCCGGCCAGGATTATGGGTTTGGTAATCTTTATGCTCAAATGTAATTCAAATCTATGCCAAAAATTACCTGCTTTGGAGTATTACTACAGATCATATTCACATTAGTCAGAAGAACCGAAACGCTTGTAATAGGTACGTGTAATTTTCTCATTAGCCACAGAACCAAGGAACCAGAATGTATAATAAGTGGGGCAACCATAAGTGAATATTTTCGAAAAGTTTTAAACTAAATTCATGTGTGCGTAAATACCTTTGATGATGAAAATATGCAATTGCAATAAATAAATTTACTTACCAATTTAAAAAAAATTACGAGACCAGACGTTACACAAGAGTTTCGAAACAAATTTGAAATACACAAACAATTGAGTATAGATAAGATTAATTATATCTATTTACACGTAATAACCATAAAGTTCGTTACAAAAGTGTCAATCTGTACTACGCATTATTATCAAGATTTTGCAATTACAGGCAAATCGGCAAAATAGGAAAAGGCACGTTAAAAATGTTCTTATCTTATCATATCTTGAATACCAGTATCAACGTTTGTATTATTTGTAATAATCACTCGGAAAGTCGGTTTACGGACTTTTCGCCCCCGCCGTTTCGCCCCCGACCGTTTCGCCCCCAGCCGTTTCGCCTCCGAACCGTTTCGCCCCCGAAGTTTTACCTCTAGCTTTAGCCAGCTTTAACTGTTTCCAGTTGAACCACGGGGAGGTAGCTAGTAGGATTTCTTCAACCGTTTTGTAATTTTTTTTTGTTTTTTGGTGTTTGTATATTAATTTTAGAAATGTTTAGTAGATGCATATAAAGAATTTCTTACGCGCAACCGGAATAAACTCAAAATTCAAAGTTGTACGCAATGCCACGCAATTAATCAATCACTTGACGATTTTCAAAATCTTCAACGATTCTTTTCACACGAGCTGATATTGCGACGTACTTTTTATCAACCAACTTCAAAAAGTTGGTTACTAAATTCGTCCGGATGTCTGTGTGTCTGTGTGTCTGTGCGTTGGTCGATGTTACAGGGTTTAGAAAGCTGGAATTGGTGTCATATTACAGGAAATTCTTCACTGATTCCAAATCGCTGGTAAATTTTTTGATCGGATCACCCGTTCGCCGTCTGGACGCCATTAAAGTCAAAATATATACTCTTTAATATCTCGAGAACGACACGTCCAATTACAAAAAGAAAAACATACGTTTCCTTTATTTGTTGAAACCTATTGAGTCATGATACGTAAACATCACCCGCACCCCTCCTGTGGGGTGGAGCGGGGGTGAGTTTTCAAAACTTAAATGGGAATACCTATTTTTTATTACTTTTGGATTCTAAATAAAAACCGATATTCAAATTGCAAATTTCACCCCCAACTTTGGAGGGTGAAAAGGGGGAAAATTGCACGTCTGCAGAAAAACGATCTTTTTTTACTTTTTTTTCCTCTACAATCCGAAAAATTAGTATTACATTGGTACTGTTTTTACGTCATATGTCACGTGCAACGTTTTTAGGATTGCCGTGACTATAAAAATATGAGGTTAGAAGTTAAACATGACAAATGGCAACGAAGAATTCCGCCAACTAGCTCGAGCGAAATTCACTAGAACTCACTGCGATTTGTAATGCGAATATACAACTTGTACGTTGGTATAATAAAACGTAATTCTGGCGGCATAGATCACGTGGTTGCAAAAAGTGTTTACATAGGCTATAGCTGTTGTGTCGAAGGAACGGGTTTGAATAAATTCAACCCCACTCCCACTGGACACAGTAACATGCATGAAACGTTTCTGAATGTTGCGTAAGAGTTACAAATGAAACATTCCTAAGAAACATCTAAGACACATTACTGCCACATTCCTTTTGAAAGCGAATAAATGGAAATGTCTAATAAACGTTTCAATTGATATGTTACGTAAAATACAAAACATATACATATGTATCTATATGACAACCTTCCGTATCATCTGTTACTGAATTATGCTTCCAGTTAGGGAAAATTCGGGATTTTCGACGGTGGTGAAGATATGTTTGTTAGTTTTGGTAGTAGAGGGTTTTGGTTGTGCAGTTAAGTGGTTAGCGAGCGCTGAGACTTTATCTAAAGACTAAAATTGTGTCGAGGGTGTACTTTGGTGTATGAAGTGCACACTGCACACGTTGGTGGATCTCCCCCCCCCCCTCTAGTCGCTAAAACTTCTCGTGTAACAGCAGGTACCTTACTTCAATTGGAATTGGAGATCGGCTCTCTGTGGTACTGCATCCCCGAAGCCCTGGCCGCCGTGGAAGGTTGAAAAAAGGTTTGGCAATAAATTTAATAAATTCCTAACATAAGATTAAGAAGGGGGCAAAATTAGAACGACTAGTTTGCAACCTCCCTTAGGGATTCGAGGAAGGGTAACTTATAACCCCTTTCAATAATAACTTAAACAAAATCAAAACGTTCAAGTAAATATTAAAGTCAACGTTATATGCTATTGGCTATTAAATCATCGCGAGTTAAGACATTTAACCAATTGTATAAGAAATCTGCTATTGACAGACTTCGCATACTTGAACATTTTTGACTTAATCTTGATGTAGATCACGTTGTGCGACGAAAATATTTAATCGTGTGTGAACATTTGGTACCCTGTACTAGCTTTAGATTTAGGATATCTCTTATTTGTGCATGTACTAATTTTAAGTACTAATACCCTTATTATAGTTGTAAAATTGGCCTTCAGCCTATATTTTTTTAAATGCTTAATTCCATTTTTTTTTTTCGTAACCACTTGTATAAAGCAATATAATAATGAAAGCTTCCACAGTTGTTCATTTTTATTTAAAAAGTTTATTTGTTCTGGGTTTAATAGTTTAACCCAGAACAAATAAAATTTTTAAATAAAAACTTGTATAAAGCCTTCAGCTCATATGTTTTTTTTAATATTCTAGTAGATGTACTACTTGATATAAATTTTTTTTGTACCATTTGTGTATCCAGTAATTGCGAAGATCGAGTCAGGCTTCGAACAACCATTAAAGATCTAATCCCGATTTGAAAAATTTTTTTAGTAGGTCATTTGGTACGACAGGACCTTTTATTCGGCTTATAAACCCGGAACCAACCTGTGATGACCCCTAAAAACAACCCGATTCTAGATAATTTACAAGATTTACGCAGGTAAGTCCGACGGCCAGGGTGACGCGCGACGTTAAACAGAACCTCCTCAAATCTCCACTGAGCTACCGGTGGCAGAAATACATATTGTGCCACCGCCTTTCCCTCAAACGACGTTTGGCCTGTTAGTGCCGCCGTACACGAGCCGCATTTTGCAGTCGGACCGACCACACAATTGCGGTCGCGTTTCGGCGAACTGCAGTCCGCCATAAGAAATACTGCACCATACGTACACGGGCGTTCACTGCAGTCGAAACGCGCGTCTGTAGTTTCTTATGGGGCGACTGCAATTGTGTGGTCGGCCCGACTGCAAAATGCGGCTCGTGTACGGCGGCACTTAGGCGCGTTATAATGTGATAACGTAGGTATAACATTTTAGAAACGTTAAAAAATGTGATGTTTCGTTTGAAACAAAATAATCATGTTTCAAAGTTCTGGTGTAAAATTGTTAGGTAACTTTTGCATTAATTTTTTGTCGAATGTTTTTATGTACTATAAAACATCGTTATCATCATATTTGCACATAGTCTCCCATGTAGCATTTAATATTGGTATTGCATTGTAAATAGATTAGTAAAATATAAATGTACAATATTGTCCCAACATGTAGACAATGTTGGCGCATTATTGATTTGTAATGTGTCGCAAAATAGTAAGAAATAGGGTGACCTGTGCCATCCCCAGAGAAACTGTTTCCCGGTGTGAAGCGCCTCCAGGGCTCCATGTGTTCCAGTGACTCTTTCGTGTAGACTCGGAGGAGATCGGTGATATTGATGAAGGAACCTTTTGCTTTAAGTGGCACTCAAACCCTCGACCCCCCCCCCCCCCCCCCCCCCGTTAGATGTCAGGCAGAATCGAGGTTACTTCTCTACATAATCACCTTATTGATTGAGACATTTGTCAAACCTGTGAACAAGCTTTGCAATACCCTCATCATTTGCAGTGAGTTGTGATGGTTTCTTTGAGCTCTTTGTCACTTTGGAACCGCTGCCCCCCAAGCCACTTTTCCAATTCAGGACATTGTCATGGATTTTTCAATTGGTATCATTATTAATTTTGGCGATTTTATAACCTTGCGAGGAACCTAAACGCTCAACGTATTTAACGTAACCCATGTAGCATTTAATATTGGTGTAATATTGGCGTTTCATTGTAAATATATTGGTAGAATATTAATGTACAATATTGTCACAACATTGAAATGTGAACAATTTTACATATTGGCTAAATATTACTAACCGATATTATTTCGATATTGAGGAAAATATTGATACAATATTGGCCTATTATTGTTTTGTAATGTGTCCCAAAATAGTAGGAAAGGGGGTGACCTGCGCCACCCCAGAGCCCTAACTGTTCCGAGGGACTATTTCCCAGCGGGCAGCGCCTGCAGGGCTCCATGTGCTACGGTGGTTCCTTCACCAGGACGTGTAG
Organism: Pyrocoelia pectoralis; assembly: GCA_036250285.1. NCBI lineage: Eukaryota > Metazoa > Arthropoda > Insecta > Coleoptera > Lampyridae > Pyrocoelia > Pyrocoelia pectoralis. Next base: position 62,780,575 of record CM070075.1, on the reverse strand, counting down.
ACTCGGAGGAGATCGGTGATGCTGAAAAAGGCTTCTGCTTCAAGATCGATCACCCGGTTAAGAAGTCGGCCCTGAAACAACTGAGCTACGGAAACATATAATTTGGAATTTAAAGTTGAACACTATAAAATATGGAGGAGCGCGTGCATATTATATTTTGATTATTTTGATATCTCTAAATCGGTGAAAATTAACATTCGGCGGATTTTAAGAAAGTATCATAATCCATAACGTTATTATTTGTGAATATTTTTTCATGTTGCTTAAATATGTCATTTTAAATATCCGGTAATATTGAATATTGACAACACAGTATTGTCCTAATCTCTCTATATTGGGACAATATTCCACCAAGCTAACGCCAATAAACGGTGCTACTGTGTAACTGTAATAATCTTGATGTAAGGCACTACAGATTAGAAAACACTCAGACGAGTTTTGGAAATATTACGTTTTTTAATTTGCTGTCTGGTGAGACCAGAGATTTTCATATAATACATTAAAAACTAGGTTAAAAAAATTCCTTATCGAAGGTGCTATAAATATTATTATTATTATTTTTGTTGCTTTAATAGACGATATACCTAATGTTAAATCTTTGAGAAACATTTTTTTTAAATGACAATTGTTTTTTTACTTTACTACATGAACACTAATCTTCCGACGAAGGTATTAATTTCCAAAATTATTTACTTAAAAAATTAAAAAAACAAATTATTTCTACATGTTTCGCTAATAAGGAACGGATATAAATAACACTAATGGTATTAGCGAAACTTGTAGAAAAAATTAAAAAGAATGTAATAGTACTTGGTAATTTCAAGTGTTTGTTGAAAATCGTAAAATACTCAATACCAAATAGGGTGATGCGATGGTTGATTAATTAATAATTTGAATTCTTTTCTTCTTTTTCAATCATACATTTAGTGAAGGAGTTATTATCTACTTATAATACGTATGATGATTACATTGATTACTGATTAGAATTTCAATTGTAAATTTGGCAGTTAAGTGGGCTATAATTGTAATTAGATATAATTTTATTGTATAGGTACAGGTAACGTATTAAATAAAATAAAAAAATAAAATTCTTTAACAAAAACTTATTAGGTATGTACGTTTCATCAACTTCGGGTGTAGGTTAAAACGAAATGTGATAAGTAGAATGCGAGAAACAACATAAATCGAATGCTCTCCTCGATGATCTTTATGCTTCTTTTGGAAGGCGAACATCTCTTCTTATGTACAACCAACTTAAATAAAGTAGGATAAAATTATTCTATTTTTTAAATTAGTGTAGCTTACACGAATATTAGCACTGCCGGTATAGTAAGACCAACCCCCAAAACGTAAATTGCAGCAGGAAATGCTTCAATTGTGACTTTATAAAGAGCGCTGTACGTAGGTCCATATATTAACCCAGCCAGAGATTCGACAATTCCAAACAACGAGATGACTTTACCTTAAAACAAGGAATAAATGTGTTAAAAATTTACATAAGTACATATTATTACGTTATTGAAAGCTCCCCTAAAGTTGGAACTAAAGAAGCTACAGCAAAATTGATTTTTAAGCCAAAGTTTTGAAGCCTTAAAATGGTCAACTTACCTAAATCATCCTCACCGACAAGCTTTGAAGCTATAGACCGTGTTACTAGGATTGCTGTACCATTAACCGCATCAAGAAGTGTACCTAAAAATCTGTGGTAACAAATCGTCAGCATTTACTTCTCTATTACTTACATAAATAGAATGATAAGGTTGTCATTGCCAAAGTATACGCAATTCCTCCACAAATTTTGCTTACACTTGATATAACACCTAATATTGCGTCGTCAAACTTCAACCATTTTGAAAATACAACAATAGTACCGAAATTTCCTAAAAAGACATTTCTATAATTCTAGTTTATTCGAAAAGGATCCTTCTTGAAAGCTCAAATGGGTGTGTTGGTGGATATGAAACTCTCATAGAGAAGCCATGTCAGTAAACTCAAGAAAGACCTACAAATTCTATTCGAAAATTCTATCTCATAAAAAATATGTGCCCCCCAAACATATTACGAATGCTGTATTTTGCGCTAATACAGTCCAGGCTGCAATACGGTATCTCTTCATGGGAGGAGCTTATCCAAGTGTCATGCAACCACTTCTAGCCGGTCCAAAACATGCGATCAGATTAATGGCTGGAAAGTCAGAATGTATAAGATTTTGCCGTTGAGGTTTTCATAAAATAGTAACGGATTTAATGAACAGAAGTGGAATGTTGGGTGATGGGAGCTATAGGAAGGGGTACAGTGGGAGTAGAAACCAGGACAAACTCATCCCACCAAAACCGCGAATCGAAAAGTTCAAGAGGAGGGACCTGTACAACATGGCAACTAAAGTACTGAATTTGCTGCCGGACTATTTAATTGGGGCATCAACGCAGCCCCGAAGGAAAAAGTTGTTATATGATTGGCTCATGGCGGTGGATAATTCAGACAGATTTTTGAACCACTGCATGGCATAGATTCTTGACGGCACATGCGTGGTGCAGGCAGCATTGCTGCCTACATTTATCACTTTAAAAAGTGGATCAGCACTAGCCCTCCCCGCCACCAGTACCTTTACAAGCGCGATACGAATGCTTATATTCGTGGAAAAGAATTAGGGAACTCAAGGTAACTATCTTGAGGGTAACCTCCAATTCAGGTTTGTACCTAAGGAGGTACCTGATTTCCGTAGGAACTAAATTGTGTTTGACTTTGCAACATAGACTGTTAATTCGATGTATCTTGCGGAAATAAAGAAATATTATGATTATTATTAAAATATTATTACAATCATCTAAGATTTGCGGTAATAGTATCACCCATTGTAGGACTTAAAATACAATATACTTACCGACCAAATGAGCTACTGAAGAAAAACCGCTAAATATACTAAAATCAATTTCGTTCCAATTAAACAGGAGTCTTGTGTACAAATACAGTACCGCCGCTTGTCCTACAATGTAATAGTTATAATAAGTTCCTATGGAACTTATGTGAGTAGTATCTTACCTACCAGTGGTCCTATTACTAGAAAATCTAAAAACAGTACTGCGCCAATTTGTCGTGTTTCGGCATTGCTCGACGGTTTTTTCATAAACTTAAAACCAGAGATAGCCTTTTTAACATTCACAACATCTTTTACTAGTTCCCATTTAGTTAAATCACTTCTACCATCGTTTGACATATAATAGCCATACAACCCACCTAAAACGTACATAACTAACGACAGCGAAAATACTCCATAAAATCCAATTGATGTGTATATCACTCCACTTATTGCATTTCCAACTGTTTCACATACACTAAATAAAGTTTGAATAATTGCCAATCTAAATATCCTATCTTCAGGGCTACTAGTAGTTGAAACGAAAATAAATATACCGAGAAATGCCATATTAAATCCTCCCGTAACTGCGGTAGGAAGAACTTCAATTACAGTATTCACTTCCATTGGCAATTCATAAAAAAAGAAAGTGCATAATATGAAACCGATATTTGTGACTATTTCGCCTATAATGGGCATTATAACTAAAACACTTCTAATTTTATTACGGTCACTCCAAGATCCAAACAATGGTAACAACACAGCTGGAAAGACGCCAGATATGACGTTCTTCCAAACAGATGCTGCGGCGACAATTTTTTGAGCCATGACTTCGTCAGTTTCATTGAATTCTGATCGGTTACGTTGCGCAATAGCATCACATATAGATGTACTTAAATTAAGGTTGACTCTGCAAGCCTTTTCTAAGCTTAAATTCTGGATTGCAAGACTTGACATATAAAACGGTAATGTAAAGAGTACGAGAATTGGTTCGACCGTAATTCCATTCCATACCTTAAGTAAACCTCTTTTCAAAAGAGAAATGAACTTCCAGTTATTTATACTTCGTTCAAGATGAACTTCAACCATGTCTCTGGAAAACACTTACTTAAATTAACGTAGTTATCTTTACAGAAATTAAACAACATTCAGTGTAAGCGCCATTTACGTCATTAGTCGAATTATTATTATCTAATCTATAAAATAATAAGTATTTTTCTACGACTGTTTATTAATATGCAGAATATGCTTGTTATTCGCTAGTTGTGAATAAATAATAATACCTATAACCAATGACCAGCAATTTGCCCGTGAGTAATAATTCATTAGTTACAGGTTATTACTCACGGGTTCAATCCATCCAAATACATAAAACTTGTGTTGATTAATGTTAGTTAGTTAGTTCGCTCGTTCGTTTATCTCCACGATAATCCGACTTTTAAACTACCTAGGGGGTCGAGGTTGGTCTTAAAACATCCCTAAGAACCCTTGACCTCCGACTTATGACATTGCCGTAAAGAATAATACACCTAAGGTGGCAATATTGTTAAGTTGGTATTTGTTACCACGCCAACTTGGTGTGAAATAATTGTATGGTATTGCCACCTCTCTTTTACCTTCATTTCTCTATGGTGTCGCTATATAAAAAGCAAGTCGTAGAATAAGTATAATATTCTACACGCATGTAATAGCTATTACTCACTCAAATGAATTACCACAGTCGCCTTCGGCTTGTCTGTCAAACCCATCTTCGTGAGTAACAGCTATCATTACATGCTCGTTGAATAATATACTAATTACGTCAATTAGACCTTTTCACTTTTTTTAATTATTTGAGGATTAATCCACTTTTAGCAACATAACCAAAGACTACTGTTAAAAAAATAAATAGGGTTTGTATTTCTATGTGAAAAATTTGAAACTAGTTATTTGTCGGGCGGTCTACAAACACCGCGTGGTTTATTGTGCGCGGAATATTTTAAACGATGATTTACCGTATTCACGCTGTTCGTATTTTGAAATTTTAGATTTGCATTCGGATTTTTTATGAAAAAGTGAACGTAAAGTTACCTTATAGTCTTTTGATATCACTTCGATGAGTTTCGCTTGTTGTATTTTGAATGTGCAAGACTAAAAAAATAGCAAACAAATTTTATGCCTATATTTTACATTTAATAATAGTATATTATACCTACAACGAGCATATAAGAAAGGCTGTTAATCACGAGAACGATGTTGTTTGCGGAACGAACTTTGTTCACGGCTATAAATATTATTAATTTAATTCAAATGCTTATTTCATTGCAAATTAACACGGACATTTTGATCTGTCAAATATGATGGAAATTCTCTTCACTCTTAATTGAATTTATTTGACGGTTACCATGACAATATATAAAATAACAGTGATTTATTTCTATTAATCCCGTTGCTAATTATTAGCACAGGCGAAATTAATTTCAGAAAGGAAATAATTCCAGATAGGCTGTCCGTTGGTGGAGGGATGTATTTTTTGGGTTATAATCAAGGTACAAAAAGCCCACCCTCGTATCGTGTTCGCTACGAAAATTACAGTGCCAAAAAATAGGTTTTCCTTCAATATTAAGTATTATGTTCAAATTTTATTAATTAGCACAAGACAAAATTAACCCTTTTTTTTATTAAAAATTTAAGGGTTTTTTAAGGGTTGTCAAATGGCAGTAAAAGTACTAGCTTCTCTAAAAAAACAATAGACCTCTCCGCGCTTTTTTAGTTTTTAAATGCCTCAAACTCTTTCCTCATTTTCCATTTTTGCATCTTCACTTTTTTGTTAAAAACAAAAAAAAAACTTATAAAAAACTAGTGCATTGAATTCAATAATTACTCAATTATTACTTAATTTAACTCTATTTATAGCGACAACAGTTTCCACTTACATTTGCCGCAACATAATAAATGTTTAAATAATTCTCTTCCTCTGTCTCTTTTAATATTGATCGTACAAAAAAATTAAAAATGGAAATTGTTCGTAATTAAATTGTCTAAAACTTTCATTCGAATCATTTTCCGATCGAGTTATCGACAAAAAATGCATAACGCGCTCGAGATTTTCTCATTCTCAAAATTTCAGAAAATGGCACTTGGTTAAAAAAATCTGGCTCGAGTATAAGTGCTTGTACATTTTTGTAGGAGACTGTAATTTTCGTAGCGAACACAATACGGGGGTGGGCTTTTTGTACCTTCATTATAACCCAAAAACACACCCCTCCACCAACGGACAGCATATCTGGTATTTTTTCCTTTCTTAGAGAAAATATTCACTTAGTTGACTGTACTGAATGACAATAACAGCGATTAATGAACGTTAGTGTTTAATGTATGCCGTTAGTATTGTCTGTCGATACATAGTATACAGGGTGTTTCAGAATAAGATGCTGATCCTTAAGAGTGTGAATCCTTATGTGATTTTAGGAAGAAAAGTTCAAATAAACCTATGTCCTAAACCTCTTAACTTTTGAGCTACAAGGTGTTAAAAGTTTTATGAAAAAAATCGTTTTTTTATCGTATCTTTAATAATTTCCTAGATATTTTTATCAAATTTGGCACACGCCCTCTAAGCATTAATTATTTTGTCATTGCAATTATTTCTTTGACAACAAAGTTTCTAGCCTCCTTTTCAGAAATCATAAGCACATAGCGGCATGCGCATTAAATGCTTTTATTTTTTTGTCGGAAACCGTTCGTCGGACGAAAAAAAGTCAAAAAATCAAATTTACCCTAAAATGAATGGGAATTTTAAAAATCATTTATATTTTAAGAAAAAGCAGTGGCGTGTATAATATTTTTCCAAAAATATCTAGTTCACATCCTTTACGGACGCCACTGGTTAAAAAAAAATCTTTTTTATCAAAAAATGGCTGTTGGTGCTTAGAGAGCGTGTGCCAAATTTGATAAAAATATCTAGGAAATTATTAAAGATACGATAAAAAAACGATTTTTTTCTTAAAACTTTAACACCTTGTAGCTCAAAAGTTAAGAGGTTTAGGACATAGGTTTATTTGAACTTTTCTTCCTAAAATCACATAAGGATTCACACCCTTAAGGATCAGCATCTTATTCTGAAACACCCTGTATAACGATTATATTATACTTAACCGTGGACAAATAAATTTTAAATAGTGTTTATAATAAAAAAAAATAACATATGGGTAGTGAAATGTAAATGCAATTGAGCATTGCTAGTCACATACCCTGCCAGGAATTTTAAAATCTTGACCTCCCCTCACCAGGGGCATCAACCTATCGACCTATCGACTTACCATCCCAATGAATGGCTATCTATCAGTATAGTATATCCGGTTTCCTTCTACGGCTTTCGGTTCGGTAATAAATCGAACACAAATATAGTCCAATATTTCTAATTGTAGACACTTAGACAGTGAAACTATAATACTCTTTGTTGAAACGGTACTGGACATTGACTGTTGGAAAACTGGAATAACAGGAAATCTTCTATAGCACACAATTTTAATATCTACTTTAGTAAAATGTACTTCAAAAATTAAAGTTAAACGAACAAAATTATTTATTAATTATGTTAAATTTTCTATTGAAATAGGTACTTAATAAATTTTTGGATGAATATTACTAAATACTAATACATATTATGAGGTACACTATAATCAGTTTATATTTATTTTTTGTAACATGTAGACATTTATCATTGTTTCATTTGACGAATTTACGCTTTGTTACGCTGTGTATCTATTATATTTATATTTTGACATAAATAATTAACATTAACTGATAATTCTTGAGTTGAATTTACTGTTATTTTATCGAAATTTGTATCACTAAATTTACACATACCTTCCTATTCGCTGGACAACTTTTGACTTAATATAATCTCAGTTGCCTCTGTCTGTTATGAGCATAAATTTCCACAGAGCCGGATTAAGGAACTTTCGGACCTGAAGCGCTAAAACAATGAAAAATTTTCGGGCCCCTTTCCTCGTTGAAAAAATACAAATTACCAGAAAATTTAGAAATTTATTTTTTATTCGCTAAATACAATAAACATTTGTTAAAATAAAGTTAATACATTTAACATATTTGTTAAAATACACTCAATAACTCATAATCAAAATAAAAAGTAATATTTAGTGAAAATATTCGCAAATATTTTGTGGTATTTTTAAAGCGGGAAATTAAAATTTCGAGATGACAAATTCTGTTTAGGAAATTATAGATAACATCATTATTAATTAATTAGAAGGGAGTATAAAAAACCATTATTGTATAAGTAAACTGTTATACCTATAGGTATAGTCTGTACCAATTTATAGTGTTCATTCAAATGCCCATAATTATGCTATACAATAGAAAATAACCTGCGAAATTCTACCTGAAGTCCTTCGAAATTTAAAGATAGATCGATTGGGTTATATTATTTATATCTACCATTCTAAATGCTACGCAAATCGATAACAGCCTTATACATGTCTATCTACCTTTAAATTTACAGAAACATCAGGTACATTTTTCGTTATTTAGTCTGTTGTATTCTCACCCGATAATGACGCCTTTTCTTTGAATGAACACTATAAATTGGTACAGACTATACTCGTAGTTGGCAATAAAAACAGTAGAAAAATTACATCAGTACTGTCAATATATTAAGATATAATTTCTTACATTAAATGTTATTTGTTAATTAGTATATTCGTTACTTATACGAGGGCTGTTTTTTTTTGCAACCTCCGATTGGCTATAAAGGAAAGACGGATATAATAAAATGATGTTATTGCTACCTAAAAGTAATGTAGAATCGAGGTTACTTCTCTACGACAATCACCTCATTGATCGAGGCATTTGTCATATCTGTGAACAAGCTTTGCAATAGGTACCCTCTTCATAAAAAATTGCCGCCAATGATTTGCAGTGAGTTGTAACGGTTGCTTTGAGCTCAAGCCACTTTTTCAATTCAGAACATTTACATGGATTTTTCAATTAAGGTATCATTATTAATTTTGGCGATTTTATAACCTTGCGAGGAACCTAAACGCACAACGTATTTAATGGAAGGTACGCTCAAAAAAATAAATGATATAAAATGCAAGTATACATATACGTTATGATTTTTATTGAAGTACCTACGTACGTAATTCGCAAATAATAGCTATTTATGATATGAGTGTTAAAAGTACTGTTTTATTTTGTGAGTGAAAAGTTCACAAAAAAGTACTTAAAGCAATACAGTCCGTATCGTAAAATAAAATTTTTATCTTACTGCTCCACACTAAAATAGGTACCTACTTGTTATTATTTGTTATTAACAAGCAATCGCTTTTTTTAAATATTGTTTAAGTGTTGCAACAATTAACTGATTGTCGTAATTAATTTGCTACCTATTAATGCACAAATACGTACACCAATACCCAAAAAGAAAAACATTGCATTGCGATAACCGGCAATTCCTATATGTATTGTCGCATTTAAACTTAGACAAAGGGTAGGTATGTTGCAATGAGATCATAATATTAAGGTTAAATACTAGTAAAACGGTTATTCAAATGCTAATCACCCTTAAACAAAATGATTTCGATACCTAATCGATGTTATGTTAATTTTTTAGGTGTTAACATTGATTCGAAATTGACGTTTAAAGGACATGTGATCAAAGTAGCAAAAACATCTTCCTCCCAAGGCGTTGATCGGATAACTTTCCAATCATATTTTACGTATGGTCTATTTATCAGTGATTCGGACTCGCTTATATTATTGCAAGATTGTTTGGGGTAATTGTACACTACATTGTATATGCTAAGATTCATGTCATGTCAGTTACAACACACCTACCTAACTGTATTGTATTGAATGCCGTTTACTTTGTTTAAAATTAAAAATTTTTTTTACAAAAGATTCTTGTTCTTAATTAAAACATAATTCCACGAACAACACTCTCCCCCGTACCCCACTCATACCCTAACCCTCCTCCCTTTCCCTCCCCTCCCTTCCCTTCCAACTCCTTCTTTCTTCCACCTTCTCCATCCAGTCTATTTCTTCCCCTCTCTCCTCTAAAATCTCTCCCCATTCACGTTCCCCTTCTCCTCACTCCTCACACTTACGCTTATTTTACATTTACTGTACTGCTATTTTATTTTACTGATTGTGATTATTTATGTCTTTTTATATTTACCTATATGTGTGCATGTATGGTTTGTATTGTCAAATTATTGTATATTCTACAGTGTATAATACGCTTAGGAATAAACCACTATGAACTATGAACTATGAACTCACCTAACATGTGGGTTAACTCCCCCATCCCATTCCACACAACCTACATCTTCTCTTACCATCCTCCCACCAGAAATACTTATTCTCCCTTTCCTCGTTCCCGCATCAATATCTTGCTACCATATAACCTCTTCTTCTTTCTACAAACCCCCCCCCACCCCCTTAAGTAATCCGGCGCTTCTTCTGTAATGATCTATCCATACCTCTGATTCCTTCCATACCACGTAACTGTAATAGTCTTGATATAAGGCACTGCAGATTAGAAAAGACTCACAGGTGTTTTGTAAATATTTCGTTTGATCTTTTTAATTTGCTATATGGTGAGACTAAGGATTTGCCGAGTAATAGGTATATGTATTAAAAACTAGGTTAAAAAAATTCCTTATTGAAGGTGCATTTTATAATATTAATGAATTTAAAGGTGGTAATTTATGTTTAATTTAACCGTAAGGTAGAAATTGTTCTTTCTCTCCTTTTGACTTCTAGCATGCAAACAGCAATGAATATTATTATTATTTTACTTTGGTTCTTGTCGATACTCAGGCCAAGCCAGGTGGTGAACTAACCGCACGGATCGGAAAACGGTTAGTCCTTGTAATACATTTTACAAAATAAATTTGAAGTAGCTGTAAAAAAAACACATAATATGTGTTTTGAAATAGTATTACATAAGTTTATTGTGTAAATGTTTGTTGTTTATTATTATTATTATTTTAGTTACTTTAATATAGTGTAAAATATTTTACGTCTTTAAGAAACATTTTTCTAAAATGGCAATTGTTTTTTAGTTTACTACTACTGTTACACTAATCTTCCGAAGAAGATACGAAAGTCGAAATGCACTAAAATACACAATATCAAATAGGATGGTTCGATGGTTGTTTGATTAATGAATTGTTTTCTTCGTTTTCATTCTGTACATTTAGTGAAAGAGTTCTTTGACACACACTTATTACGTATGTATGTTTTATCAACTTCAGGTGTAGGTTAAAACGAAAATGTGATAAGTAGAATGCAAGAAACAATTGACTTGTCTACTATAAATGGACTGATGTATCCACATCTTCTGCTTCCTTTGAACGGCGAACATCTCTTCTTATGTACAACCAACTTAAATAAAGTTGAATAAAATTTTTCTATTTCTTATTATAGTGTAACTTACACGAATATTAGTACTGCGGGTAAAGTAAGACCAACTCCCAACATATAAATTGCCGCAGGAAATACATCAATTGTGGCTTTATAAACGGCGCTGTACGTAGGTCCATATATTAACCCAGCCAGAGATTCGACAATTCCAAACAACGAGATGACTTTACCTTAAAACAGAGAATAAATGTGCTTGAAATTTATATACACATTACGTTATTAAAAGCTCCATTAAAGTTCGAACTAAAAAGCTAAGTACAGCAAAAATGATTTTTAAGCCATTGTTTTGAAGCCCTAAATGGTCAACTTACCTAAATCATCGGCATCGACAAGCTTTGAAGCTATAGCCCGTGTTACCACGGTTGCTGTACCATTAACCGCATCAAGAAGTGTACCTAAAAATCTGTAGTAGAAAATCGTCAGTTTTTACTTATCTATATTACTTACATAAATAGAATGATAAGGTTGTCAATGCCAAAGTATACGCAATTCCTCCAACAATTTTGCTCACACTTGATATAACACCTATTATTGCGTCGTCAAACTTCAACCATTTTGAGAATAAAGCAATAGAACCGAAATTTCCTAAAAAACGTAAACATAAAATGGTATAAATAAATTTTAAACATGAATTCATTATGAATTCGTCATTTCAATCTTCAACCTTAGGTGATTTTCAAAAAATTTCATCTAACCACGATTTACATTAATTTTCAAATGCCAAACCCGTCCGCATTCTTGTTTATTAAAGGGATCCTTCTCGAAACCTCAAATGTGGGGATATTTAAGCTTCAAAGATGGAAGCCTGCATTCGTAAACTGCTGTTCTTTAGTTAATATGAGTTTATACTGAAATATTCAATATCTAAAGGGTGTTCCAATTTGAGGTTAATTTTTTAATTTGCCGCTATTTATATTTTTTGTACTATTGTACTTTTCACACTGAGAATTCAGTATCGATCGCGCCGTTGGCGTTGCGTTATGTAGCATGGCTGGGCCGGTTGCTTTTTATTTTTATTAAGTACAATTTATACTAAATTCTCGATGTAAAAAGTACAATAGAATGTCATACTTATGTTATTTGATAGATGAAAAGTCGAAATATTTCGATTAATAAAAATGGAGAGATACGATTGAACAATGCGTGTTTAATATTAAAAAATATTTTAAATTTGGAGAAAGTTATCCAAAAGTTGGAAGAAAATTTCGTAAAGAAAATTGTCCATCAAATGTTACCATTGGAAAAATTGCTCAAAAATTTGGGGCAACTGGTTCAGTAAAAGATGAAAAAAGCGGAACATATCATCGTAGTGGACGTTCAGAAAAAAATATTGCAGCTGTTAGTAGGAAGGAAAACATTATTGACTGCATGCAAGCAATTGAACCGCAGTTATGCCAGAATGTTTTCGCAAAAGAACAGGAGCTTGACGTACAAGCAACAGGTGGTCACTTACAAGATATTGTTTTTTATTACTAAACCAAAACATTTGTACTATCATTTGAAATAAAAGTTATTATAATTCTCAAACAATTTGTGTGTTTTATTAAAAATTTAAAAATCAACCTCTAATTGGAACACCCATTACAAAGATTCAAATTACAAAAATATCATCAAAGAAGTTTTGTGATTTAATTATGTAATCCCTCCCTCACCGTATAGGAAGACCACGCAAATTATATTATTGATTATATAGAATCCGTTGTAGATAGATTCAAAATGGAGCGCAAAATGGAGAGAAGCACGCAAAACTCCATGTTTATACTAAGAAAAACAATTGAAAAGAGTATCAACAAGGGAAAAGTGATTTATTTTTTGTAAACTTTGAAAAAGAGTTTGACATAGTAAGAAGAGGCCAGATGTAAGAGAATCTAGAAAGAAAAGGGATAAACAGGAATAATAGTAATATTGAAAGCTATGTACAATACAACGCCAAACGTAGTGAGGACCAGCAATGAAGGATCTATAACATTAGAAACCAAGGAAGGCATAAAGCAAGGATGTTTCAAACCCCTTTTGTCCTCAACAACAATTGGCGAGACCATTAAAAAAGCAAAAAATAAAATGAAACCTCTAACATTAGCATACTGGAAATTGTAAAAATAGAGAGAAAACCGAAAAAGGACAAGATTAAAATAGTTATTTTTGTATCTAGTGCGCGAAATACCACTTTGGTGTATTTTGTAGTATTTCGCGCACGAGTTCCAAACAAAAATTTTTCTACAAACGTGAAGAAGTTGACAATTATTTTAACGTTAAAATACAAAACTCTCATCTAGTTTGCGTGCAGTGCGTACTTCGCGCATGGCGCCGTCATTTCGGGCACGCTGTCATGGTAACGTAGGTAAGTGAAAAAAAGGGTCACTTCGCGTATTGTTATCGATGCGTAAACTTTGTCATTTTTTGACGTTTGTAGAAAAATAAAGTTTTCAGGCCAAAGTTTGGGATCATATTTTAGAAGGCTTTGCAATTGATAAAGATGTGCACTGAACACTTTTAATGAATGAGCAAAATGACTTTATTAATTCACATTCTTGATCATAACGGTCCTTTGGCGTGGAATGTGGAATGTCTAGATTCCGTGACAAGCCTGAAATTTTTTTTAATTCCAGGACCATCTATTATGTATTAAAAGCAGGAGAAAATCAATTCCAAACGAAGTAACCTTTTCAACGCATTTTCTCTTATGGAACCAACAAGCATATAGTATCCCAGAGGGAGGGGGGTTACTCCTCGTTAATTTCTTTTCTCTTTGGAGTAGCACGTCTCCTTGAGGTAATTCAAAATAAATCAAGTACACAGTCTCCCAAACGGGCCCGTATTTAACGTTACCGACAAACAGATGCACTAACACCGAAAAATGTGTTTTTCTGAAGCTACCTTAGAAAATAGTAAAAATGTTTTTTCAACTCTCGCTCAATTGGCACATTTGAGCTCGAATTGAATGAAGCATATCTTTCTCCTCTTGTACAAATAACTATTGATAGCACACCTCCCCATTCTTACCAATCATATGCAAACCACCAGTTGATAACTCTTACCGTTGACGATGTTGAGTTGTGTCTCATACGAGAGACTAGAGACGAAAGATGAGAAAGCGGGCATAGCGTACCTTACCTATATATTAGAAACAACATAAAAAAGCATCATTTTCTAATATTCGCGGGAATAGTATCAGCCATTATTATAGGACTTAAAATACAATTTACTTACCGATTAAATGAGCTACTGAAGAATAACCGCTAAATATGCTAAAATCAATTTCGTTCCAATTAAACAGGAGTCTTGTGTACAAATACATCACCGCGGCTTCCCCTACAATGTAATAGTTTTAATAAGTTCCAATGAAACAAGTACTTGAGCATTATGTAAATCCACTGTTGCATTGCATTGTGCATCAGTGTATTTTATTGCTTTAGCAAATACACCATTCAAGTCATCTGAACCTACGAGAGTGATATCTTACCTATTAGTGGTCCTATTACTAGAACATCTAAAAACAGTACTGCGCCAATTTGCCGTGTTTCGGCATTACTCGACGGTTTCTTTATAAACTTAAAACTAGAGACTGTCTTTTTAACATTCACAACATCTTTCACTAGTTCCCATTTAGTTAAATCACTTCTACCATCATTTGATATATAATATACATACAATGCACCTAAAACGTACATAACTAACGACAGCGAAAATACTCCATAAAATCCAATTGATGTGTACATCACTCCACTTATTGCATTTCCAACTGTTACACATATATTAAATAAAGTTTGAACAATTCCCATTCTAAATATCCTATTTTCGGGACTACTAGTAGTTGAAACGAAAATAAATACACCAAGATATACCATATTAGCTCCTCCCGTAATTGCGGTGGGAAGAACTTCAATTACAGTATTCACTTCCATTGGCAATTCATAAAAAAAGTAAGTGCATAATAAGAAACCGATATTTGAGATTACTTCGCCTATAATAGGCATTATAACTAAAACACTTCTAATTTTATTACGGTCACTCCAAGATCCAAACAATGGTAACAACACAGCTGGAAAGACGCCAGCGATGACGTTCTTCCAAACAGATGCTGCGGCGACAATTTTTTGAGCCATGATTTCTTCAGTTTCATTGAATCCTGATCGGTTACGTTGCGCAATAGCATCGCATATAGATGTGCTTAAATTAAGATTGACTCTGCAAGCCTTTTCTAAGCTCAAATTCTGGATTGCAAGACTTGACATATAAAAGGGTAATGTAAAGAACACGAGAAGTGGTTCGACCGTAATTCCGTTCCATACCTTAAGTAAACCTCTTTTCAAAAGAGAAATGATCTTCCAGTTGTTTATACTTCGTTCAAGATGAACTTCAACCATGTTGCTGGAAAACACTTAGGTAATTAAAACAACGTTCATAAAAACGTAACTGTGTTTACGGAAATTTAATAACATTCACTATAATTCCATTTACGTCATTAATCGGATTATTATTAACTCTCCTAAATAATAGGTTTTTCCGGCGATCGTTAAAAAATTATGACATTTCTGACAGAATTTTGAAAGGAAAAGGACAAGATTCCGGTGCATGTAGTCGTTGCTAGGCAGCCAACGATTACTGTAAGGAAATATTCATTTCTGTACTGTAAAGAAATGTTCATTTCCTTACAGTAATTAGAACATTCAACAAGGTACTAATGAAAACCCATTTAACAAGTCATATTTAATTATTTCGTTCTATTAATAGTTATTGTTATATTACAATTATTACAAGTGTTAATTATCGATTATTATTGGTATTAAAATTAGTATTGTAATTGCAAATCGCGTCGTCTGATAGCTACAATGTTG
The DNA here is from genome assembly GCA_036250285.1 of Pyrocoelia pectoralis. Classification (NCBI taxonomy): domain Eukaryota; kingdom Metazoa; phylum Arthropoda; class Insecta; order Coleoptera; family Lampyridae; genus Pyrocoelia; species Pyrocoelia pectoralis. The sequence continues at coordinate 62,764,453 of CM070075.1, read as the reverse complement.
GTACTTCTCCATGGATACCGACGTTCGTTATTTTCAAGGCATCGCTTATTATTTTCTTCATAAAATAATTTTTAGAATTTCCATGTTTTCAGTCTGTTTTTTAACAATCGGCGGAAAAATAGTATGTGTACCTCGTAGGAAAAGCAACATTCCCCGACTCTGTGTTGCTGGGCTCGGCTGGCGCCTCGCTCCAAGGTCTTTAATAGACCTTGGCCTCGCTCAACAATATTCACATCGTCCGGGAATGTTACGCTTTTCCTACTCGATACACAATGTACTATTATATGGATTGGATCCTTTCAATTTTTTAATTATTTGAGGATTAAGCCCCCTTAGCCACATAAACAATAGTACATTATACACCAAGGTCGTGAAGACTGTTATTATTGATCGAGCACCAAAAGTATTTCCCAAGGGGCTTTGGCCCGAGCGGAATAAGGTGCGAGGCCTATAAATGTCTTCACCACCGTGCTTTATACAGACTGTTTCAAATTAACTCGGCACTATTGCTATCTTTGTTATTACTGATTTTACAAAGTAAGTTAAATTAGGAAAGTAATAGTGTTTTTAGTGCTGAGCAATATGCAATTAACAAAAAAACAATTGAATAATGCATTTTCGAGAAAATTACAAATTTAGTATTTTTGTTAATGGAACACCCTGTATATTTTTATTGTAAACGAAAGAGAAATGAATTCTCGACAAAAATTCTTATACACGCTTACATCAAAATACTTAAGATAAAGTAGATATTGACAACTGTAGGCGTATTATACCTGCAAGGAGTACATAAATGACAAGTAGCACTAGTTACTGCAGTAGTGACATTAGTTGCATAAACTATATTTTAATGTGGCAATTGTACACATTTTTCGATCTGTTTGTTTGTTGTTTTATTATTGTTTTTGGGTTTTTATTTTTTGTTGTCTTTTTATACAAGGATCTATATGCACGAGGTACCTATACGAGTTGACGAGTGTAAAAAAATACAATTTTGTATTTATATAACATAATAAATTGGATTGATTGATTGATTGTATTATTTAATCAATTTTTTCCAATTCTGGAATGTTTAATCGGAAAAACATGCATTACTACCGAGAAAATCCGATGTTAACTTATCTATCATATCCACACAACAAAGTTTAGTTCAAATGAATGGTATGGTTTGATTGGTAGCAGTGGAGTTGGTCTTCTGTTTTATTCTGGATCGCTTACGGGAGCAAGATATGTTGACTTTATGGAATAAGTTTTCGCAGAATATCTAGCTAGATGATGATCGCCAAATCATTTATTTCCAGCAAGATGGAGCCCCAGCTCATAATTTCCGTGAAGTTGGAGCAATGCTACAAAGAGTTTTTGAAGACTGGTGGATGGCCACAAAAGATCGCATTAAGTGGCCACCTCGTTCACCCGACTTGTCGCGTTTGCGTTTTTTCTTTTGGGGGTACGTTAAAAATAAGGTTTATCAAAGAAGATGCGCTGAATTAGAAAATAGCATTCGTTTATGTATTAATTCAATTGACGGTAGAAGTATATCGAATGCTACAAGGAGAGCTTTATCTTCAGTATTTTGATGTAAGAGTTTATAAGAATTTTTGTCGAGAATTCATTTCTCTTTCGTTTACAATAAAAATATACGGAGTGTTCCATTAATAAAAATACTAAACTTGTAATTTTCTCGAAAATGCGTTATTCAATTGTTTTTTTGTTAATTGCATATAGCTCAACGCTAAAAACACTATTACTTTCCTAATTTAACTTACTTTGTAAAATCAGTAGGTAATAACAAAGATAGCAATAGTGCCGACTTAATTTGAAACAGTCTGTTATACACTGTGTCCAAGATAAGGAGGGCCACTATGGGGATTTCGGAAACGGTAAGAGATAGAGTTTCGGTTAAATGGGAGAAAAGTTGGGCAATTTTGAGTTTAGTACAATGAAATTTTTAAACTTACGAAATTCCGAACCGTTCCGAAGTTATGCGACAAAAAGCGAATTTTCAGGATTTCGTTTTTGACAAATTGTTACTTTGTCGTTGATGTTAACTGAAAAGTAAAAGGACCTTCTACAGGTACTTTTTAACGTTCTTTAACATGGCATACAGCAAATTGGAATCCGACGTTTCGTTTTCGAGTAACCATCATCAACTTTATTTTTTTAAATACGGTCCTGATTTTTTTATGCATAATATTAGAAGAGCTTTTTATTCTGCATTCAAGCATGTATCACACTTTATGGTTTAATTGCGATTTTATACTTATTTTACTATTGTACTTAAATTTACTAGATTCTACTTTGGAAGATGCTCTTGATATTTTACCCTAAGCCGTAGTACGCAATTGTTGGTTTCAGCAGCATGGTGCACTTGCGCACAATTCACGGGTGGTTAAGGATTACCTTTCAAATAGGTTTGCCGAAAGAGTTTTAAGCGCCAATTCTGAAACGCCCTGGCCAACTCGTTCTTCCGAAATAACCCCGCTGGATTTTTTTCTTTGGGGGTACGTAAGAAATTATGTTTACAAAGATACCTTTGGAATAGAAGAAGAACTCCGAAAGCTTGTACTTAACCGATTCCAAACTGTAACACCTACAATGTTAAAGAATGCTTTGGAATCTACAGTTAGAAGATGCTATTGACGATTGGAGAACTAAGGAGGGCTTTGCGAGCATTTATTATAATTTTTTTCTAATTATTGGTATGTGTCATGTTTAAATTTTCGTTTCATAAAATGTTTTCTGTTCATTTATGACGTGTTAGTTGATTGTTTGTAATTATGTACACTTGGTTATAAAATTTGTGTTCAAAATTGAAAATTCTGTGTCATTTCATTAATTTGATGAGGAAAGCACAGTTAGCAAAAGTCCATTTATAAATAAAATTCAGTTTGAATGTTATTGAGGAAGGATACAGGTTCGTACTTAGGATTTTTTCCGCTAATCGTAAAGTAAGTATAAAATCGCAATAAAACCATAAAGTGTGATACATGCTTGAATGCAGAATAAAAAGCTCTTCTAATATTATGCATAAAAAAATCAGGACCGTATTTAAAAAAATAAAGTTGATGATGGTTACTCGAAAACGAAACGTCGGATTCCAATTTGCTGTATGCCATGTTAAAGAACGTTAAAAAGTACCTGTAGAAGGTCCTTTTACTTTTCAGTTAACATCAACGACAAAGTAACAATTTGTCAAAAACGAAATCCTGAAAATTCGCTTTTTGTCGCATAACTTCGGAACGGTTCGGAATTTCGTAAGTTTAAAAATTTCATTGTACTAAACTCAAAATTGCCCAACTTTTCTCCCATTTAACCGAAACTCTATCTCTTACCGTTTCCGAAATCCCCATAGTGGCCCTCCTTATCTTGGACACAGTGTATAATTTGCGTTTGCATAACTATAGTGAGGAAAATTCATTTCCATAACAACGTTAGAATACAAAATCAGCAACTAGATTCTTAAAAAAAAGGAGAGCAAAATAATTATAAAGAAATTTAAAATTTAGACTCATTTTTGTGATGTTGGAAATAGTATATTATAATTTATTATACACTAAGGTAGAGAAGACTATGATTATTGACCGACCGCCAACCGAGGTTAATAATAGAAAAAAATTTGACTACTACTAGAGAAATTCAACTTCTCAGTTGGCTAGAAGACGCAATAATTGTCAACTTCATAGCTAGGTACAAGTGTAAAGAGACTATTATTGTTAAAAGAATAAATAGGGTTCATATTTCAATGTAATTTGGTGAAATTTGAAATTAGTTATTTGTCACACGGTATAAAAACACCGCGTGGTTCATTGCGAGCTGAATCCCTTGGTTACCGTATTCGCGCTGTCCGTATTTTAATATTTGGATTTGTAATTCGTCAAAAATTCTTGAACAGCTTTTTAAAGTTAATAAAAGTCATGAGTAGGAGTAGCTAGGTCTGTTCTGAATAGACAATTCCCTAACAAATGGGTAATAAAAAGAGGAACTATAAGATGGCACGCGCGAAGATAATAAGTTGGGAAACCCTAAGTGAAAATATTTTCCAGAAGTTTTAAACTAAGGAAATTCATGTGTGCGTACATCTTTGATGATGAAACGATGCAATTACAATGAATAAATTATTACTTACCAAATTAAAAAAAATTTTCGCGAACAGAATAGCGGTACATGAGAGTTTCGAAACAAAAATGAAATAAACAAACGATTGAGTACCTATAGATAAGATTAATTTATTATACAACGTAATAACCATAAAATTCGTTACAAAAGTTAAGTGTCCATGTAAATACTCACTACGCATCATTATCAAGGATGAAAATGGTTCATTATCTTGAATGCCACTATCAACCTTTTATCGCTTGTATTATTTATTTCTAATAATCACTCAGAAAATCAGATGAAAACAGAGTACATATATGTGTCGAAGTAACGGATTTAAACGAAATACAACGGTGCCGACATCGTCTCGTCAACTAGGAATACGTGCTACGGCGTGCAAGAGACAATCGTACTTCTATTAGGGTACGTACACAAAGAAAGCAGGTTTCCTGCTTGCTGATAACAAGCGCTTATAAGCTATAAGCGCCAATAAATAGGCCCGCTTTTAAATGTACCCACACACAGAGAAAGCAAGTCGGTACTTGTTGCCAACGCAGATCGGCGTCGACTGTTTACCGGAATGCATTTTTAATTCTTGGTCGCTGGTTGTGGGAACCGGACGTGCATCGATTATCGATGTTAAGTTATTAATTGCCGCGGTATTCCAAAGAACCTCATTGTGGGACAAACGACTGAAGTCCCACAGTAACCGAAAATAACTCAGAATTTGTGAAAATCGGGATTCTTAATAAAATGTCAAGTTTTGAGTATACCTTCAAACAGCTGTAACTAGCGAACTATTTGTCGTACGAACTTCTGCTGACGCTCATTTTACAGGTACATTAATTTTATCTTTAAAAAACTATAAGATACTTTACTGTCCACAAGTAATCAAAACATAGTTATTTGCAAAGAAACGCTTGAAAATGAGAATTTTTCATTATTTCTTCCTCCATCGCCTTATAAAGATCACCAAAATGGTATTTCGTGTATACATGTAGATTCAAAATTTAACTCTCTACAACTTTTATTATATGCACTAAGTACGTAGAATCAATAGTTTTCCACTTATTATTGATTTTATTATGCAAATCGAGCAGCGATTGTGTCTAAGAAAAAGATTTAAATGATTATATCTCTGTCAATGATAATCGTATGGAAATGTTTAAAAAAAGAAAATTATTCGTAATTAAATTCTCTACAACTTTTATTTGAAGCATTTTGCGATACGCATGGCCATTCTCGAGATATAAGCGAAATACGCGCGAGGCGCGCACGTGTTACCGTTTCGCCGCAAAACAGTCGACATTAAAAAAAATCTATCTGGGCTCCTATTCGTCGTAGAGACAAAAATAAAAGACCAAAGTGTGCGGAATTTTGTCTGCTACAACTTTCTTAACGTGTTTGTTTTTGATAAAATTGATACTTTTTCAGTAATTTACGAAAACCTGTTTTTTGACACTTTTTCACAACTTCGTCAGTCTCCTGCATCTTAACTTACCGCCCCCCAAAGGTCTGACGGTCAGTTACTTTATTAACAGTAAGAAGACTACCTATGGTGAAAAACTTATAGTGTATACTTTCACTAGCCAAAAATGCCCGTAGCTCCCGTACTATTACCTTAATAAAATGGTACAAGGATCTACAAAAAGAAAATTGTGTATGTATTTTGGTGTTAATTTATTGGAAAAAAATATATAACAAAGCAGTAAACAAAAACAAAAAATGTACCTAATGAAATTTAAAAAAAACACAAATTTTTGCTCTTATACAGTGCTCGCCAAAAAGTCGGCACCAAATGGATTTTTTTTTCATTCTTGATTTTTTTAAAAAACTTTTTACAGCAATAATTTGTGCTTGTCTGAAAACCTATGTAGCCCCTATCAGATATACCGAATGATTTTCACTTAGCTAGAAATGGCGTTTTTCGAAATTGTCTAAATTCAAAAAGTGCTATTTTTTGTAAATTAAGCAAGATATCAATGAGATTTTTTCATCGTCTGCCAGTTTTAGCTTACCGAACAATCTGAAGGCCAGAAAAAAAAATTTTCTTTCACTTCAGCTAAAACTAGTTTCAATTTTTTGGAATATTTTCAAATTTTCACATACCAAGACATGATTTCAAAATTCAATTTGACTTGGTTAAAAACGTTATAATTGGAAGAAACAATTTACGTGGCTTCTAAAAACTCTAATTTACCATTGCTGATTAATTACTTTCACAAAAATCCTGTAAATGTTCTTTTACAATTGCCTAAACGAGCAGATTTTTCTTTATTCAGTTTTTTAGAAGCCACCGTAAGCTAAAACTAACAGATGATGAAAAAATCTCCTTGAAATCTTGCTTAATTTACGAAAAATACCAGTTTTGAATTTAGACAATTTCGAAAAACGCCATTTTCTAGCTAAGTGATAATCACTCCGGGTATCTGATAGGGGCTAAATAGGTTTTCAGACTATACCAAATTATTGCCGTGAAAAGTTTTTTTTTTTAAATCAACAATAAACAAACGTGCATAATGGTGACGACTTTTTAGGGAGCACTGTATTCTGCAAAATAATAAACTCTTATTACAACATAATTTTAGTTATAACTAGTGTTGGTGATGTTTTAGCGATTTAAGGTGCTGAATATCTGACCGAATAGGTAGATACTTGAAAGATTCAATCTCAAGCATGATTCAACATCCAGATTATTGTGGTTGATTTTAATATAACAAGTACTGAAAATACGTTATATTTCTTCAATTTATATAAAGAAATTAAAACGTAATTGAAAATATAATAATATAATTTATTATTATATAAATTGAAGGAATATAACATATTTTCAGTAGTTGTTACAAACACGCGAAAATAACTGTTGAATACCACTGTCAAGGGATTACAACAGGCAATTCAGTCTTTAAAGAGACGCCTAAAATAAACATTACTGTCTCCTTCTAACACACCTGACACAAATACAGATGTTTTAAACGTATAGTGTGTTAGTTCACCACCCGTGGCGACGATAATGTAGCATTCCATTCTCTCTATTTCCAAATATTGTGTGTTAGAACGAAATAGATACAAACTACGAATGTGTACGCCAAATAAAGCGCTAAGCCGAAAATCGCAAACATTCATTTTACAGACTATACCGAGTTATTCTTTTACATTATAATATAAGCCATTTAATTGATACGACGACAAATAGTGTTGTCTAACAATGAAATTAGCTGTAGTTCCTCGCTTGACTTCTCGCCAAACATCGCTTTTATCACCACTTTAAACTGATGGCAATATAAGATTTTCTCCAATTGTTCAAGGTGTTCCAGCTTTTGCAATAAACAACAATTCAACAGCCTTTTCATTATTAGAACTTATAGCAGTCACATTACAGTGCTACTTTGTTTAAACTCACGAAACTCTCTTTGAAAGAACTCGACAGGCTTGTTTTCATATTGTTTGTGATTTGCAGTTTCGCTGGTTTTAGAGCACCATTCGATCAAATTTCGTAACAAATTACACACATAGGTTTGGCAAAATCTCCGCGCACCTAAGGTTGAAAACCACTGTCCTACACTATACCCTCAAAGTCAAGAGTAAATATAGTCAATTGCTAAAACGTAATGAGTTTAGTTAGTGTAACCAAAGAACGTAATTATTACGTTCTTTGGTGTAACAGTTATTTTACCAGTATAATTGAGTAATGTTATGGCTACATTTTATAAATTATTTTTTTTTATTGAATGCCCTTCGATCTTTGTTAATTAAAACAGTATTTCAATGAAAGTTGTTTTTTATAGTGAACGTAATTATTTTGACTGAAAAAATGTACCTATAGTGTAATAAAAAAGTATCCAAATTTATTTATTTTAGACAATTCCGTGTGAATCGTTTTTTGAACGTTCCCAACCATTTGATTTGCATTTTATAACTATTGCTGTAAACAAGTAAATGTATTATAATTATGTAGACAGTGAAACGGAATTGGACATTGGCCGTAGGAAAATTGCAATAGGACATCTTTTAGGTATAGCACACAATTTTAATAAATTTAACGTACTTCAAAAATTAAGGTTAATCGAACAAAATTATTAATTACTTCTGTTAAATTTTCTATTAAAATACTTAATAAATTTTTATATGTTTGCGTCGAATATACAATCAAATCACAGCACAACAGCGCAATGCGATCGTAATAAACCAAAATTGATTAGATCACTATTATTCTCAACCAGGGAGTGAGGAGGGGGAGGCCAGATTTGCTGTTGCAATGCTGTTAGAAAGAATAAAGTATGGACAGGAAGACAGGTGGAGGTATTATGAAGGGTGGGGGGGGGGGTATGTGAGGGTGGAAATACAAAGGAGAAGGGAGAGTGGGAGGACAGGGATGTTCAGACGCATGAAAGAAGGGGGAAAATCAAAGAAGGGAAATATAATGGTAGGTATGAGGAGATTCTAGGGGGGGGGGGGGTATACCGGGGTGCTTGAGGGGTCGGTTGTGCTTGAAAAGAAAAGGCTGATAGCGAGGTTCATGTGTGGTAATGAAGAGAGGGAGCACAAGTACTAGGCGGCAGATGAAGAAAGAAAGTGTAGGTTGTTCGGAGTGGCGTAGGGCAAATCTGGAACTTATCTTACGGAGTGTGATGAGTTGAAGGAAAAACGAAGGAGTAGGAAGAAGATATTAGGGGAAGGAGGAGACGGGTTAGGGTGGATGGTGGAAGATGTAGAGAGAAGAAGAAGGATGGTTAAGGTAGCAGGAGAACGCGAAGGGTATTGGGGAAGGAGAGGTCAAAGGGAAAGTTAAATTACGCTAATGTTAAAGGGAAATGTAGGTGGTTAGAAGGATATGTTTTTATGTGTATATTTGCTTATTAAATTTTTTAGTTGCAAATCGGGTGGAGGTGACTCATTTGTATAATTTTTTTAAATAAATAAAGTTGTTTGATATTATTCTCAACCAATCTACTTGGCTAAAATGAATACATAAATAATTTACTAATTATTACTACACTATAAATAGTTTATATTTTTTTGTTTTAATATATAGCGACATTTATCAGTGTCTCATTTGACGAATTTACGCTTTGTTATGTGGTTTCATTACACGTTTATATTTTAGCATTAAATAATTAAGACTAACTGATAATACTTGAGTTCAATTTACCGTATTTTCTTGAAATTTGTAGCACCAAATTTACACATACCTGTCTGTTCTCAGGACACCTTTTCACTGTCAGTTACCTATCCTTGTTATGTTCCGACCTTCAATTAAAACCATAAAACACTGATATTACATAAGCACTATAATAGTTTGTTTATAAAACTTATTTCTACTTAATCATTGTTGGGTTGTATCCTGACTAATATACTAGTTTGAACATTTTATAGTTACTCCGATGGTGTTAGGTAATATTTGTTGCATTACTCCGGATAATCACTCGCTTTCTCTAATAGCTTCACGTTTTGTCTGTGAGTGCCGAACTTCCCGTATGTTATATTTTTGGACCATATGTTTTCTCACATACCTACTAAATAATTTGAGATTTTAGCGTCAACATAACTAGTTTTCCGCTCATACCGCGTCTTTATACACTGTGTTATTGATGGTACCTATTGAACAAGAAATGCTACCAAATTCTTTTTTCTATTCCACGACGGTTTTAGCTTTATACCTGTCTTTGAGAAACGATACGATACTAAAAGGAGGCGCTATAAAGCATCTTTGCTGTATACTGAAAACGGGAGCATTGGGAGGGGCTAAGTGTTACCAATAAGGCTGCCTTACCAGGTCCGGACTACAGGAAATATTATACAACTTGAAATTTTGGGGCCGGGACACTACGCCGAATGCCCACAACGCCGACACGATTTTTTGATGGCCCATATCGCCGACTAGGGACACTACGCCGACGGACACTACGCCGACAGTGCCCACATCGTCGACAAGTATACAAGGGACACTTCGCCGAATTTTTATTTTTATTTGCAGAATGCAAAATGCAAAACTTAAACGTAGATTACCACTAAAGCACCTAGGTTATTTGCAGGTTTAGTATATTTTTTTTCAATTGATACTTTTTCATAGGCAAGTGCAACATTTAATTACGCAAATAAATTTAAAAATAATGATATTACGTTAGGTAATGTTTTAACGTTCAAACCATATCCAACCTTTTTAATTCAAAATTTGAAAAAATCTATAAATACATATTAAGTTAAAGGTGAAACAGAAACTCTAAACCTTCCCCATAAAATTTTATGGGGAAGGTTTAGAGTTTCTGTTTCACCTTTAACTTGTAAGATCCCCCATTTCGAGTTAATCAACACCCAACGATGGACCCAATCACCTATAAATACATAATTCCATTGTAAAGAGATTTACGAATTTCTAAACTTATCAAAACAACAAACATTAGTGTCCTAATTCCTAATTTGACAGTAATACTTCTTTATCCGCTACTCGACATCGACTCTGCAATTAAACTTGCCCGCGTTGTGTCCACAGAGAAAAATTCGACGAAATATCACTTGTACACTTGTCGACGATGTGGGGACTGTCGGCGTAGTGTGCGTCGGCGATGTGGGCATGGTCGGTGTTGTGTCCCTTGTACACTTGTCGACGATGTGGGCATTGTCGGCGTAGTGTCCCTAGTCGGCGATATGGACCATCAAAAAAGCGTGTCGGCATTGTGGGCATTCGACATAGTGTCATATGCCCGAAATTTTAAATTTGAATTGTCAAATGTCAAAATTGCCAACATTATTTAACAAAAAATCATTAAAACTATTTTATTATGTATTTTTATACATTAAAAATTTTAGAGTAAATTCATGCGAAATAGGAAAAATAGTATGAAAAACACATGTCACAATTACTTTTTGCCACACTTATCCTCCTTTCACTCGGTCTGCAAACATGGTCTTCGTGCGGCAAAAAGTTTCATTGTGACACTTGTTTTTCAATATAGGTACTACTTTGAACTTTTGGGGGTAACCACTTTGGGGGTGCTCGCCGGTTGGGCGAGTGCGTGTTCAATAATAAGTCGAAGAGGGTATAATACGATATATTTACAGAGTGAGTATTTACAATATGTACATAATTCGTGACGTTTTTCGGTACCCTGGCGGATGCGGGCGTTGTCGTCTTGTCGTTGGCGTCTTCTGCCTCTGGTTGATTCGTGTGGCGGCTCTCGGCGTTGGTATCGACGGCGGTGGTGTCGACGACGACGGTGTCGCGGGTTACCGGCACGTGGTGGTCCCGCGCTATCGTCAGCAGCGGGCTGTCTATCGGCGCGAGGTGTACCGCACTATCGTCAGCAGCGGTCTTTCGGCGTACCGGCGCGAGGTGTGCCGCACTATCGTCAGCAGCGGACTTTCGGTGGACTGCACTATCGTCAGCAGCAGCCTTTCGGTGTACCGGCGCGAGGTTTGCCGCACTATCGTCAGCAGCGGACTTTCGGTGGACTGCACTATCGTCAGCAGCAGCCTTTCGGTGTACCGGCGCGAGGTTTGCCGCACTATCGTCAGCAGCGGACTTTCGGTGTACCGGCGCGAGGTTTGCCGCACTATCGTCAGCAGCGGACTTTCGGTGTACCGGCGCGAGGTTTGCCGCACTATCGTCAGCAGCGGACTTTCGGTGTACCGGCGCGAGGTTTGCCGCACTATCGTCAGCAGCGGACTTTCGGTGTACCGGCGCGAGGTGTGCCGCACTATCGTCAGCAGCGGACTTTCGATGTACCGGCGCGAGGAGTAGAACTTCTACACTATGCGAGCAGTAGAGTTCTGATTCTTCCCAGCTACGGACCGCGCTTATAAAGGGAAGCGGGCGCTTCCCATTGGTCCGTGCACGTGGGGATTTGCGTGTGAGTGGGGTCTGCGCGCGAGTGGGGGTTTGCGCACAAGTGGGATTCGGATGTGGCTCACGTACAGGTACCGTGCACCACATATACCCCCTTGCTGGCGATGGAGTCGCATTTACTCGATTTGAAATCGTACTTTCGGTTTGGAGATCCTTCCGCTACGTTTCTGCGTCGGAATCTTCTCGGGATTGCTTCTCGCTGGCGTGACCTCTTTGCGTGTGTCGTTCCCCATTCTGTCGTTCGGTATGGGTTTGTTCGTTGTTTGCTCCGGTGCGTCGGGCTGGTTTTGGGATATTGTTTCGTTTGTCCCTTGGAAAGCAGGCTTTACTCGGTCGCATGATATCGTTATCTCTGCTCCCTGTCTGTCGATCGTTATGTGTTTCTCGTTTCGTTTTACCACCCGGTAGGGGCCCTCGTATGGTGCCTGGAGCGGTCGCTTGGCTGCGTCGACTCTTACATACACATGCGTAGCTGTGTCCATGTTTTTGAGTTTGAACGTGTGTTTCTTGCTATCGTGGTTGCTTGCTGGCGTTGGTCGCATGTCTTGGATGTGCTTTCGTAATCGCGTGACGTAGGTCTCGGCTTCCAGCTGTTGCTCCTGTTGTTCGTTCGTCAGGAACTCGCCTGGTAAGCGCAACCCTTGACCGTATACCATCTCGGCTGTTGTTGCTTTGATGTCCTCTTTCCATGCGCTCCGTATTCCGAGGAGTACTATAGGAAGGGCTTCTGTCCATTGCTCTGCGTTGTGGCAGCGGAGTGATGTTTTTAGTTGTCGGTGGAAACGTTCCACCATTCCGTTCGCTTGTGGGTGGTAAGCAGTCGTGCGTATTCTTTGGAACCCTACTAGTTCGCTTAGGTTCCGGAATAGCGTAGCTTCGAACTGCCGTCCCTGGTCGGTCGTCACTCGTAGTGGAACTCCGAAACGAGAGATCCATGTGTTGACGAATTCTTTGGCGATCGTTTCAGCTTCTATGTTTGGTATCGGTGTGGCTTCGGCCCATCGTGTGTATCTGTCGATACACGTGAGGATGTATTTGTATCCCTGGCTTTCGGGCAGTGGTCCGACTATATCTATATGTACATGTTCGAACCGGCTGCTTGTTGGGGGGAAACTTGCTATCGCTGGCTTGTTGTGCCTTGATACCTTCGCTCGTTGGCATTGGTCGCACTGCTTGGTCCAGTTACTGCAGTCTTTGCGCATCCCGGGCCATACGAACTTGCTCGATACTAGCTTGGTCGTTGCTCGTGCCCCTGGGTGTGACAACTGGTGCAGGCTGTCGTAGGCCTTCCTCCTGAATTTTTGTGTTAGGAACGGTCTCGCTGTTTCCTGTGATATGTCGCAGTAAATCGTGCCGTTCTGGAACTGTATCTTTCGTAGTTGGAGGCCTGTGCTGTCGTGGAGTAATTGGTTTAGCTCTGGGTCGTTTGCCTGGTCGTTTCCTAGGGCTTCGAAATCTACTCCTTTTGATACCTGGTCAATCCTGGATAGTGCGTCCGCGACTACATTTTCTTTTCCGGCGATGTGTCGGATGTTCGTGGAGAATTGACTTATATAATCGAGGTATCGGAACTGCCTGGGGGAACACTTCTCTGGCTTTTGCTGGAAAGCGTAAGTGATGGGTTTGTGGTCGGTATATATCGTGAAGGTTCGTCCCTCTAGCATGTGTCGGTGGTGTTTGATGGTCTTGTAGATGGCAAGTAACTCACGGTCGTAAGCTCCGTATTTCATCTCGGCGGGTGAGAGCTTTTTTGAGAAGAACGCAAGCGGTTGCCACTCTTCGTGAACCATTTGTTGTATGATGCCACCCAGCGCAGTGTCCGATGCATCGGTGGTGATGGCTAACGGTGCGTTTGCAACTGGGTGATGGATCATGGTTGCTTCGGCAATTTGTCGTTTGCTCTCGTTGAAGGCCTCGTTGGCTTCGTTGGTCCACTGCAGGGGTTGGTTCCCTTTTAGCTTCCCTTTTAGTAGGTCGTGCAGTGGAGCTTGGCATTCGGCGGCGTTGTTGATAAATCTTCGATAGTAATTTATCATACCGAGTACCTGGCGTAGTTTTTTTGCTGTTTCGGGCCGTGGAAAATTTAGTATCGCCTGGACTTTGTCTTCCAGGGGCTTCGTGCCCTGGCTCGAGACGTGGTATCCAAGGAACTGTACCTCGTGTTTTCCGAAGTGGCACTTCTCTGGGTTGACTACTATTCCGTTTTCTGCCAGTCGTTGGAAGATTTGTTTGAGGTGCTCCTCGTGTTGCTCCTCGCTCTCTGACGCTACCAACACGTCGTCTATGTAGGCGTAGCAGAAGTCGTAGTCTCTTAGTATGTCGTCCATGAATCGTTGGAACGTCTGCGCGGCATTTCTGAGGCCAAAGGTCATGTACGGGAATTCGAATAACCCGAATGGAGTTGTAATTGCCGTTTTTGGTATGTCCTTTTCGGCCACGGGTATCTGGTGATACGCTTTGGCTAGGTCTATCGTTGAAAATATTATCTTCCCTGCCAGGTCGTGGGAGAAATCTTCGATGTGTGGGATGGGGTACCGGTCTGGGATTGTTCTTGCGTTGAGTGCCCTATAGTCACCGCATGGTCTCCATTCACTAGTTTTTTTGGGAACTAGGTGCAGTGGCGATGCCCATGGACTGGAGGAGGGTCGTGCGATTCCCAGTTGTAGCATGGCTTGGAATTCTTTTCGTGCTGCTTCCAGCCTGTCTGGTGCTAATCTGCGTGGCTTGTGTGCCACTGGTGGTCCATCCGTCGTTTCTATGAAGTGTTCGGTCCCATGTTTTGGTTTACCAAAGATTCCCGCTGGTTTCGTTAGTGTCGGGTAGTTCTTTAGTATTTCGTGGTACTTCCCCTTGTTGGACGTCGTGTGTACGGCGTGTACATTGCTACTTGCTCGCCTTCCTCGGTGCGTCAGTGTCGTTTGCGAGTCCACCAACTTTTGATTTTTGATGTCGACGAGAAGTTCGTAGTGGGCTAGGAAGTCTGCTCCTATTATGGGCTTTGCGATGTCGGATATGATGAACCTCCATGGAAAATCCCTTCTGAGTTTCAGATCGAGGTTCATAGTTATCGTGCCATATGTGTTGATTGGGTTTCCGTTCGCGGCGTAAAGCTTGTATGTTGATACGGACCTCCTTCCAGAAACTTTTTGTACGGGGAATGTGCAAACTTCTGCTCCTGTGTCGATCAGGAATTCGATTTTCGTGTGCCCATCGGTGACGTGTAAACGGCGGGGATTGTTTTGCGAGTCGTGTACCGCCTCTAGCGACTTGCTCCCTCGTTTCCCGGGTTTTCTTTACACGGGGGTCGGCAATTTTTCGCTTCTTTCCCGAACCGGAAATGGTACCAGCATGTATCGTACTCTTTTTTGGGTGTACGGCTGCGACTACTTCTTCGGTTCGTGGGTTTTTCTCGTTCTGTGGGTCGTCCTCGTGTCTTTAGTTCGGCGATATCTGCGGCTAGCTTGGTTAGTGCCTCCTGTATAGCGTCGTTGGGTTGTACTGCGTATACGTTTTGGGGCGTCGTTGCGTTTATTGTGTCTGCTAGTTCCGCGGATTCTGCGAGACTTGCTCCTTTTTGTACCGCCAGGATTGCTTGAGTGCTCTGCGGTAGTCGGCTGGTCCAGATGGATTTCAACAGGTCGTCTGGAACTGAGGTTCCTGCTAGCGTTTGCAGGTGTCTGAGGAATTGCGAGGGTTTGCGATCCCCCAGCTCTTCTCGTTCGAGGAGCTGCCTCATTCTTTGCTCGTGGGTAGCGCTTAGCCTTTTTATTAATTCGGTTTATAGCGTTTCGTAGCGGTTGGCGTGAGGTGGTTTTGTTAGGATATCGCGGACCTCGCAAGCGTACTTTGCTTCCAGGCTGCTGGCGATGTATCCGTATTTCGTTTCGTCACTGCTAATTCCGCTGACTCGAAAATGGCTTTCCACTTGTGCGAACCACATCTCGGGGTCGGATGCCCAGAAAGGTGGCAGTTTCATGTGTACTCGGTGTACTTCAGGACGTGGTGGATCGGTATCCGTCATCTTTTCGTTCGTTGGTGGCTACCCGTTTGTTTTGCTGCGCCCTCTTCGGACGTCGGTGTCACCAATTTGGGGTTACCACTTTGGGGGTGCTCGCCGGTTGGGCGAGTGCGTGTTCAATAATAAGTCGAAGAGGGTATAATACGATATATTTACAGAGTGAGTATTTACAATATGTACATAATTCGTGACGTGTTTCGGTACCCTGGCGGATGCGGGCGTTGTCGTCTTGTCGTTGGCGTCTTCTGCCTCTGGTTGATTCGTGTGGCGGCTCTCGGCGTTGGTATCGACGGCGGTGGTGTCGACGACGACGGTGTCGCGGGTTACCGGCACGTGGTGGTCCCGCGCTATCGTCAGCAGCGGGCTGTCTATCGGCGCGAGGTGTACCGCACTATCGTTAGCAGCGGTCTTTCGGCGTACCGGCGCGAGGTGTGCCGCACTATCGTCAGCAGCGGACTTTCGGTGGACTGCACTATCGTCAGCAGCAGCCTTTCGGTGTACCGGCGCGAGGTTTGCCGCACTATCGTCAGCAGCGGACTTTCGGTGGACTGCACTATCGTCAGCAGCAGCCTTTCGGTGTACCGGCGCGAGGTTTGCCACACTATCGTCAGCAGCGGACTTTCGGTGTACCGGCGCGAGGTTTGCCGCACTATCGTCAGCAGCGGACTTTCGGTGTACCGGCGCGAGGTTTGCCGCACTATCGTCAGCAGCGGACTTTCGGTGTACCGGCGCGAGGTTTGCCGCACTATCGTCAGCAGCGGACTTTCGGTGTACCGGCGCGAGGTGTGCCGCACTATCGTCAGCAGCGGACTTTCGATGTACCGGCGCGAGGAGTAGAACTTCTACACTATGCGAGCAGTAGAGTTCTGATTCTTCCCAGCTACGGACCGCGCTTATAAAGGGAAGCGGGCGCTTCCCATTGGTCCGTGCACGTGGGGATTTGCGTGTGAGTGGGGTCTGCGCGCGAGTGGGGGTTTGCGCACAAGTGGGATTCGGATGTGGCTCACGTACAGGTACCGTGCACCACAAACTTAAACTTTCAAAAGTGCATATAGCAGGGAGGCCATATTCAACAATTTCTGTAAAATTCAGTTGTTATGATGTTTAAATTAGCTATAACTGTTTGGACAATATTTTTGTTAATTTTTCCTTGCAATTATTCGAATCTAGCATCGTCAACTCTGGATTATCGGATCATCTCGGACAAACTGTTACTGTTGAATATGAAGGTAAACTTAATACCAGTCATACTTACAAACCAATTCGCCCACTTACGCGAAGGGGCTGCGGTTTGCTCTTCAATATGTTGAGTGAGTGCAAATCGGATTTTTAAATGATCCTACGATAAATACTTACTATAAATTTGAATTATTTTTTAATAATTTCTGTGATGCTGTTAACATCGCTTTTCCAGAACAGGTTTGTAAACTGCGTAATTGTAATAATAAAATTCACTGGTTTAACGACGAGCTCGGAAAGATTAGAAATACCTAGATATCATTTAGTAACTGAATTAGGTACCTATGTCAAAAATACCCAACACCTCATCTTCTTAATCTGAAACGAACATTTCGTTCTAAATATAAAAATTCTATCAAAATGGCAAAAGAGTCTGCCAATGGTTGGGTGATACATACATCTTCCAATCCAAGTAGAACTACCTATGTGGAATGTCATTAATTCACATCGACATTCCAAACAGGAGATTAAACATAATATATCTGTAGGTACTGACTTCAACATTTACTTTGCCACTATATCAAATACAATTATTGTCAATACCCTTCTTAAGAACAATCTAGATCCTCTAAATTTATACACACAGGTTCCACCGAACACTCTACAATTTACGCTAAAAATGTTTTCTTCAATGGAAATTAGGGATATTTTACTTTCTCTAAAGAGCAGTAACACCAGAGATGTTTACGGTATTACGGTAAATCTTATTAAATCAAATGTGAGTCTGTATGTTCAACCACTTTTAAAACTAGTTAACGATTCCTTTATGAGTGGGATTCCTTAAAACGTGCTGCCATTTTTCCATTGCACAAGAAAGGTGATGTTAACGAAATTACCAACTCTCGTCCAATATCGATGTTATCAGGCTTTTCGAAGATCTTTGAGAGAGCCATTTGCAAACGAAATTCTGCCAGGAAAGCTGAAGAACATTTATAACTTGGATCGTTTAAGTTGTAGCTTGATGAAATCTTATCTCTTAAATCGCTGGCAATGTGTGAGAATTAACAATGATCATAGTGATTGGCTCCCTTTGGTCAGAGGTGTGCCACAAGGTAACATATTAGGACCACTACTGTTCCTAATTTATGTTAACGACATACCTAATGTACAATGTAAGCTCCACAACGATTTGAATTAAGTTATGTGTACTTGAATAAAACTAATTGCAATGGCTTATCGTGAAGTGATATGTAAGCAAGAACCGCCTTCCTACTTACAATAGTAAGTACTTAGTGTTTTACTTTGCAACCATATTTCACACTTTTTAACTCTTTTGTTTTCACTCCTTTTGCTTACCTATATTTCCGCAGAAATTCGTGAATTTTCAAAAACATCCATTATCTATAATTATCATTAGGTAATTATTTACCTTACTTAAAAAGTCTCATAGTTATGCATACAATGTTTAAAAAACAATAATGACATTAAACACAACTTTCAATTTACTATATGCAAACCTTCAAAATAATTTTTATTGCTAGAGTATACTAATTCAACACTGAAATATGAAACACTTAATATAGTCATTCTAACAATTGTGGAACTTTCCGCTTGCGCTAGAATTGCTACAAATATTTATATTCCTTGCAATCTGTACTATTATCTAAGTATAGTAATATTGCTTTGTCCTCTTTACCTGTTATTTCAACAAATCGTAGCCACTTATAATAGAGAAACTAAAGGTAGGTATAGGTACCTTAGTGAAGGAGGACAAATTTACGTGGTTAGATGATTACAACTTTCATTTTTTGTCTATTTGGGCACAACTTTAATTTAATTCCTTACTGTACTCAAGGTGTTTTAACTAAATAAAGTAAATTCAACAATCATGTAGGTTTGCATAACGTAGGTATTCTCTAACGCTCCTCTGGAAATCGTACATTTCTTTTTGTGTACAACCACCTTTAAATAATAACGATAAATAATCTTAAAGATTGAACTGTGTTGCACTTACAAATATATTAATACCGCAGGTATTGTAAGACAAACGCCGGCAATATAAAACGCTCCAGAAAATGAGTCAAGTGTCGCTTTATAGATGGCGCTATACATGGGCCCGTATATCAACATCGTTATCGCTTCTGCAACTCCAAACAACGCGTTGATTTTACCTGAAAAATACATGTAAGTAACTGCTTTAATGTTAGTAGCAAACTTACCTAAATCACTTTCCGTAACCAGTTTCGTAATCATAGATCTGGAAGCTACAAATGCCGTACCGTGAAAAGTTTCTATAAGAGTACCTAAAAGGTAGGTAATGATTCAAAATGTAATGTGTTTTTTTTTATTATTATTACTTACATATATAAAATATGAGCGGCGTGCTGGCCATAATAAACGCAATTCCGCCCAAAATTTTGCTGACGGATGAAATAACACCCAAAATTGCATCATCATAGTGTAGCCATTTGGAAAATACCCCTATTGCAATAAAATTTCCTAAAACATAATAATAGTATGTTATATGTACTTATACACGGTGTACAACAGCAAAATGGCTATCATTTCAAATTTTGGAAATTGAATAGCACAAAATCTAATCCACTACCACACTATGTATGCTACTACTATCATTTAGAATGACCACCATTTTGCTGTTCTAAATTTTTTGTAAAAAAGTTTTGAACAAACGTTGTAAATGTTAAACTGTTGATTCCAAAAAACATTGATTTTTTTGAGATCCGATTGCAAATAATGGAAATACAGAGATTTGTAAAAAAACAAAAAAGGGTCCATAATTCGAAAACAAAAGCCAAAATGAAAGAAATTGCTTTAAAAAAAGTGTTAGTTTTGACGAGTTCTACAACCTCTATTACGTTGTGCACTTTGAGTGGAAACACCCTGTATTGTTATATCATATAGGTACATACATATAACATGTTATGTATATTATTCAGATTCATACAAAACTAATGGTTATTATATTATATTTACTGTAAATTGCTATTGTCCACAATTAATGCAATATTAAATTATTAAGAACATGAAAAACAAAAGGTTGCTAAAAAAGAGAGAGAAACTATAAATTAATTACTTACAATAAAACGAAACAATTCGGTACCAATGTACCAACTGCAATATTACGTAAGTCGAAAGGAAATACAATGTTAAAGGCGTCAAAACCAAAACATAACAATTTTTTATTTAATCATTAAATATAACCATTTATTATTTAAATAATACGTATTTTAATTTTATTTAATTTTATTAATTTAATTTTTCCCCTCAAAACCTAAACATGTAGGAATGGTAAATAATTCACACAACCTTCCCCATGATTTTTTTCTAATTTGAATTCAGAATAAAATTGATTAAGTTCAAAGTTTACGTTAACTTGAAAATTAGATTGAAGTTAAAAGTTGATGTTAAGTTGAATAATTAATCACTAGACGAGTTGATACATTACATCATCAGGTGCTAAAAACGAGATTGTTTAAGCTATAAACTAACATTTGTAAAATACATACTATTAATCGATATATAAAATTAAAGTAGATGAAGTAATGGAGTGCGAGTGAAATTACAGCTTGAAAATGATAAATATAAAATCGGCATCACTGAAAACAATCAGCAACCAAAAATCATTACAACACCAACTTACAAGCTTCATATTAAATAGTTGAAAATTACTTAAATTGCAAAGGCAGAATAGAGGGGAGGGGGTAACCAACCTGTAAAAATAAGGTTAGAAAAACCAATGGAAAAACTAATACGAGGGAAAAAAGGGTTAAAGCCATATAAACTAAACAAAAAGAAACCACCGGGAACACAATCAAGTGAATGCGTCCAACGGTTGGACTAGAAAATTGAAAATAATGTAAACGGCTGATGATCAGGCAAGATGGAAGCTAACTACAAGATCAAGGTGCAGAGTACAACCAGGAGGAGAAGAGGGGGAACTTGACAATACAGTTGACTTTCCCTCGTATATTGTCAAGTCATTTGAAAAAATTGAGTTTTACGACATTTTTTCTAACAAAATTGAAATATACCCCTGTATGACGCTTAATCAAAGTACATACTTTTTATGAATTGTCCTACATCTGTTCAACAAATTAGATATCAATTGTTTTCTAATAATAACTTTTACTGTGCTTACTTCACTCGCGAATGTACGGTTGTTTTTGAAAAAATTATTATAAAATGCTAAATATCTCGAAAACGACTTATTAAAGAAAAATGACCTAAAATTAAGCGCAAAATCCAAAAATTTGAAAATATACAGGGTGTTCCATTTAAAATAACAAATTTAATATCAACTTCCGGTATAATCGGAAGTGCTATCAAAATCATATTTTAGATGGATTCGTAATGTCGAAAAAACCCCAAATGGAAAATTTCATAATTGTATCTTTTGTAATTTTTGAGAAACGTCTAATGGCCGGTCGTCGTGAAAAGCACTGTATTAAACAATATAAATTTGAAGTTGCTGTAAAAAACAAATGTGAATTAATATTTTGTTTATTATGTAAGTGTTTGTTGTTTAACTCGGCGCATAGGTTGCACTCGAGTGGGTAATGTGTTGTTTGTGTTTTGTGTGTTTTGATGTTGTGAGTGTATTGTGTGTTTGCGTTTGGGTGTAGGTGGACGAGTTAGAGGTGTCACATAAGTGGGTATTAAAGTGTTTTGTGTTTGTAATTGACTTTTCGTAAAGTTATGTTGTGTTTGTAACATAGTTTCACATTGAGTGATGTACGCTTCTTCCGTTATGTTTAGAAATTTTCTAACTATGTGGAAAGTGTTGATGATGACTGCCTTTTGTAATTGTATGTATATGTTTTTATCTAAGCCTAAAATGTGTAAACTGTGGTGTATTGTTTTGGTAAGTATAACTCTTCCTGTTGAGGCGTTATTATTATTTTTATTTTTTTCTTACTTCTTTCATCATCATTGACAATCCTCTTAGGTGCAGAATGGTAAGTATTTGTGTTGTTCATTTATTTTTAATTTATTTTAATTTCAGTTTTTCCCGTCCTCATCGCGGTGATGGTAAGTTCTAATTTTTTGTGTGAGCAGATTTTATATTTCATTGTAGTCTTATTTCCTTTATGAACTGTAGTAGATTTCCTATATCTTTGCTTTGTGACAGTATGCCGATATTGTTAATTATGTATTTGTTTCTATACTGCCCTAGACAGGTGCATTCTTCTAAAATATGGGAGACAGTTAGATCTACAGTTGCACATAGTCTTCTGGGTTTTCCCCAAGTCGTAGGTGACAGTCTAGTGTTCTTAAACTTGTTAATATGACTGTGTTTTCAATATTACTGGATATTTTAAATGATCTATTTAGGCAACATGAAAAAATAATCACAAATAATAACGTTATGAAACTTTCCAAAATCCGTCGAATGTTAATTTTCGCCGATTTCGAGATATCAAAATAATCAAAATTTATACATTACACATTACAAAAAAATAATGGGTCAATATTGTATAAATATTTTCCCCAATATTGAAATAATATCGGTTAGTATAGTTAGATAGTAAAATTGTTCACATTTTAATGTTGGGACAATATTGTACAAATGTACGTACATTTATATCTTACCAATATAACAATGAAATGCCAATATTAAACCAATGTTAAATGCTACATGGGAATTGAATATCTTTCCACAAGAAAAATTGTTCAAGTTTCAGTGTCAACGTTCTAAGCTAGTGTGCATGCATAAAAAAATAATGATAGATAAATCGATATTTTGTAATCAAGTCACAAAGCTCGGAAGTGAAAAGAGGACATTGAGACCTCGATCGTATTGAAAGAAAATCCGATAAAATTAAGCACGAAAATGAGACTGCAAAAATGAAAAACTTTAACATAAATACGTTTTTAAAATGGAATTTGTGGCTCATTCGATACTAAGGTTTCACCGAACATGAACTAAAATCGAAAAAATGCCCCACAAGTGCAGTACGTAAAATTGTTGAATTTTTGTTATAGATTTTTACAATAACAAAAATAGAGATCTCTTCAATTTTATGTTTGTTTCATTGCTGCAGAGAATTATAGATTGTTACGGCAAGAATTGCGACTTGTAACAAAAATTTATCGATAGGTATTGCACCAGTAAGCTCAGTTATATGGGCGATGGGCGTGGATCAGAATTGGTGAGAAAAAGTGAGTTATCAGTAATGTAAGCAAAGTAAGTAGCGAATACTAAATAGAGAAAAGGGCGCCACGCAAGTTCTGTAGGTAATAGCTAAAATTGAGAGTATGAACTGCGAAGATAATCTCAATTCGGAGATAAGTAACGTAGTAACCTGTAAGAAAAAGTATGGCAATGGAACAATAATGCAAATAAAAGTAATTTGACGAGCGTATAATAAGGACTCAGTCAATAATATATATATATAAATGATTATAAAGTAAGGTAATTGTTCAAAATAAAATAACTAAATGGTAGTAATTGGATAGTAATCCACAAAAAAATAATGTTAATGTTCACTCAAAGGTGATAAGCTAATTAGTGACCCGCTTTACCTTTTGCAAGTAGCGTAGCAAAACTACTAGTAATGAATTTACGTTAACGACAATAAGCAATATTTCAAGTATACGATGCAATCGTAGCGAACAAAAGTAAGTAAGTAGTAATAAAAATAGGTACCTGTGTGTTCGGTGGAGATCCTTTGCAAAGGCTCTGCCGAAGCGAAGCAATCTAAATAAAGAGAGTTAGTACACGTGGACAGACAATGGGTCGGTCCCAAATACGAGAATACTTAATTACTCACGATTCCCTTGAAGGATCGGATACTGAGTATATATTTTAGCAAAAGAGTTTGAGGTTATCAATAAGTAAAGTTAAGGTAAAAGGGGATAGCTAATCTAATGTAATGTACAAGTTAATTAACGCAAACAAAATAATATCTACGTTGAAGTAAAATAACAGTAGTAAATGAAAAGCAAATTTAGCTAGAATGAGGTATTCACAAAATGTGTGACGTCACAAAATATTTAAGTTAAATTATATAAGTAGCAATTTCTAAAACAAATAATTTCGGTAATAAAAGTAATTTATAAGGAAGTAGGAGAACAAAGGTCGATGAAAATTTGAAGTTGTCTTCGGAGAACTTCAGAATATAGAAGATGGCAGCGAGTCGTCAAGGCAGGAATCGGTATTACCGGCTCAAGATGTCGGACCAAGTGATAAGGAAAGCGAAGGCGTAGAACTATTCTTGAACTTGAACTTGAACGCTAGGAAAATTAGGAGAAATTAGAGACGAGAAGTTGAAGGAAAGCATGCGATTTTGACGAGAATAACGAGAATAAGTACATACCCAATGAGTTTAATCACTGACGTTAAGAACACTTTAACCAATTCTTCAATGCGACACCATTAATTTGTATAAAACCGTAAATATTACGTCGGCGGCGGTTGAAATAAGCAGGAGATTTCGCCCACAACCAATTAGTTAAGAAATTCCACTTAAAACCGTTTTAAATAACGAACAGGTAAAGATAATTGTGACAATTTCGAAGCACAAAAGATGGATGGTCTGCACCGTTTCAAGAACTCGAAGCAAAAGACGCTTTTACCAGTAACAAAACTAACAGGCTTAAGAATTAAAAAAGAGATAGTAGAGCGCGAATGACGTTAAAAGGAGAGAGATGAATAGCACGCTAAAAACGCGGTTCGAAGCTACGCATTCCTCCAACCAATCAAGAAATTACGAATTATGTTCGAAAGCGGACGCCTTTCGCCACCTAGTGGACAACCAAAGTACGGTCGATAATATCGAATATAGATAGTCCTAACCATAGAGTAAATACACATAACAAGATACACTTCTCGATAATTTGCTTATGAGAATTTGATTCAACGTAAGTAGAACACGGACACCTTCCCCCACCACTTTTTTCTGACGTCACAAGCCCCGCCCCTTTTTCAGCCACGTAGATGGCACTGCTTTGACCTTGGGTATTTCCAAGGCCACGTAGAGGGCGCTTGACCTTAAGATTTGTTTCTGAACTTTGCTCAAGGTTCACGTAGGGGGAGCTGTTTTGACTTTGGGTATTTTCAATGCCACGTAGAGGGCGCTGTTTTGACCTTGAGATTTGTTTCTGAACTTTGCTCAAGTTCCCTCTTGACGCCATCTTGGATTTTGACGTCACTAACCCCACTATAGGCCCACGTGGGGGGCGTGTTTTTTTATCCTTAGGGCTGATTCTGGATGACGTAATTTATTTTTAGGGATGATTCTGGATGCTGGATGGCTTTTCTGGATGCTGGATGCTGGATGGCTTTTCTGGATGCTGGATGCTGGATGCTGGATGCCGTTTTGGTTTTTCTTAATGCCTTTTTGCCTTTTGGGTTTCTTAACGTCTTTTTGCCTTTCCCGGATGCTGAATGCTTTTTTGGCTTTTGGTTTCTTAATACCCTTTTGGCTTTCTCGTTTCTTAATGTCCTTTTGCTTTTTCTGTTTTCTTAATGCCCTTTTGGTTTTTCTTAATGCCTTTTTGCCTTTTGGGTTTCTTAACGCCTTTTTGCCTTTCCCGGATGCTGAATGCTTTTTTGGCTTTTGGTTTCTTAATACCCTTTTGGCTTTCTCGTTTCTTAATGTCCTTTTGCTTTTTCTTAACGCCTTTTTGGTTTTTCTTAATGCCTTTTTGCCTTTTCGGGTTTCTTAACGCCTTTTTGCCTTTCCCGGATGCTGAATGCCTTTTTGGCTTTTGGTTTCTTAATACCCTTTTGGCTTTCTCGTTTCTTAATGTCCTTTTGCTTTTTCTGTTTTCTTAATGCCCTTTTGGTTTTTCTTAATGCCTTTTTGCCTTTTGGGTTTCTTAACGCCTTTTTGCCTTTCCCGGATGCTGAATGCCTTTTTGGCTTTTCGTTTCTTAATACCCTTTTGGCTTTCTGTTTTCTTAATGTCCTTTTGCTTTTGCTTTGCCTTTTTGGCCTTCCAGGTGCGCACAACATAATTTACGGTACGCACAACAATATTTTCGGTGCGCACAACAATATTTACGGTGCGCACAACATAGTTTATGGTGCGCACGACAATATTTTCGGTACGCACAACACCATTTACGGTGCGCAACACCAAATTTTCGATGCGCACGATTAGCCATTTCACTTTTGGTGGGAATTTTGATTTTGCAGCCATTTTGGTTTTGTTGGTCATTAATAGTGGTATTGGTAAATTTCGTACGAATTTCGTAAAGTTTCGTACGAATTTTGTAAAATTTCGTACGAATTTCGTAAAGTTTAGCTGCTTTTTTGATATGTACAATGTGAAAAATATAAACTAAATCATATGTTTGAAGCATGCTAGGTACATTTTGCCTTTTTGGCTTTATGAATGCCCTTTCGGCTTTTTCGAATAACTTCCATAAAGACTTTTTGGGTTTCCTGGATGACGTAATCCGTTACTAGATTATAGATTAGATTAAATAAATCGTGTAGTACCTTTTTTGGGTTTGAGGAAGAGTTATCCAGGAAACCCAAAAAGTCTTTATGGAAGTTATTCGAAAAAGCCGAAAGGGCATTCATAAAGCCAAAAAGGCAAAATGTACCTAGCATGCTTCAAACATATGATTTAGTTTATATTTTTCACATTGTACATATCAAAAAAGCAGCTAAACTTTACGAAATTCGTACGAAATTTTACAAAATTCGTACGAAACTTTACGAAATTCGTACGAAATTTACCAATACCACTATTAATGACCAACAAAACCAAAATGGCTGCAAAATCAAAATTCCCACCAAAAGTGAAATGGCTAATCGTGCGCACCGAAAATTTGGTGTTGCGCACCGTAAATGGTGTTGTGCGTACCGAAAATATTGTCGTGCGCACCATAAACTATGTTGTGCGCACCGTAAATATTGTTGTGCGCACCGAAAATATTGTTGTGCGTACCGTAAATTATGTTGTGCGCACCTGGAAGGCCAAAAGGCAAAGCAAAAGCAAAAGGACATTAAGAAAACAGAAAGCCAAAAGGGTATTAAGAAACGAAAAGCCAAAAAGGCATTCAGCATCCGGGAAAGGCAAAAAGGCGTTAAGAAACCCAAAAGGCAAAAAGGCATTAAGAAAAACCAAAAGGGCATTAAGAAAACAGAAAAAGCAAAAGGACATTAAGAAACGAGAAAGCCAAAAGGGTATTAAGAAACCAAAAGCCAAAAAGGCATTCAGCATCCGGGAAAGGCAAAAAGGCGTTAAGAAACCCGAAAAGGCAAAAAGGCATTAAGAAAAACCAAAAGGGCATTAAGAAAACAGAAAAAGCAAAAGGACATTAAGAAACGAGAAAGCCAAAAGGGTATTAAGAAACCAAAAGCCAAAAAAGCATTCAGCATCCGGGAAAGGCAAAAAGACGTTAAGAAACCCAAAAGGCAAAAAGGCATTAAGAAAAACCAAAACGGCATCCAGCATCCAGCATCCAGAAAAGCCATCCAGCATCCAGAATCATCCCTAAAAATAAATTACGTCATCCAGAATCAGCCCTAAGGATAAAAAAACACGCCCCCCACGTGGGCCTATAGTGGGGTTAGTGACGTCAAAATCCAAGATGGCGTCAAGAGGGAACTTGAGCAAAGTTCAGAAACAAATCTCAAGGTCAAAACAGCGCCCTCTACGTGGCATTGAAAATACCCAAAGTCAAAACAGCTCCCCCTACGTGAACCTTGAGCAAAGTTCAGAAACAAATCTTAAGGTCAAGCGCCCTCTACGTGGCCTTGGAAATACCCAAGGTCAAAGCAGTGCCATCTACGTGGCTGAAAAAGGGGCGGGGCTTGTGACGTCAGAAAAAAGTGGTGGGGGAAGGTGTCCGTGTTCTACTAACGTAACATTGCATTTCCATTGATCACTATATAATAACCGAGACGTGTGTATATGTTTGTGTTGCTGTGCACTTTTCCGACAGTCGCCGAATCCTGACGAATGCGGATGTGATATTTTAAAACCAAAGCTATTATAAATTTATAACCTACAAATTAATGCTACAAGCTACAATTATAGATACCCCGCAAACTACGTAAATATTTGCACTAATTTTTTTCAAAGTAAGTTTTAAACATTTTAGTATAAAAGTCCGTCATCTTATTCAAGCGGTACCTATTTGTGTCTAAATATATTTTCTTTACTTAGAAAATACGTTCAGTTTCCTTATGGAGATTACGTGTAAAATAGAATTCGCTATTTGTGCTTATTTTTGGGTGAAAATTTTGTGTAAACATGCAAAGTTTGTCTGTTCGAGGTCCTTAACCCATTTCGAACATTAAAACAATGGCAGAAAGTATTTTCGCGAAAATTTTCAAAATGACAAGTATCGGAAACTTTTTCTCGATAACATGGAAATTTAATTATTTCAAGTTGAAAAGTTATTTAAATGATGAAAAATGATTCTATTATGCCTCGCGTTAAGATTTTCATGGTTAAAATGATGTAAAAAGTAGTAACAGCATTCATCGTAGACTAATTTATGTGTCCCGATACCTTCTTTCGGTAACTTTCGAAATGTACATGTTTGTGTGCTTATTGCGAATTTAGAGATTTTGAACGATGAACGATGTCGTAGGTAACATATATAGTCAAATGTTTTCACCGAGAAAAATGTTTTTGTCTACATATTTAACTTAATATCTATTAATGAAAGTAGGTGGCAAGTGTATTGTTATGTTACACTATACCAAAGAGAATACCTATACTTTGACTATACTTCTAAATATACAACTTATATTGTAATTAAGAGGAAGTAAAATCCATATTTACTGCTGTACATATAGGTACGTGTAAATGGTGGCCTTTAGTTAGTGAAATAAACAAAAATTTGAAACTGTTTGAGGTAGAGAAGGTCTTTCTATAAAACAGATGTTATGCAACGTTAGACCAGCTTCTATTTGTACATTTTATGTTTTATGGTATTTTTAGTTTTACTATAGTTAAAGATGAATGTTAAAACGTTCTCCCTAAGGCCATTCGTATTCCCAAAAAGTTGCCAGTGTCCAAATTGAGTTCTTTTACATTCAAAATTCATTCTAAACTATATCCTTATGAAGTTCACACGGAATTTGTTATATTTTCGTTAATTTTTGGGCAAAGACTATGTGCAAAGACGTAATTAACATTGTGAAAGGGCCATTATGTATTTTTGGTCTCAAATCTATTCCAAAAAGTTTGCATTTTACATTTTTTTAAATAATTGGTAAAAATTTACTATAAGTAGGTAGGAACGAATTCGTATATCGTTACCAAATATCAACCCATTTTTGTGATTTTTACGTCAAATGTAAGTAAATGTAATCCTTTATTTTAGTTACTTTAATAACTTGCTAAATTACAGATACCTACAGGGTCAAAAATCTGAAAAGGTACAAAAATGTAAATTTTTTTTCTTTTTTCAAGCAACTAAGCCAGCTCAACAAGGTGTGATATTTTAAAACAAAAGCTATTACAACCTACAATCACAGATACCCCCTTCCCCCAAAGCACGCAAAACGCGAGAATCGCGTGTACCCCCGTTTATATTATAATATACATACAGACTGTTCAACGAAAAGCGCCCAGGAGTATAGCGACTTCAGTGGTGTTATAACTCTAACAAACCATATATATTATTAAATGGGACGGTCTTTGCTACAATTTGAAGAAAAAAAAATCTTTTACACGCAGTCATTCGTTTGTTGTGACGTAATCGATAATTTTTTTAAATTGCACGATCTAATTTTTTTGTCTATTTTTATAGAGAATTTTACGTACTTTTCATCTATCTAAACATTTACCTACTACGATCTCTTTATTTTATTTTATTTTTTTTTTTAATTTATCAGTTCAACATTAGAAGTGTTATACATGTCATTTTTGGTGTAAAATAATTAGGCTACATAATATTTACATTACTGTGTTGCCATTTTAAGAAATTTTTGAGAAAAATGTAAGAAACTAATTCGATCTAGTAGGCCGTTACATCAACATTTTTATAGAAACAAAATTATTACACATAATAGTTTCTTGCATTTTTCTCAAAATTGTCACAAAATGAAAATACAGTAATGTAAATATTATGTAGCCTAATTATTTTACATCAAAAATGTCATGTACAACACTTCTAATGTTGAACTGACAAATTAAAAAAAAATAATGATAAAAAATTTTTTTTTTTAATAAAAAGATCGTAGTAAATGTTTAGATAGATGAAAAATTCTCTACAAAAATAGACAAAAAAATGAGATCATGCAATTTAAAAAAATTATCGATTACGTCACAACAAACGAATGACTGCGTGTAAAAGATTTTTTTTCTTCAAATTATAGCAAAGACCGTCCCATTTAATAATATGTATACTTATACCTTGTGTCCCACGCTAGGGGTACCCCATGGGATTTAACATGGGAAAATTGAAATTATTTTTTTCCTGCTTCCCAAATTAAAAAATCGCAACAGTTTTGACGCAGATTTAAAGTGGCACTTAAATCGTTTCTAAAAACAATTTTTTTAATTACAATTTGATAATTAATAAATTAATTACAGGCATTTGAAATTCGAAATTTTGAAGGTTTTTCGCGCATGCGATTCAGATCGGCTATCTTCGGCTACAATTTAATTTTAGCATCCATATTGCTTTAAAAACCGAAGATAGCCGATCTGAATCGCATGCGCGAAAAACCTTCAAAATTTCGAATTTCAAATGCCTGTCATTAATTTATTAATTAACAAATTGTAATCAAAAAATTGTTTTTAGAAACGTTTTAAGTGCCACTTTAAATCTGCGTCAAAACTTTTGCGATTTTTGAATTTGGGAAGCAGGAAAAAAATAATTTCAATTTTCCCATGTTAAATCCCATGGGGTACCCCTAGCGTGGGACACAAGGTACATGGTTTGTTAGAGTTATAACACCACCACTGACCTGTATCTTAAAGGACTGAGCATTCTAATGATCCCCTCCACTACTTTTGAAGCAAATTGAAAACCGCTAGTTTAAGGTGCCAATTAGTAATTTAGGTTTGTTGTGTTGGTGATTATTGGTAACACTGTAACTAATGTTTTTGTTTACATAAACATAACCTTGTTTCATGCATAGTATAAACTACGTTTATGCATTGCAATAAAATACAATTTTGAATACCTACTTTACGTTTTTAAATAATTATGAGCCTGTAATTACACTACTTCTCACCAGATATTAAGCATATAGGTTAGAACAAGCTAAGCTGTAACAGCTGATACCAGTATTACCAACACATTATAAATACCGAGCTACCATAATTATATAACTAACGCACTAGTTGGCACCTGCAGTAACTAATATTTAGGTGGGGCTTGTTTGCTTCAATGTTGTATTGAAGAATGCTCAGTCCTTTATGATACAGGTCAGTGAACACCACTGAAGTCGCTATACTCCTGGGCGCTCTTTGTTGAACAGTCTGTATAATATATTTAATATTGCATAAAGGAAATATTAAATTTAAATCTATGCCGTATTTTTTAATACAAGTTGTATTAGTGAGAATTGTACCTACCAATTAAATGGGCAGCGGAGAAATATCCGTAAAAAATACTGTAATCCACTTCATTCCAACTAAACTTAAGTCTTGTGTATAAATATAGTACAGCTTCCTCTCCTGTAACATAATGTTAACTTCAAAAAAATGAGTTTATCTTATTGGACTATCTCCGGGCATTCATGAAAAATACACTAAACCTCCACTGAAACTGGAAACACTTAAATTTACAGCTTACCTTTGAATGGTCCCACTACCAGCATTGCCAAAAACAGGATTACACAAATCTGCTTTGTTTGAATAGTACGTGTTGGTTTCAGAAGAAACTTAAAGGGTTCGAAAGCTTTTTTACAATTCACAATATCTTTCACCAGTTCACATTTTGTAAGGAATTTGTCCCCAGCACGCACAGTTTCGTTCACTTTATAAAACGTATAGAGTCCGGCTAATGTGTACAAAACAAATGACAAGGAAAATACCCCATAAAACCCAATTAATTTGTACATTACCCCACTTAAGGCATCTCCACATGCCGCGAATACACCAACTAAAACGTGAATAATACCGATTCTAACTGTTAGGTCTTCAATAGCAGTAATTGATGATACGTACGTAAAAGCACCAACCAATAACATATTCAAACCCCCCGTTACCGCAGTGGGAAGAACTTCAACTATAGTATTTACTTCCATTGGTAATTCGTAAAAAAAGTAGGTGCATAGTATGAAGGCGATATTTGTAATCATTTCACCTATAATAGGCATTAACATTAAAACTTTTCTAGTTTTATTGCGATCACTCCAAGATCCAAAGAACGGTAGCAGAAAAGCAGGAAAAACGCTGTATACAACATTCTTCCATATAGATGCTGAGGCGACTACCTTCTGCACAATCACTTCGTCACTCTCATGATACCCCGAATGGTTACGTGCTTCAATTGCATCACATATAGATACGTTTAATTGAAGATTGACTCTACAAGATTTCTCCAAACTCAAATTTTGCATTGCGAGTGTTGACATATGAAACGGTAACACAAAACATAGTAATACCGGTTCCACTGTGATTCCTTTCCATATTTTACAAAGTCCTCTTAAAAACTTCCTTGACAGGTTGTTTGCGTTTTCACCATAAGTATTTACCATATTCCTAGAAGAAGGTATTAAAAAATTGGAGTTAATTATCGAAATAAAATTTTGTTTGCTTTTTTTTGAGAACCATTCATGTTAACATTTTTATGAATTAGTGTACATATTGGGCACAACCGTGAACATTTTTAGCTGTTGAAAGTCTTCGAAACAGTTTTAAATTTTTAATATCACAATATACCGAAGTCTCGCCCCTCATTTAAGATAAGCAACGCTCATTTTCTAGACGCACACTGCACCAATAGTAATAGTACCTACTATAGTATTATTAACAAAAAAATAATATACTTACAAAGTTTATAAGTAGCGAATATTGTACAAGTATATTGTGTCTAGCTTCTAAACGTAAATAAAAAATTACTCCCAAAACAGTTTATTTTATCGTTTAATTATATCTCGTCCGTCAATACACAATCATGTATTATCTACTACATTGTCTGTACGAAAATCAGTAATATTAGTATTTATAAACATTGAAGTGGTTTTTCACAATCGCCTGTGTAAAAAATAAATTCATGATAGTGACTGAACGAAACAACATTAGGTACTTTTACGTTTAAATTAATTTATAAAGCCGCGATATTACACGCGCTCCAACAATGTTACGTAATGAACTATTTCATTTGCAAACACCACAATAAATTACCATTTTTGCGTACCTATTGATAAAATATATGGATAGTATTTTGTATTATTAGGCCAGTGAATGAAGGTTTTTTGTCGCAACAAATTAGGGGAAAGCTGAATTTTTTATATGTGATACACCGTTATGAGACTTGTATTTTCTCAAAAGTCCCCGCCTCTCACCCTTGTGCTTCTCCCCCCATCACCCCTAACAGCTTACAAATGCTTAGTTTCACTAGATTGCTTACAAGTTCTTTAATATTCATCGTAGAGAATTAATTTTTTTTTTATTTTGTTCCTTAATACCCATAAAAAGTAAGTTAAGAAAGTTGTAGCTGACAAAATTCCGCACATTTTCATGTTTTATTTTTATCTCTACGACCAATAGGAGCCGAGATAGATTTTTTTTAAATGTCGGCTGTTTTGCGGCTAAACGTTAACACGTGCGCGCATCGCGCGAATTTCGCTTATATCTCGAGAATGGCCATGCGTATCGCAAAATTCTTGAAATAAAAGTTGTAGAGAATTTAATTACGAATAATTTTCTTTTTTAAACATTTCCGTCCGATTAATATTGACAGAGATATAATCATTTAAACCTTTTTCTAAGACACAATCGCTGCTCGTTTTGCATAATAAAATCAATAATAAGTCGAAAACTATTGATTCTACGTACTTAGTGCATATAATGAAAGTTGTAGAGAATTAAATTTTGAATCTATATGTATACACGAAATATCATTTTGGTAATCTTTATAAGGCGATGGAGGAAGAAATAATGAAAAATTCTCATTTTCAAGCGTTTCTTTGCAAATAACCATGTTTTGACTACTTGTAGACAGTAAAGTGTATAGTTTTTTAAAGATAATTAACGTACCTGTAAAATGAGTGTCGGCAGAAGTTCGTACGACAAATAGTTCGCTAGCTACAGCTGTTTGAAGGTATACTCAAAAATTGACATTTTATTAAGAATCCCGATTTTCGCTAAAAAATTGCCGTTTTTATTAAAAATTGGTTTTATTCTATTTTCAGTAGGTACTTTATATATACCTATACAAAGGTAATACAATACAATAAATCGTTCGCAAGTTGCACTTTATTGTAAAAATACATCTTTGAAAACTATATATTTTCACAGAATTTAACTAAAATGTATATTTGTATTCAGTTTTTCTTAAATATCTTCTTTTCCATTTATTTTACGACAAACTTATATATAAACTAATTAAAGCTTACAAAATTTCCTATAAAAAATACTTTGTCGCGTATGTTTTTCTGTAAACAGCGACGAGAAACTGACGATTGCAGATGTAGGTAACGTTAAATTTTTACAGAAATTGTAGCTAATTTTGAGACGAAGAAAAGGTAGTATACAAAATGTGATCCTATGATTAATTTACTCACAAATGATTAGAGAATAACTTCTGATACTTAGAAAAGTCAAAACAATTTTTTACACTTTACTGTCTACATGTAGTCAAAACATAGTTATTTGCAAAGAAACGCTTGAAAATGCGAATTTTTCACTATTTCTTCCTCCATCGCCTTATAAAGATTACCAAAATGATATTTCGTGTATACATATAGATTCAAAATTTAATTCTCTACAACTTTCATTATATGCACTAAGTACGTAGAATCAATAGTTTTCGACTTATTATTGATTTTATTATGCAAAACGAGCAGCGAGTGTGTCTTAGAAAAAGGTTTAAATGATTATATCTCTGTCAATATTAATCGGACGGAAATGTTTAAAAAAGAAAATTATTCGTAATTAAATTCTCTACAACTTTTATTTCAAGAATTTTGCGATACGCATGGCCATTCTCGAGATATA
Source organism: Pyrocoelia pectoralis (assembly GCA_036250285.1). Classification (NCBI taxonomy): domain Eukaryota; kingdom Metazoa; phylum Arthropoda; class Insecta; order Coleoptera; family Lampyridae; genus Pyrocoelia; species Pyrocoelia pectoralis. Next base: position 62,729,208 of record CM070075.1, on the reverse strand, counting down.
AGCGAAATTCGCGCGATGCGCGCACGTGTTAACGTTTAGCCGCAAAACAGCCGACATTTTAAAAAAATCTATCTCGGCTCCTATTGGTCGTAGAGATAAAAATAAAACATGAAAATGTGCGGAATTTTGTCAGCTACAACTTTCTTAACGTTTTTGTTTTTGATAAAATTGATACTTTTTCAGTTATTTACGAAAATCTGTTTTTTTGACACTTTTTCGCCCCCAATTCTCTCGGAGGGGGGATACGGATGGGGACTTTTGAACACTTAAAAGGGATCACAAAACAAGCCTGTTCCCAAATTTTCAAAGCTGTAACCATTAATTTCATCCAAATTTTCCCATTTTACTGGGCTAAGCGTATACGTCGGACCACTGAAGCTGAGTGCAAGCGCTATTTATGACGTCGTCCCAAGGGCAAGTGATAAACTTAAACAAGCAATGAACCACATCAACTTGAAGCTAAGGATACATACTAAAAGTTTTATTTGAACCATTTTTGTGTATTTTAATTAACAACAAAAATATAGGTAATAAAGTAAATTCAGAATTTACATGTTTGTTGTTTTATAGGTCCCTTAATATCAACTTTAACGAAGGGTTTATAAGAATAAGATACTTTTTATGGGTATTAAGGAACAAAATAAAAAAAAAATTAATTCTCTACGATGAATATTAAAGAACTTGTAAGCAATCTAGTGAAACTAAGCATTTGTAAGCTGTTAGGGGTGATAGGGGGAGAATCACAAGGGGGAGAGGCGGGGACTTTTGAGAAAATACATGTCTCATAATAAAAAATGCAGCTTTCCCCTAATTTGTTGCGACATATGACACTTTTCGGCCTTTATTGACTGGGCTATATATTATGGGCCGAAATCGAGGAATTATGCACAACAATGGCCATGGTTGTCGGAATGGAAAAAACGTGGAGAATTAGAATTGCCGAAACCAATGCTTCATAGAAAAAGTATACTAAAATCCTTTGTCGTTGTTATTGGATGGCCAAAGTGAGATCCAATTAGCACAAAACGGCGCATCTAACTAAATATTGTTATGAAAAGAGCAGGAAGACCAAACTGTAAAGCATACTATCACGGTACCTATAACGAGTACGTAGAACAAATAGTTCTGGAAAATGGAAGATCACATTAAATATACTTAGTTGCAAGGAGTTAAGACGCAGAGCTTATTAGCATTGTATCTTCGTTTCTAAAGATACCTCTGATATTCAAATAACCAACATTGAGGTGCCGCAAGGCTCCGTATTGAGTCCTGTACTATTAATTACATTTATAAACGACATGTTCGTCGCTAACGTCGCACATGATACAACCTCTATTAGTAAATTTAATTTCGCTATCAAAGTCACGACATATTATTACTGAAGCTGAGATTTTGGTTCTGTAGAAATGGTCACTGCCTAAATAATCACAAGACAGAAGGGATGGTTTTCCCATTGAAATATAAAGAGGTATCTAGCGTCATCGATATCGGCGCAAATTTTTAGATTAAAACGTAAGGCTGTATTGGTACGGTAGCTACTACGAGTAATGTATTTACCGAAAAAGTTCTCTAGGGATGTTGGTATCCTTTGGTTTTAGTGACTAGTATGATAAGAGAGGAATAAGACAAGTACAAAATTACATTTTCGTGCCTAACCATTATTTTTTAAATCGTAATTTATTTACTTTTGTCAAGTGCTCCATGGATAATAATTTATTCACTTTCACTGTAGTAAATGTTCAAAGTGCGTTCCTCTTTGTTCAAGACACATTTCAGCTCGTTCAATTGTTTCTCTCAACACATTTCGTAATATTTGACGCGTTATATTTCTAAATGGCTGCGAAATTTTTTCTTCTAAGATTTCAACAGTGCCTGGGGCTGTTGCATAGTAAACCCTTTCTCTAACGTATCCCCAAATAAATAAATCGAGCACAGAGAGAACCCGTGAGCGGGAAACTGAAAAATATGCGAAAACTCTCCTCTTCACATACCATTTACCTATACCAAATCTCATTTTGATACACCTAATATTCTAGAGGTTATGACTTGTCTAATAGATTCGTTGACACCCAGTATATAGTATTTCAAGAAATAAAAAAATGCTTGGTAAAGATTTTGAGAAAATCGATTTTGAATTTTTGACCAATTTTGAGCACCAATAAATTGGACACGTTACATTTTTGTTTTTTATCAATTATAAGCAAAAGTTCTGGCCATAGTTTGGCTACAATTTCCAATTTCATATTTTAATTAAATTAAAACATTCTTGAGTTACCGCCAAAAAAATAAAACTGAGAGGATAGCTATATTGACCGCCATTTTGAATTTAGCAACAAAAACGGAAAACGGTGTTTTACTTGTAACCATGTCTACTAACTTTTCACCAAGAGAAATTAGTTCGGGTTAATGCGCCCGAAATAACGCTCATAGTTTTGGTCCCTTTGGGCCAATTTTGGACTCAGGGAGGCCCAAAACGTTGAAAATCGTCAAAATTTCGAGTTCGATTTTTGTGCATAGAAGAAATTAATGGGTTTCATGGTTTAAATTACTTATGAAAAGATGTGAAAACTCTTGAAAACCATAGACCATTTTTATAGCGTATGATTGAACAGATAGTTGATAACCTCCACTAGTTCGTGACAAACTCATCATTTTTATATCGTTTATATAATGTATTATTGACATTAGTTATTGTAGTAATAAGACTGATAAAAGATTATCTATGTAAGTAGAGCCATTTATTGTTAAGTATATTAACATTGAGATCATCCCAAATATAAAGCTTTACGAAATGATCTGATTCCATTATATTCTATTTGAGGCGACATATCTTACTGATAAAACTAACTTGTAGTTTATGTAATTAGTCAAAAATGATTAGCGAATAACCTGATTAAGATAAATGAATAAGTCCAAGGAATCCAAAAATAAGTTGTGACATTTCACAGAGTTATTGTAAAATGTGTTTTATTCACAATTTGCAATGAACTGAAGGTGATTTTACTTGATGCGGCAACTCAAGAAAATTCCATATCCCATATGCACATCATTAATAATCAAAACTTACTTAAGGTTAAACAAACAATCGCCCAATGAACAATTATAATGATTTAGACAAAATAATTTTATAATATACAATACTTAGTAATAGTATAATACAGGGTGTTTTTTGGGAGCTTTAGTTAGACATTTCTGGGAACGTTTTATAGATAGGTTTTTGAAAATTTGAACTTAGGGGTTACTCTGAAAACCGAATCGATGTAAAATATTTTCAAAATGGCAGCGCTTCCCGAAATACCGGAAGTAGCTGGAAGCTTCGTTATTTTAAATGGGAACTATTGCATTTTTGGATTCTAAGTGAAATTTCAGTTCTTTGAATATCCACATGTTATGGTTTTTAAGTTATTTTCACTTATTTAAAAAAAAATGGCCGATTCAGACGATAATTTAGGAATTCGTTACTTGAAAACCGTTGTAGCAGCTATGGCAACCAAGTTTTCTCCAGCGCATAGAGGAGGAATAGGGCTTTCCTTTGGTGTACTTAAAGAAAGGTAAGTTGCGTAAATATGGGGCTTCAAATTTAGGAAAGTTCAAAGAGTAACAACTCCGATTTTTTAAATGAAATGACCATTTTCTTACTATTGCATTTGATAGAGAATCAAAATGGGCATATTTTGGTATTACATGTTCTTATTCCTATCTTTAATAGTTTCTGACTTATTCCCATTTCATCGCATTGATACCATTTTTTTGGATTTTTTTTAGTAGTCGACCGTGATATGGGCCATCGCAATCGGATTTTGAACAAATCATGTGGCACTAAACCGTCACCTGTTATAGGTTAACATAAGTTTTTCAATAATGGAAAAAAATTGCTCGCAATGGTTATACATATTAAGATTTTTGGAAACTAATTGTTATTTCCGGTGAAATGGACAGAATCGCGTCACATGCTTGTCATACGTTCATTGAACGATATCCAGAAAGACCGCGTCCTAGTGAACGTACCGACCATTCAAACCGAACAAACGAAATTGTTCGAATATTGGAAGCTTTGTACCACCAAAACAATTACCTACATTAAGACCCGTTGTTGAAGATGAGGCTAAGATTATTATTAATGTACTTGAATATTTCACGGCTTGCTCCACTAGATAATTGCTTTGGATGTAAATATAAGTTGCATCTAAAAAATCCTAAAAAACTGCCATTATAGCTCATTTTCTCATCATAATGGGCAATTCATGCAACCAGTCGACCTCTCAAGACGAATTGAGTTTTTCGAATATCTAATGTTGAGAAACCAGGACGATTCTTTGGGCAACATTATCTGGTCAGACTGGGCCAAATTTAGTAAAGGTTTAATCTGTGTACACTTTCAAGAGTGCTCAAGTTTTATTGTATTTTGGAGAAAACTCGATTGCCGGTTTTCAAGTACCTAATGAATTTCTAAATTACCGTCTGCATCCGCCATTTTTTTTAAGTATGTGAATGTTACTTAAAAACCATAACTTGTAGATATTGACATGTGGGTATTAAAAGAACTAAAATTTCACGTAGAATCCAAAAATGCAATAGTTCCCATTTAAAATAACGAAGATTCTAGCTACTTTCGGTATTTCGGGAAGCGCTGCCATTTTGAAAATATTTTACATCGATTCGGTTTTCAGAGTAACCCCTAAGTTCAAATTTTCAAAAACCTATCTATAAAACGTTCCCAGAAATGTCTAACTAAAGCTCCCAAAAAACAACCTGTATACTATTACTAAATGTTTCATATTATAAAATTATTTGGTCGAAATCATTATAATCGTTCATTTGACGATTCTTTGTTTATCCCTAAATACTTCTATGATAGGTTGTGTTAGTGGTATCATAAAACTTTGAGAAAGAGAACGTTTTCTGCCAAGGCATTAGCACAAGAATTAACGAGGCAGAAATGTTTTTTCTTATAGAATTATGTTCAAACTTTAATTTGGTTATAGTTTGAAGCTGTTACTCGCTACGTACAGCAACGTGCCAAAAAAAATTAAAAAAAATTTTCTGCCAAAGTATTAGCACAAGATTTAACAAGGCAGACATTTTTTTTCTTTTTTAACTATAATTATAAAAGCTATATTTCAAGAGTAATTTGAAGCTGTTACTCGATGGGTACAGTTCGTATCCAAAAAATATTCAGGAGAGAGGACATGGCGAATTTCTACACAATACATAAAATTATATACAATGTAAACGTTTATTCTGGCTAATAAAGAAATTTTCGTTTAATTTCATATTATTCGCGTGCAGTGAAACCCTGTTAGATACCTATCGGAGTAAAAATGCAAGGCCTCTGACTTTAGAAGCTTGTATCTCAGTAATTAGGAATCATAATTTAATGAAATAAAGTGCATTTAAACTATCATTTAGTCCTACAAAAAGGTGTACAGTTTTAGATTTTTGCAACACATCGTTAATTTTCTGTATTAATTTATGTGCGAAAAAGCGCTAATTATGACTGAAATCGCACAAGCGCTCGACTTTAAAAATTAATTACGGCTATATTATTGAAACTGAGTGGTAGATACTTATATATTTGACAAGTGTATACTTTTTTGTTGGTGTGAGATGCTTTTGAGGCCAATTGGTTTATTAGTCCTAAAACTATAATGAAAAAACGACATCTTGTGTAACTCAGTGCCTGAACGTTCGATATTAATAATATTGACAGTAACATAACAAGGTTAAAGCAATTATATTGTGGTCTAACACGATTCACAAAAATAATGCCATGTATACGTGTTTTGTTTAAAAGAAATTTGGAAAAAAGGATGGATGCATGGGTTGGCGCGGCGAAGTGCAATACGGGGTGGAAGATGGTGTCGTACACTATTGCTATGAAGCGCATGGTTTTGTACAATGCTAAAGAATAATCACATTGTCGTGGTTTTCCGCTCACGATTTACGATGTGGTAGATTACCTCTCGCGGGAATATGTGCGTCTTTCTTTCGCGATAATTATAACATTTACTTTGAATTACAAGAAAACAAATTTTGTTTTCAATAAAGCAATAATGCAGCTCGATTTAAGTAACACAAATTTAGCATTTAAAACAAGAATTTTTTCTTTAGTTACCGTATATTGCAAAATAGCACATTTTCGGTTAGGGCTTATTAAACCAGTTAATTATATGAATAATCAATATTTATTGGCTGTCGACTTTTCAGAAGTATGTGTGCTACAACATTTGTAAATTTGGTAACAATTTATGAAACAATAACAATTTTATGATAAGTTAAATCTGACCGTCCGTCAGCCAGGAAAATACTAAATACAGCGTTTTTATTGCTGTTTATTAAAATAAAAGTTAAACAACTGATTCTACCAATTTGATTTTTGCACATGTTAAACATATATAAATGACTGATGTACTGCCCAAAAATGAAGAAATTTCACCCCTCAGTTTTTTCGTTATGACCACTTAAAGTCAGAGGCCTTGCATTTTTACTCCGATAGACTCACGTTTAAATTGGTAAGACATACCTACACAGCTTTCTTATGTGCAGCAAATATCGCAGAATTATTACCTTCACTTTCTTTACTATGCACCTTCAGTAAACAAAAACAACAGTCCATTGTAATTTTTTTGAGTTTCTGAATTAAATAAAATCACTTTCAATCCATTTCCTCTAATGAATTCCACTATTTCTCGAATTCCCTGTAAATTACGCATTTAAATTTTATGAAATAAATACCTGGTTATGGCAGCTATAAATTATATTAAATAACATATCTACAGTTAGTTGTACGTTACCGTCCCACTCATAATTTGATAGATTATATAACGATTACCTGTGTACAAATTACGAATTAATCAACTTACGTTGGAAGGACGTTATAGCACAAATGTGATTTGAAATTAATTAACTTTTACATTCAATGATGTCCTTGTCAGAGATGTTTATTACATAACGCTAATCATTTCTATTCGTTATTTTCAATTTCAATTAAAAAAATTATGAATTGTACATAGAAAAGTTAATATAATCATATAGTCATTAGTGAAGGGTAGGTACGATAACTACCAGTAAGTATCTTTGTCTAAATCCAAAAAGTGAGAGAACTTTCATCGAAATGCTTTATAGACATTTTTGTTTCTTATGTAAACGATTCAAACAATTGCTGTTCAATTGAATATGCATCCCCAATTCATTAATTTAAACATTACCTGTCATATTAAAAGCGGATAGATACAATTATTTATCTAACTAATTACGATGGTCACTCAACCGACTGTGTCACTATAATCTATCTTATTTTCTTAATATTAAGATAATTTAGAAGGTAACATTAATAACAATATTTATTTAAAATATCGTTTTCTATACTACCTCCCATTTTGATGCTACCAAATTGCAGTTTAATAATCTTAATTGAACCAGACATTGTGAGGATTTAATTTGATAAATAATGGTATTATAATGGGTATAAAGATGGGATGCTTACCAAGGTGTGAAGGCTGAAGTGGTATTACGTTTCTCATTATGGCGCGAATAGTATATTAGATAGAATTATTGTAGATGATTTCATAAATTATTATCGTCGATATGGTAAATACTGGAATGTAGACCCAGGTGAATGAGTCGATACTTCGCAGTAAATTTTATTTTGACTACCTAGTAATTTTATTTGTGACAATAACAATGGACTATGAACCGTGCTTTTACTCATGGGCTAAGTGATCCTTAACATTAATTGACAGCAGGGGGGGGGGGGGGGCTTTATGATCTTCCTAGCAAACACACATATAAAATATACATACAACATATATAAAATTGAAGTAAATACCCCTACATATGCTTTTTTATATATCAAGTATGTAAGTATTTTTTAATAAAGTTATATAATATAAACCGTATGTCACACATTACGTATATTTTACATAATAGTATAGAAACTTAAGGATATTCTATGAACAGAAATTCATATAATATATACATACAGATAATTACATATTACTCATGAAATTCATGTGCTGTCATATTTATATGATTAGATTTATGTACGTTATATGTAAAATCTTATATGTAAGAAGTATTACATTTTTTTTATGTATGCCTTCTGTAAATATAATTAGAAATTATCATTACATATATTGTATGGTCGAAAATAAAGTCCGTTTCTATTTACGCCGCATAAGTAATCGCACGTGCGTGTTTCCTATAACGCCAAAAATTGTAGTTCACGTAGCTTTAATATTAGATCCGTATTGACTAAAATGCGTCTAATTTATATAGAAAATAAATAATGTAAAATAAATTAAATCCCGGTCATTTTTAACATAGAGGTAGGTATAATCATTGAATAAGACTTCACTCAGCGATATAATCAAACAAAATTTAAACTAATAACGCGAAACAACGCAAAGTTACGAAGTACGAAATAAAAAAAGGAATTTTCAGATTAGCGCAGTGGTACAATGTCGGATACAAAGAAAACACATGTCGGATTTCGGAATTTGCAACGCCCATCCGCAAAGATTCGAATCCGGTTTTTTACATTGATAATTACGTACATTATGCACTGTATCGAGTAGCTGCCATTTTGTCATTGCAACGCTTTTACAACTAATATTTTTTATGTAAATATTATATATATATATATAAAACGTATATAAATTCATGTGCTACAGTTAAAGAAGAATTTACATCTAATATACATATTTATATGTGGGAAATTGTTGACATCCTGACATTAATTATTATCTCTTATTTATTTTCCAGTTTTATGTAATTCTAACAAGCTCTTACATAATTTGTATGTATTTTATATATAAATATTAATGATGTATAATTTACGGCAAATTCTCTTTATATTAGGTGATTAGCGAAGGTTATTTTTGCCAAATAATTTTCCATTGTTAGATATTATTTATTAAAACATATAGAAAATTGTAGTAAATACAATTTTCTATATGTTTTAATAAATAATATCTAACAATGGAAAATTATTTGGCAAAAATAACCTTCGCTAATCACCTAATATATAAATATGTTTGCTGGGTTGGCACACAGGAGATGATTACCCTAGAACCGCCCCTGCTTACATGTCGCCAACCGTCTATTTAAACTCTCGGTTATTGTTCTTTATCACGCTCTTCAGGTGCCTTGTTAGTTTTTCTTAAATTTCAGCTACTTTAGGTATAAAACGACGATAAAAATATACCATTCCCAAGAAAGGACGTAGCTCTTGTACTGTAGACGGTTGCGTATTTTCTTTGATAGCCGCTATTCTGTGATGGTTTGGGCTGGTTCCAAAAGTTGTAGTGGATCAAGGTTTATTAAACCTTGGTAGTGGATCACACCAGCCGTCCACCACCATACGGTAACCATAGTCCTTTTTTGGTGGATTGTCGCCTTTGGGAAGTGCCTAGGGGGCTAGTCGGCGTCCAACCACTGTCTCGAACGTCTTCGGTTATCGTACAGAATCAACTTTTCGTCACATGTGATGGTTCGATTCACAAACGGGTGGTTTTGGTTGCGCAAAAGTAAAGAAGAACAAACCTCAAAACGTGACAATTTCCGCCGATCGTTCAAATTATGGGACACTCACTTTTCGAGCTTTTTCACCTTTCCAATGCGTTTTAAACCATATGCAACAGCAGTGTGACTGACGCCTAGTTCTTTCGAAATCCCGCCAACCGTTTGGGATGAATCGGCTTCGAACAGGGTCTTCAAATCGTTGTTCTGGATTACTGTAAGTCGACCGTTACGGGGTGGATTTCCAGAACGAAATTTCTTGAACCATTATTGCGAACGATTCAAAACTAATCAACGACCTTTGGACCACTACTGGTAATAATTGTGGGGAGTTGCCTTAAAAATATACGTTTTCCCGCGCATACGCGAAAGATAAGTAAAACATTAATTACGTGTTAAATCGAAAAGAGTTTTAATCCGAAATTTGAAACAATGATGCATCAATGAGGTCAGCTTGTTTATTTATTAAAGGTACCTAAGTATTTCGAATACAGGTTTATATTTATAATTAAATTTCTAGTTGATTTCAAAATATTAGGTATAAGATCATTCATTGTACGGCTATTCAATTTTTAAATACAAAGTATTTCGCTAAAAATATTACAACCTCGAAATGGATACAATGAAATAATGTAATAACGACCTTAAGGTTACACTGGTGCAATTTATTTCGTTACCGTAGAATATGAGACTGTTGAAGGGTGCCGGAGATATAGCAGGGTGATAATGTAAGCATAACGTTGTATAGTACATCGTACGAACCACTAATAAATAAAGGTGAGTGTGAAAGTGTGATGAATGAATACGTCAAATAGAAATGTTCAAATTACATTATTATAATTTGTCATTTCCGATTAGTATATGACAAGTTGATAAATTTAATGAGAAGTATTCAAAATTTTGTATACTTATGATCTTTGTGTGTAGTACGAAGTATCTGACTGGTGAAAATTAAACGCTAAATAGTTAGTAAAGTGACAATTATTGACAATTAATCAATCAATCCTTACGATATGAAAATAAAGAGCTGAACATTTTAAAAGTTTTGCTAACATAAGTTTTAAATATCCTGAAATGTATTAAATACTATCTTAAAAATGCTTTAATTGAATTTTAAGCCCCAAGGGAAATATGACTTGCATGGTTGTCAAGTATAGGTATTTGGTGTTAATTTGGTTACCTTCGCCAAATGCTAAAGCCTAATTACAAACATTTCTTCGGCCATCTACCTATTTTTGATATACAGGGTGGGCAAATTTGAGGTGACCCAGCAAACACATTTATATATAAAATACATATAAATTATGTAAGAGCTTTTTAGATTTATATAAAACTGGAAGAAAAATAAGAGATATTTAATGTCAGGATGTCAGCAATTTTCAAAATAATATATACCTATGTCTATTAGATGTAAATTCTTCTACATGAATTTATATACGTATTATGTATATTTTATGTAATATTTACATAAAAAATATTAGTTGTAAAAGCGTTGCGATGACCAAAATGGCAGCTACTCGAGCATAATGTAATTATTATCAATGTAAAAAATTATTTAGGCAGTTCTATACAAAAAATGGAAAAACTACAATTTACGTGCAACTGTACTTTTAATTATATTTAACTTAATTCTTGCACGAACCCGTTTTTACCTGAACTGAAAGCCGACAGTTTATTATGATATACTTTCTTGAAAAGTGTCCCTTAACCGGATTCGAACTTTTGGGAGTGGGCGTTGCAAATTCCGAAATCCGACATGTGTTTTCATTGTCACCGGCATTGTACCACTGCGCTAATCTGTAACATCCCTTTTTTTTTATTTCGTACTTCATAACTGTGCACTGTTTCGCGTTATTAGTTTAAATTTTGTCTGATTATACCGTTGAGTGAAGTCTTATTCAATAATTATACCTATCTTTAACTTTATGTTAAAAATGACCAGGATTTAATTTGTTTTATATTATTTATTTTCTATATAAATTAGACGCATTTTAGTCGATACGGATCTAATATTAAAGGTATGTACGGGAACTACAATTTTTGGCGTTGTAGAAAACACGCGCGTTCGATTACTTATGTGGCGCAAATAGAAACGGACTTTATTTTCGACCATACAATATAATTATGCAATCATAATTTCTAATTATATTTACAGAAGGCATACATAAAAAATGAGTAATATTACATATAATATTTTACATATAACGTACATAAATCTAATCATGTAAATATGACAGCACATGAATTTCATGAGTGATATGAAATTATCTATATGTATATATTATATTAATTTCTGTATCTATACAGAATATCCGTAAGTTTCTATACTATTATGTAAAATCTACGTAATTGTGTGACATACGGTTTATATAACTTATTAAAGAATACTTACATACTTGATATATAAAAAAGCATATGTAGGGATATTTATACTTTAATTTACATAATGTTGTATGTATATTTTATATGTGTGTTTGCTGGGAAGGATTATACAAATAATCTTCAAAAATGATATAGGTATAACATATTTTTTATCAAAATCTACATGTAAACATAATCTAAGTGTATACCGCTGAAGAATATACCTATAGGTAACAGCAATTTAAAGAAGTTTTTCTTGTCGTGTCGATCCAATGTTCAGCAAAATCCGAATTATGAAATCATTTCCGACGGGCCAGGGTGCGTTACAAGCTATGTACAAAAGTATGTTTTGAAAAAATTATTTATAGATTTTATACTTATACTTTGAATCTAGGTCGTAAGACCGATCCTTGAGTTACGCCAAGTTTCACAACTCTTGAGGAAGAGGTAGTAGAATATACAGGGTGGCCCAACGAAAAGGTAACAGACGGGTTTCTGGCCAGAGGGAATTTTTTTTTGGGAAACGCAAAAACACGTCAATTTTTATATCAAGGGGGACAACTTTCGCCATGATTTACAACCTGAAGTGATTTCATCCCTTAGCGCTGTGAGAACAACCCCTAAAATTTAAATAGGGATGATGGAGCAAGTGATACGTCATTTGAAAGGTCTTTCTTTTCTGATTTCAGTGCACTAGTTTTTTAAATATTTTTTTAATTTTTAACCAAAAAAATTGAAGTTCCAAAATGGAAAATGAGGAAAGAGATTGGGGCATTTAAAAACTCATAAAAGCTCGGACAGGTCAATTGTTTTTTTCTTAGAGAAACTAGGTACTTTTACTGCTATTTGACAACATTGTTTCGCCCCTTGGGTACAGGGTAAACAACCCTTACATTTTTAAATAAAAACAAGGGTTAATTTTTTCTTGTGGTAATTAATAAAATCAGTTTATGCAAATTCAACCCTTATTTTAATAAATGTTCGAAGTGTCTGCCTTCAGCTTCCATGTAATAATACAGATTTTCATTAAATCGTTCCTCCTGATCTCACCCCATTAGATTTTTTTTATGGGGTCATGTAAAGAGTAAAGTTTTGTCCACTGGTCCGGAATCTTTGGAGGAGTTACATGACCGTATAGTACATGAATGCCGCCTGATCACTCCTGAAATGTTGCAAAATGTACGGGAACGATTTAATGAAAATTTGTACTATTGCATGGAAGCTGAAAGCAGGCACTTCGAACATTTATTAAATTAAGGTTGAATTTTCATAAACTTTAGTCGAATATTACTTAAAAGGGGTGGCAGTAATAAAATAATTTTTCCTATAAAACTTTCTTCTTTTTTAACAATCTTTCAAATAATACCTTTTTTGACTTATGGTGCCATTTAAAATTTTGGAGTTGGAGGCCTTCTAGAGGAATGCTGACTTTTCCGAGAAATAATGATATCACCATTCGATTCTTTATTATGGCTTTTATAATCACTTTTTTACCCCACCTCTCTACAGCTCACCGTTCATTAAATAAAAGACTGATACGGGTGGTCTCATTCACCCGGTATATTTTTCCATACTTATTTTTTGGAAAAAGTGTTAATACGAGGGAAGTCTCGTGGGAATACATGCCAGAATTTTTTTCTTCATATGAATTGTGCAGTATTTACTTCAAATCCGTATTATACCGATGAAGTGAATTAAGCTGCATTTTAGCAGAAATTCAATTTTTTTACAAAATAGACAGTATAGAGAGATACAATGTAGCTATCGGGTCACTTTCGGTCTCCACTTTTGCATATAGCTAGAATTTAAATACCGGGTAGTCCGATGTTTCCCGGAAAAACAAAGTGCGAAAGCGCATCTTCAATAAGATGTATAGCCGACCTGAAATCGTTCGGCCGGTGACAAAAAAGAAGTTATAAAACTCTGAAAAATGAGTGTGAAATAAAAAGGATGTAAATGTCTCAAAGGGCGATTAAAAATCCCAAGGACTAGTCCAGTAGAGGTCATTGTACCTTTTACAATGAGAGTTTTCTAAAAAGTAAGAATTGAAATACAGTCGGAAACACATCTTATTGAACGGAGGTCCTATACATATTAATTATTAGATAAAAATTGTAAGATTATCAACATTTTTTATAATAATATAAGATTGAAAAAGTGATTTTGAAGTGTTTAGCATACTCGCAGTTAAAAAGTTAACAGCATGACTTTAAAATATTTTATAGTGGCTATTGAAATTAATGACCAAACGCTTAGTACTAAGCATAGCTGGAATTATACTATGTAATATACTGACGTAAATTAATCATTATTTTGATACGCTAGTAATGGTAGAACACCTCTAAAATATAATATTGTGATAATATTTAAAGCTCAAAGTAAGCGCACCATGAGAAGACACTTCGCATCACTAAGATTTTGATAGTGATTCACGTGACGGCAATAAAAACAAAGTATAGTAATATACGATCAATATAGTGCGATATTCCGTTCTTTACTCAGGGATATTGGTTTTAAAGGTAACATATACAGCTTTATTTTTCCTTCTCTTTTATAATAAAAATCTTTAATTTTCTTGGAATACATTTCGTACTCGTCGTCTTTTTATAATTTATAATTCACTCACGGTCGAACAAATTTTATCGAAATGTTTTAAGGCAGACGAAGAAACGCATTTTATAATACACCTACACATACAGTAATTCATGAATATACAAATTCGCAAGCTTGAAAATCTTTAATTTAATAACCAATTTATTTCTTCAAAATATCCTATTAAATTTTATGAACCTTTTGACGATGCCGATTGAAAGAAATACATTTCTTAAGCTTCCTCGTAACGAATATAGCCTGCGACGTTGATTTAAACGGCGTGTGTGTGAGATCAAAATATTGACGAACAAGAAACGGTATGGTACCTACAGAAAGGTAAAAAGGACACTCACAAATAAAATAAAGTAGGAAATTGCTGTGTTACTGGAAAAGTACGCAATTGTTACATCTACACATTGAATTCCTGTGAAAAGCTTCCATAATTTTGTAAAAATTGTGATCTTTTACACACAAAGAGGGTGTACGCTATATTTCGGTACATAAAATCCATATGCATCAACAGCATTAAATATATTCAACAGCGAGAACATAACCGATGATGTAATTATTGGTGTTTATTTATGTTTTAGTGTAATCACAATATTTCTTTACAGTAGATAGTAAAAAGGTCTTAGATTCACTATTTGTACATAAAGGAAGAACATACAATAAATTCTGCAAACTGCTGGATCTAACTCCAAATAATGTAGACTGTAGAGTATTATTATGAATTCAAGTTTTCCTTCTAATCAAAGTGACGAGCAAAGATTCTGTCACAGTTATAGATCGCTATTTGATATTTATGGAAGCAAAGCTATCTATTGTAAGGGCTGGAAAAACTTCAAAACAAACACCCATGTGGTCATTGTTGAAAGGCTTATTACTGAAAAGCTACTGGCGATATTGAAACTAATGAGGCTGTACACTCACAAAATTTCGCGTATCTTCTTCACTTGTAAAAATTAAACACATGTTGACACATGTTTCAAAAGCCAAAGAACTCAGCTTTCGAGTAGTATAAAAATATACAGGCAATTTTTAGTTGAAGATAGGCAATTTTTTCCCTCGTCCTGTATGACTGGGAAATTTTTAATGTGATTGGAAAAAAACTTATCGAAATTTGAAACTCATTGGTTGAAACCGCACATTTCTATCTTATTTCATTTAATCAACATGTTTCAAATGTGTCAGTTTCAATTGGGACACCTTGCATAATGGGCACTGTCCCCATACACTAATCAGTCTCCATAAAAAACTCAAATTTCCTTACACCAGTTAATTTTCAGGTAATCCAAATTCCTATACATATGCTTTCCTATGTAAATCTTGAAATGAAAATAAACTAACAACGACACCAATTCTCCTCCGCATCCCAGAAATCCGTGGTCATTACTTTTCTTCATAAAGCAACAGATAACAACAAAAACTCATTTAATTATTATCTAAGTATGTTAGAGTATGCGATGGAAGAACAACTTTCTATAAACCAAGAGAACTCATAGCAAGAGCATTTGCATTATTTGCCATCTTAAATAATTGTGTAAACTAGTCAACACAGAGTGGAAAAATTGTGTCGGAATATACATCGATGGTGCTCGTACAATGTTCGGAAGATTCTGCAAAATCCATATAAGCACTTGTGTTTGGCACAGAGCTTCTGTGTGAATCACTGAATCAAAGAAAAATCAAGAAAACTGTTTTTGTAACGAATGAAAATCATTTAGCTATGCTGGCAAATATTTTAAAAAGTATTTTCTTGCTGACCAAGTTACGAGTGGATTAGGGACCTATTCGAAAATAATGTCTCAAGCGGTGAAGAAATAGGCTTCAATGCAAAACAATTTAGTAATAAATCACACTTTTCAACATCATCCCTTTGCGAATTTTCTACGGTGGCTACATTAAGGACAAATGTAGATCTCAGTAAAGCTCAGGTGATCAGTTTCTAATATAAAACCTTCCTTCCAAAAACTATCGTGTGCAAGACGGCCAAAAGGAAGTTACTAGTAATTATTACACTTCTTTTTAATTTAATACCGATAAGCTAATTTTATTAAATACATGTGTGGTACTGATAATATAATAATACTCTTTTCCTCAATATTCCAGCGCTCCCCATTTATAGGTATCATGCGCGCCAAAAGTTAAAAATCGATGCTTTAGGAACTTTAGAAATCACGTTGATCCTATAATAAGGACAAGAGGTTCTTCAGGTTAGCTTATTTTCCACATTATGCAACGTCTAAATATACCTACATATCAATACTTATTTACAAAAATCTCTTTTTCTTCAGATAACTATCTAAGTTTCTTCCGGAAATCGTACATGTCTTTTTGTGAACAACCAACTGAAGTAAAAAGAATATTACTTAACATTATCTACTTAAATTTCGTCAAACTTACATATACATTAAAATTGCAGGCACAGTCAGACATATGCCGGCAATATAAAATGCCCCTGGAAATGTATCAATAGTTGCTTTATAGATTGCACTGTACATGGGTCCATAAACCAAAAGCGTTATTGATTCTGCAACTCCAAAGAGCGAATTGACTTTACCTTAAAAACACATTTGTAAATTGTAGATCTACTTCAACTCAAGACCCAACTCACCTAAATCTTGTTCCTTTACAAGTTTTGTAACCATAGATCGAGAGGCAACAAACGCTGTACCGTGGAATGTTTCCACAAGTGTGCCTAAAGTTTACTAGTTAATAATGTTAATTAATTTTTTTGTTACCTACTTATGTAGAACATAATAGCCGTATTAGCCAAAATGAATGCAATTCCTCCTAAAATTTTGCTTGTACTTGAAATAACACCAAGTATTGCATCATCCAGGTGTAACAATTTTGAAAATAATCCAATCGCAATAAAATTTCCTGAAAAACAATAGATCAGTAATTTGCAATATGGAGATACTTATATTATTTAAAATATTGCAAAACGAACTGTGTAAATGGAGGTAATTCGAGTATGGTAGACATTTTAAATCCTACATAAGCGTTTACCGTAAAATTTTCCCCGGGCATCCCTCTAACCTGTTACCGATCTAATATAATGAAACCTAAGAAATTCATATACAGGGTGTACCAATCTTACGACATTGTTCGGTATATGGCTTATTTCAAGAGATATCAAAAAATGTTGTTAAGGAAAATAATAGATGTCTTTAAGGACCATATTTCTAAATTATGTTGAACTATATAGGGTGTTGCATAACTCCGTTACAAACCAAACACATGATTTTTTAAATGAGAGCCCCTGCATATTATTCCAAATTCGGATTGCCCACATTTTTCGAGTCTTTTGATATAAGGTTTTGTTACGTTATACAGAGTCCTTTAAAAGTTATGGGGACGTTTATGTTAAAATCGTAGCTAAATCAACGCCCTCTAGCTTACTGTACATTACAGAAAAAGACCATTTCTTGGCTAATCAAGTTTCGTAATATGATGTAATATCTCCTCATTCGATTACATTTTAATTATTTTCTCTCTTTGTGTACAGGGTGGATCGAAACTCGGATCTTTCATTTTCTTTCTTCTTTTAAATGGAACACCCTGTGTTTTATTGCATAAATATAATCTTTGATTACGTAGCTTTAATTTTTTTTAAGCATTCCCTATACCTAAAGTTTATAAAAACAGAGTTATTTTGTAATATTTAATTTAAAAAGCATTCCCTATACCTAAAGTTTATAAAAACAGAGTTATTTTGTAATATTTAATTTAAAAAATGCTTAACAAAAATTAAAGCTACATAATCAAAGATTCTATTTATGCAATAAAATACAGGGCGTTCCATTTAAAAGAAGAAAGAAAATGAAAAATCCGAGTTTCGATCCACGCTGTACACAAAGAGAGAAAATAATTGAAATGTAATCGAATGAGGAGATATTACATCATATTACGAAACTCGATTAGCCAAGAAATTGTCTTTTTCTGTAATGTACAGTAAGCTAGAGGGCGTTGATTTAGCTACGATTTTAACATAAACGTGCCCATAACTTTTAAAGGACTCTCTATAACGTAACAAAACCTTATATCAAAAGACTCGAAAAAATGTGGGCAATCCGAATTTTGAATAATATGCAGGGGCTCTCATTTAAAAAATCATGTGTTTGGTTTGTAACGGAGTTATGCAACACCCTGTATAGTTCAACATAATTTAGAAATATGGTCCTTAAAGACATCTGTTATTTTCCTTAACAACATTTTTTGATATCTCTTGAAATAAGCCATATACTGAACAATGTCGTAAGATTGGTACACCCTGTATGTAAAATAGCGCCTAAATTTGTCTTCACTCCACCAAAAAACACTTGAATAAAACTCGATACAAATATCTTTTTTCGCCACACGTGGACATTTAATTTGAATACCACCCTTCAATTGATCCAGTAGAGAATCCTAATACTCCCGGATGATAGATCCTTTTTTTTTAGTAATCCACGAGCGCTCCATTTTGAGAATCCTATCGACCATATCGTGTTGATTGCTAAAACGGGAAATGAGATGAGGGGGATGATGAGGATAGCCAAGGGGTTTTTAGACAAAATAGAGCTAGAGGTAGGGGGGGGGGGGATAAAACCAAGATCGTAATTTTTCAAAAAAGTAGGGGCGGCGCGAAGGACGGTGGATGGAAGTTGGGAGGGGGGGGGGATAGAAGGTGTGGGGGAGGTTAAATATCTGGCGTACCTGATGAGATATGACAACAAGGATAGTGCTCATGTGAAGGAATTGTGGGAGGTGTTGGAAAAAGTACAGGAGAGATATTGGAGATGGGTAATGGGATTGGAGAGGGAGACCCCTGGTTATACAGGGTGGTTTGGCTTGCAATGTCCAGACGATATTTCCTAAACTAATAAAATTAGGAAAAAAACATTTAAATAATTGAAAGTTATTAAGTATTACGTATTCCATATTATAGGGCAAAAAAACATTTTTTTTGTTGAGCCATTTTTGGTCTCCAAAAAAAATTTTTTTTTAAATAGCGGCAACAATTTTTTTTATAATTTCAAAAAGAAGCAATTTTTCTGAATTCAACAATGTATACATTTCAAATTTTGATATGAAATTTATTTAAATAAATAATAGTTTAATGTCTTAACAACATATCAGCCTTTTCGTTATTTGTGCAATTCAATACCATAGTGATCGAATAATGACAAAATAAATCAATTTATTATGTTTTTGTTACTTAAAACATGAAAAATTTGTTGACAGATGATGTGCCGTTTTGTTTTCATAGCATCCGATGTTAAAGAAATCAAATATTTCTTCTTTTGCTACTTTTTTTTGGGGGGACCAAAAATGGCTCAGCAAAAAAAATTTTTTTTGCCCTATAATATAGAATACGTAATACTCAATAACTTTCAATTTAAATGTTTTTTCCTAATGTTATTAGTTTAGGAAATATCGTCTGGACATTCCAATCCAAACCACCCTGTATAGTGATGGAAGAGGTGAAGGGTGAAAAAATGAGAGTGCAGGCAGGGAAAATGGCGATAAGGTACGAGGAAGGCCTGGAGAGGGGTCGAGGGGGGGTTGTTGCAATGTTGCTGGGAAAAGTTGAAGAAGGGCAAGCTAACGTGTGGTCAGAATGACCGGGGTACTATTACGAACGGGGTGGATATGAGACGACGGAGGTGGGGGGGGGGGGGGGTTGGTGATACAATGAGGGAAGAGATAGTAGAGAAGGATAGAGGTGATGGTCCAGGAAAGGCAAGAAAAAGTAAAGGATGGTAGATATAATGGGAAATATACGATAATAATGACGGAGGGTGTACCAAGGTATCTGGAAAGTGGTATGAGTATGAGGAGGAAGGGATTGATCGCAAGATACAGATGCGGAAATGAGGAGAGGGAAAATAAATACCGGTGGGACGATGATAGACGGTTATGTAGACTATGTCGGCTACGTAGGGAAAGTATTGGGCATATGGTAGATGAGTGCGAGGAACTACGGACGGAGGGAAGAAGTTGGAGAGAGATCTTAAATAAGGGAGGGAAAGGGTTGGGGTGGATGGAGGAGGTGGAGGAAAGAAGAAGAATAGTGATGGATATGAAGCGGGAAAGAGGGGAATAAAACATAGAAAACATAGAACAACTTTTTCTTCGGTAGGTAGTAATTTGAGAAAAAGTTGTAAAAAAACATTTTTTACTAGCAGGATGTAATTGCATATTTGAACGTAGTTTTTAGTTCTGATTAACTTTTTTTAATAACAATTTTCGATATTGTCAAAAATAAAGGTACTTTACTCTTGAGCAAAATTCATATTTTTTGACAAACCGCGTACACGACTGAAAAAATTTAATATCTTATGATTGTATTTTAGATTTTAGAACATGCAGAGCTTTTTATAAAGAATAACTTTTTTTCGTAAAATTAATAATAAAAAAGTTTCCCATATGTTACCAACTTAACTAGACACACTGTATATAATTTTTTATAATGCAAATGAATATACTATACTATACTATTTAATTGGAATACCACCCTTCACTTGATCCAGTAGAGAATCCTAATACTCCCCGATGACAGATCCTTTTTTTTTTAGTAATCCACGAGCGCTCCATTTTGAGAATCATATGAATTTCGAGCATTCACGTTAACAAACCCGAGTTTATTTTCAGCAATCAAACATTTTTGCCATTGTTCGTTCCACTTTTCAGAAAAGCTTAAAACTTGATTATTAGATCGCCAACAGTAAAGATTAAGTGTGCTCGTCTCTTTACATCAGCCCTAAATTTTTCTTGTAGATTGGTGGAAGAAAAATGTTTAGGCTAATAGTTTTGGTTGATTTATTATGTTATGACGTTTCGCCTAACATGGTAGGCTTATTCATATAAATAAGTAGGATTGACATCTGTAAATACAGGTTATTTTAACACATTGATCACATAAATATTAAAAAATTTTTTAAAAAAATGAAATACAATTGAATATGATGGGTGAATACATGTTTTTTATTTTTTTGTTAGTAAGTGGTATTTGGTTAATTAGTAATGGTGAGTGCCAGTAGCGGATAAGGCAGGCAATTTGGACTCTTACCTTTTTTAAATATTTTTGGTTAACCAAAAATATTTAAAAAAATTGCCTGCCTTTTGGTTAACCAAAAATATTTAAAAAAGGTAAGAGTCCAAATTGCCTGCCTTATCCGCTACTGGCACTCACCATTACTAATTAACCAAATACCACTTACTAACAAAAAAATAAAAAACATGTATTCACCCATCATATTCAATTGTATTTCATTTTTTTAAAAAATTTTTTAATATTTATGTGATCAATGTGTTAAAATAACCTGTATTTACAGATGTCAATCCTACTTATTTATATGAATAAGCCTACCATGTTAGGCGAAACGTCATAACATAATAAATCAACCAAAACTATTAGCCTAAACATTTTTCTTCCACCAATCTACAACAAATATACCCCAATGGCTAAACTCCTACATAATAATAAAACACTAAATTTTTCTATTTTGTCTGATTTTTTAAACATTACGCCATTTATTAATTTTAGTTATCTACCAGTATGGATAACTTTCAAAACATTTATACGTGTATATAATATAATAACCACCGCTTTTTGTGCGATAACAATTGAAGCGGCAACCAAACTAAATAAGATAAACCATATCCATATCAATCCATCAAGACTGGTTATTTTCAGTTGATTGCGTGTGTAATCTTTTAACCCTTTCGAAATAGAAATTGAAATGATACTTAAATCTCTAGATTTTTAAAACAAATTTTGGTAATTATTTAGAACCCGGAGCCGTTTCAACTTTCCCTCTATAAGAGAGTATTACCAGACAACTAAGAAAAGCTATAACATAATGACTGTAAGTCACTAAAGTGCTTAAAAATTCGCATAAATAAATAATTAAATATTATCAAATGTGAAAACTTGGCGTATTTGTCTATAGTGCATGCGTGTGAAATGGATCAATACTTTCCAACAAATATTTATGCGCATGCCGGTCTTACAATTACGAGTTTGTATTGTTCTTTTTTTCAAAGCAATCATGAATTGTGCGACTCTTATTTCCTTTTTATAAGTTATCCACCCCCTCTTGAGTATTCTACAAGTTCTTGAGTTATCAATTATGTAAATACAACTACTTCAGTACCTAATGTGAAATTAATTACTGCATTTACATTATACATTACTATCCACATGTTATTTTATACATTCTTTCAATTCAGGTATATAACAGTTATCCAATATCTTTTAGTTATTCTACAATTTCTTCCTATCGATTATGTGTTGATTACTACTTTATAATTTTCGGTATTCTTCATATGCGTTTTTTAATAACACATTCATACCTATAACTCCGCCTATTGAACAGTAGTCTATACCTCTACAATAATTAAGTGTGCTTAACAAAAAAAAAGTTTTTTTTTCAAAGAGCCGTTTTCCGAGACAGATTTATTTCATTTTGCCTAAAACAGACCCCGTAAAATTTGTACCCGAAATTGGGATGGACCCGAATACTAAACTGTTACCAAAGAGTATATAATATACTCTTTGCCGCTACCCCGCTTTTATTGAGCTCTAAAATGTATCGACTTTCCCAAATTCTACCCACTTAACGTCTTATATCAAATAGGTATACACTATACACTATACAGGGTAGTTGTCTAAGGCCGTTGAAGTACCCATATCTTAGAAAGTGATAGTCATAAAGTCTTGTGGAAAAATTTTTTTAGAAAAAAGGGAGCACGAGAAATTCTTCCAGGAATTTTCGCATTTCGCGTAATTTAAACGAGTCCAAAGCCTGTATAAAGTGTGATGGGAGGCAAAAAAATTACAAAATAAAGATTAACAAACATCGAATAATAAATTTATCGAAACTTTAACTAATTGACTTGCATGGAAACCCGCTAATTTTGTTTCACGCTCCGCTAGATCTGTATATTGTTAAAATGTCGTATTAGAATAATTGCTTCATGACACGCTTGACTATTGAACTTTGAATATAATTGTTTTATCAATTGAGGTAGAATATTAATCATTGTTTTGCGAACAACTCTGAAACGAATGAAGAAATATTGAATTGCGGTTTTCACGTTTTTCTTGCAAATTTGATTTACTTCTCAGCTATGTTTTAAAAGTTGTATGGTTTCATGTAAAATTTCGGAAAAAAAATAATAAACAATACCTCTAACGTGGGTTACATACATTCATATTACGATTATTGCGTTATTTTAAACGTGAAAGCTTTCTTTCTTAAACGAGACTACTTAGTTTACCAAATTCGGTTAAGTCGAACATAAATTAGTGCCTTAAATCGCTAGATCTTCTCCCTCCCCTCCTCCCCTTATGTAAACCCATGTAGCACCGTTTATTGGCGTTAGCTTGGCGCAATATAGAGAGATTGGGGCAATATTGTCGAACTGCAGCCAATATTGAGTGAATATATTTTTGTAATATTATACAAATATTGGAAATGCTATATTTAGTGAATATAGGAACAATATTTGCAATATTTAGTAAATATTGCTATTTAATGTATATTCAAATATTGTACACACAATAGTGTACCAATATTCCGTGTACAATATTACTAAATATTGAAAATCTATATTTAAACAATATAACATAAATATTTGTAATATTAAGTAAATATTGATAGTCAATGTAAATTCAAATATTGTACATACAACAATGTACCAATATTGCGTGTACAATATTACTAAATATTGAAAATCGATATTTAAGCAATATAGCATACATATTTACAATATTTTGTAAATATTGCTATACAATATAAAGTCAATATTTATTTATCAATAACATAATACTGTGTTTTCAACATTATTGGATATTTATAATGATATATTTCGGCTACATTGAAAAAATATTCATAAATAATAACGTTATAATACTTTCTCAAAATCCGCCGAATGTGAACTTTCGCCAATTTAGAGATATCAAAATAATCAAAATACAATATGCACGCCCTCCTCAATATTTTACAGTGTTCAATTTAAATTTCAAAATTATATTCCGTAGCTCAGTTGTGTGAGGGCTGACTTCTTAACCGGGTGATCGATGGTTCGAGTCCTACATGAAGCAGAAGCCTCTTTCAGCATCACCGATCTCCTCCGAGTCTACACGTCCTGGGGAAGGAACCACCGGAGCACATGGAACCCTGCAAGCGCTGCGCACTGGGAAATAGTCCCTGGGAACAGTTAGGACTTTGGGGTGGCGCAGGTCACTCCCTTTCCTACTATTTTGGGACACATTACAAAACAATAATGGGCCAATATTGTATAAATATTTTCTTCAATATTGAAAGAATATCGGTTAGTAATATTTGGCCAATATGTAAAATTGTTCACATTCCAATGTTGTGACCATATAGTACATTAATATTCTACCAATATACAGGGTGACATTGGAAAAACTACCCCACTGAACACAGTACATCCATGAAACGTTTCAATTGATATGTTACATAAAGATAAAATACAAAACATACACATTACAACACGAACGTTTTAGATACGTATCCAAAAATACATCTTTGTGATGTATTTTTTGGAATGTGATAACTAGACTGCGGATTTATAAGCACATATAACAATTAAAATAAGCAGTATAAATTTTCAAGTAAGCACCAAAATAATGTGTAGATAAGCACAAATATGTATAAATGTGCATAAATTAGCATTTATAAGCTCGAAAAACACTTTCAAGCAGAAATAATCTGTTAAAACCACTACTGTTAGTTAAAAAAATTACTGTGAACGTTTTCAACTTTTATTTAACAGAATTACATATCCAGTTATATAGGGACATAGTTAAATGTTTTTCTTAGAATTACAGATCTAAATACTTAATTTACTAATTTTTAATTACTTTAAATTAAGGAATATTTCTCACCACATAAAATCCAAATTAGTATTATATTTAAAAGTTAACTTACCTCCTTATTGCACGGATTACAAAACACCACCTCACCATCGGATGAAAAGCACGGGTGGTCCTTTATCCATTGTTTTATTAGAACATTTTTTGCACTTTTGACTTTTCCCATAACTAAATTAACACAACACTATGTTTTAATATGGAAATACACGGGGCACAACTCTCTGCTTCAACTGCAATTTGATAAATTCGGTTTTGAACCCACTGTACAATTGTAAAGAATCCCATGCCGAAAATACTTGTTAAAAATTTAATCCTCCACAAACATCCAAAAACAATAATTTCAAAGGGATGGAAAATTCCAGACTTGTCAGTAAGCAGCCTTCTTTAGCAAGAATCTATTCAAGGATTTAGGGTATACCTACATAACTACTTTTGTTAATCCTCTTACAAAACAAGTCAATTGAATTTACTAGGAAAATATTTTAGTTTCATTGCTTATCTTTGGTTTTACTGGTTTTGCCAATGAACGTTAACAATACTTGCGCCTATTGTTAATCTTCTTTGGTTTCATAAGAAACTTGTCGTTGTAGATTTTGTCTGTTTAAAAATTAACCCCAAAAAGTACCAAATATAAGCATTAAAAAAGCAAAATAAGCATTTATAAATGTGGTTCAATCACTTTAATATTGCATGAAACATGTATCTTTCAATTATCATTAAGGAATATTAATCCCAGGCAAATATGCATTTGCTTGTTACAGTGACTCTATTACAAACAGTGACGACAAGCGATGTATCGATTTTTATTGGCCGTGGCATATTTTGCCTCATAATGGCGGCCTTACTGTGTTTACCTTTGATTAGCGTGTGATTTTTATTTGAATTTAGCACGTTGCTAGGATACCACCTTTGAGTTCGTAGAAACACGCCCAAAATTTTGCCTCCTAATGGCGAATGGGTGGAGCTAATCGCTGCTTGTCGTCACTGTTTGTAATAAAGTCACTGTATTGCTTGTAAATCCGCAGTCTAGTGATAACGTATAACATTTTAGAAACGTTACAAATGTGATGTTTCGTTTGAAACAAAATAGTCATATCTCAAAGTTAACGTTACGGAGTTGTGTTTAGTAGTGTTGTACCAGAAACCTTATCAGTTGAAACATATCGTAAGAAACACATCATACACGTTTCGGTGTGAACGTTTTAGATATGTATCCAAAAATATATCTCTGTGATATATTTTTTGGAATGTGATAACTAAAGCTAGGATGCCTTTTTTTATAAATGGACAAACATAAGGCAGACCCTATTTAAAATCCGTTTTAGATGCAAACTTTATTCTGCTTTTTTGATTTCTGTTAGTTTTATTGCGTTTTTTACCTTTTTTTTTTTTGATATTTTCGCGTAAGTATTTAGTACCTTTTCTGTAAATTTTTTTTAGTTTTTTGAAATGTAAGTAAGTATTTTTTAATTTTTAGATTTTATATAGGTATATTTTTCTGGGCTATTTCTAAGAAAGCAAATTGTTTGAAAGGAAAAGGAATTTGGTATACAAACTGAATACAAACTTTGTCTATAATATTTAAGCCTCTTACAATAATAACTCGGATGAGTCATTTTCCTTACTTTGAAATATTTCCCATTGTATTATTTCTACCTGCAAGCTGCACCTACATACAGTCTTTGTTGAAATTGCATCATTTAGTCATTATGCCGAGTTAAGCGTATTTTAATTAGCCCGAAAACTTTATTGAAAAAGAATACCAGCAGATAGCATTTATCAACTGTAATTACTTTTTCAAATAAATATTTGTTTGTCTATACTTAAATTTAATATGTAGGTATGTGTTGATCTTATCTCGACAGTTTTCGCTTTTCCGTGCCATTTTTCTCCTTTTTTGTCTTTTTAGATGCTTTTTTTAAATTATTTTTTATGCCTTTTTCCTGCCTTTTTGAAACTTTCGTTTTGTCTAACTATCCCAACTTTAGTGATAACGTATAACATTTTAGAAACTTCATTAAAAATGTGATGTTTCGTTTGAAGTCATCTTTCAAAGTTAATGTTAGGTAAGTACTTCTATTTAGTAGCGTTGTACTAGAAACCTAATCACTTGAAACATATCATAAGAAACTAAAAATACACGTTTCAATGTGAGTGTTTTACATATTTATCCAAAATTACAATTCAAATTACAATAGATTTATTCATCATAAGTAGATGGGTAATATTGCACATCTAAATGGCTTATTTGCCAGCGAGTCTGTAGCTCAGGTAGTTTGCGGAGCTGTTTTCTGAATTCCTAAACAAGCGACCGATGTTCGAATCCCACTTGAAGCAAAACGATTTTTCAGCATCACCGATCTCCTTCGAGTCTACACTAAGAGAATTTTGGGGGCCCTGGAGAACAAGCCACCGGAGTACATTGGGCCCTGCAGGGCGTGCGCACTGGGAAAAGAGCCCCTCAGAGTAGTTGGGGCTCTCGGTACCATAGTTTCTACCACATCTCAATTTTTTTATACTCAGGTAGGTATGTTTCAAATGAAACATATATGAGACATTTCAAATATTCACGTATGAAACATTTATAAGGACACATTTCTCCTACATTTCAATAAATTACTCTTCGATATGTTTCTTGAAACATATATAAAATGTTTCGATGTAACGTTTCTGTGTTGTTTCAAGTCTAGGTTTCTGAAGGCGGACATTAAACATCTATGTTATGTGTATGAAACGTTTCTGTCGCTGTTTCGGAGATGTTTCATGTTTCAGAGATACGTTTCAAAAACATTTCAGAAACGTTTTTTTGCACTGTGGGACAATGAATATTACCACGCGATAGAAGGCCAAGAAATAATAAAAAAAATTCCTATACACTAATGTCCTATCACCTTTTGTTGTTAAGATAGAGCATCTTGACTACGAAATTATGGCACCTGTCAAATTAATATTGTAATAATTTATTCAAGTTTCTCGTGTTCCTGATTACGTTTTGCCGTGACTCATTAACACGGAGATTGGAGAAGTGTATCCAACAACAAGGCCATCAATTTAAACACCTTTAGAGCTAAGCACATACTAATATTTTTTTTAATTTAATTATTGTTGTTCTTATGTCATGTTATGTTGCTGTTTTTAAAGCTTCTGTCGACTAAGTAGCGATTTTTTTTTGTTATAAGATGTTGAAGAACAATAAATTTTCGAATAAAAAAATTTTCAAAGCGACAAAAAAAAACAAAAATAGGACATTAGTGTATAGGAATTTTTTTTATTATTTCATGGCCGTCTATCGCGTGGTAATATGCATTGTAGTTTTTTTCAATATCACCCTGTATATATACAATGAAATGCCAATATTACACCAATATTAAATGCTACATGGGAAAGTGTTAAACCAAGAAAGATTTTCCAGCAATTTCCCATAGGCCATTTTTGAGATATGGTACCTCGCCGGCCTTAGTGCACCAGCCTGTATATTTACGTAATAAATGGATTACACTTACCAATAAAATGTGCCACAGAGTAATATCCGTAAAATATACTGTAATCAACTTCATTCCAGCCAAATTTGAACCTTGCATATAAGTACAGCACTGCCTCTTCGCCTGCAATATCACATTATCCATATAAAAATACAACCAACTACAAATATAGCATGGTCGCATGGAAGAATATTGGGAATTCATTGTCTAGAGTTCAGATCGGTCGATACATAGCAAGTAAAATCTACTCGGTCTAAAGGTACTGATTCTAAACACGTGCCTGTCATCTGAACTCATATATGAAAACAAAACGAAAAATTTACCTTTGAACGGTCCAACTACTAAAACCGCTAAAAACAATATTCCACAAATTTGCTTCGTTTGAATACTACAATGTGGTTTAACAAGAAACTTGAAAGTCTCAACGGTCTTTTTCACATTTACGATGTCCTTCACTAGTTCACATTTTGTAAGAGGTTTTTCTCCTTCACGAGGAGATTCGTTCAGTCGATAATATGCATACAATCCTCCTAATGTGTATAAAACAAAAGACAACGAAAATACTCCATAAAATCCAATTAGTTTGTATATTACTCCACTTAGTGCATCTCCAATTGCCGCGCAAACGCCAACGAAAACGTGTATAATACCAATCCTAATTGTTTGGTTTTCAGTTGCAGTAACCGCTGAGACGTACGTAAATACGCCTACCAGCAACATATTTTTACCACCGGTTGTGGCTGTAGGAAGAACTTCAATTATAGTGTTGACTTCCATTGGTAGCTCGTAAAAGAAAAAAGTGCAGAGCATGAAACCTATATTCGTAATCATCTCGCCTACAATGGGCATTATCATTAACACCTTTCTAGTTTTATTACGATCGCTCCAAGAACCAAAGAACGGTAATAAAATAGAAGGGAAGATGCTATAAACAACATTTTTCCAAATTGATGCTGAAGTAACAAGTTTTTGTACAAAGACTTCGTCAGATATGTTATATACAGAATGATTGCGTTCGTGAATAGCGTCACATATAGATGTGCTTATATTAAGGTTTACTCTACACGATTTTTCCAAACTTAAATTTTGAATTGTAAGTGTCGACATATGAAATGGTAATATAAAACACAGTATAAGAGGTTCGACTGAAATTCCATGCCATATTCTTGTTAATGAACATTTTTTGGACAATTTGCTTATATCTTCCTCGTGATGAATTGCTACCATAGTTCTAGAAGAAAAGAAATGTGGTTTTAGTCTTTAGCTGTTGTGAAATGAATCAAAGCAATTCATTTTCCCAAAACTTAAGAAGGGAAAAAAGAAGGACTGTGATTCAAATTTTAAGAAAAATTATTGTGACACTGATATAAAAGTAATCTACCACTTAATGATTCATTTTATAAATATTAAAGTAGCACCTTTATAGTGTTTACATATTATACGCACAGAATTTCATAATAGCGGACAAATTTGTTAAAGCCCATGTTTCGTATTTGTAAAAGGCGCACTGGATTTAGTTATTTCGTTTTGCTTTAATTCGCTTCATCAACTAAAGCCTAAGTCACACTTGGTTGGCTACTTCACTAGCAGCTATCGAAGTAGCGGCTACTAAGTAGCTAGTGTGACATAGGTAGTAGTAGCTACTAACAGTAGCGCGCTAGTCAAAGTTCACTAGCATCAAGGATCAAACATGTTCCATTTTCCGAGCTACTAACTCGGACGAGTGAGTCATGTGACCAACAAGCCGCTAGCAAGTAGCAACCTGTTGCCCAGTGGATATTGTTTGTATACAACTCTGAATTTTGAGTGCATTTGTTTGTGTAAAAAGTGAAAATCAGTGATATCAAGTGGTCTGGGGGGGGATGTGATCACATTTTTTAACATATATAGGAAATATGAATGTCTCTGGGACATGCTGGAGATGGAGATGCTAAGGAAAGAATTGGAAGATGCAGGTTTACCTGTACAAGAAGAAGAGACCCTGAAAAGGAAGATCAAAGAGATTCGGGATACGTACTTATACCAACAAATGACATTTTAACACACTATACACAGACAGTACGAAGGACAGTAGGTTACTCACCCCTCTCATCGGCGTACCATGGACATTACAGTGGCATTTGTCTATATGCAATTTTTGTTATGACGAATGTAATACTTTTAATGTACAGGGTGATTCATTAAGAATGTCCAATCTCTGAATTGTAGATTCCAGACCTCAAAATATGATGATTCTGCCAAACATGCCTTATACAAATATTGCTAGTTTCCGAGATACCGGGTGTTTAAAGTTTAAATATGAATTTTGATTTTCGCAATAACAATTAATTAATGTGATTAAAAATAATAGACAAGGGTTATTTGATATGAAGAGATCTTTGCGAAAACGGATCATAAATAATAGTTTATTGTTGTTACACATTTAGAGAATAAATTTTTTTTTTTAATTAAAATTTATTGAACTGTTTAGAAGCAAATAACTCGATAACTGATCGAGTTACACGAATCAAACAAGAGTAACTTTTTTTTGTAGAATCTAACGCTTTTCCATATTTTATTATTAGTTTGCTAATAGTTCAGCCGAAAAAATTTTTGCTTAGATTTACTAAACACAACCAAGTATAACTAGCGCCCTCTATTAGCAATGCTAAATTAGAGTCCAAATTGGCAATCCTCATGCAAAAAAAGGTAAAACTGCCAATTTTCAAAAAGAAATTGTGAAAAAATAGAAAGTTATTGCGAAAATCAAAATTCATATTTAAACTTTAAACACCCGGTATCTCGGAAACTATCAATATTTGTATAAGGCATGTTGGGCAGAATCATCATATTTCGAGGTCTGGAATCTACAGTTCAGAGATTGGACATTCTTAATGAATCACCCTGTATATTTAACATGAAATTAACTAACTAACTTGTTATTTAATCGTTTTTTAAAATGGAATTTCCTAATCTTTTCAGATTAAACCAAAATTATCCTGGCAAGTAGATTGGTCGAAGAGGTGTGCTACACCTCGATCCCAGTATTAACACCACTCGACTTTTTTTTGTGGGGATATTTGAAATCTGAGGTCTACAAAACACAATTTAAGACAGCGCATTATTCAAGTTTGCAGACATATAAAAAAAGAAACATTCCAAAAAGTGAGACAGGTATTTGAAAATAGACTATACCTACTATTGCCTGAATGTTAATGGTGGTCACTTTGAACACATAATTAAATACATAATAGTTATTTTTTTGTTAACATTGTCTTTTTAATTGGTTTGTAACTTTTTTATCATATCCTTTAAAGATTCTTTATGTCATAATATAATACGGAGCCATCTGAAAAGTTTAAGAGATTCCATTTCAAACAACGATTCAATAACAATAATGGAAGGCTGGTATCAAAGGCAAAAGCATTTAGAATGAATAGAGATTTACTAGACCTTTTAAATGAGGTATCACTTGACACCTAAAACCATTTGAAAAAATTTAAGGGATATCTCGAGCAGGGAGGGGGTGAATCCGATGTTTATGACATTAACGCCAAAAAAATGTGCCCCTCAAGTTAAGAGTTGACTTGTTTCGGCATTTCTTTGTAACACGGCGTATTTTTGAAATATACGGAGTTCAAATAAGTTTTGAGGGATTTACAAAAGATGGCGCAACTAGCATTAAATATCAGTACCTATGTGTCATGTCGTAGTAAAGTTTGAAGACGGTGAGTTGCAGACGTTATTGGACCAAAATTTATGCCAAACTCAAGAGGAGCTCGCTGAAACCTTGGAAATGACTCCACAAGCGGTTTCAAACCGCCTCAATGCCATGGATATGGCGCAAACCAAGAAATTGGGTCCGTCCCGTATCAATCCAAGAAATGTCGAACGTCGTTTTTTCACATGCGAATAACTGCTCTAAAGGTGAAATCGGAAGGATTTTTTGCATCGAATCGCGACGGAAGACTAAAAGTGGATCCACTACGACAATCCAAAGCGCAGAAAATCGTAGGGTAAACCCGACCATGCACCAAATCCAACAGCAAAACCGAATATTCATGGCAAGAAACTAATTCTGTGCATCTGGTGGGATCAGTTTGGAGTGATTTACTATGAGCTACTCCAGCGTAACGTAACCATCACTGGGGAGCGTTACCAACAACCATTGATGCAATTGAGCCGAGCATTGAAGCTCAAAAGTCCCCAAATATGCCAAAAGACATGACGAAGTGATCTTTCAGCACGATAATGCTCGACCACATATTGCAAAAATTGTCAATGGGATGTCCAACCCGACCAGATATTGCTCCTTCCGGTTACCACTTGTTCCTGTCGATGACTCACGGTCTCGCCGAGCAACACTTCACTTCTTACGAAGAAGTCAAAAATTGAGTTGATTCTTGAACCTCCTCAAAAACGATGGACAATACTTAGAATAAAATACATTGGACCAATTTCTCTGAACAAAACTTCAATTTTACAAAAAAAACCTCAAAACTTATTTGTACTCCTGACATTCAAATGAACACAGTGTATACAAGAGGAGTCATTAACATGAAAAATTCCGTTTGTGCATATACATATTACCTGAGATACCAAAAACTGGAAACTTAAGTCTATAGGTAATCCATTTAAAAAATTCAGTTAATTTTATTTAGATTTTACTGTTTGCTAGGTACTTTCCAAATATTACTGCACTATACAGAATGTTCCATTTATGTAGGATGGAACTCAATTTTACTTTCTTTATTTATTTAATTATTTACATAATATCGCATTATTTTAATTGTGCATCACCGAAAAACTGATTACGAAAGAACTTTTAGGGATAGTGTACAGCTCCAGAGTAATGGCAATAAGACGTCTCCTACCAATTTCGAATAATATACAACAAAAACAGAACGGCCATTATTGCAAAACCAACGGTATGATGAGGAAAGAAAAATAAGGCTCACTGCTACCTATCCCATACTTAAAAATTATTACACAACTTTGACGACATGTAAAATGTAATAATACTAATAATGTAAAGAGGCACCACGGACAAACAGAACGACCCAAAGTATTTTTTGGTAAAGTACTTTGGTTTAAATGAACAAAATCGATACAGTATATCTTAGGCTGGACATCCTATATACAGGGTGTCCATTTAGTAGCCCGTTCTTCAAGTACGGCTTTATTGTTAAATTTATTAAAAAATAAATATACGGGATTGCAATTAGGTTGGATGAAGCACATTTGCAAATTATTTAGACACATACAGGGTGTCTCCAAAAAGTATGGTGCATAAATCGTGTATTTTTTTAAATGGAATGACCCACTTTTTTTAAGCCCAAATGTAGGGGCCTTGGGTGAACTTTTCAGTCGTACATTATTTTTGTATTAATACACGGCGTTGCGAAGTTATTAATTAATACATATTTTTTTGCTAAATATCAACCCTTCCATTATACGCTTGTATTTTTTTAACGTCTTGTTTTTGTTTTTACGTAAGTTCGGTGGTGGACTTGGGTTGAATCAGAGTATTCAACCGTGACGAAACATTAAATTATTTCATACAGGATGTTCACTTTTTTTTGCTCCAAACATCGACATTTTCAAACTAATTTTTCTTCATTTTTTTAAATAGCACACCCTATTTATTATTGCATATTTGGAATCCCGGTAAATTTTAGTGCAACTTTATTAAGCTTACCCTATACCTAAGTGCGATAGTTTTTTCGTAAATTGAGATTTTCTATTCCTTACGGCAGTAGCTGGTGGCGCGATGGACGAGGCAACGCATAGGCCGGATACTCGAATCGAGGATACCGTTCAAAATGTTTGCCGTCTTGTACTATGCACGAGTCTACTCTTGGTGAAAGATTTCATCACTTCATTCAACATAATTGGAGTAATGCGAGGAAAAGACTGTTGAATCCTCTCCATCATGTTCTATCTAGTAGTGGCACCATTACGATAAACGCATTCACTAATTTGTTGTCTGCCTTGTATGGAAAAGTGAGTCGGAGTTCCGTCCAGCTGCAATCACATTATCTCCGTAATGTAGTTAGGAAGATGCTGAGTTAAATTTTGAAAGTCTTCTGTCATGAAATTTAAAAAGATTTGTCCTGTTAGTGGATTTTCAAAAAACTAAGGACCAAGTTTATAGTTATGTGCGATTCCTCCCCAAACGTTGAGACTCCGGTTATGTTGGAAATGGAAATGGTTGACGCAGATAATGTACGAGTTTTGCGTGTCATAAAATTGAAAGTTGTATCTGTTTACAAAACCATTTCTATGGAACATGCATTCGTCCGTAAACAGCACATATTTAAAAAATAAATAGAACCTTATTTTATCGCATCGTCGATTCGAGTGTCCAGCCTATGCGTTGGCTCGTCCACGCGCCTTAACCATCGCGCCACTATCTACTGCCGTAAGGAATAGAAAATCTCAATTTACGAAAAAACTATCGCACTTAGGTATAGGGTAAGCTTAATAAAGTTGCACTAAAATTTACCGGGGATTCCAAATATGCAATAATAAATAGGGTGTGCTATTTAAAAAAATGATGAAAAATTAGTTTGAAAATGTCGATGTTTGGAACAAAAAAAAGTGAACATCCTGTATGAAATAATTTAATGTTTCGTCACGGTTGAATACTCTGATTCAACCCAAGTCCACCACCGAACTTACGTAAAAACAAAAACAAGACGTTAAAAAAATACAAGCGTATAATGGAAGGGTTGATATTTAGCAAAAAAAATATGTATTAATTAATAACTTCGCAACGCCGTGTATTAATACAAAAATAATGTACGACTGAAAAGTTCACCCAAGGCCCCTACATTTGGGCTTAAAGAAAGTGGGTCATTCCATTTAAAAAAATATACGATTTATGCACCATACTTTTTGGAGACACCCTGTATGTGTCTAAATAATTTGCAAATGTGCTTCATCCAACCTAATTGCAATCCCGTATATTTATTTTTTAATAAATTTAACAATAAAGCCGTACTTGAAGAACGGGCTACTAAATGGACACCCTGTATAACTACCTACCTACTCTTACTTCTGCTGCGAGCCGAGGGCATGATACAATGTGAATAAAATGTAAAATATATTGAAAAATTCGGGTCAAGTTCAAGCAATGTCTCTCAGTATCTCACCTGAACTGAATACATTAGCTCCACTACCATAATTTATTTCATCGATGGCGCTTGAACTTGCTGTTAAAGACCGTGATACTACTTCTAATTAATGAATAGATTGCAACTTTGTTAAGTATAACGTTTAATTACACTTACGTGGAATTCCCTATTATTATAATTATTATTTATGCAATCCCATAACATACATTTATTTAATATTACATTTATTTAAATTTTGTTAATTTAAAATAAAGTAAGAAGCACATCGTATTCACCCTCACCCCCCAACAAACCCAAATATTGTTACAAAAAGTAGAATAATACTTACAAATATCTTAATGTTAATAAATAGTAAAGTATTCGTTGCAGCGCTTAAACGTATGCATATAACACTTAATCCGAAACTGATCAATTACTTATTCATACTTTACTTTTATCCCATTGAATATTAGATGCAACTAATAAAAAATTTAAATTGTTGTACTAATAGATATATTGTATAGTTTGTGCCACCGTATAATCACTTCACTACTCCTTTAATAGCATAATGCGAACACAATAAGTACTTACCTAACAAGGATTTAACTTGAATTAAATTGTAAATTATAATAAAAATGACGTTGAAATTTATTACCATTGTTAAACATTCAAAACATATAAAATGTACCAATGATCAGATTTGCAATAAATAAAATTGCCATGAACCGATTAATCATTTTTAATCATTTGGGAGCCAAGAATATTTTCAAAATTTTTTAGCAAATTGTTGTACACTAATAAAATAAATGAAACGCTTTATAGATAGTACATACCTGAACTAGACACTGCTACTGAACAATTTTTGACTTGACGAATGTTTAATAACAGTGGTAGAATAGTATAAAAGCACTTGTCGACCTTGCACCATTTTAAATAAAAAAAATGTTATGCAGTGGTGCTCCTTAAAAAAATTTAAAGTAACATCAAGAAATGTATGACTTTAATCAAATTTATGTAAACGCTTAGGTACTTTCATTTGCAAAATCGCAGTGGGAAAATTTCCAACTTGCGAAGAATTTACAGTTATTATTTTATTAAAACTAGCGAGCTTTGTCTTTTTGTTGTTATTGAAGTCTTAAAGATGGTCATTTTTTGCGCAAAAATTCATTCATTTTACTTTCCCCTCGGAAGGTAGACGAAAACATATTGGCAAGGAATCATTCCGTTCCGCACTTCGTTCATTCAATTCCAAAACCTGAGAGCAACAAAGTTTTTCATTTACCTATACTTACTCAAATCATCTTAAAATAACAGAAAATAAATTTATATTTGTTTTACGACTTTACGTTTTATTTTAAAATTGACAATTTGACGACGTTTCGCCAACTACTGGATTTTTCAAGTCAAAAATGGTTGAATTGGGTTGAATATAATTAAAAAAGGAAATAAATAAAGTAATTTTTTTATTGAAATTTAAGAAGAAGGAATCTAAATCTGAGTAGGATGCGCCTTAGAATTGCATGCTTTGAAATGAGTGGCACATTGGACAACGTCCATCCCACCCCTCATCATGTCCACTCGAAGGGAAATAAGTATAATATACATGGGGTGTTGGTTGGTTGAATATCATGTGTCACCAAAAATCAATTAAGTGTATCGTTGCCGTAAGTCGGACCATTCCGTTTGATATCCCCCAGAGTGGCTGGATTCCATCATAAATAATATGAAGAAGCATATGTTCTTGCGAGCCTAAGTCATATAGGTGCGGTGCTTAGGAATGGGAATAATTGAGCCTTAGTTATTGCAAAATAATATTAAGAAAGGTTACTAAATAATTTTAGGCTTTCGCGGTTCCTCGAACTGTCAAGGTAACTAGTTTCGGCTTATACCGCATCGTTATATTTGTTCCATAGCCCGCGTCACAAGGAAAAAGGCAAGGCAAGCCTTCCAACGCAGGCTGTGGAACAAAAATAACGGCACGGTATAAGCCAAAACTAGTTATCTTGAAATAAAGGTTACTGTACCTATATGGACGCCGTACGAACATTACTTCCCATGTGCAATGGTCCTCGCCGTCACCTGACTTTATTGTCTGTAATTTTTTTCCAAATGAAATTTGGTACATTTAAGAAGAACGGCAATGCAAAATGAAATCGTTTTGATAGCCGCCATGCAAAACTTTCAAAGTGAATGAGTAGATAAGCATGTTGCCAAGATTTTAGAGATATTTAATTTTAGAGACGTATCGAGCTACTACTATCAAAGACAAGATTAGAGAGATAGCCTCGAGACCTATATAATGAGTATATCGATAATATTTTCATCAATTTGATATACAATAAATTATCTCTTAATTGTGACTAAAGGTATCAATTATCTACGATGTGTTAGCCCTTAATAAAAAAACCTTTTTTTCTGTTCATATCAAATAATTAAAACTTTGTAAAGGAATAGAAAAGAATACTAAATATACAGAATCTACTCTTTGAAAACAGTATAATAAGGTTAGTTAGGTATTATATTGGACATCAGTGACAGTGAGTAATCATTACTCACTGGGCGTCACTTAAAAAATAGAATATCGCTTTCCTGATTTATTTTGTAGCGATTATCCCTCGTAATTATTATATTGGACTCACCCAAAGCAATTATTTAAATGAAATACAAAGAAGACGTACAATTGCAAAATTTTATATGTAATTAAAAAACTGTACAAAATGAAATAAAATACAGGGTATACCACGGAACCGGTTCATTAGAAGTTTCTGGGGTCCCTTACTAGTTATGAATTTGAAACTTTCAGGTTAAGGATAACCCATAGCCTTCTTTTGTTCTAAAATATTGTCGATGTTGTACAACTTCCGGAAAGACCGGAAATCGCCATCCATCTTCTTATTTTAAATGGAACACCCTGTATATTATTGCATTTTTGGATTATACAATCGATTCTGCGTTAATCTGTATTAGATTATCCTATACCTATCTTCAACTGTTTTTGAGATATTATGATTTTTTTGAAAAATTTGCGCTTTGCGGAGGGATGTTTAATAGCCCACCATTTGCTCTTCTTTGAACGCAAAACATTCATACTTTACAAACACGAAGTAAAACCATAAGGGTTCACAAAATGCATTTGCAAACCTATCACAGATTATACAGGGTGTTCAAAATTAGTGGCAAAGTTAAAAAATTTCAAACACCAAAAAGTCATTTTTTTCAAATCGAACTCCCAGTATATTTTTACATATTTTTTTTATCTAATCTAATATTGATTAAAACTGCACTTAAAACCTATGCACATTTGAAAGTAGGCTGTGAGTATGACAACAGGAAAAACAATTACTTTTACAAAACGAATTTAATGATCTTATTTATACAACAAACAAATAAAAAGGACTATAAAATGGATATAGAATAAATTCAAAATATCAATATTGGAATATGCGTTAACTGCTTCCATTTTATAAAATTGTTTACTGTTTACCACCTGTTTGCTTTAATGAGCATGACATCTAGATAAACATTCGTTTGTCTAATCATACTAATAATAATAATAATAATAATACTTACTCGATTCCCATCCGTGCAGTTAGTTAACCAGGCTTGACCTAAGTATCGATAAAAACCGAAGTATAATAATAATACCTTTTATTGAGAGCAAACTATTAAATTACATAAGATTGTTCAAAATACGTTAAAACTGCACACTTGTTCTCAAAAGGAGTGAGTTCAGGTGTCTACAAAAAAGTTAGAGACCTGTTCTTGCACTCAACCCTCATTACCATATTTTATTTTCGGATACTCATAGCCTACTTTCAAATGCGCATAAGTTTTAAGTGCAGTTTTAATCAATATTAGATAAAAAGTGTTAATAACTACAAAACGGCTAAAGATAGGTATAGGGATACCTATAGCTTATCGATGCCTAAATTAAATCGTCTTCCAAATATATAAAAATATACTGGGTGTTCGATTTGAAAAAAATGACTTTTTGGTGTTTGAAATTTTTTAACTTTGCCACTAATTTTGAACACCCTGTATAATCTGTGATAGGTTTGCAAATGCATTTTGTGAACCCTTATGGTTTTACTTCGTGTTTGTAAAGTATGAATGTTTTGCGTTCAAAGAAGAGCAAATGGTGGGCTATTAAACATCCCTCCGCAAAGCGCAAATTTCTCAAAAAAATCATAATATCTCAAAAACAGTTGAAGATAGGTATAGGATAATCTAATACAGATTAACGCAGAATCGATTGTATAATCCAAAAATGCAATAATATACAGGGTGTTCCATTTAAAATAAGAAGATGGATGGCGATTTCCGGTCTTTCTGGAAGTTGTACAACATCGACAATATTTTAGTAGAACAAAAGAAGGCTATGGGTTATCCTTAACCTGAAAGTTTCAAATTCATAACTAGTAAGGGACCCCAGAAACTTCTAATGAACCGGTTCCGTGGTATACCCTGTATACTGTTATCAACGATCATAATTTACAACTGCATTTAAAATTTGGTTGTTGGATTGAAAATACCGGCTGTTTCTAAATCAATATCGGGGTTTTAACCCTTTGTAGTATTTACTACATAAAACTAAAAATCATAATTAATACACGAAATGAAAGAGCAACTCAAACAGTTCTGTTTGTTGGTTTGCGCATGTGCCAGAAATCCTGTGCGCGAGTGCCTCTGCGCATGCCCTAGAAGCAAAAATGGAGACTAGTGAACACTTATAATGTGCGTATCTGGGGCTCAGAAAATCTTCATGAGATGGTACAATCGCAATTAGACTCCCCTAAATTGAACGTTTTTTTGTGCCATATCTTGGCGGAAAGTTTATGGGCCCTTTTTCTTTAGAGAAGAAGCTATAGTTGTTTCCCCAATTGGTAGAAGACGAACCAAATATCAACTTCATTTGGCAGCGTGATGGTGCACCGCCTCACTGGCATAACGATGTACGCGATTGATGAACGTCACTGCACCCAAACGTTGTATTGGCCGCAAAGGGCCCAATGACAGAGCTTGTTTCGCATGTCCTCCACGCTCACCCGATCTGACGCCTTTTGTGATTTCTACCTTTGGATCGTATGTATGTGCCTCCACTAGTCGACCTAAAAAACAGAATTAAGGCAGCTGTTGCAACAATTACACCACAAGTACTAATAAACGTTTGGGAAGACCTGGCCTATCGACTTGATGTGTGCCGTGTGACGAACTGTGCTCACATTGAACAGTTGTAAGCTTGTAGCATAGACTAAATACTCCTTGTAGGTATAACTGTTTGAGTTGCTCTTTCATTTTATGTATTAATTATGATTTTAAGTGTTATGTAATAAATACTACAAAGCGTTAAAATCCCGAAATTCATTTAGAAACACCCGGTATATTAAGGAAGGTATTATCGACAGTTTTTTTGCAACATAACATTATTATCATGCTAAAATAATTGCTTCTGAACTGTTTACTATCAATACCAACTGAAATTGAAGAGACTGTAATTAAAGTAGAAGTACGCTGTTATTTCCAATAAATTTTGCTTAATATTTGTTGAAATAGTCCGCAAGGTTGGAGTTGCCAAAGTATATAAAACAGTATACCTACTCTTGTATACACGAAATTAAATTTAATTCAAGCTAAAGGTTGAAATGAGATTTTGAATCTCTCATCAAATTAATTTCAATTTAATAATAATTTAAGTCTGTTCTTT
This sequence comes from Pyrocoelia pectoralis, assembly GCA_036250285.1. NCBI lineage: Eukaryota > Metazoa > Arthropoda > Insecta > Coleoptera > Lampyridae > Pyrocoelia > Pyrocoelia pectoralis. The sequence continues at coordinate 62,687,562 of CM070075.1, read as the reverse complement.
CTTCAACACAATGCACGATAAAATATGGTCCATTAAAAATACATAAAATTAAACGTCCCGTTAATTCAATTTTGGGCACGTCGAATGCATATTGTAATTCTCATACTTTTCTATTTTCGAAATTATTTTATGTTAAATGTCTTGTTTTCATAATGATATCTGTCATTATTTTATACCCTTTACTTTCTAGACCATTTGAGCATCTGCGACAAGATTAATTACCTATCTCAATTGTAAACCACATTATTATAAAAACTTTCACAATACAACACATATAAGTTTAGGTAAAATAAACAGAAGATTACATTTGATTTACTTTTTTGTTGGTAAATATTCCCACTGTCTTATTACATAATCAAAAAACCAACGAATTAAATGTACTTCCCAAACAAAAAAAGGACAATGCTAGGTCAAATTATTTTCCAATGTTATAAAACAAAATAAACACAGATCGAGCTGAACAGTGGAAAATACGTCGACATTGATTGAATGTAAAATATTCCCACATCTACAAAGTATGTCTAATAAATATTAAAATATTAACAGTCATATTCTATAGACCTTACTGAAAGTGGAATTCCCTTAGTTAATTCAAAATTCTACTCGTACCTACATCTACATGTTCCTAGAATCGGTCCGAAAATACAAATTATAAATGGTACCTATAATTGGAATTAATTATGAATTATGCATATGCATTAAAACGTTTGCCTTCAGATGAAGAAGCATTCTTTAAATGCTTACATCAATAAAAAAGGCGAAAAATACCCAACTTAATATGTAAATAGGTACGAAATCTATTCTGTTAAAAAAATTACTACATACATATAATTGGGTTTTAGCTCGAGCACTGCAAAAAAATGAAAATTATTTCTACGTTTCTTTTAATATTTTTTAGAATTCGCGTCATTTGAGTGCTTTAATAGATCCTATTAAAGCACTCAAATGACGTCATTTGCGTGCTTTAATAGACATTTGGGTGTTTTAATAAACCGGTAGAATACCTACAATTTAATTTTACTAAGTTGGTATTTACCGAATTAATTCGGGTCTAGGACAAGTCAGCGCCGCCGACTCATCGCGGCCGATTCATCGCGGCCATCTCACCGCCGGCCAACTCATCACCGGCCAACTCATCGCCGACCCATCTCTTTAAAATTAAAAATTGTTAGTAGTGGAACAACATAGCATACAAAAAGCCGCCTAGTGGCAATCTATGTTTAAGTTTAGCATTTTTTTACTTCCAAATTTTGTTTAGTGTTGCCATTTTGTATCAATTTAAAAACAATATACTAAACCTGCAAATAACCTAGGCGCTTTAATGGCAATCTACGTTTAAGTTTAGCATTACTTTTGTTTCCAAACTTTTTATATAATATTGAATTTATCGAAAATAAAATCGGCGATGAGTTGGCCGGCGCTGAGATGGCTCGGCGATGAGATGGCTCGGCGATGAGATGGCCGCGATGAATCGGCCGCGATGAATCGGCCGCGATGAGTCGGCGGCGCTGACTTGTCCCATTCCGATTAATTCATAGCAAATACTGTAGTTAACCTTTAAATAAATTTTAAATTGACAATTTGAAAAGATGTAGTTCCAATCTCTAAAAAATTTCCTAGATTTTGATAATGTCAAATATACTCCATACGCTCGGCAGTGTCCCTTTTCTCATTAAGTCGTAAATCAAATCTCATTTATAACGCGATCGATAGTTTCATTCAATATGCACCTCTAATGCAAAGTAAAAACCAGTTCCATACGGGCGAAAGTTGTTCAAAACAAATCTTATGGAAACTGGAATACAATAGAACAATAGATTTGAACTACCTAACTGGCAGCGGTTCTCAATAGAAGATACACTAGTTTCATTATGAAATTGTGATGTTTGTATTAATAATTGATATATTACTTTGTAATTAAACTAGGTATTAACAACCGCTGACTAGGCAGGTAGTTGAAAGCTATTGTTCTATTGTATTCAAGTTTCCATAAGATTTGTTTTGAACAACTTTCGCCCGTATGGAACTGGTTTTTACTTTGCATTAGAGGTGCATATTGAATGAAACTATCGATCTCGTTATAAATGAGATTTGATTTACGGCTTAATGAGAAAAGTGACATTGCCGAGCGTATGGACTATATTTATTTAAAATTGCTTGCAAAAGGCGCAAATTCTAAAAAATAGTATAAAAACTCATTCATAAGGCTTTTATGGCACTCATCATTAAGAAAATTCGTCACTCGTTTTCTAAACTTTGATTCGTGCCATAAAACGTACCTTATGAAACTTGTTTTTTAATATACTATTCTCGTGATTTTCATTATTTGCCCTTGAAGGCCAAGCTGTTTTTTATTGACGTCTTGTAAGACAAGACGGGCATAAACACAAAATATACCTAAGGCTTCTATTCCTCCCCGCAAAGGCGCAAAGCAGGTAGATTTTTTCCCATTTAACCAGTAATGTAACTCATGCTCCTACTTAGGATAATAAGCCATCCTAGACACATAATTTGCAATGTATCATAAAGAAATTAATTTTTAAGTTAAAACAATCAACTTGACAATAAAACGATACTTACCTACCATTACAACCTACTTTAATATTGCTTATTTGGGATTAGTCATGGGTGTCTTACAATTGAAGTCATCGGAAACCATGGATAATCCATGGAAAGAAAGAGAATAATGTTGTTGTATGTCATTTCACATATTACCTATGTTACATTAGAACCGATTATGTTAATGAGTTAATGAAAATAGGAAATTTGTTTGCCGTTGTGTAAGAGTTTTTATTTCGCTGTCATATTTTTCCATCAGTTACAATAATCCTGTAGTATTTGAAGAACCTCGAAGTGGTAGCGGTGGATAAGACAAAATCACATCTATAATCGTTCTCTAAGACATTTCTTCTTCCTTTCGTTGTCTAAGTACTCACCTTTCCATGACTGAGTCAATTCCCTGTCTGGCTGTCTGAATTTTGAAATTGCTTCCATGCAATGACAGCAGTTCTATCTATTATAAAACTATTTTCATGGGTAGGTATTGCAGGATTCAATTTCTTCCAGTTTTCTCTATCTGGATAGGCAATGTCTGGAAAGATATATTTTCATTGTACCAAATACGATGCAAGGAAAACAAAAAAGAAACTTTTGGATCCTCTATGCAATAACGAATCTCTTGATGCCTTCTCGCCACTGGGTAAGATTGTAATGTACCAAGTACTACTTATAGTGAAGTGTGTAGTATCAGTTTCCTTCGACGAGTCCCTGTTATGGTCAAAAAATCGTGGACTAACATCATGTGATGGGGTCTTCAGTTGATTGATGAGTTTTTTACATTATATTATTACATTATAATTGCGGTAGGTAGGTCTAGGTATATCATACAGTGCCAAACTACCTACGGATGATATCAAAGGTTAAACCAAGGGGAAGCAAGTGACATACTAAAATAAAATCGACGTAGAAGAAGGGGGAATGAGATAGGGACTTGGCTTTTGTTTCAAGAAGTCAAGTCTGTACCCCATTGCCGCTCCTTCAACGTTCATTTATTTTAGCCCTTCTTTAACCAAAGTAAAATCCGTAAGGACATGGAGATCTTCAAACAGCTCAAGAATTACAACCGTGACGAAGGGTCACTTTCTCAGCTATGGAAATCTGTGATTCCATTGGCTAGTGTGTCACTTTTCCCCAACGGAGTAACTTTAGCTTTTCTCTTGTCAGTGTTTTAGCGTGTGAGGTTTAGTGAAGTAGCAGGTTACTTAATCGCTACTATGGGCGAAAAAGATTTGGAAAAGCAGAGTTTAGAGTTGGGCTTTAAGGGCCACTCTGACTTGAATGCTACCGAACTTACTGCGGAAGTAAAAAGTTGCAGACACATGCTCTCCCACTTATAGTAACTATAAGTAAACAGATACATCTGTGTATACTTCACTATTTCACGCGAATGAATATATTATAAAGAAATGTGTTGGAATGGGTACTGGGGCGGGGAGTGGGTAAGGGCGGACATAGTAAGAAGGGACAAAAGTAAAAGAGTCCTGGTATAACGAGAATTACAAGAACGTCAAGGGAGAGGGATACCAGAATACCTGAAAGGAGTGGTAAGAAAAGGAAGAAAGAAAATGATGGCGAGGTTCAGATGTGGGAACGAGGAGCTGGACAATAAGTATTGGAGAAAGGAAGAAGAACGAAAGTGCAGACTGTGTGGGGAAGGGGCGGAGAAGGTGCTAAGAGAGTGCAGGGAATTAAGGGAGGATGAAAGGAAGGTAGAGGAAATATTAGACGAGAAAGGCAGAGGGGTGAAGTGGATGGAAGAAGTATGGGGGAAAAGGAAGAAACTAACAGGGGAAAGGATATAGAGAAGATAAAAGGGAGGCGGGGAAATGGGGAAAATTGTAGGGAAATGTAAATATGTAAAATAAAATGTAAATAGGCACAAGATGTACATATTAGGAATAAGGATATTTTGCAAATTATTACTATAAGGGCAAAATAAAGACTACAAAGAAATGTGTTCTATTTTTGGTGAAGAAGAGCACAAAATACGATTTTTGCCCTGAGGGGGTTGCAAATTACACAAAGCGGAATGTCAATGAGATTACAAAGAACATTTTTATTTTCATCTAATTGGAATATCCTCCCCTCACCAAGTACGTTTCCATCTTGGAACCTGTTCAGAGTTTTTATAACGCAAAAGATCTCCCAGTGGCTCATAAAAATGTTTCATGATGATGCGTGTTCACACGTGATTACTTCATTGTTTAAACCTAAAGTGGAAGAAACGGAAGCAAGAACCTACCGAAATTATACACAGAGAGACAAGACACATTATATATAAAATCAATTTATCACACGGAAGAGTGAGATACCTAAGTATAAAAAGACACAAGATTAAAAGTTGTATGCGGACGACGTGGTAGTAATTGCGGATAGTGAGAAGGAAATGAGGGTTGATGGGCGTGGTCAAGGGATATTTAAGGAGAAACGACTTAAGTTTAAATGTGGGAAAAACTAAAGTGATGGTGTTTCAAAAGAGAAGAGGGAAGGGGGTAGAGGAAAAGTGGTGGTGGGGGGAGGAGGAGGTGGAGAGTGGTGATGAATGGAAATATCTGGGTTATGTATCAAAATACGATAGTAAGGATGAGGCGCATATAAGAGAACTGGCAAATAAAGGTAGTAGGATAGTGGGGAGTGGGGGAAAGAGTTTTTGGGAAGGATATGGAAGAGAGAAGATGGATTTTTGAAAAGCTAGTGTGATGGGGGGGTTATGAAGTAGAGATATGGAGGTGGAAGGAGTGGGAAAAATAGAGAGAGTTCAGGCAAAATATTGGAGATGGGCGTTGGGGTTGGATAGAGACGCCAGGGTATACAGGGTCTTACTTAATGGTATGTACTTATTTGAAGGTGGCATTTCTGAACCAATTGTATTAAGTCGAAAAGTATGTCCTAAAATACTTGATTTTCGATACACAGAGTGCTAAAGAAAAAAACAAAAACTTTAGTTCCGCCTATATCGAAAACCAAGCATTTTAGGACATACGTTTATATGAACTTTTCGACTTAAAATTGGTTCAGGAATGTCCCCTTAAAATAAGTACATACTACTATGTAACACCCTGTATAGTAGAAGAAGAGATAAAAGCCGAAAAAATAAGAGTTCAGGCAGAAAAGAGAGCGGTGAAGTATGAGGAAGAAGTAAGGAAGAGGAATGAAATTGTAATGGTGAATGAGACAGATGAGGAAAAAACGGATAAGATATGGACAGGAGGAGAGGAGGATGTTTTATGAGAGAGTGGGTTATGTGAGGGGGGACATAGAAAGAAGAAGAGAGGAAGGCAGGGATATGGTAGAAGAGTTGGTAAGAAGAGATAAGGATGTTCAAGGCCAGGAAAGGGAAGCGAGGATAGTTGAAGGGAGGTATAATGAGGGATATCAGGAGATTGTGGGAGAAGGCAAGGCCCAGTACCTATTGGGGGACATGGGATTGAAGTAAAGAAGAATAGTGGCGAGATTTAGGTGCGGGAATGAGGAGAATGAAAATAGTTATTGGTGGGAGGGCGAGAAAAGGGTTTGTAGAATGTGTAGGGAAGGGAGGGAAAGTATGTGGCCTATAATGAGGGAATGTGGGGAGTTAAGAGAAGAGGGGAGAGAGAGAAAGGTGATTCTGGGAGAAGGGGGTAGGAGTGGGGTGGATGAAGGAGGTGTTAGAGAGGAGGGAAAGGGTGAAACGAAGGGGACAGGAGTAAAGCAAGTGTTAGAGTGGTAGTTTTTATAGAGTAAGTTAGTTAGAGTTTATAGAATAAGAATCATTGAATAATGTTTGTAAAGAATACAATAAATATTGAATTAAAATATTGATTAAAAGTTGTAAACTAATTAGTATTACAATATCAGCAATTTGTATCGAATCTGAGTAGGTAAAAGGTTGCAGGTAGGTAGGTACTTAAACGAATTGATGTGAAAAAAATTAAAAAATGGAGATGAGATTTAATTATAATTCTGAATAGTACATTCTGTAAAAGTACAGCAATTATGTTACACTGTGCCTATAAGCGATACGAATGTAAATACAATCCGAATGTATAGAACCAATCAATTTGTTTTCTTTATTCATTTTATAGAACAGATATAGTGGCGCAATCTGGTTTGTGCTGAGTAAAAGCAAAGTTACAGAATGCTACGAACTCTATTCGTTATTCGCATTTCGTATAGATATCTTAAACAACAGTTACGCAATTTTATTTTCATAGAAGGCAAGTGAGCGCCTTTATAAAAAAAACTTGAAATTACTACGTTTTACTAGTTACTTTTCCTCTTTCTCCTGAAACAGCTTTGACTTATTAATTGAGTTATACAAGAAATCTGCTTTCTGCTCAAAATCTGAAAGTTTATGCCTAAACGTTTGATAGTTATTAATCCTTATATTAAATTCAACGTCGTCACTTTTCTTAAGGGCATCTGGAGGAATTTTTCCAATTTCTTCATCACAGAACTGTTGTACTAATAATAGTTGCGCTTCCATAACTGTACCTAGCTTTTTTAATTTTTTCTGCACCAATTCTGATTGCGTTGTTTGTTGAGTCAAACTTACAATTTCTTCTTGTAGGATATGTTGCTTACTTTTCGGTATCATCAAAAGATCGGGTATCTGTTCATAAATGTAATGTAACATAAGCTCATAACTGTTAAAATCTCTGCAATAAAAAACTATGCAGCGAATGACCATAGTAATAAAAACAAACTTACCTGCTGTAGATTACAAGATTATACAGCAAATCTTTCTCCTTCTCAACAGTTATTAGAATACCATTACACGAGTCGCAAATATCATCAACTAAATAGACGCTCATTGATTTTGAAGTAACGTTAACTCTTTTAAAACGACAATCAAATTCTAAACGATTTTCTAAATTTATACTCATTTGGTTACATTTTGCAACTAACCAATGTTGTTTACTACAGGACAGTAAAGTTAAGTATACTTGATCGTTTCCACTTAGTATTTCGAAGTTTTTTATGTCATATTTCTTATTTGTGAGATCACTAAGTGCAATTGTAATCGGAGAAAGTGTTAATTGGAAATGTTTTGATTTATATTCGTAAGAAATAACACCGTTAACATCAAATTGCGATTTGTGAAGCAAGTCAGGAATGGGAAAGGATATAACTATAGTTGCGGATTTCGAAATTTCTGTTGTTTTTTTCCATTCATTTTCAATGTATCCTTTAGTATCGGTTTTTCGTTTTTCTAAACTTGACACTATCGTTTTTAGAGGTTCGTGCAATTGAGAATCTTGTTGAAAATGTTTGTAACGGCAGAAAATATTAGTGTGATAAGTGAAAGACGTGGACGAATCCAATTTTAAGGTGGCACAAATGTTCTTCACGACCCTGTAACAAAGTTGTAAAATTAGTTTTTAAATCGACACCCTAATCAATTAATACATGAAACAGAAGAATTAAAAATCTCATTTATTTTCTAATACGCGAATCTAAATTAACCTTTAATATTTCTGAAAATCTGTATTTATGCAGCTTGAAAATTTACATTTTGGCCAATTAGAGATATCGGCATTTCGTGCGCGTAGTTATGGTTACTATGTCAAATATAAATATTATTATCCATTTGCACTAATTTCGGACATATTTGCGTAATTTAAACATCATCATGGCATAAATTATGAATATACTTGTATAGGTACTCAATAAGCTTCGTACAAACACAAACGTAGTCACGTAATAGCAAAGAGTAATATATAGGTATACCTTATATGTATACCGTTTGGTAATAGCTTAAGTAAACAAAAATTAAATGACCAGTAAACTGGCACACAACTTTCCCGTGTTTACCACAATGACGTATTAAATAAAATAGTTTTTTGGATAATAAGGCAAAATAAAATAGTTTTGCGTAATAAATGAAAAAAATAAATATACTTATGGTGTGTAGTACCTATAGTTGTAATCAGAAAACGATTTTTCTCCTGAAATAATATACAGGGTATGTTATAAATATTTTTAATATTTTGTTGGGCCGGAAGTAAATTGGTATACTTACTTATTATACTCGATTAAAAGAGTCGTATATCCTCTACTTTACTGTACAATTTGACTTGTTCATCTTAGTTAGCAAAAGAGTTATGAATTTTTAAAATTTTCAACTTCAAACATTCGTCCCCCTTCCCCTATGGGAAATAAAGAAATAAATGCAGTGCCAATAGTTTTTCATGAACTATATGTATAACATTACAAAAAATAAAAAAAATGCTCGAAGCAGATTTTGAGAAAATCGATTTTTAATTTTTGATCAATTTTGGGCACCAATAAATTGACCACCTTCGATTTTTGTTGTTTACCAATTAAAAGTAAAAGTTCTGGCCATCCTTTGGCTATAATTTCTAATTTTAAAATTTTAATTAAGTTAACCGGTTCTTGAGCTCCACCCCAAAAAGTAAAAGCTTAGAGAATAGAATCCGGGCAGCAGCTGATTTTGACAGCTCTGAGGGCAAACAAACGCTACATCCTACATCACTGAAATATAACCAACCTGGAACGCGCACGGTGCATTCAACCTGTAGGAAATAAACCGAGCGTGCGATAGCCATAACAACGGGTTAGTTTGTCCTTGTTGCACTCATTCACAGTTAAGCGGTTGAAGAATTTTGCATGTTTCACGGTTAATCAAATTAGTTTTTCTCCTACATTTTGAAAGACAATTGTGTTATTGTGTTAATTAGGCTTGATTGACTCCCTACATGTTTAGTTTAGGGCTTGTCGAAAAATTACCTATACGATACGATAACATAATGAGTAAGACAGAGATCGAATAACCCGACAGTAATTCCCTTTCTGTCGGCTCGGCTTTAAGTTAAGCGTAAGCGTTCCAGGTTGCTTATATTTCAGTGTGCTACATAAAACACGTAGGTATTTTCAGTTTACGCGGGCTAAAATGACAATTGTGAATGCAACTCTCACGTTCTTTTAACGCGCGCAACCTGTACATGCGAACACTATAGGCTGTGCTATTACGAAATACGAATAGAAAAAATTTTACCCTCAGAGCTGTAAAAAAATAGGTTAATGACGTCATCTGCCCGGTCCCTATTGCTATATTGGCCGCCGCGCCATTTTGAATGTAGAAACAAACGAAAAACGGCGTTTTACTTGTAACCATATCTACTAACTTTTCACTAAGGGAAATTAGTTTGGATTAAAATTTGAATGTTGGCGCCCAAAATAACGCCCCTAGCTTGAGCCCCTTTGTGCCGATTTTGATGAGGAGCTTCTTTTACCGATTAAGTTTTTTTATGGGCCTCAGTTTTAAATTTTACCAAAATCGGTCTAGTAGTTTAGGCTCCACACCCATGACGTACACGTAATGTGCATATACACGTGTGTATATGCACGGGAAAGTAAAAATATAAGTTGGAAATAATAACAAATTAAACTTAATAAGAAGGTGAAAGTTCAAAATGCAATACGTACTATATAACTTACAATACTTCTTTATTTGTTTTAAATATTTACACTTTAAACGAAAGATTCCTATTCTTTACATTACTATATACTTAAAAGTTAATTCCCAATAACCACCCCCATTTCCCTAGCCTTATACCGTACCGGGTGGGCTAAATTGGACACTTTCTTTATTTTAAGAGAGAAAAAAATGGACCTAGGTGTCATGAGTTCAATATTAATGAGAAAGTCACTGTCGTAAACAGAATTCAGATATCTCTAATCGTTTGGCCACTATAGGGCATTTCTCGAATTTAGGCGATTTCTTTAATCCTCCATAACTTTCTTATTATTACAGATAAGTGATTGTGGAAAAATCTTTTTTAGAGCACTTTTTATGTAGAATCCATTGCTATGGCCAGTTTTTATACAGGGTGTTTGTGTACGACCCTAAACTACATTGTTTCATACGGACCACCCTATATATTTTGAGGTTTTTGAAAAGAGAGTAAAATATCCTAAATTTTGATGTAAGTATCATTTTTTATATTTATGTTAAATATTATTTTTATGCTTAAAATATTTTGCTTGCAGACATCTAGGTTTCCATGGTTAACAAGAAACGGCAGTATGATTTAAAACGATAACGTCTTAATTATCTGGAAATTTTAATTAGCTCCAAAATTTTTAATTTGAAATAACAATGTATTAAATGCAATATTGCAAATAATATAACAAGTGATACATCAAAATTTAGGAATTTTTTTTTCTTTTCAAAGACCCCAAAATATATAGGGTGGTCCGTATGAAAAAATGTAGCTTAGGGTCGTACACAAAAAACCAAACGCCCTGTATAAAAACTATCCATTGCAATGGATTCTACGTAAAAAAGTGCTCTAAGAAATCACTTATCTTTAATAATAAGAAAGTTGAATGATTAAAGAAATCGACCAGGCGCGTACCGAAGGGGGAGGGGGGGGGGGTTCTTGGGTTAAAACTCCCCCTGAAATTTTCATTAAAGGCTCAATCACTGTTTCTAAACACAAAGAATAAGAATAATAATGTTAATTTTGAGATTACAGCTGTCATCCCGAAGAAATAATCAATCGTCTTGCGCGTTCATCTAGACGTCTTAACTTTGTTATTTAGATTATTATTATTGGTACGGAGGCCAGTCTTTATCGAGGCTCTTTACTGAGAATAAGAAAATGTCATTAATAACATGATATAAATTTGTAAGATAAAACGACAGTATACAGGGTGTCCCAGGCGGAGCTTACGCTAGACGTATCTTGAAAACCGAATGTCACAAAAATTTGAAATTTTGGGACCCGAGTTACTTTTTCACTTACAATCGACTAAAAATATTTGCAAGGAAGTAGCACTTCCGGTTATACCGGAAGTTGACCATAACTTCGTTATTTTAAATGGCAACCCCGATTTTTTTTCTCTGATTCGAATTACCCCTTTTATTTGGTTTCCAAATCACCCTACATGTCAAATGTCTGCATGGCCACCTTGACTTTATAAGTGATTTAATGGAAATTTTGTGGAATGCAGAGGTTCACGCCAATGGCTGTAACTTTTCAACACTTTAAGATAGAAATGCATGTGATACATGGTTTTATAGAGGAAGCTTCTTCAAATGAAATGTTCCAAGGTCACGTTTTGCCTCCTTAAATATTCGACATTTCAAATGATGAAAACTCCATTTTTTTAAATGGCAACCCCATGGTTTGTTTTCATCATTGAACGCAGAATTTCACCAGCTTTCATTCGGTACCCATAAAGTATGGTGCGTGGAAAACCTTTGTCAAAATTTGTTTTCCATTGCTGGGTTGATATTTACCCAATTATCGCATTAAACATACAGAGTTGGATTATTTTGACAAACGTTTTCCACGCACCATACTTTATGGGTACCGAATGAAAGCTGGTGAAATTCTGCGTTCAATGATGAAAACAAACCATGGGGTTGCCATTTAAAAAAATGGAGTTTTCATCATTTGAAATGTCGAATATTTAAGGAGGCAAAACGTGACCTTGGAACATTTCATTTGAAGAAGCTATGGTACGACTAGAAGGAGCACTTCTTCCTCTATAAAACCATGTATCACATGCATTTCTATCTTAAAGTGTTCAAAAGTTACAGCCATTGGCGTGAACCTCTGCATTCCACAAAATTTCCATTAAATCACTTATAAAGTCAAGGTGGCCATGCAGACATTTGACATGTAGGGTGATTTGGAAACCAAATAAAAGGGGTAATTCGAATCAGAGAAAAAAAATCGGGGTTGCCATTTAAAATAACGAAGTTATAGTCAACTTCCGGTATAACCGGAAGTGCTACTTCCTTGCAAATATTTTTAGTCGATTGTAAGTGAAAAAGTAACTCGGGCCCCAAAATTTCAAATTTTTGTGACATTCGGTTTTCAAGATACGTCTAGCGTAAGCTCCGCCTGGGACACCCTGTATATAAAAATTATTTTGAAACATTGGTAACACATAATTACTCAAAAACTTAAGTTACTGTTGGATTACATCATAATAGATAAGGAAAATCGTGCGTACCAGTCGAAACGTCGGCCATACAGAAGCACACGGTGTATCTATTATTATTATTTTAAAAAAATGCTTCTTTTTATGTTGTTTTTCCCCCCCCCCCCCCCCCCAACGAAAATCATGCGTACGCCCCTGATATCGACTAAATTCGAGAAACGCCCTCTAGTGTCCAAACGATTAGAGATAGCTGAATTCTGTTTATGCCAGTGATTTTCTCATTAAAATTGAGCTCAAGACACCTAGGTCCATTTTGTTCTATCTCTCAAAATAAAGGGTCACCCGGTACATTTGCGTGACCTACACCTTTCCTTTTTCTGTCCATTCCATCCTGCCACATCCCCTCCTCAATCCTCTCCTCGTTCAATATCACCTTCTGCATATTTTTGTCATATTTCTTAACATTCTCCTCATTCCATATCCCGTATTCCTTCCATTTTGTATCTTCCCCTTCGCTCTCCCACCTTTCTTCCCGTAATGTTACGTCCAAGGGGAAGTGGTCCGACACTCCACTTCATCCCCCAACATGAACTTCAGAATCTTACTGCTACTCTGTTTATTTCTAGTACATAATGAATAACTGACTCCCCCCCTTCCCCCTAGTACGTAAACTCTCCCATAAACCCGTCTTCCCCGTTCCCATTCAGAATACTATATAGCGTCTAGAGTGAAATTACATTGTGGTCTTGAATATGTATATCTCTTCATTAAATTTCAAAAGAGCTTATTCTTTGATTAGCAGCATTTGTGACAATTGGCCAAGTATCCACAAGATGTAAATAAAATTGGTAGCTACCAATTAATGTAACAAACTGATTGAATTTGTTCAGAACCCTTAAGGTCGATAAATCTAAAGTTTCTAAATCAATTGCGTAAATATTTGTCATTGCGTTACGCTTAAACGTAAAATTACTGAAACAAACCAAAGAAAGCACACGTAATTAAGCACACGTTCATGCCCAATCGTTGTACGTAAACTTAAAAAATTACGTACATGGTGGGCACAACAAGTTTTAACGAATACAACAAAAATCATCGCGTTGCACTCTTTACTTGCTTACCGAGATCATACACTTTTTTTGTCACTAGTGATGAAAAGTGCTGCCTTTATTGAAACATCAAAAAGAGAAAGGAATAGACCTAACAAAAAATCAGCACCCTGTGCAAAATCTGGTGACTAAAACTCATTCTATTTTCATCTCTTTCGTTCACTTTCGAATAACATCCGAGGAATCAATCGCCTTCATTAATGAACGTGCTTTGCAAAATCCGCTTAAAGTCTTCTTCATTTCCAAAGCACGAGGTTTTTGCAAGCGGAAAATTGAAAAATTTCCAAACTTTGGAAATCAACCACAGAGAGAGTCCCAAGTGTGGAATATCTTGTTTTATGGAAAAATGTTTCAAATAAAGTTGTTTGGTATTTAATTTGTCATCACTTAAAACAAATGGGGCAGCGTTTTATTCTCTTTCCAAAGAAGGTAAAATTGAATATTGAGAATTTTGAGGAAAACGCGAATAACTACTTGCATGTGTATTTCAAGAATATTAATTTATTAATCAAGCAATTGAAGGTACACCCGTATACTGTGCTTAAAATCTTGTCAACACATTACTCAGTGTGAAAATTTTTTATGTTTCGTCAGAAAAACCAGATTTCGCTGAAGAAGAATTTAATTTAATTATGTACCTTTATTTCCTAGCACAAAAATGCTGCGATATGAAAATTATTTTTTTAAATGACAAAGATGCTTAATAATAATTGTTAGTACCTAGCGGTGTTAACACATATGGCATCTTAACGAACTATTCATGTAAAAATGACATTAACCGAACATACAAATTAAATAAAATCAAAATTAAATTAAAAAATAAAAATGAATCAGTAAAATAATGTTTCGTCGTTCAAATTTCACGACCCAGTGCTCTTATTTCGGTTCGAATACGATCTCTCGATATCTTCATCCGGCCTGTCGACGTAAACTTGATTTTTAAGGTGGCTTCAAAGGAAACATCTAATGCATTTTCTATTACTGTTGATACACTAAGGAAACATGAAGCCAAATGTGAGGAGAGACTCCATCTTGCTCACACCACATTAGGTTTTACGGTATATCGACATCAACGTCATTTGGACATATAACTGCTCACACAGGAACTCTAACTCAAACCTTAAGAAGTTCAGATAAACCAAGGCCTCCTAGGCCTGGAACTGCATAACGTGACGTCACAGCTGACGATCCATTCTAGTAAAGTTGTGCGTGGGGAAAATGCGTGTTCAAGCAAGATACGGTAATTTCTAACTGAAACCGACAATCTATATGTGTTTTAAAAAGGGATACAAAGTCTTTAACAATTTTTACGTGAAAATCTGTAATGCCGATTGACGCAAGTTGCTCCCTGTAGGGTTGCAGTATATTTTAAAACAATCTAAATCTTTAATTGAACCCTTTTCTTTTGCCAAGCGGTCAGTTTATTTCTTCCTTTTGCAAATTTCCTTGGTTCTAATGTTAGGATCTTACGTTTTTTGGCAAATTAACAGTCATATAATGGAGACGATTTTCAAAAATTTTTGGATATGCATCGTCACTTAATTTTAATTGCGTTCGTGGAACAATTAAAACGGTACCATCCTCTCTAACTGCCCGATCCTCGCAAATTACAAGTTTATCTACAAAATGTTTAATGCATATTCTTGAAGATTCTGTAAGTACAATATTTTTGCGATGAATTGCGTGTATCCACTTATTTCTTTTCTCCACATCTTTCAGAAATCTAAATGCCAAAACCTTCTCAGAATTTCTGTAATTGCTTCGGCAGCAAGGTACGCATCTAAAATGTTTACAAGTACGTTTTACCAACTGTTAGTTAATACCGCGAACTTTTGAACATTTGTGAATTAAGTGAATTAAGCGCCCCATACACAGAGATACAAGTGTTAAAACTTGCCTGCACAGATCTAGATGCGCGTGCAAATACGATTGTCAGTGGGAAAAATAGTCGCAAAACTGTTCAGTTACAGGCGCGGCTCGAAGGGAATCTGAGGGTTGATTTTTAGAGCAAATGCGAAGTCAAACCCTTGTGTGTGTATGTGCCTGTTCACCCCAAGCCATTGGCCACGTGGTAAAGTGAAATAATTAAGGTTATTTACACAATTCTTCAACTTCAATTGCGTTCAAGTCCTCACGACTGACTGAAACAGCTATAAACACTCAAATTAAGCACGTAGCAATATTGCTGTTATACCGAAATGGATCGGTAATCGTGACGTCACAGCAGGAGAGGGGATGCAGTTACCGGCCTTCTATTTTAGGTGGCCTTGGATAAACGAAGCTTGTTAAAGTGTCCTTAAAAAATATCGTTCCAGTATTTGAATTTCGATAACAGGTCTACGTAACTAGGTGACTAGGAAAGAGGTGAGATACGTAGATTGATAAGATTACATTTTAATTACAATTTTTCAAATCAGCCTCTATGCACAATTTCATATTATTAAACCGTGTATATGGTAAAAACGATCCAGTGGTCAAAAGAAGCTTTTCATTTTGATCTGATCTACGATTTAAAGTATTTATACGGAAGACTTTTTGGAAACGTTCGGACAACTTTTGGATTACTTCATGATTCAAAATCATTGGTGGCGGATACGTTGTCGTGATGCAAAATAAACCCTTTAGTTTCGATTTTAGGGGCTCCAAAGGATCAACACAAAGGGTAAGAAAACATTACTTGATCTTTTAAACAAACGTTGCTACATGAAAGTAAAAATGTCGGTACCATTCTCCTCACGTTTTACTTTCCTTGGGGTTCCTCATCTGGAAACACCTAAACGTTCGACTGGCGCTTCAGGTCATATTGCTGTAACAAAAATTCACCTCTCGTCACTATATGAAAAACTATTGGGTCTGATTCATTATCAAATTTGGCATGTATTTCTTCATGATACACGAGCCTCTTTTTGATTAGCAGTGAGAGAATGGGACACTCGGCAAAAAAGCTGTCCGGTTCGAAGTTGAAAAATTTGAATTGATTATGATGAAATCTGGAGTATTATATCTCTCATTCCGCTTATATATTATTGAGATCTTCAATCAATACCTTTTCCATAGCTACCGCGTCAACTTTTGTCATCACCCTCCGATGATAAATACGATTTAACTGTATAGTTTTATTTATTTATTAAATTTAGCATGTAGGTCTCATATCCGGGCTTGTAGCGCCCAGAACGTATATCTACGAGCAAGTGCAGGTTCTTTCGTTCTGTGTGGTGACATTTCGAAACCAGCCTAAACGTAATTTTTCATATACCTACCCATAGTTCTAAAGCTTAATCTATGTATAGTGGAACGACTTTAAAATGAACTTCCCGTTAATTTAGTTTAGAGTTTCCATGGTTTTTCTTGATTCAATTTTTCGGGACCAAAATGCTTGCTTTGGTATTCGGAAAATATATCCAATTCTCTGAATATTCCATTTTTTTCAAACACATTCTTTCTCATCTAGGAAAACGAAGATACAACAATATACAAAACTTGCTTGCCATACGTGAAACCGTCAACGAACAAGAACGGCAGAATCTTCAAGCAGTACAACATTGAAACCATCTTCATCACCTCCAAGACGATATCAAACATATTGCAAAATCAAAAAATTCTGGCAAGTTGCCACGAGACTTCCCTCGTATTAACACTTTTTTTCAAAAAATAAGTATACCACAATATATATTGCTGAATTCAGAAAAAAATACTCTTTTAAACTAAATCAAAAAACTGCAACTTTATCTTATAAAAAAAAATGAGTGTCGCCATTTTAGTTTATACCGGAAGTGACGTCATCAAAGGTAATATCAGCATTTTCGTCCTTGGCCCGAATGAAATCGATTAGCGAAAACCGCATTTCGATAACTTTAATAGTTTCTGAGTTTAGAGCGTTGCAAGGAATGTGTACAGACGGACATTTTCATTTTTTGAATCTATGTACATATTCAGAAACGCAAAGACATGTAAAAATTTGCATAGGTCAATTTTTTTTTGGAACACTAATACAATACTTCCCTTTTACTTCGTACTCGGGAAGTAAAAAGATATAAACTCGAGGAGCAGAGACTGTACCACAGATCTGTGCTGTACAGAAACATACATAGGACAAACCACAAAACAAGCGTATAATAGTCAGAACTCGCCACAGCAAGAAAATTTATTATAATAGTTAATTTGTGCGGTGCATTTATTACATAACCGCTAGTGTAGTTCTTTGAAGGTGACTGTGAGCTTCAATTTTTATGTTCTTAATTGTTGAAAAGGAAAAAAGCTCGTTTCAAGAATCACCAAACTATCAAAAATCCAAAGTAGCCACTATAAGAAAAACGACGTTGTAACTGGATGCTCAGCGAATTTTGTATTAAAATTGAAAAATTGTTGCGAAATAATTTTACAGAAATTATAACATGAATTGTCATGTAAGTGGACATTTCCCTACGTGACATATGGAAATCACAATAAAAATAAGTGAACTATGTCATAAACACAATGCAACGTTTAGAACACACACGAACGATCTCGATACGTTTTATTTTTGGTTTGAGGTTGTATACTAAATTGTTATATAACCTGCCAATTGTCATTATTTTATGCACGCGATGTTAAATGGAAAAAATTACATAATATATGTTGACCTTCCCTACCATCAAGATGAATTTGTAATTAAATTAAGCATTAATAAATTGAAAAGAAATGAAAATATTTCATAAAAGGTACTATTAGAGATCATTCATTTTCTAAAGATCAGCGAGATGCGTGTAAGATAAATTTCTAAAGTGCCTAAACACAATTATGTATTAGATAACAGCCAGTTACAAAAACATAAACTCTTTATTACAGGATTTGGTAATCCTCGAGTCTCAGTTCGCTGAGCATTTTTATCCACGCGCATCTCGCTGATGATTATTAAAATGAACGATATATACCTACTTATTTATTGTTTGAACAAATAATGATAATCTAAAATGCACTCTCAACACAAAGCTTTAAACCAAAATTTACACAGCTACCTTATGTTTCCCCTCAACATATCTTGCGAGTAAATGTTGGTTCACTTAAACAATTTTTGTGGTTCACTCTGCTAATAAAAAGGACCTGTCCGACCTGATAATAAGTAGCAAATATTCGAATAAACATTATATTTGAAGTCAATTGGTATAGTTTCAGGCTAATGAAATGGTCCTATCCACCTTTCAGCAAAATGGCCTAAAAATGGTCTGACCAAGATGATAAAATTAACTGAAGAGCTTTGTGCTGTAAAATGTGAACCAAGGATCCGATCAAATAAAGTTGCACGCCAAACATTAAGCTTTTGCGAAGTTGACTTCTACTATTTCCTCGACAAACACAACCCTTTATAAAAAAGATGTAAAATTGGCTACATACATTCGTGTACAGCTCCTTTGCTATGATCTACTCTACACCATTCATATTCCTATTGTTCAATATAAGGGTTTCTTTAACCTATAAATGATGTATTTCCACATTTACAGCCCTTGCTATCGTTTCTAATAAATATTCACAAAGAAATACAAAGCTCAAATATTCATATAAAATCAATACTAGATTTTCGAAATGTGAACCATCTTGACAAATACACAACGAATATTGATCAATGTACCTGATCATCAGGAGTAATTTCATAAAATGCTGTTGCTTTAAATGTTTTAATTGTGTTTAACATCCCTAACAGTAGGTATATTATTAAGAAAAATTTGCACATTTATATTAATCGTGTGTGTGTAGGTATGTGGTATAAATAAAATCGTATTAAATAAATTAGGGTCATGGAGAAAATTTAATTTTTTACGTACTACAACCACAAATTTTGATTAGTATATGTAATCTGTTTCCTGCTACCTATCAAATTAGTTATGAAACTTCATTACTTCGTCTACCAACCTTGAGAAAAATTTGAACACTATTGAATCATACGAATGGGAAAATTTTAATATTAAATTTACCTAAGAAGATACTGTGATTTACTTACTTCTTTTAGTGCTGTAGAAGAACCATGTTAAGGTTGTATTCGAAACGTATTTATAAACATTTCTATGAACACCTTTAATTCAAAAGGCCCTTCCACAATTTTCATGAATATCTTGCCCTTGCCAATCGGTTACCGAGAATAGTGCTTACACTGTTATAAGGTATCTATAAACGAATTAGGTACTAGAAAAGGGCCTAATTCCTGTTTAGTTTGCTGAGCGACAAGCGAGTGTAAATGGGACTTTCTAATCAAAGATAACTGGGAAACGAATGTAAAATTGGATGTGTTCGAAAGCAATTTTAAGAGTTGCGAGCGAATTATATTATATTATAATGTTGTTGTTCATTACACCGCAACTTATTGGGGTTTGTGGCTCTGGAATGCCCTAATTAACAGTTATTTGAACAATTGAACGCTACCCCTTATTTATCTAAATTTTTTTCTTTTTCCTAAACAATTAACCGAGTTTTCTAAATTCTTTATGTAACTTTCTTACAGCGGTGCCTTAACATTAATCCATCTAAATCTGCTGCCATATTGTTTCGTTAAACTGAACTGGAAATTTTGTCCGGTAAAACGAATATTTATGTATGTAGTTATAAACCAAACATCCAGGATTCTATTTTGGTTTAATTACAGACTCTGTGACTGTGATCAACAAGTTTGGAAGGATGTTTCATAAAAGCTGGAAACTGTAAAATGGTTGAACCAAAGAAGCCTTCGTTCCTATCCCTCTGAAGATGAAACTACAATGTCTTGTGAACCGTCAGAATTTTTATTTTCGCATTCAGCTTCAGCAGTCAGACCTGGCAAACCTAGATCTAACCGTTCACCACCCCCCGGGGGTAAGAGATAAGAGGATGGATAATCATCCCAAAAATCCTTGTTTTGACTGTGGAACAAATATAACGGGACTGTATAAGCCGAAAACTAGTTATCTTGGCGATTGTCATTATGTTTTTTCTTAGCAAGGTAGTTTATATAAATTCTGCAAAGTACCTTCTATTATATCAACATTTCTCAAGAGTACCTACATTTTTACACGATTTTTCCGTTAAATTTGTCAATATCAATCATTTGAAGCCACAGTTTCAATTTTCAGAAAAAAATCTACTGCATTAATCGTTATTAAAAACAGGCGGTGCTTCCGTCATTCAGCAAAATGCGATTTACAAAACAACCACAGCTTGTATAAAATTAACACGATTCATACACTAGGCATACAGTTGCGTGTCACTAATTACCTACAAATGTATTTATCAGTTCTAAATCTATCAATATACGTTGGTAATGAAAATATTGTGTCATAAAATGTGTTAGCATGTCTCAATTATGTATCGGCGTATTACCATTAGCGTTCAAGGTTTATTTTACTCTGTAGAATGTAGACAGAATAAACAAATTCATAATTAAACAAATAAAAGTCATTTATTAACGGTCACATTTTTCCACTTGACCTTGAAACTGTAAATTTAAAGTGGTTGCGTACTAAATTTTGTTTCATAATTAGACAATGTACCTACGTATATAATTCAGGCTGTTTTCTTGGGAGCTTTAGTTAGACGTTTCCGGGGAAGTTTCATAGGTAGGTTTGTGAACATATTGTGTACTTAGGGGTTACTCTGACAGCCGATTAAATTAGCCCGACTGGCCTCAAAACCAAAACAACCGTTTTATGGTCCAGAGCCGGCTCTTCCACAGTATCAACTGTAAACAACTTAATAACTCAAGACACCCACGCCCAACACAAGGCTAGGTGGAACTTGATGTCAAACTGCCGTCACGCAAGGGACGCCTTCAGAGGACCATCTCGTAGCCTAGCGCGTTTTTGCACAGGGCTATGCAGAAAGAACCTGCGGCTACTTGTGAGCATAGTCATAGACCAAATACTCCTTAGACCTCTCACTAATGGTTACAAAATTTGGTTAGTACTGGAGCTCCCCGCATTGGAGTGCTACCATCGTTTGGATGCCAAATGTAACTCTGCTACTATTTACGAAGTACGTTACCGCTTAATGAGTATTTGAGCGAAATAGGTATAGCTAAGTCAAGTGGTTTCAATCTCGGCAAGGATAACTTTTGTCATTGACTAAACAATCAACGCTTTTGTGTAGTAGGTATCTGTTACCGTTACAATATTCACATTCCTTATGCAATGTCTGGCCTTGACACAATTTCCGCAAAGATAAGCGATCCAACGTCTTTGCTGAATATTACCTCTCTCGCCTTTACTTGGTGATTTACCCGACCGAACTTTAACTTGTGTTTGTTTGCGTAAATAGGTACAACTTTCACGCTTAAAATCTTTTATTTTTGTCAAATTTACTCCCCGAATGTGACCTTTACTAACTAAACTTTTTAAATGTTTTAATGTTTACGTGTCCGAGCCTGTTATGCCACGTAATCATTTTTTCCATATCAGTTTCAATGTATGTAATTTGATTCGTAATTGCTCACCGTTAAGTGAATAAATTTTCAATATTATGTAACCTTTTGTTAAAATCGCAATTGTTGGTTTTAGGCGAGGCAATAAAGCACTAAAATAAGCCAAATCTACCAAATTTTTGTAGTAAAACCGTTTACCGAATCGTTCAGTCAACGGTAAAACTGATTGAGATGGGGTTTTTTGCATTCGCTTCCTAAATTCAATAGGAAACTTTGTACCTACTTTTGACCATGTTTTTTTTTCCAAATTGCATTCGTGCAGTGGAAAATGCATCCTGAAAAATTAATGCATTTTCATATAAAAAATTCATAACTTCGTTATAAACTTCTAGAATTGACTCAATTCGGGTTCACGGGGGTTTTCGAGGTCGCCGATTCCGAATATGACCTCCAAATTGGCTCATCGCCCACCTGGAGCTCAGGATGGCGGAGCAACGTCACCTTCGAAGCTTTTTGTGAAATTCACTCTCAAATGATTCTAGACATCGCATCCGGGGGTTTCTTGGGTTGCTGATTCCAAATTTTCCTATTACCAAAGTTTCCTATTGAATTTAGGAAGCGAATACAAAAAAACCCATCTCAATCCGTCTAACAGGTCTTATTACAAAAATTTGGTAGGTTCAGTGCTTTGTTTCCTCGCCTATTTGGTAATCCTCATAAGGGATTAAGGGAATATTTTGTATTAAATGTTTTTGTCATAATTTTTTGTTGATAATGAACTTTAGTCGATTGTGAACGTTAAGAACGTTTTCAAGTCAACTTCCTACGCTACGCTTGTGTTTTTAAAACTGGTATTACATGCAATTCGGATTTCGAGGTAACTATTTTTAACAGAAGAAGCAGTACTTATATTACTTAATATTTCAAAAAAGAAATTAAAAAATTAACCGATTTGTGACGACGAATTCGATACTTCCGCTTTGATGAAGGCTTCGAGCATCGAAGGAACGTTTAATTCACAATGCTGTTACGACAGGGGCGCGCCCGCCCGTCAAGGCCTTAAAGGCGCCTACGGTCGTTGAATTTTAAAAATATTATGTGTATGTAAGGCGCCGGCTAACTATGAGAGAAGGGTGGTAATTTTAGCTCAATATTATAATATTAGCGTTATTAGTTCATTATTTCGCACGACGACGGCGCCGAAAATACCTGGCGCGTCCTTGCCTGTTAAAGTGTTAACCTATTTGTATCAAACGAACAAAATATTGATAAAACATAAAACTTATGAACGTATGGTTCAAGTAACTGCAATAATGCTGAATAGTGAATTCTGTTCTGATACGTGATACTCCTTCAACAAAAGCATTTGTTGACCAGTTGAGTTGACAAAAGTTTTCTTCTATATTTCTTCTTGTATTATTCAACAATTTATTTGACTAAATTTTCTATACATACGTGTACTGCCATCTACTGCAGTTAACTGTCACTATTTCCAATAAAACCAAAGCTTCATTTACATTAGAGGTCTAAGGAGTATTTAGTCTATGGCATAGTTTCTGGGCACTGTAAACTTAACAAGTACATGCACCGCATGGGATTGGTCGAATCACCATCCTGTAGTGCAGAGGATGCTACGCAGACGACGAGAAGGCGCAACACATACTTTGTGAGTATCCCGTACTTGTCGAATTAAGACGATCCATGTTGGAGGACTCCTTGCTGGACATGGCTAAGATTAGATCCGCTTCCCCGTTCAGCATCCTCACTCAGTGTGGGATGGCTTGAGTGACGTTGCGGAGTCGAACGACTCTGATCAGGGAGGTAGCACAAAGGGCCCGAATAGGTGGCCTATGTGCGCGTGTACTTCTGACCACCCTCCCGTCGTTACCCAGAATCCACGTATAACATGTTCCTATTCCTATCTTTAACAGTTTCTGACTTATTCCTATTTCATCGCATTGATACCATTTTTTTCGGAATTTTTTTAGTAGTCGAGCATGACATGGACCATGGCAATCGAATTTTGAACAAATCAAGTGATACTAATCCGTCACCTGTGATAATAAGTTAACATAAGTTTTTCAATAATCGAAAAAAAATGGCTCACAATGGTTTTACATATTAAGATTTTTTGAATCTAATTGTAATTTATGGTGAAATGGGCAGAATCGAGTCACATGCTTGTCATGCGTTCATTGAGCGATATCATATTCATATTCATATTCATATTCATATTTATTTGTGCTTTTGCATACTGAAGTATTTTTTGCACTTGTCATACATTTAAGTTGTAAATATAAAAATATACAGATATAGGCAACAAACTACATAAACACAATACATTAACATTAGGAATTACAAATATTATAGAGCAACATTACAATAAATATAATTATATTAACTATGGATGCAGTGGGCTAACAGTTTAGACTAGACAGGTCATCGACAAGAAATTCCTTTACTGCATAGTAGGCTTTGTTTACTAGAAAGATTTTTAATTTTGCTTTCAGTTGTTCCCTCTCGAGGACTCTTATTTGAAAAGGCAGGCGATTAAATATGTTGTTTGCACTGTTCATAGGACTATTCAGTGTTCTGCTCAACCTGCACTGCTCAATTCTTATATCTCTTCTATTTCTTGTGAAGTGGTCGTGAACATCTGATTGCAGTTGAAGTTGCTTCATGTTATCTTTTACATATAAGATGGCTTGTAATATAAATACTGAAGGTAACGTAAGAATTTTTAGCTGTTTGTAAGCCTCTCTACAATTCTCCCTATACTTCAGTGAGTATAAAATTCTAATTGCTCTCCGTTGTAGGCCAAACACTCTTTTAGATGTGGCGCAGTTTCCCCATACTAATGTACCGTAACTTAGAATCGAGTGAATCAAAGCATAGTAAGCGGTGATTAGAATATGTTTCGATACATTATCGTATAGCCTTCGTAAGACGTATATATTTTTACAGATTTGTTTGCTTATTGCTTCTGTGTGATTCGCGAAGTTTAGTGATTGGTCTAATTTTATGCCTAAGAATTTTACTTCTTTGGTTTTTCATAGCAATGTGGTCTGAGTGAGAAAAGTAACTTATGCGATTTATTATTATTACTGCTGAGTTCATTTAGCGTGAACCAGTTCATTGCTAAATTTTCAACTTCCTTCTGGAGAGTAAGGAGTTCCTTAACGCTATGCTGTTTCATTATCAGAGTCGTATCATCTGCATATAAAATACAGTCTGCATGTACATTGATATGGTTAGGGAAATCATTTATGTATATAGTAAACAGCAGTGGACCCAAGATAGATCCTTGCGGCACTCCTCTACTGACAGGCAATTTGTTCGATATAATATCGTTAAATGCTACATATTGGTATCTATTTGAGAGATACGAGGCGACCAATTGAGTGCTGTTATTATCGAAGTTATATATTCTTTCTAATTTTTTTACCAAGGTGTTGTGTGAGACACAATCAAATGCTCTAGATAAGTCCAGGAACATAGCCATTGTGTACGCCCTTGTCTCATATCCGTTCAACACCATGTTGGTGAAATTAATTAGCGCATCCACCGTACTTTTTTGCTTTCTAAACCCAAACTGTTTACTGTATAATAGGTTGTTAGATTCAAGGTAGTAATATATTTGTTTCCCTATTGCTCTTTCAAATATTTTGGAGAAGATGGGCAGAATAGAAATTGGTCTGTAATTAATAATGTTATGTACATCTCCTGATTTAAATATTGGTAAGACCACAGCAATTTTTAAAAGATCCGGAAAAGTGCCAGTTTTAAGACTGCAGTTAATTAATTTTGTTAAGGGAGCTACATACTGGCTAATATTGTTTTTTATTACGGCGGCGGCGGCCGAAAAACCATAAATGTCTTTAGCTTTGCTGTTTTTTAGAGACTGTAGTATCTCTCTCACTTCACACTGAGAGACATCCTTGAAGCAAAATGTTGCACTTGAGTTAACTTGTACCTCCGCTCCATCAAAACAATTCTGATGCGATTTAGGTAATTTATTTACTATCTCATTTGCTTTGTTTACAAAAAAGTGATTAAACTCATCAGAGGTTAGTCTAACCTCCTCAGTTTCATTGGTAGTCTGTCTATAGGAGTTAATAAGTAGCCAGGTCGCCTTACTTTTGTTAGTTGCTTCAGATATAACTTTTGGCGTTTCTAATAGCTTGTTTGTACTTATTACGTAGTGCATTACGCGCTATTTTTAAATCATTAGATTTGTACTTATTGTGTAACTCAGTTATGAGATGCAATTGACTTCGGAGAGAACGAATGTCGTTATTGAACCACTTCACATTTTTATACCGCTTACACGTAATTATTTGACGTTCCGGGAAAGCCTTTAAAAACGCGGTACAGAATTGATTATGAAAAATCAAAAATTTATTATTTACATCTAAATTTTGTACATCTAGGACATTCCACGAGAAATTACTGAAATCTTGAAATAACTCATTTAGCCCTTTTCGCGTAATAGGCCTAACTGTAATCGATTGTTGTCTTACATTACATTTCCTTTCCAGGTGGACAGCGATGAATTGACCCCGGTGATCTGATAAATTAGTGTCTACCGTTTCTATTGTAAATTTATGTTGAGAGAAATTTATGAAAATGTTGTCCAAGCAATTATTAATTCTGGTTGGTTCCTTTGTAGTTAGAATAAATCCGTGCGATAGCAGCAGATCAGTGATAGTGTGTGTGTTGCGTTCACAGCTATTAAATTTTACATTGAAATCTCCGCATATTATTACTTGAGAATAATTTTCTAAGAGGCAGTGGTCGGATGTATCGCGATACAAGTATCGCGATACCTGTATCGCGATACTTTTGTAGTATCGACTATAGTATCGCGATACATTTAAAAGAAAGTATCGATTATCGGTATCGCGATACTTTTTGTAAATAAAGAATATCGCATAATTCGATACTTTTGCGATACTGTTTTGCGGAAATAGCCTAAAAAAAAAATCTCATCCAAATAATAAAGAAATACCAACCGCATGATTGTTCGTAGAAAAATGTAAAAGTGATGTTTTGGAAAAATATGTTGAATGGGATTAAAATTTAAAAGTAAATCCACGAAAAGGCGAAATGAATGAATTCGGAATTCTGAATATTTATATTTTAGTCTTGTCAATGTCAGCTTAAGTAACAAAACAAGTTACCTACCTACTGCGTAAGACCATACAAAGACCGACTTAAACAAATAATTTTAAATAAACTGCTCTTAGGTATTTTCTATTTTGTTTTGAAATTCAATGCTAAACGGGGTTATTTTCTACCAATGCTTTTACAAAATATATAATAAATAACTTCGAAACACAGTTACTGTTAAAAGTAGGTAAATAAGTTTTATTTGTGACGTAGTTAATTTAGTCGTAAGTGTAGCGTGTTTATGTTAATCAAATAATGTTACAGAAATTATACTTATTTGAATTTGAACCACGTTTTTGTAATTTAATTTTTATACTTCGCTATGAGACGAAAAGTATCGTTAAAGTATCGCGATACTTTTTAAGTATCGACTATCGCTATTGCGATAGTTTGTAAGAAAAGCATCGAGTATCGCTATCGCGATAGTTTTTTTATTGAAGTATCGGTATCGCTATCGCGTTACTTTTTAAAAGTATCGTTCCGAGCACTGCTAAGAGGCACAGAGCTTGTTCTAATACTTGTAAAAATATATCAAAATCCCCAAGGGGAGATCTATATAAACAGACAATAACTACGTTGTTTGATATACAGAAGGTAGCTGTTATTTCGCAGTGTACTTCTTTAGATACACCCGTAATACCTAGCATAGGGATGAATCTTAATTTTAACCTAGAATTACTTAAAATGAGTACTCCACCATGAGTTTTATTGGTTCGGCAGAAATACGGTGCCAGTGTCCACACTCCTAACCTAAAACCATTATTTATTTCTAGTTCACTTAGCCAGTGTTCACATACACATACAAATTTTAGCGGTCTATTAAAGTGTTCAAGGAACGCTTCTAGTTCATTAATTTTAGATCGCAAACATTGTATATTTATGCTGAACAGCGAAATTAAACCTTGACTTGTTTTGGAGCTATTCTCGCTATCAATTAACGATGCTTCTTTGTCGTTCTCTGGGTTTGTAGGTCTGTTCGAAGTTCTAAAAAATTTATTTGCTTGTCAGCTTTACATAATAGTCGTGGTGCAGCTTTTTTCAACTCCTGAGCTTGCGTGTGAACTGCATTCGCATTTGAGTCCTCTGGCCCAGCGAAGGTATTATTTTCTTGTGGCGTAATATGTATCAAATTATTATTTTTTTGTGTCGTTTTGAGTTTATCAATAATGTGAATTATATGCTTAATAAGTTTGAATTTTCCCGCTTTTCGCATATGCAGGCCGTGAGAAATCCAGAAAGACCGCGTCCTAGTGAAAGTACCATCCGAACACTGGAATGAAATTGTTTGAATTTTGGAAGCTTTGTACCTAGAGTAAAACCCGTTGTTGAAGATGAGGCTAAGATTATTAATGTATTAGGATATTTCACGGCGTACTCCACTAATTGGTTGGGTTTAAATATTAGTTGCATTATCGCCCATTTTCTCACCATAAGGGACATTCGATGCAATCAGCCGATCTCTCAGTCTCAAGACGAATTGAGTTTTGCGAATAGCTAATGCTAAAGAACCAGGAAGATTTTTTGGGGAACATTATTTGGTGAGACGAAGTCAAACTTAGTCAACATTTAATCGCCATAATTCACATTACTGGTACGATTAAAATCCTTGTTTAAATCGAGATGTATGTACACTTTCAAGAGTGCTGGGGTTTTATTGTATTTTGTGCGTTTAAAAATAACAAGAGTTTGTGTTTCCACATTTATGCAGAAAATTTGAAAATGCAGAACGTTATTTGGATATGTTACGCAATATTGTTGTTCCTGCAACAGAAGATCTGTCTCTGTAGGAATATGCTTAATACTGAATCACAAGTCATACGAAACTCCACACGAAAACATTTACGAAAAAGGGTTTGTGTTTGGAAGATGAAGCGCTCATTTTGAGGATGTGTTGATAAGCCAAGGTTTTGAATTGATTTGAAACCTATAACATGTGGATTAATGTCACTTGATTGGTTTAAAATTCGTTTGCCATAAGGTCATAGCCAACTACTAAAAAAAAAATCCGAGAAAAATGGTATCATTGCAATGAAATGGGAATAAGTCAAAAACTATTAAAGATAGGGATACCAAAATTTGTCTATTTTGATTCTCTATCAAATACCATAGTAAGATTTTGGTAATTTTTCATCTAAAAAAACTGAGTTTTTAGTCTTTGAATATTCTTAAATTCGGAGCCTCATAGGTGACGTCGCGTACGCAACATAACTTTTTTTTAAGTACACCAAAAGAAAGCCCCATTCTTCCTCTATGCGCTGGTGAAAATTCGGTTGCCATAGCTACAACAGTTTTCAAGTACCTACCTAATGAATTCTTAAAGTACCGTCTGCATCCGCCATTTTTTTTAAATAAGTGAAAATTATTTAAAAACCATAACTTGTAGATATTGACATGTGGGTATTAAAAGAACTGAAATTTCACGTAGAATTCAAAAATGCAATAAAAAATAGGAGTTCCCATTTAAAATAACTAAGTTACTAGCTACGAAAATATTTTACATCGATTCGGTTTTCAGAGTAACTCTAGGTTCAAATTTTCAAAAACCTATCTATAAAACTTTCTCAGAAATGTCTAACCAAAGCTCCCAAAAAAACACCCTATACATATATGTTTGCAAGAATGGCATATAATAATACATAAATCGTTGAACTGTAAATAATTCCAGAATTGATGAATAAAAAAAAAGGGCGGTCAGAATATCAAAATAAACTGTTCAAGTGTTCACTTATTTTGTCCACAAGGATTGAGGGGACCGGCGCGACGCGGAGTAACGTAAGAAGTACAACAAAAAACAAAGATCGAGATTTTTTAGTAATTTTTGTGCATTAGGTTGATGAATTTTATTACCTAGTTTTAGTTATCTACAGTGTAGAAACTACAAAATAAATTCAATTACACTGAAAACTGTTGAATTGCAGGATAGCTTTTCTTACACAGATTTGTATTAACTATTACACTTTAACTGGAGGATAATATTCGCAACACAAAGGGTGGGTGATTTATTATACAGGACGGTATAACAGATGGAAATGGGGCATAATTATGTAAATTCCCACGAAAAACTTAGCATATTCATACACGTTCAGATCACGATTTTTTTCTACACATGTGATTAATACCACAAATTTATTCTGGGTGCCTAACTAGGTACTAGATGTTATAAATAAGTACATAACTCCTACTTATTTATATGCAAATACACTACTTTAACCACAACAGTGTTGTTATGACTTATAATAGAATTTCCCGTAGAAAAACAAAAGTAGGTAGGAAAACGCGCATGACTAGCATATTCAGAAATCGACCCAACAGCGCAGACAGTACGGTGGAAACTCTCTCGCTGAAAATTAGTATGTAGCTGTGAAGAGGAAACGGCAAACTAACCTTACAGCTTTACGTTCAATTGAAAAAACGCACATAATGCTTCAACGTGAATTGAATGTAGTGACTAATTTAATTCTCTCCTCGAACATTTATTAATCAATTTTAAAAACGCTTGTATGGTCTTCCAAATATTGTAATACTTAACAAATCCGAGCCAATTTGATTACAACAAAAAAATAAACCGAAAGTGTTAATAGTTAAGTGTACCTACGGTTAACTAATTTTAAATCAAAAGTTTAGGTAAATTAATAACGCTTATTAGTTTAACATAAAATGATTAATAGCGTTCGCAGTTTTTACTGCATCTACAAACTGTTACGGTTTGTGCACCAATAATGGGTTACAGAAAACCAAAACGAAAACCCTCAACACCATGGAAAGTACTAAGAAGATGTATGATATTTTTTACAACAATATGTATTATTCCTGTTCTTCTGGTTTTATTTGTTACTTCCGACCAATATTTGAGGCCTATGAGAGGACACCGACTAGGACTAAGACCGGAGGTACGTATCTTTAATTATTAAACTAGCAATTAGCATTATGAGCAGTCTACTCATATCGAGGAGAAGATTGCAATAATAACAGTCAATGCGGTTAGACATGTCACAAACCATTTTTATAAGGAAATCATGAGTACATACTCACGTAGACCACAATTAAAGCTAACGTACATTTGCGATAAATCATTCATTGGTTTTAAATACGAATGGGTTTAAATTTTCGGCGCAATCATAGATGACACGAAAACTACGCAATCGTCAGGTTTTCATCGTTTCCAAAACAGCAGAAGGATTGTAAAGATGTATCAGACTTTAAACTCAACACAGGTGGAATGTCATATTGACTTTTCATTTTTAAGAACTTAATTTTTATTAAAATTGATCTTTGATTCGCTTAATTAACTATTAATTACACTATGTAACATTTTAAATGGCACTTTAGAATACAGGGTGGGCCAACGAAAAGGTAACAGACGAGTTTCTGGCTAGAGAAAAATTTTTTTTTAGAAACTCAAAAACACGTCAATTTTTAAATCAAGGGGGACAACTTTTGGTATGAATTTCAACTTGAAGTGATTTCATCCCTTAGCGCTGTGAGAGCAACCCCTAAAATTTAAATAGGGATGATGGAGCAAGTGATACATCATTTGAAAGGTCTTTCTTTTCTGATTTCAGTGCACTAGTTTTTTTTTATATTTTTTTTTATTTTTAACCAAAAAAATTGAAGTTCCAAAATGGAAAATGAGGAAAGAAATTGAGGCATTTAAAAACTCAAAAAAGCTCGGACAGGTCAATTGTTTTTTTTTTAGAGAAGCTAATAACTACTTTTCCTGCCATTTGACAACATTGATTCAACCCTTAAGTACAGGGTAAACAATCCTTAAATTTTTAAATAGATACGGGTTAATTTTTTCTTGTGCTAATTAATAAAACCGGTTTATGCAAATTCAACCTTAGTTTAATAAATGTTCGAAGTGCCTGCCTTCAGCTTCCATGCAATAATGCAAATTTTGATTAAATCGTCCCCGTACATTTTGCAACATTTCGGGAGTAATTAGACGGCATTTATGTACTATCGACCACGTAACTGCTCCAAAGATTCCGGAGCAGTGGAATAAACTTTATTCTTTACATGGCCCCATAAAAAAATCTACTTTTGTTAGAAATTAGATGCCTTCACCTTTGATACTGTACTCCCGAAATGTTGCAAAATGTACGGGTACGATTTAATCAAAATTGGTATTATTGCATGAAAGCTGAAGACAGCCACTTCGAACATTTATTAAACTAAGGTTGAATTTGCATAAACTTGTTTTATTGATTAGCACAAGAAAAAATTAACCCTTGTTTTTATTTAAAAATGTAAGGGTTGTTTACCCTGTACCCAAGGGGTGAAACAATGTTGTCAAATAGCAGTAAAAGTACCTAGTTTCTCTAAGAAAAAAACAATTGACCTGCCCGAGCTTTTTTGAGTTTTTAAATGCCTCAATCTCTTTCCTCATTTTCCATTTTGGAACTTCAATTTTTTTGGTTAAAAATTTAAAAAAATATAAAAAAACTAGTGCACTGAAATCAGAAAAGAAAGACCTTTCAAATGACGTATCACTTGCCCCATCATCCCTATTTAAATTTTAGGGGTTGTTCTCACAGCGCTAAGGGATGAAATCTCTTCAAGTTGAAATTCATAGCAAAAGTTGTCCCCCTTGATGTAAAAATTGACGTGTTTTTGCGTTTCTCAAAAAGAATTTTCTCTAGTCAGAAACTCGTCTGTTACCTTTTCGTTGGCCCACCCTGTATTAATCTGACGACAGAATAAAGTTCATACAATGCAAGTAAATTACATACCTACTTATATCGGTCCTAAATTACTAAAAACTAAAACTTTGAAAAGAACATATGTATTCTGTACAGCACATCATTGATCTGCCTTATTAAATTCCCGTGTTGGAAATACCCTTCAGCCGTAGTTATTTCTGTCCTCGGCCAAGAAAATATACCCTTGCACGTGGAAGAGATATTAGAATCGGCCGAAATTGCAAATAGAAACATTTGAACAAAGACAACTTATTTTAAATAACGTGTAAACGCGGGAAATCGAGTATTTTAACAGTCAATGCATAGAAATTTTACTGCTGTAAATGTTATAGTATTATGCAGATTTATACCATATTTTTAAGGCCTCAAAAAACATGAGGCTTTAAGATGTAAAATGAAATTAGGAAGGAGGGAGATATACATTTACATTCCTAAATAGTAAAGTTAAATCTTTGATGTCTGATTATATCTTCTTTTCAGAATAGATTATCAAAGCTTTTCGTACAAACCTAACAGTTAAGTATTAAAAAAACGGTTGTGTGTGTATTTATAATTTATTATTCTGCTGCTTAGTACGTTTAACAAAAATTAGTTTTTACATTCACGTAAGGAAATTGTGGCACTTCACTTTTACAAAATGTGCGATTGCAAGTTTTCGAAATATATACACTTTTATACGTTGCCAAAATGCACAGGATTTGCTAAAAATATATTATGTCGTGAGTGTTTTGTGATTATTTATTTCATGTTTGCAATTATTAAAATAATAATGTTTTAAATCTCTAGTGACATTTTCATAAATTAGTGAATGAAAACCGCCCCATAAATCCCCAGAAATCGCCACACAAGGAACTCTGGTCAAAACGTATAAAATTAAAAGTTCTTTCGCATTACAGGCTTCAATTTCATTTGTAGCATCATAATGCTTAGAGAAAAACGAGAAATAGAGGTGAAAATTGGTTAGTAATTGATAGCAAACGTATGCGCCTGAAGCTTCTGTATCAATTTACCCTTAAGAATAATCTATTACCTCTTCTTCTTCCTACCCTTCTACTAACGAAGTACAAGGGTAGATATATGGCAGTAACATTGCAATGTTAATAGGCGTACTAAAGATGCGACGGAGTGGACATTTATGACGTAGTTATGACATTTTCATGTCTGACGTTAAAAAATTTATATTGTACAAACTTATTTACACATTTTGTCTTGATGTTTTAATTAGTAAAGATTTACATTAAGTATTTCGACGGTTAAGTGTTAAATTATTTGGTAAACCTACTTTCGGTCTCACGGCAAAAAGTAATTAATTAATTATTATAATACGTACTCTTTTACTCCTTAACCCCCGTCCATTTACCTACAATGCTTCATCCATACCCTCCTAATTCACCACCGACCAACTTGTTTGATCATAACCGTTTGGAAAAATTAGTATGAAAATACTACATTTGTCACTAAAATATAGGTATACGACGATTACGAACGAAATGCGAGTTCGTGTGAATAACCATTTCGAAACATAAGGGCAGAGGGAAAAAAATTCGCAAGAAATCGATTCGGGCGTCGGGTTACGATAAAATATAGTCTTACATTCCCGAGGGAATATGACTGTCCATTTTGGACTTGACAAATCCATTTGGTGAGGTGGATTAATCGCCTCACTATCTTAACATTTCATTAGTAGGAGGTACATATTTACAGTTTTATACCTTGTTTTAGCATCTGTTGTCATTGCTTTCCAAAACTTTCTGTCCTTCACTTTCTCTCTCTAGTTCACGATCTCCATACTTCGTACATTTTCTCTTTCTCTCCCGCGGCCCTCCATCGGTTTCCACACAGTAATTCGCCCTCGCTCATTCGCGTGATGTGGCCAAACCATCTTAATTTTTGCAATTTGATTACAACTCTATTATTCTTCATAGGTCTGTTTTCTTGTTCACCAATTTTCACTGATCCCAATATTTTACCCATTACCTTCCATTCGTAAACTGTCAATTGTACCTCCCCTCTTGCAGGCCCGTGCGCAGGATTTGTCCATGGGAGGGCTTGGGTTGGGAACAGGGAAGACCTCAAACGTTGATTGAAGATTGAATGATTTCAATCAACGCCTCCCAAACATTCATAAAACATAAACTAGGTTACGATACTCCCAATAATAAAATTAGGTTAACATATTCCTTAAAACATTGAAACTTGGGTAGGTATTCAATATTTATCTATTTTTAAATAGATAATTAGTAAAGTTCGGATGTTTAGGCACTAAAAAATGTTAAAATAAGCAGGCATCTAGGCGCTTTAAAGTGTATATTTAGGCATTTATCTAGGCAGGATAGGCAGTCAAATATGCATTTTAGGCACTCATATAGGCAGTATACAGGATTAAACCCAATAACTTGGGGTCTATTAATTGGGTGATTTCTAATTAACCGTAATATATTTTATACAACCAAATAATATTACATTCTACGTTTGAACAGTATTAAAATGAGAAAGAAAACAGTAAAAATTAGTGTTTATTTATATTAAATTAATATCTAACACTAACTTTTTGCTTCACAGTAACCAATTAATAGCTGTTCCAGTGAATTTTCAGACAACATTGGTTATCTATCGGATAAAATTAATTTATACGATGAGAATGATCCCTCCACTTAGGATCCCTTGTAACCAGTACCTAAGCACTAATGCAGAATGAAACGAATAATTCCGGAATTAAAACCCGACCGAGTGTCATTGACAATGATTGTAGAAACACCCTTCATGTTTAAATATTCCAAGAAATCATTTAATCCGCAATTCCTAGGACTGCTGTGTCAAATGATCAGAGATTAGAAAGTTGTTATTGTTCGCAAAAATTTTAAGCTGTTTGAGAACTGCCGTAAACTTAAATAATCAAATTTATGGAAAATACGAAAAATAAGCATTTTAGGCAGTTTACATAAGCCAAATAGGCGTATAAAATGAGGAAAGGTAAAATATAGGCACTTATTCTATAAAATGATGAAAATAACCACAGTAGGCATTAAAAAAAATTTGTTTTTTGATGTAAAAACATCTCAAACGTGAAGAAACACTTTTATCTAGTACCTACTGGCCTATAAAATTAAAAATAGACACTTGCCTAAGTATCCGAGCTCTAATAATTAGGTATGTATTTATAAAGCGCGTTAATTATATTTCCTTATATTTCAACGGGTTATGGGAGGGGTTTGAACCCCAAACCCCCCTCCCCTTGCGCACGGGCCTGCCCTCTTGTACTATGCTTCCATCGATACCGGTCTAATTATGGTCTTGTATAGCTTAATCTTCGTTTTTCTTAATAGTTTCAGTTCAGCAATGTTTGTTTTTGTCCATATCTACGTTATACTCCCGGATCTTCTCCATAATCTGTCTCATCACATGTATCGCATCGACTTACCATCCATAAAGTCACTTTGTACTCTCCTATTTTATTTTTCATCACAATTTTTGTTCTTCTGTTTATTATCACTGATAGTACCTTATATTACACTATGAAGTAGGGTTAATTTATGGCTATTTGTAAAAAAAATTAGATATGCCGTTATAGAAATATATATTTAAAAAAGTACCTTATATGTTACATTCAGCATTGTGATTCCCCTGTAATTCCCACATCTGCCCGAGTCTCCCTTTTTCTTTATTGTCAGTACTATTCCTTCATTCCATTTTTGCGGCATTACTTCTTCTGTCCATACTTGTTTTATATGCTCATAAACCCTTCTACTTATTTCTCCTCCATGTTTCAGTAGTTCTGCTCCAATACCGCCTCTGCAACTTCTTCGTATGTTGGTTCATCTATTTGTTGTTCTTCGCTCAATATTGTATCGTGATCTTCCTCTGATGTGTCATTCAATAATTCACGAAAATATGGCAACAATTCTGTTTTATTTTCTCTATGTCATCTTCTATTTTATTTTGTTTAT
Source organism: Pyrocoelia pectoralis (assembly GCA_036250285.1). Classification (NCBI taxonomy): domain Eukaryota; kingdom Metazoa; phylum Arthropoda; class Insecta; order Coleoptera; family Lampyridae; genus Pyrocoelia; species Pyrocoelia pectoralis. Next base: position 62,650,817 of record CM070075.1, on the reverse strand, counting down.
CTCTCGTTTTAGTCCTGTTTCTTCAACTTTTCATAGAATACCTACCTTACTATTATTTCGTCTGTTATTCTCTTCTATGTCTTCCATTATGTTTTCCACCCATTTGTTTTTCTTCTTCTTGTACAACTTGTATGATTCACTTCTTTTTCTTTTGTAATTCTCTCGATCCTATTCCTCGCCTCTGTTAAGGTATATCAATCTTGCTTCTCTCTTCTTTTTTTACATCTTCTCACAATCCTCATCAAACCATCCCTTATCTCTCTTTACTTGTTTGTATCACTTCCCTTGCTGCTGTTGTTATACATTCCGTGATATTGTCGAATTCTGCATCTACATCTTTGCTTTTTTTGCTGTTTTCCACAGTTATTTGGATCATTTTTCTGTCTATTTATGTTCTTCTTTATTTTGTTTATCGCTTTTTTATTTTTATTTTTGCCATTACCAAGTCCCTTTCAGCGTTCAGCGTTCGCTCCTCTATATGATCTTACATCAGTAATCAATCACTTTCGCTTACTTTCAATTAAAAACGGTGTGTTTGGTTCTCTTTCGTTTGTTCCCCTCCAACCCAGGTTATTTTATGTATTTTTGTGTGTGTGAAAAATCTGTTTCCATTATTATTTGTGTTTTTTGTGTATCGAAAGTCTTCCCACCACTTCACTTACATACTCTTCACTTCACTTTATTTCCTTTCCATTACTTTTCTGTGTGTGCTAACTCATTATTTCCCGTTTCATGCCTGGCTCGTATGTTTTCTCCAGCCTGTGTGTAGCATCTGTCTGAGGAGGTCCAGACGCTCCGTCCTTCAACTGCATTAGTTTTTTGCTCGTTAGGCTCTTTTGTTTTCGGACAATTCATTCATTTTAATCATATTTTCATATCAAATTTAACTCTTTCCCCCTTTTCCATCTCCTTCTTCGCTATTGCCCATATTTGGTTCTGTATTTCTTTTTCTGCGTTAGTTAGGTCGTTCTCGATGTCAGTCCTTGTAGCTTTAAGTTTAAGAAGTTCTTCAACTCTTTCTCGGGTTATCTCTTCAGTTGTTGGCAGGTTCTTAATAATTATATGTTTCTCCTTTTTTCCTTTTCTCCTCTCTCTAATCCTGCTATTTTTCTTCTTATTTATCTGTTTTTCACCTGTAGTTTTTCAATCGTCTGTTCCATCTCTTGGCCTCTACTATTCCAGTAAGTTTTCATTGTATTTAGCTTCTCCTTGATTTCCTTACTCCTCTTTTTATTCTCCTCAATACGGTCTCTCACTGTTTTATCAGATTTGCCATCTCTTTCAGCTCTACCGTTTTTTCTTTCGGTTACCTTGTTTGGAGATTTAACTGTTTTTACTCATTTGCGTTACACTTAGGCAATCCAATATACCACTTTCAATGTATTTGCGTTTTAATTGTTTGTTACTTCGGCAGATCTCACATAATTGGGTTAGTTCATAAAAATAAATTTCAAAATAAACATAAGATTCTGCTTTTGAATCGTGTTTGCAAACTATTGCAGTTCAAAAAAGTTAAATACAACGTACCATTTCCGAGAAAAAAAGAATTGAAGTGTTCAAACATGAGCGTTCGCGCTAAATCAGTTTTAAACAGATAGTGACGTCACGTACTGGGAAACGCCCACTGTCAGTCGGCTACCGTTGCGTTTGTTGAAAATAGAGTTCACTGGTTGAAAGTTTTTGAAACTGATTCTTACGATGGTGGATGCAGGTTATTTGAAAGCTATGTCGGATAATCTTCCTCGAGTAGATGTTTTTATGTTGGCCGAGTTATTAAAGAACGATGATCGATTTAATACTGCAGAAATTCGTGGAGCAAAAGCTTGAATAAAACCTAACAATGTGAAATTCGTTTGCTTAACAGACTCTTACTACGCAGATATTTTGCATAATGCATTACTTTACTCGTTTACCACGTCTCATGTATATTTATTTTTGTCAATTACTTAAACATTTAGGTTTGCTTAGTAAGTAACTACATCTTACATCAAAGTGATCCTCGCAGCAGTAGAAATCCGAAGAAGTTATTTTAGAATAATCTCTTCTAGCTGCTTTGAACCACATTTTTCGAATTTTTACGTCTCGAGGCATTGTCAAAAATGTCTTTTCAGGTGTTGTAAAAGTCGTATTAATGCACATAGGCACAAAACACCACTTGTAACACCTTTTCGACGGCTCCATGATCGCCAAGCAATCATTCGTAAATACCAGTTTAGCTGAAACGCCAGTATATGACGTCATGCCGTAGTCGGCACCTGTCGCTGAGTTGTCATGCAGTTTCGACGCTTCGAGATTTAAAATTTGAAAAAAAGCTGTTTAAATTAATCTAACGCCGCTTATTTTTGCAATATCGAAGACGTCTGACATCTTTGCATTTATTAAGCGTATAAAAAAATAATGTGAATTAACCCAATTATTGATAGTAATAAAGATAGGAATTCACATTATCCAAAAAGGACAAATTTAAAAGAAATATTATTAAGAGTGGCTAAATGAAGTTGAACGAATTGAATTCTGTAAAACCTGAAGAATAATCTTCACTCGACAGTTTCTCAAACCATAAGGTCTAGAAGTACCACAAAATACTCGATTATAGAATTGGAAGGTTCTTCCGAATTGTAACATTAATCACAGTGTATTAAAGGTGGGATGACACTTTATAATTATAATCGTCCATAAAAAGTGTGTAGATACAGATAAACATTTGCAAATTTGAAGTTGAATACCGTAACAAAAAACAAACATATAAACCCAAAATCTGTGCGAATAAAGCAAAATTTCTTCCATTATTTTAATGAAAACGGAAAGACATTACCTACTTTAATACAAATCATCAACAATTTTCAAAAGAATAAGTGGTTTCATGAACGAAATAATAAAAAGCAATTGCGTGAACCGTCACGCCAACTAAAATAAACGTTGTTTTAATGGCTATTGACTCGGGAATAAGTAGGTAAATCATTGGACAATTTAAATAAAAGAGAACAGTGACTTTTACTGCCAGGTAAATCGTCGAACACAATTCAAATTGGCGATCCTGGATTCTGGATTGATGAATGCTACACCTGACCTGGATTTTCCCACGTAACACAAAAAGTAGCCAACAAAATAAATTCAAATTAGGGTATGATCTAATTCTTCACTTATTTCCTGCAATTATTGTTAGATAATCGATAAATCAAATACATCCCATTGTATGTCGCGCCCAAAGTTTGGCATCCTTCCTCAATTTGTAGTATTTCGTTTATCACTCACACCTAAAACCGCAACCACTCATTTTCCTGCTATTAAAGTGCGTCCGGTATTAAGACAGCGTTTGTTGTCAAATAATTTATATCTTTGTTTACAGTAATTCTAGTGAAATATGAAACAAAATCTTTTATGGTATGACATTTATTTTAATGATCTCATAATAAAAAGTACTAACCACTGATATAATCATAACGATTTTTAACTATTGCACGAATTGATCTCAACCATTTCATTCCCACGAGCACGTCAGTGAAGTTCGTACCTACCCCTCAAACCAATTTTCTGAATTTTTCAAATTAAAAGGTCATAAAATAATAAATGTTTTAAAAAGAATGCTGCTCCTTTTTGTCATTATTCCCGTCGCCTGGGCCATCAGGAAAAATTATGTTTTAAAAAGAAGAGAGAAAAATCTAAGGCCTCATGTGAATCGCAAGCTTTTGTTAATATTGATCATAATATAGAAAACATTTTATGGTGGATCCTCATCAGAACACATATGTAAAGATAGACAAGAATTCCCAGAAAAATTGTGGTTGGAAATGGCGAGATTGTCATAGCAAAACAAATAGGTACTGTTGTTGTTGAAGCATTCAATGGGAAATCATGGGTTGAAACTTCAATTCAAAATGCTTTATACGTACCTGCTATGAAAGTGAACTTATGTTATCTATGGAAAATGTTCTGAACAAAGGTTATAGATTTGAGTCTGACAGTAAAAGTTGCCGTATAATGAAAGATAATAAAGTGTGTGCTGTTGGTAAGAGAGAGGGAACACTCTTTGCAATGAGTTATGCAGCAGCCCACGTAACTTTTGAAGAATGGCCTCCCGTCTTGCTCGTCAGAATAAAAATAAAATTGCAGATGTGCTAAAACGAAATGAAATTGAAGTTAAATGCCCACAACCATTTTTCTGTGAACCCTGTCCATCAGGTAAAGCTCATAAACTTTCTTTTAGTGATAGCAACTTTATCTCAACTGTTCTAAGTGAATTGGTCCATGTTAATGTATGTGATCCAAGGGAAAATTATTCAATTAGTGACTCAAGATATTTTCTTCTGTTTCGTGATGACTTCTCATCATTCAGGTTGTTACAACACTTAGACAACACTTGGAAATGGTGGAAAATTTTACTGGTACCTAATGCAGTGAAAGTTTTAACAAGTGATAATGGTTCAGAATAGAGACGTAGATTCTCTACTGACCTCGAAGGGGATAATTCATCAAACGACAGTGCCCTATACTCCCCAATAAAATTGGAAAATAGAAAGGGGCATGAGGACTATTATAAAATCCGCTAGATCCGTGCTAAAAATTTATAAAAGAAATATTGTTTGATGTCGTAAACACGTCTGTTTTAACAATAAATTGTTCAGGAAAAAGTGGTATTGCGGGTAAAACACCTTATGAATTATGGCATAAAAATCTTAAAACATTTAGTTTAAAATTTTTGAGAACATCTGGCTCTGAAGTATGTCATATCCCAAAAGAAAAAAGGAAAAAGTGGGATAATAAGAGTAAAAAGGAGTATTTGTTAGAAATGATCATACTCAAAAGTCATACAGAATTTATTTTCCAAAGACGAAAAGTGTCGAGAGTGCAAGAGATGTGGTCTTTGTGCAGTTTTGTGTAACAGTGTGTGTTGCCCCCGTTGGTTCATTTGGTAAGAGATTTTATATATTTTTTTTATTGTTGTTTTACTTTATTTGTGTTTTGTTTTTGGCCTGATTTTTTTAACATTGACACAGTCCTATTCCGGAAGTCGTCTTTATCTTAGTAAAACACTATCATCTGGCCTGCCAAAAACATAATTTTGGGAAGAATTATAAAATCCTCACGAAGAAGTAGCACTGCCGAATTGAGAGAAACGTGGGTAAACGAAATTGGTAAGAATAGTTTCGTATCTACTTGCGGCCGGCGCCGCCCGTCGAATGAAAACATTGAGTTATAAATTTTGCACGGTAAAGGCAAAACCGTTACTAAAATCACTTAAATTATACACACGAACAATGGAGTTCAGTTTTATTTAGTGACGAATGAAAATTTGATCTGTGCATTGCAGTGGCGGATTAAGGTTGTGGTGCACTTTCCCGTTCGTTCCGTCACGACGACGGCCGTTAACGGCCAGCGACGGATTGTCCTAACGCACACTTATGGTAGGCGACGGGATGAGACGGAACGGACAAGTGTGCACTGTATGATTTAATTAGTGTATTTTATGTTGAACGTTTGTTGATGGTCCGTGTCGTAACGGAACGGAACGGCAATGTGCGCCACAACCTTTAACCTTCTCGGTGCCCTTAAGCACGCTCAGTGTTTACCGCCCCCCTTTTTTTAATACTACCGTTCGCGCAAATAGACGTTTCAAGAATAGGCGGGAAATCAGGGCAGAGATTTAAATTTCGTATTTTCATATAACGCACCAAAAATGATGAGTAGCCCGTTTGAATGTCATTAATCTTTTTCTTTCTTTTTGGTTCATTTTTTTGAGAATAAAAATAAAATAACATAAAAAAATTTCCGCCCCCTACAAGTCGCCGCTCTAGGGCCGAGCCTCACAAGCCTAGTGGTTAATTCGCCACTGATGCATTGGCGATGACAGAGGTAGTTATCCGCTCTAAATCTGCTTCCAGCGTCCTAACTGCTTAAGGAGAACAAAGAAGTTTGCCGATGGAGTAGGGTTACATGAGTGCAAGAGGGGTAGGCAACCTTTATTTTATAGAATGTATCGTTAAAGTAGCGGAGTACCAAGATACATTGAACAATCAGTTAGAACACTTTCTTCAATTACTGAGGGTCATGCTATATTTCGGTAGGATGGCGAAAGTTGCCCGACAAAGAAATGATTGGAAGACAATCGTATAAATGTTTTATGTTGGACATTCTCCAGTCCAGATTTAAGGCCGATAGAGAATTTGTGGGGTTAAAAAACCAAAAAAAACGTCGACCGAAAACTAAAGCTATTCTCAAACAGAAGATCGGTGAGGTCTGGAACTCTATTACTGAAAAAAACAATGTGAACAGTTGGTAGCTACTATGAAGCAACGCTTAAGAGCAGTAATTGCAGCTTTTAAGAACTTCAAGTGGTTTTATTATTATAAAGCACGAATTTCATTGACCTAAGTGGAAAATATTTGTGATTAATAATTAAAATTCTTTTTTGTGCTGTAATGTGCAGCTAATAAATTCAATTTGCGATTAGTATGCGCTGAATTAATAATATAAGCCTCTTGGAATAACTTGAAAATATATTTGTTAAAATTTTAAGGTCGCACGAATTTCATTGACGTTGTGCTCGTATATAATTTTAATCCCTAAAAGCACAAACGTAAACAAACACGTAATGTGCAAACAAACGTTTAATTTTCACCCTACCCCTAAGCCCTAAGCAAATAGTTTATCGGAGTAATTCTCCTAAATATGAATAATCACCCTTATCAATTATTATGCTAGAGAAATACCACAACCAAATCAAATAAATTGTGTAATACTGCTGTTTTATAAACTCGCATTACGACCTTATTTAATTACACTTGTAACTCAAAATCGTTAAATTCTGAAAGGAAAGGAAAGCAATATAGAATTTATTATATGTATACAGGGTGTCTCACGGTGACCGTCGGTTAGAAGTATATCAAGAACGGTAAAAGCTAGAAATTTGAAATTTTACACATGCGACATGCCGTGTTTAATCAATTAAATAAAAATATTTTCCAAATGGCAGCACTTCCGGAAATACCGGAAGTGAGCATCAACATCTTTATTTTAAATACAAACCAGGCAATTTTTTTTCACATTCTGATGTGTCATAAAATGTTTAGTAAGTATGCTTAAAATAATCGGCGTATCAATTTCCATTGTTGAGAAAAAAAATTGTTTTCACTGAAAAATTTCAAAATCTTGTTTAGGAAATAAAATTGAAAGTCGAAAGTGGTAAAGGTTACGGAAATAGGATTTTAGGTTTTCAATGGCAAAAAGATTGAGACACAATTGTCTGTAACGGATAATAAAAAATTGCTCGCGGTTACTGATCTATTTGACGTTAATTCCAGACTTAAGAAAAACTTTAAAAAGTATCTTTTTTCAAATGAAATGCTTATTTAATTAGTCCATTCGATGCAGAAATAAATTTCCTTTAAATTGATATACCATGTTCCTATACCTAAAATCAATGATTACAGAGTTATTTACATTTTTCTATTTAAATTTATAATTACATACTTTACAAAACAAGGTTGGCTTTGAAAATTTCCAAAAAAATTTTATGCAATTGTTTCTAGCTTTTACCTTTCTTGATATACTTCTAACCGACGGTCACCGTGAGACACCCTGTAGAAGACTATGCTAAAAATAAATTGGATAATATATACGGAAAATTTCTTTTGGTTATGAGTTGCCTTGGCTTAGACATACCAAAATTGGTATTTGATAAACGCTGTAGGTTATTTTGTCAATTGATGCTTATTATAAAACATTTATGCTTTACTTTTTTGAATAAAATTTCATATTGCAACTAAAGCAAAATTAACATTTGCTGAAATTATGTAAAACGTTTTAAATATTATGAGATAGCGACACAGTACAATATGAAAAAGGAATTTGTATCTAATCTTGCCGAAGTTAAAATGTTTTCATAGAGGCTTCAGAAAATCTGGTGCTTGTAGATCTCGAGCCGTACAAATACAAAAGGCTTATTACAAATAAAGCTAATGATTTATTAGCAACCTATATTTCACAGGCACTAAAAATACCACCCTCCCTTCATATAATTTTGTGTATAGTGTTACTTTCGGTAATTACGCCACCCCTACAAATTGATCCACTATTAGGGGTTAGATTGCACGAATTTTGTTGCATAAAGATAAAAATCAGTCATCAGTTTTCGCGAAGAAAATTGGCCGCATTTCAAAGCTAGGGTGGACCGCACTCCATAGACTGGTTCTTTGCCTCCATTGTTAACGTAGGGAATCAGTCTCCTTCTGTTGTGTACCGCATAAGAAACGTTAGTGTTGGATCTCGACCTCTTCATTTCGTTTGCATCAGCTAAAAGCTTTGGAACCCCATGTACCACAAAACTTGTGATAGCTAAGTGACCAGGCACAATTTCAGAAAACACTGTTCGTGATATCTGAGAGAAGAAATCTGATAATACTGTAATCATGACTCAATTGTTATATGGTTTTGCCATTCGCATTTGCAACAAGTTCATTTGTCATCAAAAATATGGTCTCAAAACTATACACTTCATTAAATACAGGAAATATTTGTCTAATTTTCGTATCATTGAATTTAGCTGCCCCCCCCCCCCCCCCCCCTCGAGTGGGACTCTAAGCAGTAATAATTTCTTAAATAACGAAACTTTTAATTTAAATAAAACTAATTCTCTAAATTGCTACCCCCCCCCCCCCCCCCCCCAATGGAAATTACTGTATGGGGTCCCATAGTGGATCACCTTCCCATATTTACAGCCGCTTACTTTTGTTGAATGCGTTACGCCAAGGAAATATTGCACTCTGTACGTAAATTAAAGAACTGTAGCAAGATCCTTAGTTCGAGACTGTATCCGAATCTTTACCAAACCGTTTGCTTCTATCATTAGAAACACATGCCCTAATGTATGAAAATTCTTTTGCAGTCCTAAACCAAGAAGACATGAGTAATATTACGAACTGTCAGCAAATTAGTACATACTCATATTTTAAATAATTTTGCAGTTTCACAGCACTACCACTAATACTGTTTTATTTATATAATTATTTATACAATCTTACCAATGTTTCTATTCTATCTTACCAATGTGCAAAGCTTGCGATCCATATCTTAATCGTTTTCGCACACAGAACACTGAATGGCACCATATATAATTAACAGTCAGCGGGATTTTAGAGGATAAGGTCATTTATAATCGCTAACGATTGAAAAATCTTCCACGAGTACTGTTAGACTTCTATTGAGCCGACAATACAAGTAAGCTATCCCCAGCATTGGAACTTACTTTCTTAACAACCCTGGTAGAGTTCAGTAAAATATGTTCGTTTCGATTATTTTAGGCCAATTTCATAGCTGCCATAGTGTCCACATGTATGGTTCAAGCAATGATGAAGGGATAAATAATTGTGATAGACCAATGACCATACGCTACATACTAGTCCTTTTTTTCTAATTTGAGTACACAGTTTTTGTCCGTTATGTGCTCATCCACATAACCACATGGTGTTTCCCAAACGTTGTGGTTAACCATTTTGAAATCAATAATTACCTATGTTAAAAGTTACAATTTTAATATTTACAATGTTTATTACACCAAATGACTCCCTTTCCACTGTAGCCGTTATCGAGAGTTTCGCAGTCAATTTGTTCATTATTCTCGTTCTGGTGATCGTTTGCAGTTACTTCTACTTTCTTGGCGTTTAAAATACGATTTCAAACAATTCGTTTTTCATACTCATTACGCCGTTTCGAGATTATTTATAAGGCTTTATATTTGGACTAATGCATCTAAAAAAGGCAAAAAAATACTGTAAGATTATCAGTAACTACATTATAGTTTAATTCATTGTATCTTTGATTCGATTTTACACAAAATAAGTTGTAAGATATTAAGAAAATACTATAGCATATTTTTTGTTTCACAATTTGAAAATATTAAATTGAAGTATTAGATAGACTTTGATAGGCGCATTATTATGTAAAACATAAAAATTACCTACTCCTATACCAGTTGTGGTGGGTTGACACGTTGCTAGTACGCTCGGCCGAGACGACTGGCATGCCTACTCGCCTGATACTCTCAGGAAACTCGTACTGTATAAACAGACACGCGAGTACACTGGCACGTTGTTTGCTCTCGTACGAGTTAGTCGGTCGTCTTCCAACTTTCGGCGTGCGAGTTTCATGCTAGTACCTAGTACCCAATTTTTTTAATGTTATGTGTATTTTGTTTGTAAAACCTTAGGTGGTTTCTGAATGTCTCTGGATCCTCCATTGCCACTTCTCTGAGAAACGTTGCAGAACACCAAACTTGTTACGTCGCTTTATCTACTCCCGTGTCCACATTCGTCTGGGACGTCGCTTTTTTATAGTACGCAATTGGTTTAATTCGTGGATTAGTAGCTGTGCAACAACAGCTATACCAGCACGCACAATTTCCGCCATTTTGCATTATACTAAAACCAAGCTAGTAAAATTGTGTGTGTCAACAGAACTCGTACGCGAGTTTACTCGCACCGAGCGCACTCGGCCGAGCGTACTAGTACCGTGTCAACCCACCAATTAAGAACAATTTAAAGAAAATTTTAAATACGTATTTGCAAGCAACATTTCACTGAACACTGACCTTTCAATAAATCAAGCAAAAGGCCTGCACCCGATATAATTTTATTATAATAATTTAATAAATCCAGACAGCGTTTAACTCTTAATATTTACAGCACATTTTCATTTATTCGAAACTATCTGGAAAACGAGTATAGGTATGTTTCTTTTCGTGCTGTAAAGCCACATTCTTCTAATCTTAACCTTTATAAGGTATCCTTTAATCCCATTATGTGTTCCGGTCTAATTCAAGCTGTAACTAACACCATCATGAAGAGATGAAAACATACAACCACTTCTATAAACGCTGTACTGATTTTTTGTGCGTTTTTTTAACACCTTGTGTCTACTTACAATATTGTGTTTAACTTTGAAAATTTCAACACTATAAAAATTGTGTTTTCCGTTTGAGATTCTTTATTCAACTGTAAAATTAGTCAACTGATATTGAAAAATTTAATTTTTTAATACGACTAGTTTTATAATTCGCTCATAACAGGGTTTTGTTAGATATCCGCCGTTTTCCATTGAGAATCAACTTTCTTTTCACCCCTTTAGATCTTACGATTATTGAAATACAAATTCAAAAGGTAATGTTGACTATTCCACTAGGTTTATTAGAACAAAAATTGTATCTGTGGTTCCTTTCGCTACCACATTTTTTGATATACTGTCATCGTGTTTACTATCAAATCCTACTTGAAAATCAAAGTATTAAATCAATCAATTAAAATCTAATATCAAAATATAAAATTTTCCACTTATTAATATGATTACACAATTTTCATCTCAACTTTCATGTTATAAGTATACAATGTAGATACTCATGTTCACCTTTTTAATACACTTCCCGCAAAGAATGCGGTGTTGCGTGATTGCGTCAATTGATGTTATATCGAGTAACAACTAACTCCAATGTCACAATTAAGTTGATGGTATAAAGTCCAGATCAACTAATCATATACAGTGTGTCTGCTTAAGTTCGCACCATATGGAAAACTTTTTTATTATTAATTTTATGACAAAAAGTTATTCTTTATAAAAAGTTCTGCATGTTCTAAAATTTAAAATACAATCATCAGATATTAAATTTTTTCAGTCGTGTACGCGGTTTGTCAAAAAATATGAATTTTGCTCAAGAGTAAAGTACCTTTATTTTTGACAATATCGAAAATTGTTATTAAAAAAAGTTAATCAGAACTAGTTTTTTACAACTTTTTCTCAAATCACTACCTACCGATACTGATACGATTTCCGTTCCATTCAGAAACTTCACTGTCAAACATTTCTTGATATCATACAAATCATTTGTATGTCAGTGCATCTTAGATTTCACGTAACTACACATATATTTGCATTGTTAATGTAGACAAAAATTAATCGTATCAGTATCGGTAGGCAGTAATTTGAGAAAATGAAAAAAAATTTTTAACTAGCAGGACGTAATTGCATATTTGAACGTAGTTTTTAGTTCTGATTCACTTTTTTTAATAACAATTTTCGATATTGTCAAAAATAAAGGTACTTTACTCTTGAGCAAAATTCATATTTTTTGACAAACCGCGTACACGACTGAAAAAATTTAATATCTGATCATTGTATTTTAAATTTTAGAACATGCAGAACTTTTTATAAAGAATAACTTTTTTTCGTAAAATTAATAATACAAAAGTTTCCCATATGGTGCGAACTTAAGCAGACACACTGTATAATATTTAATAAAATATAAATCATTCTTTCAGCAATTTTTCAGTTCTGTTTTTTTTTAAATGTGCTCAAATTTAAACCCTTCCATGTTGAATAGTCCTCCAATAAGTCAGTTTGATTCGTTTTTGAACAATTCCTCCTTGGACACCAACAAGTGAAATAAGATACGACTAAACATTAAGTGGAACAACATAACATGAGCCCTTAGTGCAAAACAATATTAAATAAATAATATTAATTAATTATGGAGTGAGAAAATGAATTCTAATTTATCCTAATTCTTTCTTTTGAACGCAACATATTGCCAAATCGTGTATCTATCTATAAACCGTGGGTTTTCTTCCCGGTTGATTAGTTATGTTCCACAATGTTTTAATTGCTTAAGATGTGGTCAGGTATCAACGCAAAAGTACAACTATAATAATTAGGTATAAACTGATAACAATTCGTGCAGTGAGAACGATCAATTTTATATACAATATGAACAGGAAAGTCGCACATGCATTAGCAAAGAACATGTACGAGGATGTACCCAAAAATAAAAGCTATATATTTTCAAATTTTTTACAAAACATCGTTATCCTCTTCAAAATATTCTCCATTAAAACAAATACATTTGTCCCACTGTTCGAAATATTTTTTGTAGTCATCTTTAGAAATTGCTGACAGCTCCTCTCTCGTTTGTTTCTTGACCTCTTCAATGTTGTCAAATCGGTGTCCTTTGTGCCCCTTTTCATGCGTGGAAATAAGAAAAAATCGTACAGAGCGAGATCAGGCGAGTAAAGTGCGTAGGGCAGTGAAACCATCCCATTTTTGTCAAGAATTGGCTAACAGAGCAGTGTGTGCAGGTGCATTGTCCTGGTGGAAGAACCAGTCTCCTGTCTGCCACAAATTGGGTATTTTTTCTATTGCACAATCTTCTTAAAACTTCCAAACAAAAGGTTTGATTGACGGTCTGACCTGGTGAAACAAACTCTGAATGAACTCTTCCCTTGACATCCAAAAAAAGAAAATCAGCATTGTTTTGATGTTTGATTTTACTTGACGACATTTTTTTGGACGGGGTGATAATGACCTCTTCTATTCGTCGCTTGACTGTTGCTTTGTTTCTAGGTCGTAACTATAGCACCACGACCTTTGACAGAAAATCTGGATCAGTTTCAAGCTGTTGTTTCAAAGCACGACATGTTTCAATTCGAAGTCAGTCAAAACCCGAGTAACAAACTTGGCACCAACCCTTTTCATTACCAAATCTTCGGTTAAAATAAGCTGAACCGATGACAGTTGATCAAATGTCTGACGACGGTCTGTTAGCACGAGTTCTCGAATGTTTCCAATATTTTGGTCGATTTGGGCACTTGATGAAATATCGCCATTTATAAACCGAGGAAACCACTCTTATACCTACTTGAGTTTTTCCCATAGCGTCATTTTTGTAAAGTTGTTTTCAACATTGAAACGGTGTCAGCAGGATTTTTACCGAGTAGAAAACAAAATTTCACAACTGCACGTTGACTTAAACTTACCATCATAAAACACGAAACAAGAATAAAACAACGCTAGCAAAACCAATCCCTGCAGGTGAACAGAACAAGGCAGGTCGACAACATAGGCGGCACCGAACTGACAATGAGTTGCGGTATACACTCCTAGCGGCAAACATGCGTACTACACAAGCTCTGCCCACGGAAATGCTATTCGGGTTAATATTAGGTATTTTCTTTTTGCATCGCCACAGGGTTAGGTAAAGTTAAAATCACCACGTGATTAAAGTGCCTTGCGTCATGTAGACATTTCTGCCTCAGGTTAATATAAAATTTAAATAAAGCTTTTAAAACGAATAGGGTTATTGAAAACTGAGTCAAATTATTTTTATAAAACGAATGGTGTTTTATTGACAGAGCTGACTTAGGTCTACAACAACGTGCAAAAAGAAAACACCTATTGGGTACCTACCCCCTCGTATATGCAACTAAAAAAATTCAAAACAGTTACAACTAACAATAATTTATTATGTCGATTAGTTATGAAGCAAAAGCTATTAATATGGAGCTTTAAGGCATTCCTTGCCTCAAAATAATATTGACTTTCGATTTATACGTGAAACATGGTTTGAAATATAAACAATATAAACAAAAAAACTGTTAACCGTAAAATTCAAAGAAAGTTGAAGTTCGAAGCTTAAAAAAACACCGATTTTTATGGGTAAAACATCATGTAGTGTTAGGGAGAATGAACTCCTTGACGAACTCGCTCGAAATGCAACTGAACTTGAAACATACCAAGATTATCCTGTGGTGCGACATTCTGGAATGGTTAGGCAATGACACATTCTAGATGGACTCCCTCTTGGGAAGATTATTGTATACGCTATCCTATCCGAATCCGATACACAAAGTTACGTGATTTATACGAAAGCATTGTATAGGATCAGTGTTCTAGATAAAAATGGGACGTGCGCAATAGCCACTCTACTAGATAGATCAAATATTTATTGAATGCTTAAACACAACGAATCGTGCAAGTTCTTACTGTTATTAGAAATACCAACACCAAAAATTGCAATGATACAAACATAAAATTGTTAGGTATACGAAAGAGTTTATCTGCTCATCACGTGACCAATTTCCTAAACGCTCATACATCATTTTTCATAACGTGCAATGTTGTGTCATCGATGCAAACAGTACTCAGCCTCAAGTTACTCAGTTAAGCAACGCAGCTTTAGTAATTGTCAAATACCAAATGAATGCAATTATTTTAATTACATAGCATGTGACACATACGACGTAAGTTTTAAACTTTATATTTGCCGTAAGATTTAATAATCTTCTTCATTCTACAGAAGAAAAGCTTTATATTGGAGATATGAAAACGACCGTAAGGTATAGAAAGAACTCGAAGAGACTGATCGTTCTAGTTCTGCTTGAAGTGGTATACAACCAATCGATCAGAATTCCCATTATCTTTCACTGCTGTAACATACATCGTTTATTTGGAACGTGGAAATATTATTGCAACATCCGCTTTATAGTTCACGCTTGACACGTTTCTAGTTGCAAACACTTTTTCGTATTCTTCAAATCGAACTATAAGTAGGTACCTATACTTTAATTCGTGTCTTGGAAATGCAATATAAACCACTTAGATTTTGAATTCGTAATCTTTTGACAAAAGACAAGACAAAAGAAAAATCGGTCATTACAATATAAAGTTGCGACATAATATTTAGTATACCTACCCCTTATAGCGCATTGCAGTAGAAATATCTACGAACGTTTATCCCCAAAAATTCTGTACCCAAATGATATTTTCAAATAAATCAAATGTAACGCTGTACAAAATTATAATTAAAACTAGTTATCAAGTTAATGAATCGATTTTAAGTATTTCTCCCTTGACCACAGTTGTGTGTCGTGCACGCACTAACAGTTAGAATAATTAAAAAGTAAACCATTTTTAAAACCTCGAAATCAGACAAGTGTTTCAGGAGAGGTTTTTAAATAAATGAACACGAAACAGCCGTGTTTCATTCCAATTAATCTATAGTTGCGTGATCCAACTTTCCACTGGAAAAAAAATAGGGCAATTTTAAATGTTATTGATAAAAAATCAATACAAACAAGGATAGGTGCATCTAGTTTATTGAATACACGTTACGATGGGAAGAGTAAAGTGGTTTTTAGAGCACTTTTGTATAATGTGAAAAAGGGAAATGCGGCAGCTTAACGAATCGATCTATGTGTGGTTTTCGAATTTATCAACATCTGGTATGATACGATAAATACTCAAAACGATTTTAGTATCTACTTACTAACAAGCTGATAACAAATCTTACGCATTTGTGTTATACAGTACCTATGTTCAGGATGTCACTATGCGCTTTATAACGACAAATAATCACAATGCTGCCAACGTGTGTCTATGTTGGCAGCATTGTGATTATCGTGATAAAGGTTAGTTTTCTCATTACTCTCATACTGTCAATGTGAAAACTGGCTCCTTCGATTAATACACGCATTTAGTTTATGAATATCTCTTTCCTGAAGTTAAGCTCATTTGAAATAAGCAGAATCTACTATTCGGACCAATAAACAGCACAGCAAAGCAAAGTCAATTTTTGTAAGAACAATTTTTTATTTTCCTTTTTCATAAGTTGTAAATCATTGCTTTTAGGTTAATATGATATCCAAAAAAGAGTCAAACTCGAAAAAATTTTCTATTTCAGTAAAAAACCCACTTCACTTACATCACTAAAATCAACACTATAGATGTTGGGCTACTGAGAGTGCCAGGTCAATGATCATGCAATTTTGTGTTGCCTTCATTTTACCACCAAAGGCCTGAAATTCTGCGAAAATACATGAAAATTTTTGTATAATTAATTCTTTGAGCAGTTATTTATTGCTAGACTATTATGCAAGTATTTATTCACGAATATCCCATAACTGTACTGTTTTTTTCACCACTTTTACAACAGATGAATCGAATGAATAAGTCAGTCTTAGTCCAAATGATTACATGGACTTTAAATTATGGAAAAGAATTATTAAATATTACTTATGCTACACCTGTTAGGTGCTAATGACAATGTAGCCAAATATACTAAAACTGCCACATTAAAAGGACAGGTCCGTAAAGTTAGTACGGTAGGAAGCGATACACATCGTTTATGCTGTTTAGTGCTTTATATTTTGCATCAGCACGATGGACCCTTTCGGAGAAAATCATGCCCCTTGTGCCATGCCTACTCTTGTTGATAGCACTAATATAGGGGCCGGGCCAGATAGTTTGGGTTGATAACTTGATATCAGCAAGTTTCCATAGAAAAGAACCGCCTTGTGGAATGCTAGCTTTTAGTATACCCATTTGAAATGTAGCTTAAAGCGTCATAAAATTTAAGTTAAAATGCAACCCTAAATTACATTCCATACTGACCCTACAGTATGGGCGGCACAGGATAAATGGGAAAATTTAGCGCCGTGTTATAGATTTTAAGTAATTGCGACATGATTGCGACACAAAAGCACTTCAGCAGTATTAAACATCTTTTTTGAACAGCATACAGTTCTTTGAAATACGGCAAAAAAGTGTCACATTACAACGACGAAGCATTCGTAAAATATTGGAGTAATAATGCACATAAACCGTTAAATATTTTAGCTTTACAATAATTTTTCTACATTAGAATATAGTTATCCTTTTTTTTATGGAAAACATAATATATACACTGTGTCCAAAATTCGATCCTCTTGGAAACAGTAAGAGAAATCGGTTGAACGGAATATGGAGGCCTTTCTTTATCTAATCTGCTCAGACATTTAATTTTCCGTTAAAATGCATTGCTTACTAGACCAATGAAAACATTGAAAATCGTTATTTTCTTCAAATTTTACATATTTTCTGACAGAGTTAGCAGAATTTACAAACGATAAACACGATGAATAAGCGGAACAAATATTGTAGCTTTATGGAGCACGGAAAAATTACGTTGCGTTGACAACGTTAGATATCTAATATTTTCCATATTATTCATCGTATTAAAAAGTTATTGAGGGAAAAGTTGTAAATTATAGAAATAATTTGAGGCTATCGCGGTTCCTCGAACTGTCAAGATAACTATAGTTTTCGACTTAAACCGCGTCGTGATATTTGTTCCACATCCTACTTTGAAAGGTTTGCCTTGCCTTTTTCCTTGTGAGCCAAAACAAGGATTTTTGGAATGATTCTCCATCTTCTTAGCTTCCGATGGTGGTGAGGTATTAAGTCTAGATTTGCCAGACCTGACTGCTGAATGTGAAACCATAAGTTCTGACGTTTCGCAAGATATTGCAGCTTGCATCTTCACAGTGATAGGAATCCTATCACTAAAAGGATGGATAATCATTCTAAAAATCCTTGTTTAAAAAATTCTATAACAATGGCACAACAGTATTTACGAGTATTCTTAATGTTGACTATAAATCTTTAAATAACAGTAATTTTTGATACACTCTTTCATATCACAAGTTCAAAAATGATATCTATTCCATATCGAGACAACAATTTGAACGATCAGCCGTTGGATCTTTCAACAAATAGATCATAGTGTTTGAATATTCAAAAGGAAACAATTTTTTTAATTGCTGCCGTTTAAATTATACGACTTGGGTATTTATTTATTTATTTATTTGTTTATTGATTTATTTATTCCTGCCAAAATACATACAAACGTAATATTTACAGTCGTCAAGATTTATAGTATGTTAAGTTATGTTACTCCAAGGAATTAATCATTGAATTAAACTCCTCATTTGAATAGAAGGAATTCTTAATTAAATATAATTTTAATGAGCTTTTTAAGCTTTTTGGGTGGTAGTTATGTTTTTATGTTATATCTAATGTTTAAAATTAATTATTCTATGTATTCAGTTTCTTCAAAAATTTGCAATTTCATGTAATATCATTGCCGATTTGCAAAGAACAAATGTTACATTTTTATACTCGACTGGTTTACGATTTTAAAAATCTCGAACGCTCTCATTCAAGTGGATATTTAAACTTCAACAAATGTTTCTATTCAGGAACTGTTACATACACTGAATTATACCTACTTCAAAATTCAGTGGTTATACATAGAACATTGAATTTCGAAAAAAAATTATATTTATCCGCACGAAAAGGGATACGAAAAAAATCTTTATTTCCACACAAATCATGACGAGAAATATAAGACGGATTGAACGCCTTTATTTACGTACCAGTTTATTGCACTACACAATACATCAATTGACTAACAGATTATATGTTGCTTAAAAATGTCCTTTATCGGCATAAGTATTGTGCACCATTTTCACTTATTTGTAAGGAAAATTGTGCATGTTTCGTTTAGTTATATTTATACATGTTCTAATCACGCTATAAAACACTTAACGATCTGCATCAGTCCCACTGTTCGTTTCAACAAGAGTAAGAAATCCAGCACTGCATAAAGGGGTGTCGTTTTGTTTTGTCGCAAACGGTCAATTAAGCTGATGCAAGTTATAAAGTACAAACGATCTGCATCTGTCGCGACGTTTGTGCTTTGATTGGCCTTGCTAACGTCACGGACTTTCAACTGCTCATAAGCGTTTATTTACATCAAATAGGTATAAAATATACATTGCAAAAAAAGCCCTTAAAAAGATTAAAGTACCTATATATATTTACTGGGTCGAGTTCAATTCTTTTAGAAAATGTGCAAGCTTGTGCCGAATTTCCTTAGATGCTCCAACATTTATACTTCACGGATGAGGTTGTACTCCTCATTCCCAAAAAAGCTTCAAGAAACAAAGCTTATAAATAATGATATTGCGATGTGTAAACCTCGCCGGTAACTCTACAGGACCTCGTTTAGCAGTCCGTCTATTGAGTAAATGTTCGTTGAGGTGGTGGCAAACAACTTGAGAATTCTGGGGAAATTCACCGCTTGTGGAAACCATCATCTTGCTATCTTTATTTGTTTGAAAAAAACCACATCAAGTTGCTAAGATAGGTATCTAAAAGTAGCTTTAGTGAATGGCTGGGGGAAGTTAGAAGAAAAAATGAGCTGATTACAATCAAAAGGGATTCAGGAAAATGAATTCCATTTTAGATTAACAACGAAAGCAAACAATTTGTACCTTTGACATATCTCACACCGGCTCCTGAAAATATTGGTTCAACACTGAAACTGCCAAAAAAGTGTTTTAACTAACTTTTATATGAAATTGCTGTAAGAGCGTCGATATTATCTATAGGTTCATTCAATTTTATTAAAAAAATTATCAAACAACTAGGTTTCTAACACAAGCTTGATAATTTTAGATATACGAGTACAACAGTTCATTCCAGTCTGTCAGTGCAAGAGCTTGTTCCCATTTATTCTCACCACTAGAGAAAATTAGGGGAACATTTAAATTCAAAGTGCAACAATTGTGCAGAATATACTTTTTTAATCACATAACCAAGATTCGCACGATAATTTTAAACAAAGCTAGCAAATTAAAAGTTTGTTGTAGTATAATAGAAAATTTTGGTTCTAAAACGTCGAGAAATTTTTAAATTAAGATTTTAGTGGAATGACTTATTATTGTAATTATTTATGAAATTTCGCAACGTAAAATTAACTTTGAAAATCTCAATAAACAACTTCCAGCTGTGTTTTTACTTTCCTTACTTTTACTTCAGCAATTAGATAGAAAACTTTTGACATTAACTATCGTACTCTTCGTAAAATTCTACTACCGTATATCGCATTCTACTAGCACAAACTTTCTATGCGATAGCAATTCAACTTTTATGTACAGAAAAATAATCTCTTCATATGTTTATCAAGTATCATATCCCGAACATTTTCAGACCATTATAGTTCAACTTTCTGTTATGATGCGCTTATATAATTTACAAAAATTGTCAGATGAAAACTGTATTTTCTTACAAGCATTTAAATCAATAATAAACGTCATTTTGACTCGTTTCCTTAGTTCTGAAAGCTACAAAATAACAAACCTATAAAATCAGAACAGGCAACAACAATAACAGTTCCTCTTCTAAAGAATATATCAAATAAATGGTACGCGACGGTAATTGAGTTAGTGGGAGTTGCGGTCGTGGGACTTGCGGTCAAGTAGATTTTTAATTAAATGCAGTGGAACTTGCGCTCAATTTTATTTTCGCAGTGGCACTTTCGCTCACCTTGGCCATTCCTCTTCATTTCCAACTTATAATTGATACAATCTCTTCTAATATTAATATACAGGGTATACCACGGAACCCGTTCATTAGAAGTTTCTGGGGTCCCTTACAACTTATGAATTTGAAACTTTCAGGTTAAGGATAACCCATAGCCTTCTTTTGTTCTAAAATATTGTCGATGTTGTACAACTTCCGGAAAGACCGGAAATCGCCATTCATCTTCTTATTTTAAATGGAAAGTGTTAATAACTACAAAACCGCTAAAGATAGGTATAGGGATACCTACAGTTTATCGATGCGTAAATTAAATGGTCTTCCAAATATGTAAAAATATACGGGGTGTTCGATTTGAAAAAAATGACTTTTTGGTGCTTGAAGTTTTTTAACTTTGCCACTAATTTTGAACGCCCTGTATAATCTGTGATAGGTTTGCAAATACATTTTGTGAACCCTTATGGTTTTACTTCGTGTTTGTAAAGTATGAATGTTTTGCGTTCAAAGAAGAGCAAAAGGTGGGCTATTAAACATCCCTCCGCAAAGCGCAAATTTTTCAAAAAAATCATAATATCTCAAAAACAGTTGAAGATAGGTATAGGATAATCTAATACAGATTAACGCAGAATCGATTGTATAATCCAAAAATGCAATAATCTACAGGGTGTTCCATTTAAAATAAGAAGATGAATGGCGATTTCCGGTCTTTCCGGAAGTTGTACAAAATCGACAATATTTTAGAACAAAAGAAGGCTATGGGTTATCCTTAACCTGAAAGTTTCAAATTCATAAGTTGTAAGGGACCCCAGAAACTTCTAATGAACGGGTTCCGTGGTATACCCTGTATTGGATCCTATTATGCAAGTAGCTCATACACCAATCGTGAGCTAACCCACTTATCACGTAACAATGGAAGATTTTATGATCTACTAGATCGAATGCTTTCGACAAGTCGTAGAACAGTGATGCGCAACTATTTGTTGTTAAATACATGACTATATGTAGCTCAATAATTGATACAATGCGGTACTCGTCGAATACTCCGAAACCCATATTAACAGGGAGTAAGGACATTATTGACGTTAATAAAATTTGACACCCTGGTTAACATTACTGCTTCTAAAATTAGATGAAAAATTGAATATATTGCCACGTGCTTTTCTTAAATATTGGTGTAATTTTATTAATTTTACTGTTGGAACACTTGAACATGGTTTTCAAAAGGTTCAACAGCTTCTTTAGTTGATGAAAATCACTGTCCACGTATTTTTTTTTACATTCTTCTTCTGGCAAACAAATGTTGTATACCAATCGGCGTTAACTATTCTTCGAAACTCTAAAAGAATGATTGCGACATGTCCAGCACAACCGAAAGGGAAGTACTTAATGAAAAACAACTTTATGGGATTCAGGTCACCTTGGACCACCCAAACAGTGAATTCTTGCTTAGTTTCTGGTTCATACGAGTATATCCAAGTTTTGTCATCTGTAACGAAGATTAGCACGGGCCTGTATTTAAGCTTCAATAAAATTATGTCGAACCCGTCGGGAACAGATCTTTCTGGCAGCTTGAACGACACGATTCTATGCATTCTTGTTGAGTTAAATCAACGGTATGTTTACGAGTAATTTCCATTTTTTAACAAAATTACTTTGTTTATACTTTTTGAATATTTAAACTACTGCTGATTTCACAATAAAAAAGTTGATATTTTACGAATATAGTGATAACACTATAGCTCCTATAACATAACCCACTGAACACAGTACATCCATGAAACGTTTCTAAATGTTGCATAAGGGTTACAAATGAAACATTCCTAAGAAACATCTAAGACACATTACTGGTACATTCCTGTCGAAAGCGAATAAATGGTAATGTCTAATAAACGTTTCAATTGATATGTTACATAAAATACAAAACATACACATTACAACACGAACGTTTTAGATATGTTTCCAAAAATACATCTTTGTGATGTATTTTTTGGAATGTGATAACGTATAACATTTTAGAAACGTTACAAATGTGATGTTTCGTTTGAAACAAAATAGTCATATCTCAAAGTTAACGTTACGGAGTTGTGTTTAGTAGTGTTGTACCAGAAACCTTATCAGTTGAAACATATCGTAAGAAACACATCATACACGTTTCGGTGTGAACGTTTTAGATATGTATCCAAAAATATATCTCTGTGATAAATTTTTTGGAATGTGATAACTAAAGCTAGGATGCCTTTTTTTATAAATGGACAAACATAAGGCAGACCCTATTTAAAATCCGTTTTAGATGCAAACTTTATTCTGTCTTTTTTGGTTTCTGTTAGTTTTATTGCGTTTTTTACCTTTTTTTTTTGATATTTTCGCGTAAGTTTTAGTACCTTTTCTGTAATTTCTTTTAAGTTTTTTGAAATGTAAGTAAGTATTTTTTAATTTTTAGATTTTATATAGGTATATTTTTCTGGGTAATTTCTAAGAAAGCAAATTGTTTGAAAGGGAAAGGAATTTGGTATACAAACTGAATACAAACTTTGTCTATAATATTTAAGCCTCTTACAATAATAACTCGGATGAGTCATTTTCCTTACTTTGAAATATTTCCCATTGTATTATTTCTACCTGCAAGCTGCACCTACATACAGTCTTTGTTGAAATTGCATCATTTTGTCATTATGCCGAGTTAAGCGTATTTTAATTAGCCCGAAAACTTTGTTGAAATAGAATACCAGCAGATAGCATTTATCAACTGTAATTACTTTTCCAAATAAATATTTGTTTGCCTATACTTAAATTGAATATGTATGTGTTGATTTTATCTCGACAGTTTTCGCTTTTCCGTGCCATCTTTCTCCTTTTTTGTCTTTTTAGATGCTTTTTTTAAATTATTTTTTATGCCTTTTTCCTGCCTTTTTGAAACTTTCGTTTTGTCTAACTATCCCAACTTTAGTGATAACGTATAACATTTTAGAAACTTCATTAAAAATGTGATGTTTCGTTTGAAGTCATCTTTCAAAGTTAATGTTACTTGTATTTAGTAGTGTTGTACTAGAAACCTAATCACTTGAAACATATCATAAGAAACTAAAAATACACGTTTCAATGTGACTGTTTTACATATTTATCCAAAATTACAATTCAAATTACAATAGATTTATTCATCATAAGTAGATGGGTAATATTGCACATCTAAATGGCTTATTTGCCAGCGAGTCCGTAGCTCAGGTAGTTTGCGGAGCTGTTTTCTGAATTCGTAAACAAGCGACCGATGTTCGAATCCCACTTGAAGCAAAACGATTTGTTAGAGATATGCAGTGTTCGAAAAGTTACACAATCAGTAAGAAACGCAAAAACGGTTTATAACTATTAGTTAAGTACAAGAAGAAAAACGTTGTTACATGAGATGAAAAATTTCTATATCACTAATCAACAAAAAAAACAATATATCATCTACTATCTACTAATACAGCCGGTTGTCAAGAAACATTTATACATTCCCAACACTTCCCCTCGAGACCACCGGCACAATTAGGTGAGTCCTTTCGTTAAACCAAGTAATTCAACACACTTTAAATGCTTCTGCTTGATTAATGCCTTCGTCAATATATCTGCAGGCATCTCCTCCGATGGTAAATGTTGTAGATCAACCACTCCTGATTCGACGGTCTCGCGAACAAAATGATGTTTGATGTCGATATGTTTTGTCCTAGAGTGGTAAACTGGATTCGAAACTAGTTTCTGAGTGCCAATGTTATCATTTGACAATTTGATAACATCAATGCCTTCCATTAATACCTCGGCATGACATGCTGTGTAGACATCATCGCCGCTATCAGCATGTTTGGCCACGCTGTATTTCTTTTTAGGTCTTCCTCGTAACCCTGTTAAAACTTTACGTGGTCTGCCAGGACCGCGTTTAACGATAGGCGTTGGGTCTGTAGACGGAAATCCGTCTGAAAACTCGTCTTCGTTATTTTCGATATCGTTTTCGATGTCAGACTCCCTAGCACTGTCTGCCTTGTTGTCGCTTTGCCCGTCCAACCTATTTGAATTTATTCTGATCAGCTGGACCTCGGTACATTCGTCACTTATTTCTGATTTTCTGGGAAAATTTTCCGACGGAAAGAAATCTGCCGATCCCTCTCTGGTTTGCATCGAAATTTTCTCCAAGAACTTTACATCGCGTGACGTCTCGACCTTCCCCTCGCTTGGAATCTAAACTCTGTACCCCTTTGAATTCTCACTATAGCCCACGAAAATTCCTTTCTTTGATCGTGGTGTAAGTTTGCTTCGATTTGGACTAGTATTCAAAATGTGTACTTCACAACCAAACCGTCTGAGGAAACTAACATCTGGAGATATTCCGTGCCACGCCTCGTAAGGCGTCTTCCCATTCAATCTGCTTGTTGGGCACCGGTTCCTGATGAAATTCGCTGTGTTAACAGCTTCTGCCCAGAACGACGCTGATAATCCTGACTCAATCAGGAGACACCTCGCTGTTTCCATCAGAGTTCTATTTCGCCTTTCGGCCACGCCATTTTGCTCTGGGTTGTACGGCACTGTCAAACGCCGTGTTATTCCATGCTGTCGGAGAAGTTCGTCAAACTGTTTATTTACAAACTCGAGACCATTGTCAGTTTGAAACATCTTGATTTTTGTTCCTTTCTGAGTTTCAACCATGGCTCTATAATCCTCAAAATGTTTGATAGCTTCACTTTTGTGTTTAATAAATTTTATTTCACACCATCCGGAATAATCGTCAATGAAAGTAACTATGTAACGATTCTTCCCGTTTGACATTACACGCATGGGTCCACAAATGTCTGAATGAACAAGATCTCCAAGCTTTGTTTTTCTTTCAGACTTTTTAGGAAATGGTAGTCGTGACATCTTCCCCTCAATGCAGATCTCACATGTGAAGTCCGCATTCACATTTTCAACGCGCAAGCCTTGCATCGTCCTTTTCTTGATCGCATCACGCAAAGATTGTAGGTTTAAATGTCCAAGTCGTTTGTGCCAATCCTCTAACGAATTTACGGTTTCGTTGATCGCCTTACAACTATCGCTTGTACCACCTCGAATGTAGTATAAGCCGTTCGCTCGTTCCGCGACAAGCACAACCTTGCCTACGTTATCAATTATTTCGGCTTTCTCTTTATTAAAAACCACCGTATAACCCTTGTCGGTTATCTTACTAACGGAAACAAGATTCGTACGAAGATCCGGTACGCACAGGGTATCATTAAAGTTCACTTTCTTTTCATACCCGTCAACATTTATTGACACTGGTACGACACCTCTGGCTTCAATCTCTGTACATGAACTGTTTGCTAAGTTTAATTTTCCGCCCCCGTGTGTAACAATATTCGTGAATGCGTCAATGTCTTTGCACATATGTGCGGTACAGCCACTGTCAATACACCATTCACTGCTTTTTACTATTTTGTCCACACGAATAGCTTCGTCGCATTCGCGCAAATTTGGCGCTGCAAACAAACTTAAATCGTCAGCATGCCCAGCACTTTGATCTTCCGACTGAATTGTCTTCGATTTACACTGTTTCGCAGTATGACCGGGTTTTTGACACTTAAAACACCTAAAAACTTTCTTCCGATACTGTTTTTGATTTTTATCTTCATCGCTTTCACTTTCATTCTTTTGATTTCCGTACTTCCGAGCCCATAACGCGTTTTGAACTGAATGCTTTTTATCAGTTGCCTTTCGAGCTTCGCACTCTTCTAATATTTTTACACGTAATGCTTCCGGCGTCGGAAGTTCGTCTCGCGAAGTAATCGCACACCGAAAATTATCAAATGAATCAGGTAAACTTCGTAAAAGCATTACCGTCAGGAGATCGCGGTTTATTTCAATTTCCATCTCGGCCAGTTTATCAACAATATCGAGAAACTCCTGTGTACTTTGTCGAGCATCATCACCGTCCTTTACCTTGTGTGAAGTTAGTTGATTCAGCAATGCAACTTTTCTCATTGGTCCTTTTGATTGATGAATTTCTTCCAACTTAATCCAAATTTCACGCGCTGTTTCACATCCCTTTACAGGCTTAATTTCCGAAGGACTTATTGACAAAATAATGTCCGACTGAGCCTTGAGATCACCCTCGGTCCAACGTCTTGCAGCCTCGATTGAGTTTGCATTATTTTCCAAAACTTCAGGTTTGACAGAACCTCCATTAACGTATGACCAAGCGTCATTTTTTATTAAAATTGCGCGCATCTGGATTTTCCAGGTGTCATAATTTTCTTTATTCAACGGTTCAAACCGCACAACACCATTCGCGTTCATTATTCCACTTTTAATAAACGTTGAAAGAAAATACAACTTCAAACGAAAAAAGTTCACTTAACTTCAAAAGTTCGGATCACTCTTTTTGCGTAACTTTATCCCTGGTCCCATAACCTGTTAGAGATATGCAGTGTTCGAAAAGTTACACAATCAGTAAGAAACGCAAAAACGGTTTATAACTATTAGTTAAGTACAAGAAGAAAAACGTTGTTACATGAGATGAAAAATTTCTATATCACTAATCAACAAAAAAACAATATATCATCTACTATCTACTAATACAGCCGGTTGTCAAGAAACATTTATACATTCCCAACACGATTTTTCAGCATCACCGATCTCCTTCGAGTCTACACTAAGAGAATTTTGGGGGCCCTGGAGAACAAGCCACCGGAGTACATTGGGCCCTGCAGGGCGTGCGCACTGGGAAAAGAGCCCCTCAGAGTAGTTGGGGCTCTCGGTACCATAGTTTCTACCACATCCACATCTCAATTTTTTTATACTCAGGTATGTTTCAAATGAAACATATATGAGACATTTCAAATATTCACGTATGAAACATTTATAAGGACACATTTCTCCTACATTTCAATAAATTACTCTTCGATATGTTTCTTGAAACATATATAAAATGTTTCGATGTAACGTTTCTGTGTTGTTTCAAATCTAGGTTTCTGAAGGCGGACATTAAACATCTATGTTATGTGTATGATACGTTTCTGTCGCTGTTTCGGAGATGTTTCATGTTTCAGAGATACGTTTCTAAAACATTTCAGAAACGTTTTTTTGCACTGTGGGAACATAACATAACATAAGAGGCGACATTCAAAATTGGTTGGTAACACTAAACTCCCTAAGCGGATGAAGTACGCGCATAGGAATAGAACCAGAGGCCTCTCAGAGTCTGGATTATATTTGCAAGGGTTAAGGAAAATGAACCAGACAATTGACACCAGGAAACCACTGAAAGGTGCACATTATGATACGTTCTCAGTTTAGGTTTGACATTTTTCATAAATTTGCTAGGTTTAACCATTAAATCGTATATGGTTTAACTTAATTAATCACATTTATAGTTATGAAAAATGAACCTCAAATAAGGAAAAATTCATGTGGAAAAACTACTAAATCATTGCCAAATTCTTTGGGGATTTTTGGCATTTTAATGTTAATGTCATGTTTGCACCAGCGAGCGTGTCGGTACTATGTATGTATAGGGGCTATAGATAACACATTTCAATAGCACCATCCAGTGGTCATTTGTAGCAGTATAAAAGACAACCCTCGTAAGAACACTTTAAATAAGCGATATACATTGCGTTCAGTATTTTTTGTAATACGTTTTTCCAACATCGATCGTTGTTGACTTACTTATAAGCATTGATATGATAACTAGTTAAACTTGCCGAACTAGCCAGTCTCGGTCCTTTAAACTTTGCCCATGATCTGATAAAATTAACTTATCACCCTTATGCCTTATAGTATTTCATAGTAATAGTATACGCCTTATACTATTGGGCATATGACACTACGCCGAATGCCCACAGCGCCGACACGCTTTTTTGATGGTCCATATCGCCGACTAGGGACACTACGCCGACGGACACTACGCCGACAGTGGCCACATCGTCGACAAATGTACAAGGGACACAACGCCGACCATGCCCACATCGCCGACGGACACTACGCCGACAGTGCCCACATCGTGGACAAGTGTACAAGGGACACTTCGCCAAATTTTTCTCTGTGGACACAACGCAGGCAATTTTAATTGCAATTACCTAACGTAATATCATTATTTTTAAACTTATTTGCGTAATTAAACTATGACAAAGTATCAATTGAAAAAAAATATATTAAACCTGCAAATAACCTAGGCGCTTTTGTGGCAATCAACGTTTAAGTTTTGCATTTTGCATTCTGCAATTAAAATAAAAATTCGGCAAGTGTCCCTTGCATACTTGTCGACGATGTGGGCACTGTCGGAGTAGTGTCCGTCGGCGATGTGGGCATGGTCGGCGTTGTGTCCCTTGTACACTTGTCGACGATGTGGGCACAGTCGGCGTAGTGTCCGTCGGCGTAGTGTCCCTAGTCGGCGATATGGGCCATCAAAAAATCGTGTCGGCGTTGTGGGCATTCGGCGTAGTGTCCCGGCCCCATACTATTTTATTTTAGTTGTTTGATGTCTCACCCAAATTATTTTGAGTTATTATAGGTTATATATTAATATAGGTTTTTTTACTTCATCAACGGTCACAGCGGTTTCTGGGTTGCCCGAAACAAGTCTAAATTGACCTAAAAACGTGTAATCCGCTGGCCCTCAAGCAGTCGAGGCATACACTGACCAGAGAAAATGCCTATTATCTCTGCAAGTCGCCTAATAGTGAGTCGATTATCTTCATGATACAATAGTTAAAAAGATCGATCATACACACCGACCGTAGGCTTCCAGCACCTATTTTTTACGGCTTCGTATGAAAGAGCACCTTCCCCTAACACAAACACTGAAAAACTCACCCTCTGTGTGTAAAGGATAATTGTCAACAATCACTGATGAAATATGTTAAATGTGTTTTTTAAGAAAGAAAGAAATATTTGCAACTATAGTTAGTAGCTAGGGGGAGACTTCTGAGAATGGCTAGAAGAGGAATTGAAATAAAAATACAATCAATACAATTTTGCATCAATCTCTGTCATGGCCCCCACAAGGGGGGACAGACAGGGTCATTTGTCCCGGGGCCCGGCGTAGAGTAGGATACGATTTTTATTACTGGTTGTTGAAACGAGAAAAGAAGTTTTTTATTCACTTTTTATAGTTAAGTAATGCATTTTTTATTAAAGAATTTGCTAATATTATTAACCCTGAATAATTCAACAGAACTTAAGTAATTTAAATGTTGCTATTGCTTTGATGTGATGCTCTGTTGTTTTTCTTCATTGTTTAATTTCTCGCAAAATTTGTGAGGCTTCTCTCCTTTCGCCCTTCGGCAGTGGAGACTATATTTTTCAGCTGCTTTTGCTGCGGGAAGATCGTGCGCGATCATCATTGCCAAAATTGGTCAATAATAACGTTAACAACTCAACAATATAGCCCGAATTTTAAAAAAATCTTCCAAAAATCACCTTGTTAGAAGCCCCCCCCCCCCCAAGTAGTTAAAATATTTTCTGGGGGCCCGCGTAAAATCGTGACCCCGGGGCCCGGTTCGGGATGTGGGGGCCATGTGTATCCAACAGAATCCAATCTGAGAAACGACTCTTATGTAAGATTACGTAACAAATACGTATGCATATTCTTAAACATAGTATTAGAAAAGAAATTGAGAAAAGAAACAAAACGAAGATAAGAGTAATAATATATCTTTCAAAACATCACTAAGCATAGAATGTCATAACGATTCTTACGGTGAAATTGCATGACGTTGGAATTGACAGCGCCAAGCAATAACGTAGGACAGGAAAGCAGTTGTGTAACGTCAGTGTAATAAGGAAAGAATGAAAAGGATTGAGTTTTAACACACTCCACATATTGGCAATATTGTTTCTGCCTTTTTCGTAGTAACACAATATACGAAGCAATTTGACGAAATGAGTTTGTCACAATTATCATCCAACTTCTATAATAATTTTCCAATTCGTACATGTTACAGATAAGTACTATACTTGATAAATGCTCGTTTTTCCATTAACGAAAATGTCACAAAGAAAAGAGGAGAAATTTAAATCTTACATTTACGTGACATGTATAAAATCCGATAACTCCTCGTTCGTTTTAGTACAAATTAACAGAAATGATTTCTTACGTAAAAAAACGTTTTTTATTCCATCCTATACGATTCCACTGAAAATGCGCGAAACACAATCTGTTGTTAGTAACGGCAATGGCATGACATTAGCCCTAAATGGGAGCTTTGGGAATAGAAACACTTGTTACGGAAAATCTCAAATGCGAATCGATCAATTTACAAAAGCAAACCATTTCTGTATCTATAAAAAAGGATCTCGGATAATATATCACCTGACGTATATTTTCATTTAAAGTTAGATCACTATTTCTTCTCACAAATCGAGTGTACATATTTCGGTGTGTTACGTCAGTAAAAGTAACCATTTTTTGTTTGTTGAGTAATAAAGAAGTTCGTTATTTTTTTAATAGGTTGTTTTTCTACTAGATATCTTTTGTCTGTTGTCTATCTTGTGTATCGAACCATTAGGAAGAGCGTATATTACCTATACTCTTCGAACTTTGTTATAATAATTTCACGAGTGACTTAGTTTTCAATCAATTTGCAGCATCAACGGAAATTGCAGGCCAATAGTTCGAAGCTATCGCGCAGCGTATGGAAAAAGATGTTTGAGAAAATTAAAACCGACAAAGTCGACATGGAACACTGACACCTGGTCGAACATCTCAATTCCCTCATCTTAAGGTTTCTTAAAGTTTTGAAAGAGTATGGACATCAAACAGGAAACAATTAGTCAAGAAGCCTACACCCAATACCTACTGGAGGAGGGGTTAAAAAAACTTGGGGGTGACGAGTAAAAATTGAGAAACATGAGGTCACAAAGAACAATTTTGTTAAAAAATCGTCTTAAAAGGCAAGGGCAAAAAAAGACACGTTATATTACTTTGAATCACGGTCTTATTTTATACCGTGCTTTGAATAAAACTTTATTTTAATTGCATCAATATATATATGATTTGAATGAAAAAAGGGAAGTTACATCAGACGTGCCCTTAGTTTTAAATACTCTAATCTTTTTTATTATTATAACATGTGTAACCACTATCTTTTTCTCAAAAATAGATTTTGTTAATTAATGTCAGCATCTGTCAGGCTTCTAAGAAAACTATAGAAAATGAAAATAGAACAATTACGTGAAGAAGAGTTACACATAATTTTACTACATATTAAACATGCTGAAACGATATGGTTACTAGTACAAACAATAACTGCCAAATTCTAAATTTAATAACTTCCTGCTGTAAGGAAATATAAATATTCTGTATACATCTTTGTCACATTCAATTTTTCATAGGTTTCTATTTTAAATGCCCCTCTCAGATGATATTTTAAGACTAATAACCTCTATAAAGTTAGTAAAGTGATAAATAACCACGGGATGCACCCATATTCCTAAAATGAAAAGTGTGTCGTAGAGTTCCGTGTTGTCCCGGTTGTCCTTTTAATCACTATATTATTCGTACCTATATGATTAAAAACTCAAAAACTTCCCCATACCTTTTTATTTAACATGTTCATTGAAAAAGTTATTTTTCAAGAGATCATCTAAATAGGATCCAAAAATTTGAACTAAAAGATGAGAATATTGCTCACAGAGCAAATTAGCTTTTGGCACTGATTTTTCAAAAAATCGTGGTTTAAACAAAGGAAAATCATATTAACATAATCAGAGAAGGGAATGAATAAGTTCGTTCACGAACCTAATGCTGAGGTGAGAGGGACAGTATGTAAACGCTGGTATAGTCTCGTACAGTGTCTGTAAACAGTACTTTTATTTCCATAATTCGAAACTTTTTAGGATGATGAACTCGTCGAAAAAAAATAGAAGAAACAATAATGTTCCTCGGTTACACTTCAAAAGAACCGAACACACAAAATTGTTTATAAAGAAATGCGTAATGATAACAGCCCTTTCGATAGTATTAATATGCTTCCAAACCGAAGGGGTTATCCCAAAGCTTTAAAAAACATTGATTTGTGATTAATGATAAAAATAAAAAGAATATGGGAAAACTTTTTCAATATAATTATTTCCTCAATAGATGCACTTTAGCTTACAATTGTACCGGTTTTTTTGCTTTACTAATGACTATTTGCTTTCTTATTTACGTTTAAAGCTCAATCGATTGCTTTAGTTGCCACAACATTTTGTTTCATTTTTTAAAACTTCGATTATGTTTCATTTGCACCTTAATGAAAATAAAGTGTAATAATGGAAATAGTTCAAAAATTCAAGAAATCTATAAAACTTTAAAATAAATACGTATACATTTTTCAAAATTAATAGTCCTCATAGTCACAAAAATATACCAATTCAGGCATTACATTAAAAAAGTGTTTAAGACGTAGTGGCAAAGTTATACAAATGGGAAAAATCTCTGATCTCTGACTATCTCTATAACTACCCAAAATGACATTCCTAAAACAAAATCTAAATTATCCTTAAAACGTAAAAATGTTTCCTGTAATAGCTATTTACGATATGAGTGTTAAAAGTGCTGTTTTATTTGTGAGTGAAAAAGTTTCACGAACAAAATGAAACTTACCATTAACACAAATATTATACAAAGTTTTTTGTATAACTGTCCTATTTTGATAATAAAATAGAAACATTTAATACATATTTCCATAAACTGACATTTTGACGTCTCTTCTCAGTTAATTATTTTCTGACGTTTCAACAATTCTTATCCCATTAACTGTGAAGTGAGCGTGTTAGGTGACGCCGTATTACCTTAGTAACCAACAAAAAATATTGGTTACAGCTCTATTAATGGCTAGTGTTAAAAATATTTTTTTTAAATCGGCCAGAAAGTAGTACGATTATTTTTAGGCCACAAAATGTCATTTTGTCGGACCGAGCCGGAAAGTTATTGTGATAGTCCGGTAAAAGTTTTACCGGACTCATTTTTACTTTACCGGACTCATTTTTACTTTCCGGCCTGGAATGGTCAATTGTTCATCCCGTTTCTGGCCGATTTTTAAAAAAATATTGTATGTAATACGTCCCAAAAGTGCTTTTACTGGACTCGCAGACTTGCGAATTTGCCTACTTGTCCAGTAAAAGATCACTTTCGGGACTTGTTACGTAAACTACTATTATTTCATCCTGTGTCACATTCTTTGATTTTCCGGACTCATTTCAGTCCGGAAAATGAAACTTTACCGTACTAGAAATTTTGTACCCGAATACAAAGGCTGCCATATCAACATAAAGTGACATGACTTTGGAAACGGCAAATTTTATATAAAGTTAATAGAAAAACTCTTAAGAAATGGATCTACGGCCAGTATGAAATAAAATGTTTTATATTATTTGTACGTTAAATCAGATTACGTTACTCGTTTCGAAATTCCTGCCTCAGCTACGCTTCGGCAGTAAACTTCTCACTCGTTAACGTAAACCTTGATTTACCCTACTCATATGTAAATAACTATTTTCTACAAACGTCAAAAAATGACAAGGTTTGCGCATCGATAACAATACGCAAAGTGACCCTTTTTTTCACTTACCTACGTTACCATGACAGCGTGCGCGAAATGACGACGCCAGGCGCAAAGTACGCACTGCACGCAAACTAGATGAGAGTTTTGTATTTTAACGTTAAAATAATTGTCAAATTCTTCACGTTTCATTTGCGTTTGTAGAAAAAAAATTTGTTTGCAACTCGTGCGCGAAATACTTTTGGTGATCTCGACTATTTTTTTAACGAGGCGCAGCCGAGTTAAAAAAATCAGTTCTCGATCACCAAAGTGGCATTTCGCGCACTAGATACAAAAATAACTATTTAACACTAGTGTTAAAAGTATTTTTTTAGGCGGCTATTACATAAATAGTTGTTTTACGTATCTTTTGAAAGCCGTAAAGTATAACTTTTTTTGACATCTGTCATAAACAACTTTACGGCCGCATTTACTAGGTAACTGTCACTGTCAAAATTATGAAATTGATTTTTAAATTAAAGTTTATATCTTTTTGTGATAGTCGCCTAAAAAATGTTGTGTGCACCTGTTTTAGCCTCATCTGATTTGTTAGCCTCGGCTGCAATCATCAGATTCGGCCAAAAAAGATCACTTTTACAACCTTGATACACAAATAACTATTATCACGTTACTCTATAAACGTCATGTTTTAGCACTCTTGACAGCCATTAAAAATGTCACTTTTAATGACTGTTGTACAAAAAGAATATTAAAAGCAAAATACCATGAAATATTATTATTTCAACTCGTCCAACAGGAATACTTGAAATAGAATTACTTCACTTTTGTGCAGTTCTTGCAGAGCTGACACAAGCATAGCAGGTCATGCGCACAGAGATATCTGTAAAATTGCTGTTTACGCCCAATCCAAAATAATAACAATAAGAAACGAAATAAAACTAATGTATCAATTCCACTCCATTCCATTCCGTCCAAATCAAGATTAGGTAATAAATTCTTCTCAGGATTATGAATTTCCTCGCCTCGTTTTAATCTAGAATGTGGTTGAAGAATGAAGAATGTAAAACCAGTGATTTATACTGCCGACAATAACGAACTCGACACTAGAGAGACTTATGTCTTGTGTTGTGATTGTGAAAAAATTATATAGTGCAGGAAACTATAATACAGAATATAATTTTGAATTAAAAAATAAATATGTATGAAACAAATAGTATAGCATTACTTAACACATAATGGATAAGTGAAGAAATTGTAGAATAATCAAAAGAAAGTATTTATTATGTATATACCTTAATCACTTTTGTGTGTGCCTGAATTGAAATAACGTATAAATAACCTGTGGGTTGTCTAATGTAAACGCAATTGGGCATTGCAAGTCATATCCAGCCAGTAATTAATTTAAAATAGTTAGTAAAGGAGTAAGATAAAACGACTTCCGGGGTTGGACCGTGACAAAGTTGAAAAAAATCTTACTAACTCTGAACGCAGTGGTAACCCTCAAAGTAGTAAAACACGTGTCTTGTAACAAATGGAAAACATTTTAGCGAAGTGGATCCTCTTCTCAACCTAAGACACAGATGATGTGTAGCATTTATTATCGTTAGTTTAATATCGCTCTACTCTATATAAGTGAAACAGAGGTATTTAAATAGTCACTTTAAGCTACACACGAAAGCAATTACTATTTCTATAAGGGCATAAACATACTGTATTGGAATCGTTGCATACCATCACATAAAGAACGAACAGCTATCGATATTTATGAATCTATGTAAAATGGTATTTTGAACAAGGGAAATATGGGAACCCATGATGCCGTAGCATGATTTGAATGATGAGTGGCAGAATACCAAATTGATTATCGATTGACACTATGTCAAACAAACACAATCAAAATACTGTTCTAATGTATGACCTTTGAGCCTTATATTTATGTTAGTACTTCTGTTTTACATAAAGAAGAAACTAAATGAGTAGGTATATTATAACCACAAATTTACATATTTTTGGCAAATATTTAGAAAGAGTGAAATATTACAACTTGAAGTACCCTTCACTTGCCACTATTTTAATTAAAAGACGGTAAGTAAGTTTAGGAAATCGAAAATATCACAAAAATTATAGTTAATACAACGTTACGCTGATACGGTGAACTGGAAGAGATTTTGCGTAGTAACTCAAACCAAAGCGAGAGGAAAAAGATTTATAGACAATGGTACAAAAAAAGAAATCCGATGATTTTTGTGTTATGTTAATTGGCAACTCGTTGGCAAGTATCTCAAACTCTTATTTATTAATTTTTTCCCTTAGGTTTTGTTTAGTAATTACAGGTTATTGATTCCTTTGTTACTTTTGATTGATTCGAATATTCAGGAAAAATTGTTATCAAATATATCTAATAACATTAAACAGCAATATTTCGTGACTTGAATATAGAAAGAGATACGATATAGAACTAGCAAAAACTTGCCCAATGAGTCACTGCAAGTACCTAATTCAGAACTTGGTCGAGTTTAAGCCATTAATATTCATTAGTAAACAATTTTTAATGCTATCATAATCTCTGATAATAAATTTCTTTCATTTGTTTGATATGGTTTGAAAGTGTAAAACGATTAATCATCATGAATAATAAAAAATTTTCACAATATAACAGACAAATTTAAATACTTAAGCAGAGTAAAAAAATATGTGTTTGTAAAAAAAGGCAATAAATTAACAACAAATGTAACATAAATTAACGTGCATGGAAATAACATTTGAGACAAATAAAAATGTGTTTCCTAAATTTAAACTTACTTCTCGATTCGGAGATTGATTTAAAGTCGAAATATAATTTCGTAAAAAAAGTAAAAACTGTATTTGTCAAATCTTAGCTGTGGACAAGTATAAATATTTGACGACGTAAATAGCTCAACATAAATACAAAAAGGTTATAAATAAGTTCGGTAATAAATTATTACATAAAATAAATAATATTAAAATAAAACAAGCGTTTATTTTAGTGTCTTATTTAACTGAAAGATACAAAATACTCGTAAATTAGAGTAGAAGAACCATAATTTTTGTGGTTAACGGAAATTAAATTCGAAAAGATTAATAGATAGTTGTAGACGAATAAAAATGAAAAATAACTCCATGCTCCAAAAGCAAACAACTAAAATTGCGATATAATTTAATTTTTTGAGTATTTCAAGTATAAAAGTGATAGTAATTGAGCAAAATTTCACTGTATAACGTAGCTATACAGTGTACATCATAGTGAGAAAACTGAAATCCTAAAGAAACACTTTCCGATTGTTTTTTATCCAAAAAGAAAAATGTATATATAGTATAGGTAACTTATTGTTTTCTTAAATAAATTTATACATAATGAAGTGCGCAACTCGAT
The DNA here is from genome assembly GCA_036250285.1 of Pyrocoelia pectoralis. Taxonomy (NCBI): domain Eukaryota; kingdom Metazoa; phylum Arthropoda; class Insecta; order Coleoptera; family Lampyridae; genus Pyrocoelia; species Pyrocoelia pectoralis. The sequence goes on along the minus strand of CM070075.1, from coordinate 62,612,978 downwards.
TTTAATTGTGATACTCCTCTGCAGAACGAACACGTGTTGGCATTTTTATTATGAAAATAGTTAATTCATAAAATAACTTATTATAGACAGTTAAAGTGTAAAATAAAAACACAGTGATTAATAAAGCTGATAAACAAAACTTAGGAAACTACAGAACCTAAGATACATTAATAATGAAATTATAATATGAAAACAATAAATAAATCAATAAACTAATAATACATAAAATTTCATGTCATTATGATAATTCTTTAAAATGTTATGTATTAGTTTATTCTTTTCGTTATTGTTTCCATATTAGAATTCCATTATTAATGTATCTTACGTTCTGTAGTTTTATTAATTTATGTTTATCAATTTATTAATCACTGTTTTTTTACTTAATAGTTTAACTGTCTATGTCTATTACAAGTTAATTTATAGAACAACTAGTCATTTCATAGAATAACTAAGTAAAGTGTAAAATTATGCATTTATTTAATACTGTAACTGACACAGTGCGTTATTTCATGAAACACCCAGTTATTTCATGAAATAACTGAATTATACAATTTAGCGGTAACATATTATATAATGAATAAAATTTGTATGTCAAAATTAATCACCCTGAGCGCTGATTAGCATAACAATCACGTAAATTAGTAAACATTCTCAAATCTTAAGGGCGTTTCCTACTGAACGATTATGACTTCGATATTTTAAGTGTTAGCGCTCTCGTAGGCAAACTCACATGGCGTCAAATCTGTATCAATATCATTTATTTTTAAACATGTCACACGATAACTCGTTTAGTGTGAAACGCCTTATCTAACGACTGAAATCGAAATTTTTAATTACCCCTTCAAACCCGATATTTAGATTTAGGTAGTAACTCCAGACGTACTAAATCCAAATTTGCAGAAAAAACGGCCGGGAAACGTGAAAAATTGATAAAAACCGGTGGAAATTCCTGTGTATTTTGGTTCTTTCACTATTATTTAAAAAACGGTAAGTTATATCGATTAATACACTCCAGAAAAATAAACCAATGAAATTAATGAATTTCGTTTAAAACGGCCAATCACATAGCATACTTGAATTACCAAATCGATAAAAAGCTAGGTACATTTTTAATAAGTGATAAAAATTTTCACCTTGTTTCATCATCTCTAAAGCTAGGATAGTTAGGCAAAATAAAAGTTCAAAAAATGCAGGCAAAAAGGCATAAAAAACAATCAAAAAAAGCATCTAAAAAGGCAAAAAAGGGTCAAAAAAGGCACGGAAAAGCAAAAACTGACTAGAAAAAAGCGTTAAAATCTACACATACATATTCAAGTTGAGTATAGTTATACTTAAAATTTTTTGATTGTCTATCTGGTGGCATTCTATTTTAATAAAGGTTTCTGGGTAATTTAGAAAGAAGCTTAAAGACGACACGATGTTAAAGGACGCAGTATCAACAAAGACTGTATTTTAGGTACACACTGCAGGTAGAAATAATACAATGGGAAATATTCCAAAGTAAGGAAAATGACTCATTGGAGTTATTATTGTAACGGGCTTAATTATTAAAGAGTCTTCACTTTGTACACAAAATTCCTTTCCCTTTCAAACAATACCCATTATATGCATTACAAATAATCTAATTACAAATGTATATAAAATTTAAAAATTAAGAAATACTTTCATTACAAAAAACTTACAAAAAAATTGACAGAAAAGGTACCTACTAAATAGGCAAAAATAACAAAAAATTAGTTAAAAAAGGCAAAAATCTAAAAAAGAACCAAAAAAGGCAAAAAAGGCAAAATAAAGTTTGCATTTTTGGAAAGTGCATACTCTAAAACGGATTTTAAATGGAGCCTGCCTTAAGTTTTTCCCTTTATAAAAAAAGGCATTTTGCCTAACTATCCTAGCTTTAAATTCATCTCTCTCTTACGTACATTTTAGACGATTTTAGAACATACTTTCATTGCTTTTTATTTAACTATAAACTCGAAATTTAGCAGGCTTTGGCGCAATTCGTCAAAAATTTTTTTGAAACACTACAAGTCGTGCATTAATCTCCCTAAAATACATTCGATGTTAATTTTTTTCTTTCGATAAAATTGCTTTTTAAGGAACTCAAATTTGATTACCATTTGGTAAAAACTCTCGAATCAACACCTTAGATAAATTCACGAGCTACGCGTAGCGCTCGTGAATTTATCTAAGGTGTTGATTAAATGAAAGATTGGAGGAGTGAGCACGAGTAGCATAGCTATGATTAATTAGGTGAACTACCTCACCCTTCCTTTTATATATATGCCGACATATCGACAGTAAATAAAGATGGTATATTGTATTTACACCTAAAGTGCAAAATAATTGTGCTGACGGGAATAAAAATGTCTTATTAAAGGCAATTTTAAGTAACAATTTTTGTACTATGTATACTTGCTTAATGTATTTTTGTGCCGCTCCGCCCCAAAACAGTATACCATAATTTATTACCGATTGACAAAGACCATAATAAATTTGCTTTATCGAATTATTATCCATGATATTTTTAATTGAATTGAAAGTGTAAATCAGACTACGAATTTTCTTTACCACCATACTAATGTGCAGATCCCATCTAAGATGGCTATCTACTAGAACTCCCAGATATTTAACAACTTTGGAATTTTTTATTTGCATATCACACTTGCAATTAATTTGGAGACAAGTTTTATCATGTACAGGTATGTTAGGAAGTTCCTCACTTAATGTACTATAACAAGAAAATTTTAAGTAATATGTTTTGGAATGATTTAAAACTAGATAGTGGTTTGTAAGCCAGTCCGCTCTAATGTTAAACAAAGCACTTATTCGACCAGCACTGTCCCCCGCCTAAAACAATTTTACTATTTCTACCTTTTCTGATGTCGAATGTATTTTCTTTAATAATTTTACCAAAAAAAGTACATTATACACACGAATTTGCTATAATAAGTGATAAATTTAATGTCGATACTGACAGTAGAGTGTAGTTTTGATTTTAATAATAGATATCATTTTTGCAACTTTGAAAAACTTGTGGAAACTGGGGAGGGGGGGCACCAAAAACCGCGATTTTCTCGGACTGTTTTCAGTTTTAGCATTGTAGCTCAAAAACTATGAGTTATTATAGTGCAAAGAATATTATTATCTTTTTTAAACTAGACTAAATTTGCTACAAATTGAGCCTAACCGGAAGTCTGTACGTATAATAGTTTCCGAGATACGGCTCTTCAAAAATAGGCAATTTTTCCCAAAATATTTTTTTAACGTATCATCCATGTTTCGAGCCAGATATTGACACAACGACATGCCCAACAACCCTTGTCACGGAGGAAAAAATTGTAGGACATTTTATCACCTTTTATTTAAGCATAGATGCATTCCTGTAGTTCTTGAGAAAAAGACGGAAAACCGGAAAACAGTGAAATCGCTACGGCTCCATATACAGTATGTCTGTAAAAGTTGGCAACATATGGGAAACTTATTTATTATTAATTTTACGAAAAAAAGTTATTCTTTATAAAAAGCTCTGCATGTTCTAAAATCCAAAATACAATCATCAGATATTAAATTTTTTCAGTCGTGTACACGGTTTGTCAAAAAATATGAATTTTGCTCAAGAGTAAAGTACCTTTATTTTTGACAATATCGAAAATTGTTATTAAAAAAAGTTAATCAGAACTAAAAACTATGTTCAAATATGCAATTACATCCTGCTAGTTAAAAAAAATTTTTTACAACTTTTTCTCAAATTACTGCCTACCGATACTGATCTTATAATAATATAATAACTTATTATTAGAATTGTTACTTAACCACATAAAAGTTCCCATTAGAATGTGACACTACTGATTCTAATAATTATTGTCTATTAACACCAATTTTTGTATTGATCCGCATTGATCTATCGCTTTCAATAATAGTACCTAATTGGTTTAAATTACGCTTCCATTAATATTTAATTCAGTAGTGTAATAAAGCTGGCTTATTTCTTTCTCAAAATATCCGTAGGGTACTTCCATTCGTGGAAAAGCAATATCATCAGAACGACACCATAATGCTTTCAATATAAGCCCAAATGCTATCAATTGCACGATAATGTGTATTATTATTGTAGTATTACATCACTACTGACATTTTAATTAAAACATTAACTCGGATGCTATGTGATCTGAATGAATACGATCGATTAATGTCAGTGTTTAATATTAAATCACGCAAATGAAGTGCAGCACACTATAATTTTCATTTTACATTTCACAGGTAGGTATTTGGTTATTTGAAGTGGTTTTGCATCGTCGAACGAAAGTATTGTGAAAGAACGAGGAAAATCAATTCGCTCCGATCGGAATTTTTTTAAGGAAGAGCCAAATTGCTTTAAAAGTTTTCTTTAGGGAAATAATATATAACCTCTACCTAAGTCTAAGTTATACATTTCAGTGTGAGTTATTTATCTCTTATGACACTTCTACACTCTCGAGGGGCTAATGTTTCAAGAACAGTGCGTCGTTTCAGTAAAAGTGGGAAGCTCGCAAATGTTTTTGCACTGTAAAGATTACTGAAAGATGGCTCCTAATCTCTTAGGTATCCATACCATTTTGAGCAATTTAAAACAAACTTCTATTTATACCAATTAAGTATAGGTACTTGTTACGTGATAGCGATTTCAAATAATTAGTTGATGCAATTCAATGTCACAGTTAATCCTCCTAACATTACATCAAGGATAATTGGAAAACCTTAAACTCCTAATTTACCTATTACGTTTAGTCGTTTCAACGGTATAGAAACCACTAAAATATTAAAAAATCCTATTATTTGCCCATGCGTGTGTATAAAAATAAAGGATCTTATGTAATGCTTTTAAAATCGTTTAATTTCGCTTTCGTATGGTGTACTCGTTCAACTTTGGCTGTTTTCCAAATGATCTCATTGCATTATTGACCCTTGGAATAACAGTTTTATAGCACATGCACTGCAGAAAATCATTGCGGTAATGCGGCATTATAATGTGCCGACTTAAAATTTTATAGCAGGATAGTTAAGTACTTACATTTAAATTTGAAATTAAAACTAAAAACTATGATACATAAACACCTAATTATTGATTTTTTGTCCATTTTGAGATGTAATTATGGGTAAGGTTGTTTGTTATTCTGCCAAATTGGTGCAGAAATTCCTGGCTTTTCTGCAGTAATAGTTCAAAGAGAAACGGATTTTTTTGATTTGTTTCTTACGTTGACGCACCACTTAGTATGCGACGTTCTCAGTTTCACCATGATATTTCAAAATAGTTATAGCAGTTTGCTTACGTCCTTGTGGATTTTTAAAATAAATAATAGTGTTACAGGAAGAAGTTACAATAAACTTTGTGTTAAATTGTGTTAAATTAGTTGTACCGTGTCTCTCAAGGGTATGTTAAGTTTCTAATTAGTTTAGGTAAACATGTTACAAATGGTTGTAGGGTAAATCGCCCCATGACACATCGCCCCCGGACTTTTCGCCCCGTCACTTCGCCCCACGGACCGTTCGCCCCCAGACATTTCGCCCCCGGGACAGTTCGCCCCCGGACATTTCTCCCCCCGGACAGTTCGCCCCCGGACATTTCGCCACCTGACACTTCGCCTCCAAAATATATCGCCCCCATACACTTCGCCTCCCAAGACATATCGCCCCCGACAATTTCGCCCCCAAAACATATCACCCTCCCATCGCCTTCATCCGTTATACATATACAGTGTGTCCACATTTCGATGCTCACCATTTGTAGAGCTGTTAGAAGAAGTAGAGCAGCGGTTAAATACTTAGAGAATGTTTTTCAGGGTTTAATACCCGTGACATTCAAATTCTCCATAATTTTCGTAGATTTTCAAAAACATAGTTCTGGTTTCTGTATTTCACAGTGTTACTTAGCACTTGCATACCTTTAAGGTTATATTTCTCATGTGTGTCTCATTAAGATAAATACATTTTTTGTTAATATCTCTCCCATAAATAAATATTTTTCAGACATGTTATACATTTTTGAAAATCTCTTTTCAAAGGCAATTAACTAATAAAAATTCTATAACATCTGCCGTATGAAAACGATTGCTGGCACACATTACTTAAAAAATTAAAAATAGAACGGTGGTTTTCTGATTACATCAAAAAGTTTGTCTTGAAAATGTTTTCGAACATTGTAAAAGTTTAGAAGAGGTCAGATTAGAAGCTGTGGAGTTATTGAAGAAAATTGGAATCAGGAAATTTTGTTTTTTTTTAATTATTTGAAAATCTAAAGACATTGAAGAGAATTAGAAATGAGATTTATAGCGAGAATTGAATTCTAAAAAGCATTCCCTATTTAACCGCTGCTCTACCTCTTCTAATAACCGCGAGATACCGATGGTGAGCGTCGAAATTTGGACCACTGTATAAGCTAATAGACAATTGATAATGGAATATTGGGGCGATGTTTCGGGGGCGAAATATATAAAGGCGAAATGTCTTGGGAGCGATATGTTTCGGGGGCGAAATGTTCGGAGGCGAAATGTCTTGGGGGCGATATGTTTCGGGGGCGAAATATTTTTAGGCGAAATATCTTGTGGACGATATATCAGGGGGCGAAATGTCTTGGGGGCGATATGTCCGAGGGCGAAATATCCGGGGCGGAGTGTACGAGGGCGAAGTGCCGGGGCGAATTGACCGCACACCGTTACGAATGTATGTGCATTTGCAGACGTTAAGAGTGACTTCATTATCAGCCTTTTGCATTCAATGTTTTCTATGAAATCGTTGATTAATATAACAAACAATAGTTGTCCCAGGTTAGATCTCTCGAGAACCTCTGAAGTGACGAAAATCGCATCAGATTGAAAGCCGTTATATACATGGTTATATACAACTGCCTGGCTTTTTCTATCCAATTAGGTTGGGAAGTGGTCGATAAAACCCTATCTACTAGTAGTAGTAGAGTAGTTTGCACAGACGTCGCGAGTGGTCCACTCTATCAAACACTTTCGTGAAATCGTCCTATACGACATTCATCTGTCTTCTGTGGTCTAGCAATGGTACAACATACCGCTATAAAATTTGCTATTAAGTACTTTTTTATGCTAGCATCATAAACGGCTCTTTTGATAACTATAATTTCCAGTTTTATTGTACCCGTACAATAAAATTACCATAGAAACAACGACGTCATCTTTACCTCATATGACATAATTATGCGGTATTTACACACGACACATAGCAACAATCGTATCCAACGAAACGATATCGTCATCACATCCAACATTCATACAAGTATAGTCTGTTTAAAAATAAAATTTTTCAAATTTATGATGCTAGCATAAAAAAAATAGCGTATACAACTCATTATAATCTTGGTGTTAATTGCACTCGGGAAATTTAGCGTGACTCGCTCGCTACGCTCGCTCGTACGTTAAACATTCTCTCGTGCAATAAACACCAAGATTATAAACTTGTTGTATATTGTACTATTAATTTACTTAACACAGAAATTGTATTTATCTACAAACAAGCATCAAAAGGCGCACATTCATATAGAATTTTAATTTCAACCAACTTCAAATCTGTAACTAATTATGGCATATACTATATACAATATATATGTATTATTGTTTAGGTTTCCACGAGCTGTATTATTAAAAATATTATTCATTTCTGGATCTTCTCGTGTATATTTTACAATTTTTCTACGTTTCGGGAACTAAAAAGAGAACGAAGAAGTTCCCGAAACGTAGAAAAATTGTAAAATATACACGAGCAGATCCAGAAATGAATAATATTTTTAATATATATGTATATAACTACCCCCCCTCCCCCCTCAGACATAACCACGCCGGATTCTGCACAAATGAGTCATTGTTTTTCTTTCCACCCTTAAGGGGGATGGGAGTGGAGAGGGTGACGGACAATTTGTAAATCACGAAAAAATGTTAGGGGAAAAAAAGTAAAAAAGATCGTTTTTCTGCGGACGTGCAATTTTCCCCCTTCCCACCCCCAAAAAAGGGGTTGCAGTTGGGGGTGAAATTTGCAATTTGAGTATCGTTTTTTATGGAGAATCCAAAAGTAATAAAAAATAGGTGTTCCCGTTTAAGTTTTGAAAACTCACCCCCGCTCCACCCCACAGGAGGGGTGAGGGTGATGTTTACGTATCATGACTCAATAGGTTTCAACAAATAAAGGAAATGTATTTCTTTTTGTAATTTTGTAATTCGAGATATTAAAGGGTGTATATTTTGACTTTAATGGCGTCCCGACGGCGAACGGGTGATCCGATCAAAAAATTTACCAGCGATTTGGAATCAGTGAAGAATTTCCTATAAGATGACACCACTTCCAGCTTTCTAAACCCTGTAACATCGACCAACGCACAGACACACAGACATCCGGACGAATTTAGTAACCAACTTTTTGAAGTTGGTTGATTATATGAAGGCATAGACTGATATTTCAGTAGCAAAGAATATGCCAAGAATGCCAAATTACTTTTCCTCGTGGCTCGTATTCTGGTTGTGAGGTATGATTTGGAATCTCTTATTTTATAAACTGTAAGTAAGGGCATTAAAAATTAATTAATTACGTTTATCGAATGTACATACATTATTGTGTAAGTAGTATTAAGGCATACCTTATCCCACCTTCTTAGTAATACATGATTGAGGTTTTATTAGCTCAGAAATATACCCAAAAACTATTTCTTCTTGTTCAATCTTAAAATAATCTAGGAACTGACACTTGTAGAGGTCGGTAGGGGCGGCAAAATTATGAATAGCCTACTCGCGGCAAATGTGTTACAAAGCGTGCATTTTAAAATTTTGTGGACGTGTCCCATTGTTATCCAATAACATTACTTATATTGAATCACAGATTATGAAAACTTTATAAAACTGAGCATTGTTGGTCACCATTAATCATCAGAATATTTCGGCACTCCCGCTTCCAAAGTTTTTAAGTTTTATTTTATTCTGTCCTATTCCAACCCATCTCGCATTAAACATGCAAACTAAATTTCGTAAATTAAGTCCAAACTAAGCTCAAAAGAGAAGATTTTTTACTCGATCTCCACAGCTCAGGAGGTATGTTATCCCCTAACAAAACTTCTACTTAATGCACTCTATAGGAACGTCGTCAAAGTAAACTTTGGCCTATCCTATGGCGTAAAATACTTTTTTTTTAATTAATAGGAAAGACGCTATCATTCTTCCAAACGTTTTGAATCCATATAAATGGTCCGCACTATAATTTCATACGATTTTTTTGTTTTTTTTATTGGAGATATGGCTACAACTATACCAGGCCCGTGCGCAAGGGGGGGGGGGGGTTTTGGGGGTTCAAACCCCTCCCATAACCCGTTGAAATATAAGGAAATATAATAATACATATATATGTATTCACCCAGACGGTAATAACCCCCATACCTTATATTATACATGTACTTACAGCTAGGCCTGATGATGGCAAAACTTGCCGAAATCCATCGCCATAGAAACTCGTAATAAAGATTTTAGCTACATATCAAGTATTTTATTTAACATTATCAAGCTAAATAACAAATGGAGAAATTCATACAACTAACATATATATGTAGTTATTAACGTACTTTATAAATACATACCTAATTATGTATTTATTTAAAAATAGATAAATATTGAATACCTACCTACCCAAATTTCAATGTTTTAAAGAATATGTTAACCTAATTTTATTATTGGGGAGTATCGCAACCTAGTTTATGTTTTATGAATGTTTGGGCCCGTTTGAGGCGTTAATTGAAATTAATTTCAATCAACGTTTGAGGTCTTCCCTGTTCGTGTTCCCAACCGAACCCCTCCCATGGACAAATCCTGCGCACGGGCCTGAACTATACTCGCAGTTTGCGATAGGTTTTTTAGCACAAGTAAAAATTATTATTTAGGGTTAAAACTGGAAAATACAATATCTACTTGAAAAACCGGCAAAAAATGAATTTGAAAACATTGTTAAAGCTTTAAACAGCCCTTGGTACTCTCAAAGTCAGGACATTTCTGAGAAGAACCACTCAACCCTATGCTATAGTCAACCCTAGTCCTCTAAACACAAGGTTTATTAAGTGAATAATAAACCTTGCTCTAAACATTCGTAAACTGTATGTCATACACAGGGCATCAAACTGGTTCGGTCTGTCCAACGAGCTCGAACAGTCTACTGTTCAAGACGTCCAAAAGTAGATGAAATAAAATTATACCTAGTCTATCATTAACGCGACATGTTGGAGGTACTGAAGCTTGTGAATCACAATCATTAGCCCTTCATATAAATGTTGAACCGAAATTATAATGCGTTGAACACCTTTTCAAGTTAATGTCAAAACTTCCTCATTTCGTGCAATTTTTCTTGTCGTCGCCCACTGTGCGTGATCTCCATCTTCCTGAATTTCTCTTGCAACACTGACCTTTAAACCACCACCATATATGCAGTGAATAGACAGACACTCAATCGCCATGTCTTCCAGTGTGCTTAAAAATGATATCTTTCCAATAAAATTAAGACATATTTTAAATATGAAACCTCAGGAAATGCAGTGCATAATAATATAACGAACTCCTAACAACCAAACTTCGGCGGCTACTTTGATCAACTTACCAAAGTGATATCAAAAAACTAAGACCACCTTAGATGATACTTTATCATCAAGAAGTCAAAACTTCAAAATTCGAAACAAGCGTAGCACACATACGGACAGACCGAATACAGTAACGAACGGGGTTCGTTGAGAATGGTATTGCTCGCCAGTCACAAAACGTCTAATCTTGCTATTTTTCGAAATACAAAAAGGTAAAGACAATAAATACAATTATATTGACAAGAAAACTCCTGTTCGGAAAACTTGATCTGAATGTTTGATAAACCGTTTTCTGATATGACTCACCAAAGTAAACATATTAAAATAATAGGTGACTCTCGTGATCGGTGTCACTTCGTAATTCCTTACTGTACCTATGCCTTTTGATTATCTTTGTTATTGGAAACAGTAAAGCAACTGTAAACCAAAATCGTTGGAGGTAATGAACTTTACTAAGTTAAAAACTAAGATTTGTCGTGTTTAAAAGCTCAATAAACGCGCGAAAACTCAAAATAACAACACTTTAAACAATTTTTGAGTTCATACTCTTTAAATACATTTTCATTTTCCACTATAATCACATGAACACTTCTTCCGATGTCCTTATCGAGCTGTACATGCTTAATTAATCTTTCGTCCTTACGTGGGAACTTCCACATTTCAACGATCACACTAATTAACAGGCAAATATTTTCATATCTAGATGATTTGAGCATAGACCAACTAATAATATAATTTAACTTTTCTGAACGATTGCGGTTAATGGAGTACAAGTCCGTACAAATATCGTAAAAGTTACTCATTTTGTGATTATCTTTGCAATTTTCATGGAAATAAAAGACGATTGCATGTATCAAACCGAAACTGGCAACCCCAACAATCCTTAATATACCCCGCAACAGAATAATACATAAAATTACATTAAAAAAAAAATGCTATGTGAACTAAAGATGAAATTAAAGCAGAAAAGCTCCGTTCCCTTTTTTTTAAAGCCAACGTGAATAATGTATGAAAAATTTGCATTATAAATGAGCAATTGAACGATTTTATGTAGTAATTTTCAAGCAAGTATTTGGATATAAATAAAATAAATGTATGCACAGTAGTATCATTAATAAAAAAAATTAAACTAAATTAATTTGTGTTATAAATAAATAGCTCAAAATACTTCGTCTTCTCCCAAAATAATCCAACAAAAATGCATCAGGGTTCTAAGCAGAGCATCAAAAAATTTATTCTAATACATATATCATTTGGAAGTAACCGTCCATTAGTGTTAATGACACTATCCCGGCAAGTTTGTCGAATTCTATTTTGAAAGATCAAAGCGTCGCTTTCGTATTACCGTAATTAAATTTACACTTATTATGTAACGAATGTCATTTTTAAACACGGAGGAACATCTGTAGATATTTAGGGCAAATATCGATTGTATAAAGGAAGATACTAATGAAAAATTAAACTATTTAATGGTACTGGGGTAAACGTTTCCTTTGTTTGTTTATATTCGATACTTGATTAATAAATCAAATGAGTTAGCACAAAGGAAAATTCAACACACTTTGTACAAAAGGGGCTCGCCGGCGCCGCTCGTGGCCTTCCACACAAATTCACAGTGCCTTTATATCGTTATTTTTATCACGTATATTTATGTTTTTCATTTATTTAAACTATTTAAAACTGGGCTGTCAACACTAATGGATGTAATTACACTCCTGTATAAAGGAAAATGAATGAGACCGAAACAAAGTAAACGACGTTTGCTTACAGAGAAACAATGGATAGCAGTACAATCGACATTCTTTTAGAAAAATAACGAGTACCGACTTACATAATTTGTATTTAACTTTTCATGTTCTTGTAATTCGAAAAATAAAACAGAACGTGCTTGTTGGCCTTTTGGAAGTGTACCAGTAGCAAGCGCCGTATTAAAAGGAGGGCTACAACCCCCGGCCCCATTAGATAGGGTAAAAATAATATTAGTAGAAAGAAATAAATTAGTATACCTATATTATTTATTTAAAATATTTATCTAATTATTTACTTGTACATTTATATACTTTATGATTTTATTTTAATATTTATCGTGTAAAACAGGGATAAGAAACCCGCGCCCCATAGGCCGCGTGCAGCCAAAACTCATATAGGTACATATATTTAACTAATGCAATACGTGTGTAATAAGTAGTATAGCATTTTTATTGTATGTTTTGTAATAGATCTTCGTCTGATGAGTTGTTTTGTTGTTTATTGTTTAATAAAATAAATAAAAAATAAAAAAATTTGTTTCTTGCTATTGTTCGTTAGTTTATTACATTTCTCATATGTGACCCGTATAAAATTTTTAAATTTGTAGTTCGATCGAGACAATGCGGGAGGCATGGAACATGTATTGGTGAAGGAGTGGGGTCACAGTTTTGGCATCAAAATGGGGCATTTTTGGCCTATCTATATGAGTGCAAAAATTAATGTTAGTTTAAAAGTTTAAAAAAGGGCCCCTTTCGCGTAGGTAAAGAGCCTGAACTCCTCAACTCTTTAATCCGGCCCTGCGAGGGGCACTGTGTTTAAGCATTGATTATATACTTTATAATCAATGGTTTAAGGCAAACAAAACATACGTGAAGTTCTGTAAGATATTCGATTGCTTTTTAAAATAATCGGTATCATCGACACAATTTTTAAGTGTAAAGAAACTTTTAGACATTCTCTGATATGAACAACAACAAGATACCGCCGGAAAAAACACAAATAGTATTAACCTACTGGTCTGCTACCTGCACTTGCCAATTTATTATCAGTGTAATGTATCTATACAGCGTGTTTTTTTGGGAGCTTTAGTTAGACGTTTCTGGGAAAGTTTTATAGGTAGGTTTCTGAAAATGTGTACTTGGGGGTTACTCTGAAAGCCGAATCGATCTAAAATATTTGCAAAATGGCAGCACTTCCGGAAATGGCGGAAGAAGCTAGCAACTTCGTTATTTTAAATGGCAACCCCTATTTTTTATTGCATTTTTGGATTCTACGTGAAATGTCAGTTCTTTTGATACCACATATCAGTATCTACATTTTATGATTTTTAAGTTATTTTCATTTATTTTCCGTTGTAAATAGGGCTTTCTTTTAGTGTACTTAAAAAAAGGTTAAGTTGCGTACGGCCTTATTTATGGGGTTACTTAGGAAAATTCAAAGACTGAAAACTCAGATTTTCTTACTATTGCATTTCATAGAGAATCAAAATGGGCATATTTTGGTATCAAATGCAATAGTAAAAAAATGGCCATTTCATTTAAAAAAACTGAGTTTTTAGCCTTTGAATTTTCTTAAATTTGGAGCCTCATAGGTGACGTCGCGTACGCAACATAACTTTTTTAAGTACAGCAAAACAAAGCCCTATTCTTCCTCTATGCGCTGGTGAAAACTCGGTTGCCATAGCTATAACGGTTTTCAAGTAATGAATTCTTAAAGTATCGTCTGCATCCGCCATTTTTTTAAATAAATGAAAATAACTTAAAAACCATAACTTGTAGATATATTGACATGTTGGTATCAAAATTTATGAAATTTCACGTAGAATCCAAAAATGCAATAAAAAATAGGGGTTGCCATTTAAAATAACGAAGTTAGTAGCTACTTCCGGTATTTCCGGACGTACCGCAATTTTGAAAATATTTTACATCGATTCCGCTTTCTGAGTAACTCCTAAGTACATATTTTCAAAAATCTACCTATAAAAGTTTCCTGAAAACGTCTAACTAAAGCTCCCAAAAAAACACCCTGTATGTAAAAATAAATTAAACAAAAATTTTAATATTGTTATTTCATTTTCATTTGTTTTTAATGGGAGGGGGGCGGAGACTCAAAGGACGTAAGTTCTACACAAGAGCCACATTTAAATGTATAAGAATGCCACCGTTGCGTTGGAGGCAAAGCACAAAATTGGGTGTTTGGGTGTATAATATAAGGATTGAGGAGGGAACGTCCACCAATTCGTTTGGCCATAAGATCTCCTTCGTTTGGAAGATGCAATGCCAAAACAAAAACAGTGAAAATAGAAATCGTGCATGTCCAAATTTTAAAACAATGCACACAAATAATTTATGTTCACACTGTATGTTTAAAACGGCGCAGCCCTTATAAAGCAACTTGTCGTACGTATTGATATTATGGACATTTTGGCCAGGATTCAGGTTTTAAATAGCGGTGGTCGTTATGTCCTAGAGATAATAATAATAATAATAATGTCTTTTATTGAGCTCTCAAATTACAATTCCATACATAAAATAATAATATTAAAAGAAAAAAGAGGCCCAATCAGGCGAAGTTCAGATTTATATTAATCGGATAATATAATCTGCTCTTCCACTTAACCTGCTTCTATTTTACATAGTTTGCGTGTAAAGCGGGTTGATGTAAGTGAAATATAATAACGAAAAAATACAGAACTAAAAAATAACATTCATTAGAAAATCAATAATAAGGTAGAAAGGATGTAAATACAGTGTAATATATAATCTAAAAACTAGGAAAGAAATTATAATTGTGGCGTCCGAAAAGTCGCCACCTGATCATTTTCCAACGCTTTGTGGTCATGCAAAAATTTAAAATATCGCTTGTCTTTCAAATTTTCAATATTTCAATTGCACGGCAGCTTGCAAGTGTGACGACAGTTTATTACATACAAGAGTTCAAATGTCAAAAACTTCTTTTATAAACTTATGTTTACGTTACGTAAATGAGAGAATTGAAAAATAATCAACTCTTACACAAAATCCACTTTTTGAGGTGAATGAGCACACTTTTCAATATTTACAATTACACTGAATTAACAATATTTTTCTTTTTGCAGATGGATTTTTATTCTGATGGAACTATGTATCTACGAAATTACAACTCAACTGTTGTGCAAAAAAGACTGGAAGAAAGAAAGAGATATCTTAAGCAAGCTTGTAAAAATTTTGGCCTAGATGTAATAGGAAATGATTCTCTTCACAAGCCTAATTCTTGGGAATTTTTAGTTAATAAGAAATACCATTTAGTTTGGTGTAATGTTTTCAAAGCGGCCTCAACGTCTTGGATGTATAATTTTAATTTATTAGCGGGGTAAGTACAAAGTACATTTTGCATTGCATCTACTACTTCTTGTAACAATTTTTAATTCCTTCCAAAATTATAATTATGTACAGAGTGTAGAAACTTGCAATGGGCAATAAATGAACAATAAAAAAAATGCCAAAAACCGTTACATCGAAAATGAATAATAAAAAGTAGCGTCCCTCGCAAAGTCATCCAATCTCTGCAAAGAAATCTGTATACGTTTCGAATACAATGCCCTTCACAGAAACTCCTGGTCCAATCCATGTTGCGGGAATTCGCTCCTTCAACAATTGCTGAACGGCGATCGCGAAAAATCTACCTACACTTAGCTCCAAGTTCCATCAGGATTTCGGGTACCACTGCGGAAATGTATACCTACACTAATATAATTATAATATGCATGAAACACTACTTTGGACGAAGTCGCCTTCCTTCTTTAACATTCGTTAAAAAAGTATCTCGCCGCCTATTACACCCATAGTTTGACGACACTTTTAGCCTTAGCATTGGTGAAACATCTTTTTGCGCCTATAAACAACTTCAGAGAGATGAAAAAAGAAATTGCTAAAGTTTCGGATCAAGGCTGTACCAACTGCGCTACATTGATTGTCTTTTTGTCTCAGGGATTCAGTCGCCCACACACGTTTCCTTGCCGGTCACAATAGAGTCCAGGAGTTGTTCACCTTCCAGTTCGTTGTGTTGATCTGTAAGCTGTTTTAGAACCCACCTCGCACACATTTTTCGAAAACTAAGTGTTTCAAAATGAATTTCATAGAAACGGCCTTCAGCTTCAAGAATTGTTTCTTCGGTCTTGTTGACGAATGAAGGCCAACTCCTTTGTTTGCCATGTACTTTCATTCTGCCGGCTTTAAAGTCACTAAGCCACTTGTACATATTAGTACGATTGGTCATACTTTCTCCGTAAAAAGCTTTTATTTCGTCAAAAATTTGCGACATTAAACCATATTACACTCATCGCCGCGGGCCGCACAGCTGAGGGATTCGCAATACACTCTCGTTTCAAGACGACACTACAAGAAGAATTTTCAACCGACTGAGATGAATCAGCTCTCATTCTGCTCTCCACACTGCATTTAATTTAGTGCTACCAACTTTTTTGCACATCAATACTTAATTTTCACTTACCGTCATGAGTTATAACGGCAAGTGTAACATGTTCTTCGATCTCCTCGAAAAGGTTTTAGGGATTTTAGCCCGTTTTTCTTTTAATTTCTTCATACTGCCCATTGCAAATTGACACCCTTTATATTATTTAGTATTTCCGAATATCTTAATGTCATTTAATGTAGTAGGCAGTAATTTATATACAGGGCGATCACTTTAAACAATTTTGGTCGATCCTAAGGAGAGTAGTACCTCTCCTTAGGATCGACCAAGATTTTACGGAACTTTCGACCAAGATTATAACTTCATTTGAAATCAGAAGGTGTACATTAATTTAATTGATCACTATACTACATAGAATTTGTTCTATGCATAGTTTTTTTTAATTAAATTTCCAAAATGGACATTTTGGCAGTATAAATGGCAGAGCTCTCCTTAGGAGGCTTATTGTGCGATTATTGGCTTCCAAATTATTTGCAATACAATATTTATTCCAGTTTCACTCTAAAATAATTTGGGGATCAACAATTGCATGTTAAGAAAATGTGACGAATATATTTAATCTATGCCCATTTCCAGATACAGCCCAAAATTTCTGCAGCAAACGAAACTGGTACCTTTATCATTAGCACGTCAACGATATCCCAGACCGTCCTTATCGGCATTAAAAACAGCGTTTAATAACTCAGTATCATTTATCATTGTACGGCACCCCTTTCAACGATTACTTTCCGCCTATAGAGATAAATTTCAATTTGCACTACCTCACGCGTATCATCGAAAATTGGGAATGGAAATAGTTGAAAAATACAGGCCGAAGGTAAATATTAACTAACATGGCTATACTAATTCACATACAAATCTTGCAGAAGAAGAAACGCACAAAATGGCCTACATTTTCTGAGTTTGTAATGTACTTAATAGATTCTGTGAAAAATAATCAAATTTTGGATATGCATTGGACACCAATTTCAGAATTTTGTACTCCATGTTTGTTTGACTTCGATATCATCGCGCACACAGAAACGTTACAGGTGCACATAACGTATGTTCTTTAATACTTTATATTAATCAATTGTTTTCATAGGAAGATCAAGAATTTATCATACACAAAGCAAATCTAGAAAATATTATAAGGCCAGAATGGAAAAATCCGGGACGTGGTTCCACTTCTGATCAAATAAAAGCATACTTTTCCCAACTAACGCAGGCGCAAATATTGCAACTTTATCATATATACAAGTAAACTTCATTTATTATCTATAATTATTAGTACTTTTTCTCATGTGGAGCAGCTATAAATGTATTATGCAGATTTAGCATTAGCTGCAACAGTTTCAAGTTATAAGTGCGACAACATATGTGATAATTCGTCAGTCAGTGTCGAAATAAATACGAGGGTGCTTTTTATATAAGTACGCAAACCTATGCAGCAGAATGGCGCAGATTTTCAATTTTGTCCGCTTAATTATCAGCATATCCATGCAACACCTGAAAAGTTACAAGTTCCCATGAAAACCAGAAACATCAATGCAGGATATCAAACTCGAAGCATTCTCTCATTTTGCATAAATGACTATAGAAAAGGACCAGATTCGTGCAGTAACTAAATATCCGCCACTTCAAATTCGGGAAGACACGCAGGAATCATTGCATACCTACTGTGCAACGATAAAAAGTAGTCTGCAGAATTCAATATCTTCCACAAAAGCAGAAACGCGGCCTGGACGTCCAAAAACTGTGTCAACCACGAAATGGTTCAAAAAAAGTATAGGAAAAAATGGCATCGTCATGGTTCACAATCATCCAAAAAATTCGAGATAGTTCCATCTGCAGCCAAACGATTACTCGCAATTGCTATACATACTTACCGCTCTTTTTCGAATTCCGAAAATGAAATTACGAGTTAGGACAAAGGAAAGCGCGCAAATGGCCGCTAGATCGTTTTTTGCACAACACATCCACCATTATTGAGAGACACTACGAGTCAGAAATATGAAGCCATAAAAGCTGTTTTTTACAATAAAATCTGCTGTTGTTTAAGCAATATCACGGCCCATTTTCAAAATTCTTCCCTTACATTTGCTATAATTTCTTGAGAAATATTTCAGTATTCATTCGGTAATTATGAAGTTCTTAAAGAAAAACATGTAGATACAAGCAGTTTGAAATGACCAAACAGAACAAAGCCAGAAAATTTAAATCTGGAGATCTTTGCGGCAATTCAATTGATCACCATCGTTATTATAACGTTCAACCTTTGCCTTATTAGCAGATAATAATATTATGATGGACTCCTCCTTATTGACAGGTTTTCCACTGATCTACAATCGATGGCTCGATTGCGTTTTCCAATAAGTTAAGGTGTGACATTTCGATTGAAAAATAAAAAACCGATGATAGAATTTCCCAAAACACCAGCCCACAGAGTGGGACTTGATGGCAGTAATGCGATTGAAAACAAAGGGGCTGTTGAAAAGCATCGATAAGATATCGATAGAGAACGCCCTCCATGCAGTATTGATAGGAATAACGCTTAGTGCAAAGAAAGTTCTCATGGAAAGCGTACAGGACAAAATAATCAGAAATAAGACCAGAGTTCCCGTTACTAGCCCATTGCAAAATTACCTCTAGACTGAAGTGTCGCCAGATACTATATACTATATAGTATATAATATAGCACATAGCAAACAGTAATACCCTTGAACTCATATGAATCAAAAGGCACACTGGAATAAAAGATAAACCCAACCAAGAGAGGTTTTGAAAAAAATATAAAAGGAAGGAACAAAACACATTTAACAGTTTTGAGAAACGTGGCTCCTCGTTGCAGCCTACTTTCGGTTCAATGGTGTAACAGTTAGTGTTAAAAAAAAATACACTAACATTTACATTATAATATATATTCTGGCAGTCAAAATATACATATGGTATACAAAAATCGTATAAAGCATTCAAAAAATTTATTTACAATAAATACAGCCAACAAACGAAATGAGTTTTAGGCAAAGCTCTATCTTTAGTGATTAAACAATCAAAATACAGTAAAAAGTGGCAAGAAAAGAAATACTTACCGATAAAAGAAAATGCCTTTATTTCCTTGCTTTAAGGAAAATTCAGCACATACACAACTAATCATTTTCTTCATAACACAGACACATGTTTTAAACAATATCTCAATACTGTTCAAGATGATTCCACAGACGTTTTCTTAAATTCACTTCACCAAACACACTCAAGGAAGACATAACAGTGTTTCGAAAGTAGGTGCTTGCCATGATGGACATACCTTCTGGCCACTAAATGAAAAAATGAAACAAGCACATTATACTTTATAGGCTTGGCCAAAAGTCCTTGTAGAGGATGTTACACTGAAGATGAGACACCACACCTTTGTGACCATCTTGAACTTGTCCAATTCATATAGAGCAAATCTTGGGAAAACATATGGAAAAAATTTCATTGGTAGCAGAATTCACAATTCGTGGAATATAATTGAACATAACTTTTGAAATTTTCAGTGAAACGAAATCAAACATTTATGCACAAATAGCAGAAAATGTTACGGTGGAGTGTTGTAAATTGAAAGAAATCTACATTTCAACTGTACCTATCCTTAAGTATATGGAAACATTTGTACTACCTACTGCCTCGGTATTGACTCAAGTATTTATAATTTAAGATACATGAGATGAGGTACTGAAACGAACAATTTGATCTTATAAAAAAAATTAAGAATAATTACTACAACTTGTTTTTTAATTTCAGATATGATTTCGAATTATTCAACTATTCATTCCAAGGTTATCTAGAATTAGGCAAACTAGATTCCGATCCATCCATGTTACTAAATGCAATCAATTTGAAGAATGTTCAGAGGCCTGCATCTCATGCTCAATCAAGTTTGTTACATATTGTGATGCAAAACTTTAGTCTACAAGTACCTAACCATTAATTTTTATAAAGTATACATTAAAATGTACCTTATAGATTTTAATAACAGTATTTTGTCCCCCTATTTTATAGCACTGTTGTATAACATTCACATTTCTATAGAGAAATTTGATAATTTTAATATAGTCCTCCAACATTCTTTTGGTATGTTAAGAAGTTTTAAAATAATGCAATTACAAAACAAGCTTCAAAGTACATATACACCTAGTTATAAAGGTTTATCGATACAATTACACTGTTGTGTAAAATTGTGATACTAGCTTTAGCAATTAATTTATATAGTTATATAGCGAATTATAATATTATTAAAATTGAAATTCCAATTTAAAAAGATTTAAATAAACAGTTTAAGCTCAAATTGATTATTTCACATTCTGTTATATAAAAGTTAAAATATAAACTTTTGAATAGTTAATACTTTATACTTACCCTATTGAACCTGAATTAGTTACTTCGATTCCTATAACCCACTTTCCATTCCATCTTTTATGCCACACACTTGTAACATTCAACATATTTTGGGACGATCCAGAGGCCACCTTCTCTAAACATGCACTTATCAGTTCCCTTCGTCGATTAATTTGTTGTTCTAGTTCGTCATTATTTAACTGAATTTCGTTTAGTTTATGTAACAGAAATCGTTGTATAGGATCCTGTCCTATGTCGTCAAGGTCAACGTCCATTTCATCCATATGAAACTGAAGAAGAATATTTTTAATAGAAAAAACGCAACTATTTAGGTACAATGAAATAATTCAATGATGATCAACGTAACTAATTAATCTTGCAGAGCAGATAAAATACCATTTTCATGATTTTTAATTTTTATATTTGTAACAATTATAAACATGATAGAACAGAAACTAAAAGTGGATGATAAAATAGAAGATGAACAATTAGGTTTGAGACCTAAAAAGCAAATCGAACAACAACAGAATCGAGGTTGAAAATACAAAAAGGAGAGACACTATACTTAACATTTATAGGCCTACAAGCTGCATTCGATACTACAAAATGAAATACAATCTGGCGAACTTTAGAAAAACTGGATTTACTAAACTATTTAATGCAGATAATAAAAGAGCATCTAATAATCAGTATATAATAGAAAATATCCAAATAAACGGACAAAGATACGAGGAATTCAGAGGAGAGAAGAGAGAAACAGGAAGACAGCTTACTATTATATTGTTTTAAAATCCTGATCGATGCTGTGTATCAAAAAAATTGAATAAAAAAATAGTTCAAATAGATACATTAATAGGTTATAAAAACATGTTACCAATAATGGAAAAATAGACAAAGAATTGGGAAATAGGGCAAAAAAATCAACAACGCTATTAACAATTCAATACTAGGAAAAAAGGTAAAGAGATAATAAGGAAGCAAAAAGAAAAAACCAAACACCAGTAAATACAAATATTATATTCCAGCTAACACTGGGTTTTCTTTCCATCGGGTAATAAAAATAACTTTCACTGTTGTTGAATTTATTGTGAAAGCAGCATCTGAATGCCTTCACTTCTCTTAAGCCTCGTTTTAAGTACAGACCACCCTTAATATACAGAGAATAGCCTAGGAGCAGGCGCTGTATAATTTTCAACGCTGGGTAAGTTTCAAAGGGTTAATAAAGATTCAACATTGACAAAATCAATTTGGTGTATTTATTCTCATCAAAAATGCAAAAGAGAAGATAAATTCACAAGAACAGTATTAGAGATGGGGAAAAAGAGGAAGAGAAAAAGAGAAAAAAGGAGGATTTGGCTGAAACAAATAAGAAACTGGGAAAGGAAAGCAAATTCGCTAGAGGAATAAAAAGATTAGGAATTGAAAGAAAGGGATGGAAGAACTGTGTTCTAAAGGACATGGAATTCCAAACCGATGCCCGAAAAATTCACTGACTCATATAAATGAATATGAAACGAGAGTATACTAAAACTAAGAATAACATCTTTCATGTGACAGAGTACAAAGGCATGCTTTGCTTCGTGTTTTGCTAAGAGTTGTGGTATAAGTTATTATACCACAAGCAGAACAAATTCTTTTGAAATATAAGGTCATAAATCATAATGTTTTCAATCCCTTCTGCCATACAATAAGAACGCAAAATCAGTGAGATGAGTAATAAAAAATTGTTATGCACAACTGATTACTACAACCAAAATATATAAGGTGTTAATTATTGATGTAATGACACAAGCATTACTTAATTTGTGATTTCTTTGTAGATACATTGTAATTGTTTGTTGTGTACAGTTTTTCGATTGAACAATTACTCTTAAGTGAAACATTTTATCAATGATCTTCCTTGTACCTGAACAAAAGCAAGACAACCGCATATGGCGCGTAAGGATTTACCTGTCAGAATAAACAGAGGGCCAAGTATGAGTGTTCAATTTTAAAACGACAACTTCATGTTACAATCCCCATATTTTAATAGGTGAAAACCTATATTTGAATATTGAAACTTGTGATGAAGGTTAGTACCTACTCAGCTATTGTTTCCTTTGAGCGGCTTTGGCTTTCTTTTATTACATATTTTTAATATTTTATTAGAAATAGTAATATAAGGTATAAAATAAGGAAAACTGCAGATGAGGCGTTAAAAACCGCCAGGGGTTCAGCTCACTCTGCTTCCGGCTTTGATTACGAGCCTAGATTTATCCATCGCTAATGTAAAGTATTAACACATTTACAAATAGATTACATCAAATCGCACTAATTGGCCCAAGGACAGAAAGGCACCTTTTATGTCGCATATACCAAGTAAATTCTGATTTTCTAACATAACAGTTTACCTTCAATGTTAGGTCATGGAGTTGTATAATAAAAATAATTAATGTTTACTATTTTCTTGAACAAACATACCTATAAGTATTGGTATACGTACGATACAGTAAAATGTATGAATTAATTAACTAATAAACTATATTTGTAGTAAACTTTTCACATACAAAAACTCTGCTCAAAAAGAGAGGTTATGTTTCATTGTTTTGTTCATATACGTAGTTACGTATATGGTTTTGTTTATCAAGCATTGAGAGAAACAGAGAATATGATATACATATACATGGTATGTCAACTTTTACATAATTGTCAAAATGGTTTTTAAAAGATCCACGTTGCTTTATTTCTGGCCCACTGTTTATCGATTTTGTGGGCCGAGATATAAGAACAGCGGATTGCCCAGTACCTCTCGCGCATTAACTGCTTTGGTTCTTAGCACTCTTACCCTTAATTCGAATTTTGCCTGACTAAGGAAATTTTATCGCCAACTAGGGATCTTTATCGTGCCGAACATCGCATCGACACGAGCCCTACGACTTTACTTCCTCTCCGAGAAGAAGGCGTGTTTCAGTTTTTATCCACTTTGGAAAAACGGCACGTTGGCCAGGTTCCAATAGATCCCATTAAGTCTTAAGCATTGAACTATACTAGTAATAGAGTTCAATGGTCTTAAGTCAGGTTAGGTACTATTTACTTTTTAAACTTGCCACCACTGACTGCATCTTTGCAAAGCCGACCCGACTTCGCTTCAAATACTAAGACAAAAGGTAGGTATCGTATCGCCGACTGGGCGGGGCGCCGTGAACCGCGATGCCGAATAGTATCAAAAAGCGTTCAGTTACAGTCTCGATGCGCCACCGGAGATTTTGTTTAATAATATTTATAATAAAGAAATATTCCATTTATTAACAACAGTCGGCAAATTTTTCAAATGTCAGTTGGCATTTTCGACCCCCCCCCCCCCCCACTAAACATTTCTCGGCAGGTCCGTGGTCGGTTTGTCATTCGTCTGGTTTAGGGAGGAAGGGGGGCCTAATACGGTATTCGCACACGGGCCCGAAGGGCTCTTGCTATGCCACTGTCAATACGCTTACCTTTATACCACCGAAGTAGCTATGTTCTATTGTTGTTGCCAATCCTGGTGTATGGTTGGCCTTGTAGTGTTGCAACCCCCAGGTCCGAACGCTTATTTCACTCTATACATTCACAAAATTCAATTCAGAGAGGAAATATTTCAAAATGGCCGCCGCTAAACCCAACTTTCTCTCCTACACTTCAAAACAAACACATGCCCCGGGTGCTAAATTCTGGGGAGCCCCAAATAGTAAAACAAAAATCGATATCGTAAAGTTAAATTTCAATTAATGCTGATACATGTATTAATGAAATAAGACATTACTATTTTATTTATTGTATTATACAATTTTCAAGTCGAGTACCTACCAATGACACCTATAATCACCTCAGAGGTCGTTGATATTTCCTGATCTTAGGCGGGAAGGTAATAATTTTATTTTTTCGGGATTCGGGAATTCTGGATCGTAAAATCCAAGGGTTTGTCATAAACAGGGTCATTAAATGCAATAAATAAAATACTACCATTGAGTTAAAGCACACATAAACAAGATTGAGTAGAGGCGTTGATTGAAGAAACATTCTTTGATTCTTCAACCAACGGTAAAGGTTAAAGCAAATTAAATCGGAACTCTTCGTTCGTTAAAACGTTAAATCCGATGGGTTGCCGCCTGCCGGTTGCTAATAAATCTGAGGTTGTTAACTTGTTAAGACCGACGTTTACGGTTTACTGTATTATTCGTCAATCGTCATTGTGTATTTGTATTTCAAGTCGAGGTCGAGTTTTTTAGTTTTTTCGTTACACAGTTTTTGATTAGTAAATTAATGGTGTATTTTTAATTAGTGTAAAATTTGAAAACGTCAAAAAGACCATCAGGAGCAGAGTTCAGAAAGAGAGCTAGGGAACGAACTAAAGCGGCAAATATGAGATTGCTAATCCATTATGTGATTGATAATAAATAATATCACAAAATATTTTGTTTTTGTTACCCAATATCGTTTCCTAAGCTTGCAAACTATTCACAAAATGAAACTTTCTTTGAAAATAGCATTAAATACAATATACAAACTAGGTAGGGGGGCACCAAAATCCATGTCTGCCTCGGGTGCCACCGACCCTATAATAGTTGCGGCACTGACTGCTCCGATATTTGTGTGTTTAAGCGTTGAGTGCTCAACGGTTTAAGTAAGTGATCATTAGAATAACATTTAAACAAGTTTTCCTTTTAAAGCAGCTCAAATGAGACAAAGTAAAACCAGAATATGTATTATTATAGTAACTAGTTTACTTCTTCGTTCTTCTTCTTAGTACCTGACTCTTGCTCTGTAGAGAGGCAAAACAAACAGCCCCTCGTAGGTTAAGCGAAACTTTGTAGGTACCTATACAATTTAAAATTTGAGCAAGATAATGACCATTGATCTTTAAAATGTAACTGTAGTCACTGACTCACTGCATCATCATCGGCATCTACGATGTATCACTTGAAATTGAGTTTCCCTTTTTGATTTGAGAAAGATTCTCAAGAAGATACCTAATTGATATTAGGAAGCTGAAACGTTCATATATTATTCAAACCTGATGTACACACAGGTTCTTCTCTATACTGTAAAAGTTGTTTACTAGATTGTTAAATTCGAATCCCTTAGACCCAATATTGCAAGCCTCTCACTTTATTAAAGAGGCTGTCATCTGTCTAAACGAAATGAGGGAGAAGAAATTTGCGTTTAAAGTTACACTTCCTTATAGATTTATTAGTAGTCGTGCGTAATCTAAAAGTACTACTATGAATAGTGCACCAATTGATCCAGGATGGATAAAGCAAGTGACGGACGATGTGATCAAATGAAGAACAGCAATGAACGAGAAGGTTGGAAGAACAAAACTGGATTGTAAATAAATAATATATTGCTTTCCAACTGTTGAAAACCATCCACGGACCATCCACGGACACGCTTAATATGTTTCTTAATCAATTATGCTTGTGCTTATATGATCAACTATGATGAGCAGAGCAAACGTAGCGTCGCGTCGGCGTCGTGCGAAAAAGTTCCGTGTGTCATTGTACCCGTAAGGTATAGAACGACACATCTTAATATGTAAAAAAACTATACCAGCTAATAATTATGTAAGTGCTTTCATCATGTTTAGAAGAAAAACAGTAAGCTGAGTAGAACTGACCATATAATAAATTATTTGTAAATCGATTACGTTAGGGCAAAGTGTATTGTTTACCGTTAATAATTGATAGAAATGTTCATTTAATGTAGGTATTAATAGTATATACACGTTAAGCATAATGGACAATATTTTCTTTAAGTATTTCGAGAAAACGGCGTATGTTTATAAAATTTTGGGTATAGTCAATTTTAGCAATACAACTTTTTGCAAAAGTGCAGTGAACTATCTATGGAGTTTACCATTAAACTTAGTCTACTTCTACAGTCTTTGGAAGACGTATGAATTATGTTTAAAGAATCGTGATGAAGCGCTGACACGATCAAAATTCAATCCATCCTATTTTCTGTTCTTCATTACAACTGTGCATATGATACTACGACTGTGGTATAGTAACAAAAAAGATGTTATTCGTTTATTGGAAAAAATTGATGTCTTAAATTGCACTTTAAATTTGAAAAGAGTTTGTGAAATGAGAAGATTTTTTATAATGTTCATTGCATGCCTTCTTATTCACTATTTGTGTGTTTTTACTATTTCGACATTCAATTTACGTGAGTATGGAGCATTCTATGTGACATCACTATCCATAAATTCTCTGGCTACTTTTATTGAAGCATTCTTTGTATATCAAACAGTACATGCTGTACATAAACAATTCGTTACAATCAACCGGTCATTATTTCAACATTTCAATCCAAGAAGCGGAGATGTTATACCTAATATGACTAACGAGATGGAAAAAATTGCTCAAATTGCAGTAATTCATTACAAAATAACAAAGGTCGCTAGACTTTGTAACCACATTTTCAATCTTCCAATAATTTCATCCTGCGCATTTACCTTCATATTTTTAACTACGGATTTATATTACACATTTTCAATCATCTTACCAGAATTTAGAAACGAACAGCCGAATTATTTTGCTCCATTTCTACTACTATGCAACGTGATGTGGACTGTGGAACATTGTATACAATTTGTATTCATCATACTGCCTTGGATAGGAATGCTTACCGAGGTAAGTTCTAATTTTATTATGTACCTAATTTTTATTTGAGTAAAAGAAATTGGAATACGCGATTGTTTTAATGCCTTAATAGGATTTACAGCCGGGTTCAAGAGAATTGAACTTTTAGATTAATTATATTGTAGGTACATACCTATTTATGATTTCAACATCATTGCTCTGAAAAACAAAATAAATCTAAGTAGGTATAGGTATAACCTATACATATAGGTAGTGAAGAAATTGCACCTTACCTCTGCTAAATACATTGTTTTGTATGATCAGTAGGCGAGGAAATAAAGCACTGCACCTACCAACTTTTTGAGAACCGAAAATTGTTTTCCGGCGAAAATTCAAACGAAACTCTAGAGGACGACGCGATGTTGATATCCCGGTGTGGTGCACCAGGTATCCGTTAGAAAGTATCCGGTGCCAGATTCGATCTGAGCGACCCCAAAAACGCCGGAAACAATTTTCGGTTCCCTATAGGCTTGAAACATCACTGAAACTCCAGAGGATGACGTTGATGCCCGGATGTGCGGGGCAGCGGGGCACCAGGTACGCGGGGGATGGTTCCCGATGCTTGATTCGGAATCAGCAACCCAAAAAAACCCGGATGAGATGTCTAGAATCATATGAGAGTGAATTTCAGAAAAGGCTTCGGAGATGCCGTTGCTCAGCCATCTTGAGCTCCATGTGGGCGGTGAGTCAATTTGGAGGTCATATTTCAGGATCAACCTCGAAAACCCCCCCGTGAACTCGAACTAAGTCGATACTAGCAGTTTATAACGAAGTTATGAATTTTTTCTATGAAAATGCACTTTTCAACATGCATTTTCCACTGCACAAATGCAATTTCGAAAAACATTATCAAAAGTAGGTACAAAGTTTCCTATTGAATTTAGAAATCGAATGCAAAAAACCCATCTCAATCCGTCTTACTACAAAAATTTGGTATGTTTGGCTTATTTTAATGCTTTATTTCCTCGCCTACAGGGGCAGTTTCTTAATTATGTACTTCCTACGAATGCATGCTGACCGAAAAAGGAATATAAACCATTAGTTAGATGAATTTTGTAAGTTTTTAAGCTTTTGGCTCTTTTCCATACCATGCCATAGACCGTTATTTTCACATGATGCTAAGATCATCTTTTCTTGAACGTTTAATGCAGAGTTGGAGCAATCGTAAGAAATCGTCAAAATCTTCTTTTACGTGCTATTTTCATAATCCGATTCTACTTATAAATATTCAACAATTAACGTAGGGTAACGGTCAATTCTCCAGAAATAAATTAGGCAAGAAATTACCAAACAAAATTTTCCGTTTCCCTAGAATCTACTCTAACACCAAACTTTGGAGACGCGAAATTTCATGAGGGTGGCAATTGTAAAAATAAATTTATAAGCCGTCGCAAATACATACGTCAGTGCGTGTAGAATACTCATTTGTCAAACTGTCTCCTGTTTTTATGAAACAAATGTTGAAAATGCAACTTCTTCATGAATATTAAACAAAGCAGCTCAATTGCACCAAAAATTCGATCCTCCAAATATGCCTCCATCACAGCTTCTTTTAGAAGTTCACCCTATGTTTTCACTGTAAATCAGAAATATAGGTACTCAATATTATAATAGGGTAGAAAGTTATATCATCGCAGAAACACCCCGATTTTAGTATCAAAATACAGGGTGGGGCAAACCTCTGTCGTTGTTCTATAACTCGTATTGTATAATACTTACAGATTTATGGTTAGTTGTCAAAAGAAAATATTTTAAAATTATTTTCATATGTACAGGGTGGTCCAACACTAAGGTAGACGAACGACTTACTTTTTTTCAAATAAAATGACCAAACTTTTTTTACATTTTAAGAACCCCTGTAGTCAGTGTTATATTGCCCTTAAATATTTTTATACTCTTCCACTCGTTGCGGCGAAAAACTATTTTTTCGGCAAATATGGAAAAATCATACCCCTCTTTAAGAATTCGCCACTGTCTCAGATTTAATGCTAAAATTTTGAAATTTACACATTTACAAAGTTAAGGGACACAACTTTTTTTTTACTAAGTTTTGAATTTTTATATTGTATAGGGTGGTCAAAAAATAATTTTAAACTCACAATTTTTCCAACAATTTTTTTCGGTTTTTTTCAAGCGGAACACTCTGTGTATACCACCAATCGACGACCAATTGCATCCTCTTCAACTTTTTTATTAACTTTGCTATACCTATCTTCGTCGTTTACTGGTGAATTAAAAAAAAACACATTTTTTACACAACGTTTAATTACTTCTACATAATTTTTATCAAAAGTCAGCATCAATTGAGCCCCTGGCTCTTAATAATTTGTCAAAACAGTTTTTGTTTGATGTTATCAATTTCAGATTTACCTGTAGTTGAAGGTATTCTTTATTCGCAATGAATTTCAATACAAATGAATTATTATAGTTGATTTTGTTTTGGGAGAAGCCGGGGGGGGGGGGGGGGCGCGTTATTTACGAGAGGTGGTGGATTAGTTAAATGAATACTTCCCTAATAGATGAATTGGTCGGAGTGGTCTAAGCAACTTGTCGGTTTGTGAATTTCTTTTATAATCTACGATACTCAAGCTCCTGCTGAACCAAAATTTCGGTTACCTTTTTAGTTATCAAAGATTGGAAATTTTGTATATTCGTTTGGGCTTTTTTCCATTCGTATTTTTGGGGTGAAGATATTATCATTTTCACTAAAGATTTCCTGTTCCTTCGGTTGTAAGTCTCTTATGTGGTTTTCAATCACACTTTTTAATACCATAGAATAAATTCTTTCATTCTCTGCTCTATTTTTTGATACGTTTTTGTGAATAGAAACGCAACAGGTCAACATACTCATACATTTTATCCGTTTATAGATCTTTCAAAGTATTTCATAATCTTTTCTATTAGTTTTGGTGATTCGTATTTGACCAGCCCTTGATATATTCTTCATGGGCATTTGCTTCTTGTCATTGTTCTAATAACTTCAATCGTTTTTACCTACCAAGCGATGTAAGTAGGTACTAACAAAGAATGATGAATGAAAAATGTGAATATTGTCGTACTAATTGGTTATCTTCTTCCTCTACACACAAATTTATACATCTGCTTAAATTATTTATTGCCTTCCATCGTTGATTGAAGAACGCTTCCACCTATTTTATGGGGTGCAATGTGAAAATTTTTCTAGATAGGTAGTTGATTTTCATCATCACGATTTTATAAATTTCCTTTTACTCCACAAAAGACAATTAAAAATCCGTCTAAATCACTGTTAAAGTTTAACTGAAAGGTTAACGTTCTATTAGGTGCATGTGGAAATAATCCAAATTCCTGTTACGGAAATGTGTACCTTTTGCCTTGAGTGAGAGAAGTAATTTGCCTGATGCCTTTACTATCGTACAACTCGATTACACAAAGAAGAAACTGCTGCAGTTACCATGACCAGATGAAGTTAAGCCACTCCCACTAATTTTTGGCAAATGTAAGCAGCGACCAGTTTTACACCCACAAAATTACAAAAAATAAAAAACGAGGTTAACAGTAAATTGAAGCAAATGACGACGATATAACACACTCGTTCAAACAACAAAACGCAATGACAGATTACAGATGTCAATTCATCTACGCAAACTACAACATCTGAAAGCAATTAAGCTTGTGTTAGGATTCTGAAAATTCGACCAATAGAGAACTTGCACGTGTTTTTGTTTATTGCATTAAAAAAAAGTACAAAAAATGACAAACATTTTGATATATGACATTCCCATATGAGCTTCCAAAAAACTGGTGAAAATTTTGATTGAATTTAACGATTTGAATTTACGCCGAAACGCTGCTAGAACGCGCGCTTTTGGGTGTGACGTCACACGACTCAATTTGTCAAGCGCGTAAAGAAAATGCATTGAAACGATATTGTTTTTAGCCATTGTAGTTACTAGGTCTGTCGCTCTGTTAGAAAAATGCCTTACAAATACTGTGTGATACTTTTGTGTACAAATACAACAGTTAAACCGCCAGATAAAATATTTTTACTCCATAGAAAAGTTAACGAAATTTATGGTGTAAAATTATGCGTAGAGAGACATATAAAATGCTCAACATTTTATTCAATTACATAACATTTTGGCAAATTATCACATTGTGCTTTTATATAACCTGATTCCATTGTAAATAATTAACGAACGCCGCTAATAATATCCCTTAAAACCATTTAAAAATAAATGTTTTGGGTAAATTTGCAGAAGTTTGAAGTATTTTATTTGGCGGAGAAGTTACTTTTCATGGCTTGCCAGTGCCTGTATTAAACACAGGCGCGCGATGAAAAGTAGTACTTCTCGACGTTATAATGGTTTCGACAGTTTTCGCCGTCTTACGAATGACGTATACTGTGGCTTCGGGCCAGCTGATTTGTGACATTTAAGATCGTGTGACGTGGACCAACCGTTGGAGTGTATTCGCGCACGTGATATGCTGTTCCCCTTCTTATATTTTCAACCCTTAATATCTCAATAAATATAAAGTTTTAAATTGAAATAATTAACAACAGTTCTCTATAAACTTGTTACTTACATTATATACCAGATTTATTAATATTCAAGACATGTGCAAGTTCTCTATTTCTGGGGAGGGGCTTAACTGTTTCTATTGGGTAAACAGAGTTTAGGTTTTCATATAGGCAGTGAAGTGATTTTATTTTTTCGTGATACATAGGTATATGGGTGCTACCATCAGTGCCACTACGACTACCGTACAATTCTTAAGTAAACTACTGAAAGAATGACGAAAACGGGTCGGTA
This sequence comes from Pyrocoelia pectoralis, assembly GCA_036250285.1. Taxonomy (NCBI): domain Eukaryota; kingdom Metazoa; phylum Arthropoda; class Insecta; order Coleoptera; family Lampyridae; genus Pyrocoelia; species Pyrocoelia pectoralis. The sequence goes on along the minus strand of CM070075.1, from coordinate 62,580,336 downwards.
TCTTACACATTCTAAGGCACTCAAACAATATTAACATTTAACAAGTTGCTTGAGAATCTATTACTCATGAATTGAAAGTGCCTTTAAAATCTCCCGTTTCTAAACCCGCGTACAAGATAGTTTTATATCATACATGCAACAGTAATATTTCTATTGATGTTCTTAAACCCTAAGGCAAAAAATGTTGAGCAACAAACGACTTACGAGGAAAAGAAAATAGAAATAAACCATAAAAAACCATTTACGCGACTGATCACGCATTCACATCAAATTAGTCTTTTCCCTGGGATTATTATCAAAACAAACAATTACGTTAAGAGTTTTAAGTCTTTAATCAATAACGCTATTTCACTGCAAATATAGGTGCGAATAACAAACACGCGTGTTACAATGGAAAAATGCTTTGCGACTACGGCAACAATTTACAAAATTTTTGGTGTAATAAATTTTAGTGCTAGAACTTTTCCTAAAAACTTAACCCAACACATATGGAGTTTGCCAATACATATGGTATATTGCTACAGTGTTTGGAAATTGTTTGAATCAAACTTCGTTGTTGATAACGAAACACGCCCCGGTGCAAACCCGATACATATTTTATCCCTTTGTATCATTGTGCATATTATAATACTGTAACGAAACTTTATTTAAGAAACCAAGTCGAATATTTATTTATTTACACGCTAATTATTAATCACTTATTTCTAATTACGAATAGGTACTTAGTTGTTAACTTAAGAATTAATCACTGTATTTACACTAGAGGTTCACTAATTATTTTAATCACACTTAATATTTACTCACTAAAAAGTCTAACCGAATCAACGTTTAAGGTAATCACATTTAAACTTCGCGAACGCGTTAAACTGTAAAACTGTGAACTATGAACTGACTCGTAATAATTGAGCGGCATTATTTATACAAGTCCGCATTTGCTCTCGAAAATTCTAGAAGGAACGGTAAGTCACCGCGCGCGGCTTTCTCGAAACTTCCGGCGGATGAGTCATACCCGCCTTAACAAATGCAATCTTTGTAACAATACGATTATGGTATAGCAGAAAATCCAATATAATTCATTTATTGGAGGAAATTGATAAGATGAACTGTATTTTGAATTTAAGCCGATCTTGTGAAAAGAAAGGATTACTAAAAATTGCACTTATAGCATCCATCATTTATTATTCGCACATAATTACTGTTAACTATTTCAATTCATGGATAACTGGTACATATCATACATTATTTCTGGCAACGAATTCGTTAATTACATTTATGGAAATGTTTTTCATTTATCAAGTGGTGGATACGATACGTCTTCAATTTAAACTAATTAACACGAGATTATTATCAAAAAAATTTAATTTAAATTACCGAAATGCTGCATTCTTTTCGGCTGGCACAAGGGATAACATTCTGATCAGGGAACTTCAAATTGATGCAATTGCTAAAATAGCAATAATACATTACAAAGCAACAAACATCGCAAGATACTGTAATGAGACTTTTAATCTATCACTAATTTCGTCATGCACATTTACATTTATATTTCTAACCACAGACATTTACTACACTTTCGCTATAATATTTGGAGAATTTAGTGGCGAAGATGTAATCGTATATAATTTTGCTCCAGGTCAACTATCAAACAACATAATTTGGCTGTTGGGGCATGTTTTACTATTTATATTCATTGTAATGCCTTGGATATATTTAAGCAACGAGGTAAGTGTTACTTTTTATACTAAGACGTTTATTTAAACAAGGAGTTCAGAGGTAAAGCTCTTATGAAATTATGTATTACAATATTCTAGAAAGTTGTTAACTAAAGCAAAATAATAATCACTATATAATAACCGAGACGTGTGTATATGTTTGTGTTGCTGTGCACTTTTCCGACAGTCGCCGAATCCTGACGAATGCGGATATGATATTTTAAAACCAAAGCTATTATAAATTTATAACCTACAAATTAATGCTACAAGCTACAATTATAGATACCCCGCAAACTACGTAAATATCTGCACTAATTTTTTTCAAAGTAAGTTTTAAACATTTTAGTATAAAAGTCCGTCATCTTATTCAAGCGGTATTTGTGTCTAAATATATTTTCTTTACTTAGAAAATACGTCCAAAGTTTCCTTATGGAGATTACGTGTAAAATAGAATTCGCTATTTGTGCTTATTTTTGGGTGAAAATTTTGTGTAAACATGCAAGGTTTGTCTGTCCGAGGTCCTTAACCCATTTCGAACATTAAAACAATGCCAGAAAGTATTTTCGCGAAAATTTTCAAAATGACAAGTATCGGAAACTTTTTCTCGATAACATGGAAATTTAATTATTTCAAGTTGAAAAGTTATTCAAATGATGAAAAATGATTCTATTATGCCTCGCGTTAACATTTTCATGGTTAAAATAATGTAAAAAGTAGTAACAGCATTCATCGTAGACTAATTTATGTGTCCCGATACCTTCTTTCGGTAACTTTCGAAATGTACATGTTTGTGTGCTTATTTCGAATTTAGAGATTTTGAACGATGAACGATGTCGTATTATACAGTCTGTTTGATTTTTGCTGTCACAGCGAATATCTCGGTAACTTTTAGAGATATGATAAAATGTTATAGAAGAAAAGTTGTTCTACATTTAATTTAGTATTATTTGTTATAGCCAAAAAAACAATTGAAAATCAAAATATTATAGGTGCAATAGGTGCAAATGCATTCAAAATTTAAATGGAATTTATTCAATTTTATTACATATTTTGAAACTGTACAAAATTCTCTTTACAACGATATATCACATGTCATAGTTATCTAATCAATTAAAAACGTAAATCGATAATTAAGTAACAAATGCACGCTTACGTAGATTAGCGAGCTTTATTCGAAATAGTAGGCGAGGAAACAATTGAAATTATTTGTCAGCTTCCAGTTGAACAATGTTCCTTAACATATCTTGACAACATGCTATCATTCAATATAAAAAATACAATAGAACATAAACAAAGTAACAATAAATTAATAAGTAAACTTGGTTTAAAATTTCAGTTCATAATACCTAGACGCTAGAGTGCTTGTTCAAAGTGACTTCCGTTATTTGCCATACATTTTCGACATCTGTTTATTACGATTCTTTTCGCTTTTTGCAACATATGTTGTGTTATTTGGCCACATACCCTACTAGATTTTTAAGATCCTCTAGATCTTGTGGACAAGTAACATATACTTGTTTGAGAAAACGCCCACACAAAGAAATCTAACATAGATAAATTTGGCGATCTCGCTGACCAGTTGATAGGGCCACCATTTCCTATCCATTTTGCACCAAACTTTTCATTTAAAATACTCTGGATGTGCTCTAAAATACAATACTTAAATATCTTCATCATTTGCGGCACGTCCATTTCTTGCCCTTCGTATCTGATTATTAAAACAGCCCATTCTTCGTAAATTATTTTCGATTCTTGCAAAAGTACGAGCATGTGCATGCTTCCTTTCTGGATACACCATACAAGCTTCTCTACCATTATCATTACATCTGATGTACACCCTTAGCATACCTATCCATTTTTTCATCATTAGAATAATTATCACCCATTTCGTGCTACTTTAAGATGAAAATAACAATACGTAGAAATTTACTCAGTGAGTTTGACATTAAAGTTGTAGCAATTGTTTTCATGGCCTACCTTCTCAAAGCGATATGTTCAATTCGCCTAAGTGTGCATTTATTACTTAATTATAGATTTACGTTTTTAATTGATTAGATAACCGTGACATGCGACATATCGTTGCAAAGATAATTTTGTACAGTTTCAAAATATGTAATAAAATTGGATACATTCCATTTAAATTTTGAATGTATTCGCTGCACCTATAACATTTGATTTTCAATTGTTTTTTTGGCTATAACAGATAATAGAATTTAGAAAATTAAATGCAGAACTACTTTTCTTCTATAACATTTTGTCATATCTGTAACAGTTACCGAGATATCCGCTGTGACAGCTAAAATCAAACAGACTGTATAGTCGAATGTTTTCACCGAGAAAAATGTTTTTGTCTACATATTTAACTTAATATCTATTGATGAAAGTAGGTAGCAAGTGTATTGTTACGTTACACTATACCAAAGAGAATACCTATACTTTGACTATACTTCTAAATATACTCTTATATTAAAAGGAAGTAAAATCCATATATTTACTGCTGTACATATACGTATAAATGGTGGCCTTTAGTTAGTGAAATAAACAAAAAATTGAAACTGTTTAAGGTAGAGAAGGTCTTTCTATAAAACATATGTTATGCAACGTTAAACCAGCTTCTATTTGTACATTTTATGTTTTATGGTATTTTTAGTTTTACTATAGTTAAAGATGAATGTTAAAACGTTCTCCCTAAGGCCATTCGTATTCCCAAAAAGTTGCCAGTGTCCAAATTGAGTTCTTTTACATTCAAAATTCATTCTAAACTATCCTTATGAAGTTCACACAGAATTTGTTATATTTTCGTTAATTTTTGGGCAAAAACTATGTGCAAAGACGTAATTAACATTGTGAAAGGGCCATTATGTATTTTTGGTCTCAAATCTATTCCAAAAAGTTTGCATTTTACATTTTTTTTAATAATTGGTAAAAATTTACTATGAGTAGGTAGGAACGAATTCGTATATCTTTACCAAATATCAACCCATTTTTGTGATTTTTACGTCAAATGTAATCCTTTATTTTAGTTACTTTAATAACTTGCTAAATTACAGATACCTACAGGGTCAAAAATCTGAAAAGGTACAAAAATGTTAATTTTTTTCTTTTTTCAAGCAACTAAGCGAGCTCAACAATGTGTGATATTTTAAAACAAAAACTATTACAACCTACAATCACAGATACCCCCTCCCCCCAAAGCACGCAAAACGCGAGAATCGCGTGTACCCCTGTTTATACTTAAATAATTATTACGGGAAATGGTCCTTCTCTTTATTTTCCGATCACCTTGAAGTTAGACTTTGGAGGACATTTAAGAATATAAAAGATATCGTTGTCTTCACTATTCTTACCTTTACATACCTACTATTTTATCAATTTTATACACTTTTTGCATTCAGCAATGATTAAGGATTTGACGAGCTTCTCATCGGATGTTTGCCGCCACGATAGGTATATGATGTTGATAGATTACTGTTTAAATGTACCCATATCTCTTATCAACACCGTCGAATGGTGCTCAAAATACTAAAACTGTACAAAATGTCTTTTTAAATTGAAATAATGTAGGAATGTCAATGGATTTTGCCACTGAAAGAAAAAGTTCAAATCTACATTTTGTAATTTTGGTTTCTTTAATTTTCCACGTATTAACCAGATGTTATCTTAATTGCAGTATTCTTTGCACACTGCCAAGTGGAACTTGATGTAAGACTCCTATCACGCGAGAGAGGCCTTCCTCGTAGCCTGGCGCGTTTTGCACAGGGCTATCTAGAAAGAACCTACGGGCAGGGGTCGGCAGTCACAAAATACTTGTATTGAAAATACAGTATTTGAAATACATTTGTATTTTGTATTTGATGATTTTTTCCTAAAGTATTTTGTATTTCAAATACTTTCTTATGAGTATTTTGAATTTTGTATTTGAAATACATTAACGTGTGTATTTTGCCCACGGCAATGTTAACAACAGGTTTTAAAATTTCGTTCTGAATTTCATGCAAAGAGCATAATTAAATAGATGATTAGCTTCTGGCGTAAAATCTGAAAATGTTTGCAGTCCTGATTGAGACATTTCGATAGTTGTCGGTTTGACGCCGCTTTCACCACTCTTGGTTAAGTACTAGATAATAATCAGCCCACACACTTCCTTGGCGAGAAGAGTTTGCACCGATCCTTGCGCAGCATCCATTTTGGGATGAAATTCTATTGAGTCAGTAGTGTCAAAGAAAGAAATTGTTGGTTCATGTTGGAATTCCGTTCAGTGGGACATAATAGGTACTATTAATTTCACTTTTTTTGTGTTTTTTTGTGCAACCATTATTCTGCAATGCGATTTCAGAGTTTTGCGACGCAATTAAATTGTATCAGAATTCTATAAATGTATCTACATTATTCTGACACTCTTGTTCGATGTCTAGGAAGTCGGAAATATTAATATTAATATCAAGATGGTCAACATTAACTAGTTGAGAATGCGCAAGCTTCCAGTGCTGTGATGAACAAAGGCTTGCCGAACAATATTTTCGACGGCCATTTTGACCACTTTCCCGATCAGACAAAAAATGATCGATACAAAAATGCCTTCATGTTCTATGATGTTCTACAAGAATCCGATTGTCAGAATGTCAAAAATGTCTACAGGAAAAAAGCAACGGACATCCAGACCTTCGAACATATAACAACAGGAAGGAATATCCCTATAGTTTAGTAGATGGTACAAATGTAACGGAAGTTACGCAGGCTTGACGTCACAGTGACGTAACAGTAAACCACTTGTGATTGGTCAAACGGGTGTAGCGTGCAGTTTGTCGATTTAAAATTAAAGCGGTTCCATGTTTCGAAGAGTTTTTACGAGTTCTGATTTATAAATTGTAATACAGAAGATCTTAGTGTAAAAATATATTAATTAATTGACCTTACTAAAGTCTAAAATATAGAATTATTTATATAAACTTTATGTGTTTGGTTATGTTCGTTTTGTTGTTACCAGTAGCGTAGAATTCATTATACGGTTAAGAACATAGAAAATGTGCAAAAAATTAGAAATATGCATACCAAATTAATTTTGTTTAAAGAGCAATAAAATTTAAAAACAATTTTATGCATTATTATTTTGTTTACAGCGGGCGCGTAAACATAAAAGTGTTGGATTTACGCCCTTGCTTAACAGTACACCAATGACTCGACGGAACACGTCACAGTAAGTAGCCATATTGGTAAACCATTAATGTTACTCATTTTGCCATATGCATGTTCCTTCCTTTTGTTATATGTTCGAAGATCCAGACTTTGTGAATTCGTATGATGAACTTTTGTTCATCGAAAAGCGCAGGTCACTTGTAATAACGAAATTGTCTGAAACAGAAAATAATGTAATGGATTTGCCATAATTAGTAGCATTGTCAATCACTGTGCCGACCTTAGGTTAGGTGCCGACAATTTGACAATCTTTAATACTAGATTTTTGTTGATGTCCAAAGCTGTCCACAGAACATCCCCACTTAGAACGGAAACTTAAATGATGACAAGCGGCAGTAAGTTTTAGTTGGCCTTCCAGTTACGAGATGGCGCTTTGTCTGATATTGCTATAAATAGGGACTCTAATTTTGCTAAATGAGACTATAATAGTAAAATAACTATTAATTATTATACATACGTGTGTATAATCAATAATAATAACTTCAACAGCCTTTTTTTAAAACACAAGTGCAATTCTAAAGTTACAGTAAATTATTTTATTATGACAAAACTGTACCTATGATACATATTTGCTAACAGTAGTAAAACAAAACTTAAATATTGTAACTCTTAATTAAGAATTTTATACAATTCAACTTAAAAAATACAATACTCATCTTTTGGAAACCGAATGCAGCTGTTGTACTTTTCATTATAATTAGGACCACAATATTTCATATTGACTGGCCACCTTTAACAAACAAACATTATTGCACGGAATAAGGTACTGTCACAATGACATTAATGACAATACATATTTTGTTACAACCGTTTTTTGCAGTCGAAATCAGACGAAACGCCATCTCGTAACTGGAAGGCAAACTAAAACTTACTGCCGCTTGTCATCATTTAAGTTTCCGTTCTAAGTGGGGATGTTCTGTGAAGCTGTCTCCATGATTTCTAAATGAGTGTATGAGAGTATTGAATGCGAATACAAAGCTAATACCGAGGAAACGTGGTATAAAATTTGCAACAAAATAAAAATCAAGATTTTGATTGCAAAATTGAACACGTATTTTAAAATAGTTGCAACCATTTCGTTATTCGTTTAATGTATGTGTATACATCTGTGGCAATGGTAATGGTAATGGTAATGTATCTCATAGCTACCTAATTCGACCTAATTCATACAAATACTTAGGTACCATCAAAAATGTTTTTGGTACAGGTAAGTATAGTATTTTCAACGAGTTTTCCAATGCACGTCACAAAATTTATGACGTTTTTTACTACAATGTTGAGACATTCTTTGTACTATTGGAAAGATCCACTGACAGTGTAATTTAGCACAGAGAAGTAACGAAATTCAAAAAATCAGAATATATAAATGTATGTAAACAAGGAAAGCACAACAATAATATAACCTTAAATTTACAATGCAAATATTAAACAAAGAGTAAAGCAGGTTTGGCATCGTTGGTTTTCAGTACCAACACCTAACATTGAAAATTTACTTTTTTTAACCGTGAATAGCGTACCTAATCAAGATTTGTATTTTGGTATGTCATTTTATTTCGTTAATGACGTGCATTGGCGAACTCGTTGAAAATACTAGATATAAGTACACTTTTCTTTTTGCACCTTTGCAGATGCTTTAGGTACCAAATTAGTATCATCTACATTAGGTACAATACCTGTGTACCTACAACATTGAACTATACGCTATACGCAACTGGAAGGGATACGGCCTATTCTAATGCATTGTAGGCGTTGAAGCCATGCTTGCCTGACAAGCACAGATGTCGACTGGGCATTTCTGTCGCTTTCTAAAGCTACGGTTTGTTAGAACTGTGCGCCGCAGACAACGTACGTGGTTAGCAGAATCTGTAGCGTTCAACTAATTCGGTTTTGAAGAAAGGGTGTTTTGTTAAAAAGTGCGTGTTTGTATTCTGACAGGTGCAGTCAAAAATATTTATTATTATTGTGAGAAAATTCATCTACATCGTAACAATGGCTGAACATTTGTTTGTCGTCGCCAAAATAAAACTGAAGTTTTCCTCCAATTTTTTGCCATATCTTATTTTTTATAGTATGGTCTTTGCAGCTTTTGCTTTTAACGGTGCATAGTGGAGGATGTTCTCGTACAAGATCAATTAATTTCTCGTCTTCTTCTGCTGAAAACTTGCTTGCCATTTTAAAATTCGTTAAAAACTAACTATACTCCACTGTCACTGTGAGCTCAGCTGAAAGACTGCGTTGAAATCAAATCGAGTTTGATTCCGACCGAAAACGTGACGCACATAATTTTCTGTCCACCGTGAGTCTACCTGAGCAGGTTCTAACAAACCAACTACGCGTCTTCTTATCTTTTAGATTTCAACGTAAGTCCGAGTCGCACAACTGATTGTCTGCTTTGCGTCGCCTACAGTTCTAACAAACCGTAGCTTAACTTGTTGCGTTAGTAGGGCAGATATCTTTTAACCGCGTATTTCCCATAGTTTGAAATGTGTACAATAATATTTGAAAGTGATTGTGAAATTTATTAAATCAAAACACGATGGTGAATTGTTGTGTTGCATACGGATGTCCTAATTTAGCCGATAAACGCAGTATTAAACAATTTCATGGGTGAATAAGTCTTGTTAATACAAATTTTATCTAACGTTATTTGCTATCGTTGTCAACGCAACTTACACGATTTGTTTTTAATAAATAACGTAACGTGTAATTTCTCCGTGCCCAATAAAAGGTCCAGGAATCGGAATGAAATGAAGAGAAATATAAGTGCGCGTGTTTTTAGTTAGTTATGTTCAGAATAGGCGGATTTTCGGAATAGTGGGGTTCTACTGTATTTTCAAAGACAAGCAATGTAGAAATTGCATAATTTTTGTCTGGTGAACTCTTAGATCATAAATACTCCAATGATCTAAGAGTGAATAAGTCAATTTAACAATTTAATAGTTCATAACAATTAGTAGAAAATAGCACCAAATTTTATATAACTTTTTTACTACAAACGAAATAACTGAATTAATTTGTTCTGTAAACGCGTTTGTATTCTCAATATGCATGATGTACAAGTATAGCGTCACAAAAATTGTAAGTATTCTCATAATAAAACATTGATTTATTTTATTGTAAACGTTTTATTGACCTGGATCACAATGGATGTATGACTGGTGAAAGAGATAACCATCAACGTATTTTTACCTGATTTACTTACATTTTATTCCCCGTGTTATCGTTTATAGATATGACGTTGCGTGCGAAAGAAAGAGACAGAAATGCCCAGTCGTTGAGGGTTGCCTAACTTTGCTGTGGCTTCAGTGCCGCTTATGGACGTTTCCTTTCCAGTTGCGTATAGCGTACAGTTCAATGACCTACAAGTACCAAACACTACAGTGAATAACCTTAATTGACTCCGTAGAAAAATATAAATTGTGGAGTACTATTGGTTTAGCTTTAGGCAATTAGGCTATTAGGTAATGGCAAATTGTCAAAATGAACGCCCCTTGAAACAAAACTCTATTTAACGTTTTAATCTTTTGATATCGTAAATTGGGAACGTTATTTACAAAATAGTCACAATGACTGTTTTTTCACATTGACTATTTTTTTTCTTTCGCGTCCGTCAAGTTGCATTGCACGTTGCGATCAGTGATTAAATTTTGATAATTATAATGGCTAGTCCATTGGTCAGGTTAAATGCTGTGGTCACGTTTAAGTTAAGAGCTATGGCTATTTTGGCTATAGAATTAGGGCGCTGAAGAAAATTGAAATTATATCGTGTATATTTCATAAATACAATTCAATTTTCAACATATTTATTTTCAGACATAAGCGTTGTTCTGTTGACAAATAATGAGAATGAACACACAATATTAGATGGAAATACTCTGTTAGTATTACTATTTATTGATTCTTATACGCTTCAATGTCTGATGGAAAGCCTATTACGGAATTAAAAGTCTAAGTGATTAATGGTTCTTATAATATTATAACTGACAAGCATAGGTACATTTGATTAATAAGCTATGTACTTGTAATGTTAGTTCAACCAAAGAGTATTTGGTTCAACTTTGAATCCACTGAAAGTACTTGAAATGGGTGATTTATTTTTCAAGTATTTTAAATTTACTTTATATGTATACAAAATTTTCGGAGTGGAAAATTTCTATGCCGTTTCACGTTTGAAAAATTTCACAAACGTTTTATGGAATTTGCCTTTGTTATTGTTGTTTTTCTTTAGTGTATGGAAATTACGTAATATTAAAGAATTAAAAGATGACTGTGTGATGACCGACACTGACCAGTTAGTGGTTTTTACCGCTACTTTACATACAGTAGGTCGAATATTATACAGCAGACGAAAGAATGTACCTGACCTGTTGAAGGAAATTGATGACATTAATAAGGATTTAAATATAGATATAAGGCACAAAAAACGAAGATGGGTAATATTGTGCAGTGAAATTATTATTCCTATCGGTTACCTGTTAATGTCTGTGCCTTATGGAGACGACCACATTTTTTATGTTAACCTTGTATTCTCGATTAGTTCGTGCGGAAGTTTCATGGAAGTGTACTTCGTACACCAAGTAATTAAACTGATATGTGGGCAATATCAAGACATTAATGTAAAACTACGCAATCATTACAATCGAATATCATCTGAAAGTGAATACGGGCCTATGGTAAATACAAGTAAAGTAGTATCGAAGAAGAAGGAAATTGATCGAATTGTGAATATCGCTTCAAATCATTACAGAATAACGAAAGTGGCCAAATGTAGTAATAGTACATTTAACGTACACGTACTATTAGCATGCGTGTCCAGTTTTATTGCTCTAACTACAGGTATTCACTATTCCCTTTCTGTTATGTTCACAGGATTGAGAAATAACGAAGATAATGATGTGTTCATAAGTAGCCTAATGGGTAATGGATTATGGATTATTTGTTATTCCTTTCTTTTCATATTCATTATTAAACCGTGGAGAGATTTGCATAATGAAGTAAGTAAATATCATTTTAACGCATTTACAGCTGTATGTTTCACCTGTAGAGTACTAACAGGCTAACAGCACATCATCAGATTTTTGGTATGTCTAGGACTACGTTTACACGCACTGATTTACGCCGGAGTTATAACATCGGTAGTTATAACTCCTGTTAGGCAGTACCGTTTACACGTTGAGGTTTAGCAGGAATTATAACTCCGATTTAGAAATAAATTTGCAGTAGCACCAATCTTACCAATATATAAATGAAATGAAATGAAAAAATAGATTCTTTCTTATAGTGAGGTTATAAGGTGCCTTTCATTTTAATTGAATTGTAATCGTATTGAATATGAACCAATAGGAACATACAGACATACACCTTACGCAGTATCATGTGCGATTTTATTTTGGTTGGCAACAATCGTAGTCGCCTGTTTACACGTACTTTAACACCGGAGTTGACAGAAATTCCGGTGTTAAATAAGTGCACTCCTCTTTTCCAACAGGTGTAGAGTTATAACTCCGGTTTAGTAGTTCCGGTGTTAAAGAGCGTTTACACGGCATCTTACTCCGAAGTTAGAACTCCGAAGTTATAACTCCGGCGTAAATCAAGTGCGTGTAAACGTAGTCTAGTACAGCGGTTCTCAACCACCGTGTCGCGACACATTGGTGTGTCGCAAGTAACTGTCAGGTGTGTCGCGAGATTTACCAAATTTCTATGTTATCCTTTTGTACCTGTCGAATTTCTGTTAATAAAAAAAAATATAAACATTTGTGTCATCAATAGTTGCACAAATTTCAGCCGGAACACGCACAATGTTTTTTATAAATCAATAATGACTCTTGAAAGAGCAAAAATAGTGTTAAACTGCTGTTTTCAGGGGTAGATTTTCAAATATTATCCCGGAGTACGCTCCCCTCACTTGGGGGTTTGCCCCCTCCCTCCGGGGCTTCAAACATTACATAGATATAGGGGTGTCGCAAATTTCTAAGAAGTGTTTTTGTGCGTCACCAAGTTAAAAAGGTTGAGAACCGCTGGTCTAGTATCATCCCGTTTACAAGAAGGCACAATAGTGCATACCTATACTTACATAAGTGTAAATACCTATACACCTTTATATTATTTATTTATTATTTATACGAATACGATGATGGATTAAAAAATTTACAAACATTTTCAAGTTTTTGTTATTCTGCAATGCGATTTCAAAGTTTTGCGACGCAATTAGGTAAATTAAGTGTGTGGGAAGCACATCAAAGAAGTAGAGGCAATGTTGTATCAGAATCCTCTAATCCTAAATTATTCTGACACTCTTGTTCGATGCCTATGAAGTCGGGAATATTAATATCAAGATTATTAGCATTAAAAAGCGCAGGTCAGTTGTAATAATATGTCTGGTACAGAAAATATTTTAAGGTATGGTTGTCACTCACTGTGGCAATAGTTTGAGAATCTTTAATATTATACAACTTGTTGATGTCCGAAGCTGTCCTCGTGATTTCTAAATGAGTGTATGAGAGTATTGAATGCACATAGGCTATAAGGTAATACCATTTTATCGAGATAGGTACGTATTCTGTACTAATACTGAAGAAATGTGGGATAAAATTTGCATAGATTTTGATTCGAAAATTGAAAACGTATCTTAAAATAGTTGCAGTCATATTTCGTTATTCGTTTAATGTATACCCAGAGGCGTAGCGAGGGGGGAGCAGAGGGGGGCAATTGCCCCCGGGCGCCGTCCACGGGGGCGCCAAATTTCGAAATGACAAAACAAATTTTATATGAATCTTGAACATTTTCGGAAATTTGACTGCATCAAACAATAAACAGAGTAACAACATTACAGTACGCAGTAACAGGCAGTAACAATTGCTAAAGAAAAATAATAATATGATCAACACCCCCATCGAATTGCTCCGTTTTGTAATTCAGTACAGTAAGTAATCATGTCTTTCCAAATTTGAGAATTTCTTTACAGATCCTGCTAACTGTGTCGGTATCGATAGCCAGTTGTGAGAGGTTGTTCAGTAAATTAAAAATAATATTGTCATACTTGCGAGCATCAATGAAACAAGAACGATTGTCAAATTTAGCTCTTTTGAGTATAGAAAAAGAGAGTCTTTATTTTTTTTTACCTTTACTATATACAGTGTGTCTGCTTAAGTTCGCACCATATGGAAAACTTTTTTATTATTAATTTTACGAAAAAAAGTTATTCTTTATAAAAAGTTCTGCATGTTCTAAAATCTAAAATACAATCATCAGATATTAAATTTGTTCATATGGTGCGAACTTAATCAGACACACTGTATATATGACGATATTATGTAAATCAAAATGATTTTTTGTGCATTTTCGCTGGTGGGGGGGGGGGGGGCGCAATTTTAATAATTGTCCCCGGGCGCGCCCTATCCTCGCTACGCCTCTGTGTATACCTCATAGTTACCTAATTCATACAGGTACCTACTTAGGTACCATCAAAAATGTATCTGGTACCTATAGGTACACTTTTTATTTTGTAGCCTTGTAGATGCTTGGGTACTAAATTAGTACCGACATTAGGTACCTACAATATCTGTGTACAAGTAGGTACCAACAAACTCACAACACTACAGTGAATAACCTTAATTGATCCCGTGGAAAAATATAGTAGTGGAGTACCTACTATTGGTTTAGGTTTAATCTTTAACGGTAAATTGTGAAGTCTACTATCGGAGTAAAAATGCAAGGCCCCCGACTTTGAGTGGTCATAATGAAAAAACGGGGGGGGGGGGGGGGGTTGTCATTTATATATGTTCATTAACATGTGTGTAAAAATCAAATTGGGAGAATCAATTGTTTAACTATTATTTAAATTTGCAGCAATAAAAACACTGTATTTAGCATTTTCCTAGCTGGCGGTCAGTTTTAACATATCATAAAATTGTTATTGTTCCATAAATTGTTACCAAATCTAAAAATGTTGTAGCACACATACCTACTTCTCAAAAGTCGAATGCCCATAAATATTAATTTTATTGATATAATTAACTGGTTTTATGAGCTATAACCGAACATTTCATTATTTTCAAATATACGGAAACTAAAGAAAAAATTCTTGTCTTAGAGCGTAAATTTCTAGTAGATATTGAAATCAAGCTGCATTATTCGTTTTCTTCTAATTCAACGTAAATGTTATGATTACCGTGGTAGAAAGGCGCACAGATTACCTCTACCACATCGTACACAGCTAGCGGCAAACCACAACAATGTGATTATTCTTTTGCATTGCGGCACCGCATCGCTTCATAGCAATAGTGTAGCTGTAGAACAACAGCTTCCCCACGCACTGCACTTCCCCGCGCGGACTGTAGCATTCATCCTTCATTCCAAATCTGTTTTAAATAATAGCCTGTATACAACAATTTTTTTTTTGAATCGTGATAGACTACTACATAATTCGTTCAACTTTTTATGTTAGATACTGTCAAGAGCATCTCACACCGACAAATAAGTATCTACACATTTATCAAATTTATAAGTGCATATCTACCACTTAAGTTGTCAGTTTCAATAATAAGTAAGTCGTAAATAATTTTTAAAGTCGAACGTTTGTGCGATTTGAGCCATAATTAGCGCTTTTTTGCACATACACTGATACAGACAATTAACGATGTATTGCAAAAATCTAAAACTGTAGGTACACATTTTTGTCGGGATGGGAGTAGTGGACTGGCCGCCGAGACAACTGGCCGCGAGACAAGTATCTGTCGGGACAAGTGGTCGTTGCGTCGCTGCCTTTGAACATATAACAAAAGGAAGGAACATGTATATGGCAAAATGAGTAACATTAATGGTTTACCAATATGGCTACCTACTGTGACGTATTCCGTCGAGTCATTGGTGTACTGTTAAGCAGGGTCGTAAATCCAACATTTGTATGTTTACGCGCCTGCTGTAAACAAAATGAAATGCATAAATTTTTTTTTTAATTTTATTGCCCTTTAAACATAATTAATTTGGTATGCATATTTCTAATTTTTTGCACATTCTCTATGTTCTTAACCGTATAATGAATTCTACGCTACTGGTAATTTGTTTGTTTTAAATCGACAAACTGCACGCTACACCCGTTTGACCAATCACAAATGGTTTACTGTTACGTCACTGTGACGTAAAGCCTGCGTAACTTCCGTTACATTGTACCATCTACTAAACTATAGGGATATTCCTTCCTTTTGTTATATGTTCGAAGGTCGCTGCCAGTACAACTTCACTTCAAATAAATAAATGGCTAAAAACAAACAAACTGATAGTGAAGTCGGTTAGGGACGATTCCCCGCCGCGGTGCCGGTTCGCCTTCGCCGATTCGCCGTCACCGTTTCGCCGTTGGGAGAGTTAGCCGTTGGTCAAATTCGCCGTAGGCTTAGTATATTTTTTTCAATTGATTCAAAAACAGGAATATTATGATACTAAACAGTATTTGAAACTTAAAAAAAATGCCAACCTAAACGTATATTGCCACTCAGGCGCTTAGGTTAGAGGTTAGAGCTGCAGGAAATAGCAACAAGAGGATAAGATAGGATACGAGGTAATAATTTAATTAATATACTAGGTAATATTATGGTTCAGTGGGAAAATATAAAAAGGTTTAATACGGAAATAGATAAATTTATAAGTAACGTAAGGAAGGATAATCAAAATAGGAGGAAAAATTGTGAGCAAACAATAAGGAGATTAGGTGAGCTAGAAAAATTTAAAATTGAATTCGAAAGCATAAAGTTAGGAATTAGGGAAGAGATTAATAAGTCGAGGGAAGTAGAATTAATTAGGCAAGTTAGAGAGGCGTCAGGAAGAATCGATAATAAAATTTTAGAAGTAAGTAATTTGTTAAGGGATAGGTTAACACAAATAGGCGTAACTGAAAAAATGGGAGAGTCATTCGATTTAAAAACGGCGTGTAGTCTCCTACCACGTATGGATGGTACGGAAGACGGCACGAAACAATTGATTGATTCAATCAGGTTGTACGCGGACTTGTTAAAAGATGAAGATCATACAGTATTAATTAATTACGTTCTGAAAACAAGGATCACTGAAAACGCAAAAATTAGGTTAAACAAAGTGTATGAAACAGTTGAAAGATTAACAAATGACATTAGGGAAAACTTCATTTCAAAACAATCAGCAATTGTATTAGCGGGTCAATTACATAACATGACACAACAAAATCAGTCGATTGAGAAATTCGGGGAAAAACTAGAACAGCTATTGAGTAATTTAAGTATCGCGCAAGCAGGTCAGGATGACGCGGCATTGCGAATACTATATAACGTAAACGAAAAAAATGCTATAAATGTATTTTGCAATGGGTTAAGGAATCCTGAGTTGAGAACTATTGTGAAATCTAGAAACTGCGAGAAACTTCGGGACGCGATTACGATTGCAAAGAACGAGGAAGTAAACGAACCATCGGCGAATTTATTTCATTTTAACAGGCGTGTAACACAACAACCATTTCAAAAATTTAGGTACCCAACGAATCGAGCGAGATATTCAGGTTATTCTTATAGAGGTAACGGGAATTTTAATAACAGGCAAGCAATGGGTAATAGGAAACAGGTACAGCAAACTTCAACAACGCAACAATCAAATTATAGGAATAGGGGTGGAAGATTTAGCTTTAACAGAGGAACAAATGGTGTTAGGGATACGATAGGAAATAGGTTTTTTCGAGCCTAAAGGGGTTATTTTAAATTTTAATAGTCTAAATTATGTTAAGGTTAGGTATTACGGGAAATAAAATATTTAACATTTCTTATAGATACAGGGGCATCGGTTAGCGTAATTTTTAAGGACGTGGTAAATGAGAACGAGGACATCGACACAAATAGAAAAATTAAGATTGACGGAATAACTGGGTCGTTGCAAACGGACGGAATTGCCAACATTGACATACAATTAGGTAACTCCAACATTAAGCACAAATTTTATGTAATACACAATTTCGCAAGAGAATTTAATGGTGTATTGGGGGCAGATTTTTTTTCAAAGTATAATGCGGTAATCGATTACGGAAATTTTTCATTATCTCTGCATAATCACAATATTAGGAATACGATTCCGTTAGAATCAAAAATTAATAAGGAAACGATCATACCATCGAGATGCGAAATAATAAAATATTTTAGGGTTGAGAGTAGTAAGGAAAGTGTAACCATACCGTATGAGATTACAAAAGGGGTGTACGTTGGGGGAGCGATTGTAAAACCGAATTCAGGTATTATTCCGGTACGTATATTAAATACGAATGAAGACGAGGTAACTATAAGGAACTTTGAACCACAAATAACGGAACTATCGGAATTTAAAGTGTATAGTTTTGATGACAATCCAATTTCCTTAGATAGAGTAGATAAGCTTTTAGATTTATTTAATGTTAAGAATTTAAAGGGGGAAGAAAAAGATAGCATTGAACGAATATGTGCAAAATATGCGGACGTGTTCTTACTAGGGGAAGATAAAGTTACGGTTACAAATATAATTAAGGAAAATATTATACTAAAACCCAACACACAACCGGTTTATATAAAGCCATACAGACTACCACAAGTACAAAAATCGGAAGTAAATAAACAGATAGAACAGATGCTGGAAAGTAAAATTATTGAGAAAGCTAAATCCGAATGGTCAGCACCGGTATTAATTGTTCCGAAAAATGCAAATGGAGAGGAAGGTAAGAAATGGCGTATGGTAATAGATTATAGACAGTTAAATAAGAATATAGAAAGCGATAAATTTCCTTTGCCAAACATAAATGAAATATTTGATGCGTTAGGAGGCGCAATGTATTTTTCGCATTTAGACCTTTCACAGAGTTACTACCCAGAGTGTAGAAAGTACACAGCGTTCACGACAAGCAAAGGACAATTTCAAATGACAAGGTTACCAATGGGATTAAAAACAAGCCCAAGCGCATTTTCACGAGTTATGTCGATAGCATTATCGGGATTAAATTTTGAATCATGCTTCATTTACTTAGATGATCTGATAGTGTTTGGAAACAATTTAAAAAATCATAATCTAAATTTGGTTAAGGTACTAAATAGGTTAAGGGAGGTTAATTTGAAATTAAATCCGTTAAAGTGCGAATTTTTAAAAAAGGAAATTTTATACTTAGGGCATATTATTTCAGAAAAAGGGGTAGCACCCGATCCAATTAAGATTCAGGCACTAAAAAATTATCCAGTTCCGAAAAACGTAGACGAAATAAAAAGATTTGTAGCATTTGCGAATTATTACAGAAAATTTATTAAAAATTTTGCCGAAATCACATATCCATTAAACAATTTAACGAGGAAAGGGAAACAGTTTAATTGGGATTCGACATGTCAACAGGCATTCGAAAGGTTAAAACAGGCGTTGGTAAACCCACCAATTTTAGAATTTCCAAATTTTTCTCCGGAAAATAAGTTTATATTAAAAACAGATGCAAGTGGGTACGCGATCGGAGCCATTTTATGTAACGAAAATGATAAACCAGTAGCATACGCAAGTAGGGCGCTAAATAAAGCGGAAATTAATTATGCGACTATAGAGAAAGAGCTTTTAGCCATCGTCTGGTCAGTAAAGCATTTCAGACCATATTTATACGGAAACGAATTTAAAATTTTTACGGACCATCGTCCTTTAATATACTTATTTGGGTTAAACAATCCATCATCTAGACTGACGAAATTTAGGTTAACGTTAGAGGAATACGATTTTACAATACACTACATTAAAGGTAAAGAAAACGTGGCAGCTGATGCATTGTCGCGAATTGTAGTGAGCTCGAAAGAATTAAAGGAGTGTACAGAGAATATTTTTGCAATAACAAGGGCACAAATAAACAAGAAGGTAAGTGATACAGAATCGGAGGCGAATTTTGGTAGCGAAACAAATGTGCGGACTGGCCAACCAAACATTGTAGAGTTATTAAAGGCACCTTTGGATTCGGTAGAACTATGGACGATACGTAGGGATGAAGAGGAAAAATTGCGAAAACAAAAGGTAATTAACTCAGGGAACGTGTTATACGACAATAAATCGCAAATAATATATATTAAACAAAGTAATTTATCAGCACCTGCCCTAGACGCGGAGTTGAAATCTTTGTTAACATTAAGTGAGAAATACGGAATTCCAAAATTACATATTTTTAAAGATAAAAATAATGAAGCGCTTCTATCCATCATATCAAAAAATATTGAAATCTTTAAGAAATGTAACATTAAAATAATTGTCATTAGCAAAGCCAAAAGGATTGATTGTAAAGAAACGCGAGAGTTAATTTTAAATAATTTTCATATTCTCCACACGGGGGGACATTGTGGGATAAATAGAACATATGCAAATATAAAAAGATATTATTTTTGGGAAAATTTAAAAAATGACGTAACCAAATTGATAAATAAGTGTCACGAATGTAAACGGCACAAACATGTGAATAAACGAAAGGAACCCATTACAATCACAACAACCGCATCGTCGGCATTTCAGAAGGTATATTTAGATCTAGTAGGTCCATTGAATCAGGATAACGAAAACAAAAGATACATTTTAACAATACAGTGCGAGTTAACAAAATTCGTTGAGGGATATCCAATTGAAAATAAAGAGGCGGAGACAGTTGCGAGAGCATTCGTTAACAATTTTGTACTAAGATACGGGATACCAGAACAAGTAGTAACAGATCAAGGCACTGAATTTTTAGCAAAAATTTTTAAAGAAACAGCACACTTATTAGGCATAAAGCAAATAAATTCAACTGCATACCATCACGAAACACTAGGGGCGTTAGAAAACACGCACAAACACTTAAATACGTACCTAAGGATACAAGTAAACAAATTTAACACGACGTGGAGCCATTGGGTTCAATTTTGGAATTTTGCATTTAATAATACAGTACACACAGAAACAAAATACACACCTTATGAACTTGTTTTTGGAAAAAGGGGTAATTTACCACATAATTTATTAAGTAAAGTAGATCCAATATACAATTTTGAAGATTACCCGGTTGAGTTAAAATTTCGATTACAATCAGCGTGGAAAGACGCGAGAGCCAACCTGCTTGAATCAAAGATTAAAAGGAAAGAGAGGTTAGATAAAAATTGTAATAACATTAAGTATAAGTTTAATGATAAGGTTTGGGTAAAAAGTGAAGTGAACAATAAGTTAGAACCTTTATATAACGGTCCTTATAAAGTAATTGAGGACAAATCGCCAAACGTAACGCTGAAAATAAATAATAAAGTGGTTACAGTGCATAAAAACAGAGTGAGACAGGGTGACTAAACGAAGTGGAAGTGAGGACAAGATGTAACTAACTAACTAAGACTGGAAGGAAATTTTTGTGTTCTTCCGGAAAAAAAAAAAAAAAAAAAAAAAAAGGGGGAAGGTGTGATGGAGTAATAAGGTAGTAAGTAGGTTAAGAGAAGGGGGCAGATATAAGTAAGACGAGTGGGCGAAGAAGGGAGTTCGATTGCGAGTTAGAAGTCGAGTTCGAGTTCGAGAGCTCGATTGTTAACTTACAATAGTTAAGTATTAGTCAAGTAAGTTAGAATGTATTAGAATAATATGGAAGTATAATAAAAGAAGTAAATAAGTAAGTAATGTGTTAACGACAGTCGACAAGGGTGTAAGTGATCTCCGGTACTTCGAGTCAACCCAAGAACATCACATGGCGATCCTGACATCACATAACATTGAAGTTGCATGAAAAATTCTACCTATAGAAGCCCCTTAAATGCATTATTTATTTCGTTAAATTATGATTGCTAATTACTGAGATACAAGCTTCTAAAGTAAGGGGCCTTGCATTTTTACTCCGAAAGTAGTCAATATGAACACCCCTTGAATCAAAGCTCTATTTAACGATTAAATCTTTTGATATAGATACTCGTACATTAGGAACGTCACTTAGAAAATAGTCACATGACCGTTTTTTGTTTTGTGTCCGTCATAGTTGGACGTTGCAATCAGTGATGAAACTGGATAAAAAATTATAACGGCTAGTCTTGCGTATAACGATTTCCATCAGAGGTGTGCAGTGGTCAGGTTAAATGATGTGGTCATGGTCACATCTGAGTTAAGAGCTATGGCTATGTTTGGGCCAAATGAAGAAATTCAAAACTGAGCTTTATACCTATCGAGGTGAAACAATATTTCATAAATACCTACCATTCGTTTTTCGACATATTTATTTTCAAACGTAAACGTTGTTTGCATAAAATTTTACCTTAATGGTCATATTTTTATGATACAATACACTACACGTAGGTTTACTCTTCATTCTGCTCTGAAATAATGACAAAATGAACACACATTGAGCCCTAATATGTATAATAATAATAATAATAATATTAAATTTATTGCAATGGTTTGCATAACGAAACATACAATACGTCAGATGGTAATTATTATTTAAATTTAAGTGTCATGTCATGTTAAATATAACGTGCATGTTATGAGAACTTCACGTTATTTTGTCCCTTTGGGTAAGATGTACCAACCACAGAGGGCACCTTAAGGTGAAGCGATAAGATGACAATTTACCTTAACGTGCCCTCTGTGCTGATACTTCTTACCAAGTGTAGTTCTCATAACTGATAACATGCACGTTTTATTTAACATGACATGATACATATTAGGGCTCAATATTAGTTAGAAATGTTCTATTGCTATAATATTGATTCTTATAGGTACACTTGTCTGATAGAAATCCTATTACGGAATTAAAAGTCTAAGTGATTAATTGTATAATACTAAATACCTATAACCACAGATATTTATCTGTGCTATAACTGACAAGCATATAAAATTCCATTTGATGAATAAATTTCTTCTAATGTTAGTTCAACTTTGAATTCACTGAAAGTACTTGAAATGGGTGATTTATTTTTCAAATATTTTAAATTGACTTTATATGTATACAAAATTTTTGGAGTGGAAAATTTCTATTCCGTTTCACCTTTGAAAAATTTCACAAACGTTTTATGGAATTTGCCCTTGTTATTGTTGTTTTTCTTTAGTGTGTGGAAATTACGTAATATTAAAGAATTAAAAGACGACTATTTGATGACCGGCACTGTACAGTTAGTGGTTTTTACCGCTGCTCTACATACAGTAGGTCGAATATTATACAGCAGACGAGAGAATGTACCTGACCTATTGAAGGAAATTGATGGCATTAATAAGGAATTAAATATAGAAATAAGGCACAAAAAAAGAATATGGGTAATATTGTACAGTGAAATTATTATATATATGGGTTACTTGTTAGCTTTCGTGCCTTTTGGGGGCGCCCAAAAGGAAAACTTCTATTTTGAGCTTGCATTGTCGACTAGTTCGTGCGTAACTCTCATGGAAGTGCACTTCGTATACCAAATAAGTAACCTAATATGTGGGCAATTTCAAGATATTAATGTAAAACTATGCAATAATTACAATCGAATATCATCTGAAAGTGAGTATGGCCCTATGGTAAATGCAACTAAAGTATCGAAGAAGAAGAAGGAAATTGATCAAATTATGAATATCGCTTCAAATCATTACAGAATAACGAAAGTGGCCAAATTTAGCAATAGTACATTTAACGTACACATACTTTTAGCCTGCGTGTCCAGTTTTATTATTCTAACTGCAAGTATTCACTATTCCCTTTCTGTTATATTCACAGAATTAAAAAATGGCGAAGAAGATTATGGGGTCATAAGTATTCTATTGAGTCACGGATTATGGCTTACGAATTATTCTTCTCTTTTCATATTCATTATTAAACCTTGGAGAGATTTGCATAATGAAGTAAGTAAATATCATTTTAACCCTTTTACGGCCGTATAATATACCTACCTATATGTTTCACCTATAGAGTATTAATAATTACATCATCAGATTTTTGGTACCTTTTATCAACCACTCCAGACATCAATTTTTGTAGTTATCTTCGAATTGATAATCATCTTAGTCATATAGTTCAACTCTTATAGGTACCACATTGTCATTTCAATCGATAAATGCATTGTGCAATCTTTTCTACAGTGGCGGCTCGTGACTTTAGAAATAGGTGCGCAGAATTTATACAAACACACAGACACAATCATCTCTCACAATAATGTACATTTAATATTAAAGATCATGGTAATATATTTAAGGGCATTATGCAATCCGTAAATCTCTAGTGAAGCAACACTTCACCTGGGTCACCTGACGAGCCGCCACTGCTTTTCTATTATTACGTTCGTAAACCTTCATTCATTATCCCGTTTACAAGAAGGCACTATAATGGAACGGATAAGTAAACGATGTGAATATAAGTGTAAATACCTGTACGGCTTTATATTATTTATTTATTATTTATACGGTGATGGATTAAAATCCGAATCCTCTAAATCTACATTATTCTAACACTCTTGTTCGATGTCTATAAAGTCGGGAATCTTAATATCAATATTATTAGTATTAAAAAGCGCAAGTCACTTGTAATAACCAAATTTGATGGTATAGAAAATATAATTGTAGTACAGTGTTGTGGAGTAGAGACATGTCGGAAAACAGGCAAGTTTCGCGCAGCATTACGACCTGGTGTGGGTTTTGTGTAGCAAGGTTCTAGAAGTGCACACACCAATTTTCAGCTCGATTCGACTACCAAGACCCGGCCGATAGCGCGTGCGCGCCCGGCCAAGTTGGCCCAAAGCAGACCAGTGCATGAGAGCTTGTTTACCACTAATTTCTGTGTGCAGATTATGTTTTGAAAACACTTGTGTTTTACTAAATCAATGTTGCTGAATTTGAAAAAATTAAAATTTTTTGTGAAATTTTCAGCCGTTTGTGCTGCGCATGCGCTGAAAGTTAGAAAATAGCGTAAAAACAGCTTTTAGACGACAAGCTGCCTAAAGCCGAACCGCGCAAGGTATTTGAAAAAATGTTTCTGGATTTTGCAGCTTACCAACTTCCTTTTCACACACACTACACACTTTCTCTAACACGGTTTTCGGCTGCTAGAGAGATTGACGCTTGGGTCGCTAGTGTTCTATTTTATCAATATTTACGCATTATAAAACAAGCTTAAACAAGTATTATTAAGCATGAAATAGTTTATTTAGATTACAATAAACAGCTTTTCTATAAAATGTATACGCAATATATCACATGATATTATACTTTGTCAGATGTTTCTTTGGATTAAACAACGATTATATAGGAGAATTTAAGCAAAATGAAAGAAAATTAGAAGAAATTGTTGAAAAAGTGTGGAAAACAACGATTCAAGATACAAATTAAGAAACAAAAGGCTTCTACAAAAACATCGATGTATCATTGCCATCCCTAAATTGCTAGACCTTTTTAAGTTCATCCGCGCTAATATTTTAGCTATTCGGAATCGTACAGAACGTACAGAACGTGTAAATCCAAAGGGGTAAGGTACGGGGCCTTACCCCTTTGGATTTACACACTAACAGCTGTATTCAATAAAAATTGGACACCTGTTATATGGAATTTTGTATTGCACTTCGTCTATACTACCACCTCCTAAAATATTTACTATTCCTCCTGAAACACCCTGTATTTCCTACGATTTCTTTAAATGCTCACTTGACAAAATTCCTTAGTTTTAAAGTCAAGACAATTTTGCAAACCACGTCATTATTAAAGGAAATTCCTCGCATTTTTTTGGAGGTTTTGGTTTACTGCGTGTGGTACGCTTACAACCACTTTTCGAACTTTTTCAGTGGAAAATTTTGACAAGCTTTGTTATGCCATTTCGTCCGGTGTTCCAGTAAGCAGTGGTTGATTTGATTGGTTATCCACCTTATCAGTGTAAAAAGGATTGTAGAGCGCTATCAGACTTTTCCACGTTTACATTTCAATTTAGTTGCACATTATAATGTGTATGAAATTCCGTAGGTAATCATATCCTCTAACTAAATGTCGTCAAAATGCTGCGATCCTGTCGTCGTGCTCAAATACATTGTTTTATTCAAATACCGATACCTATTATGCGGATTTATGCCGATACTTTGTTAGTACAATAAATTAGTTATCTTAGTGAGAACGAGAACACCATTATGACCATAATACCGTACTCTGCAGGAAAACTTTTCCTGCATCCTGGTTATAAGACAGAATTAAAATCTTCGTGGGCGTTCGGGAATTTTTCTAGCGGGAAGGGACTCGATGAGGGGGATTCTCTTTTTTTTACTCTTGCAACCGCTTGTATAAGGCCTTCAGCCTATGTGTGTTTTCTTTGATATTCTAATATACGTAATTGTTGATATAATTTCTTTCTGTGTACCATTTGTATGACGAGTAGCCGCGAAGGTCAAGCAGGGCTAAACACCGATTTGACGATTCCAACAGGGCATTTGGTATCACAGGACCTTCTGTCCTGCTAATAAAACCCTGGAAATTCCTTGTGATGGCGCCCTAGAGCAACCCGATTTTGATAAACGGATAAGATTCACGGGGGTAAGTTCGGCGTCCAGGTAGCGCACGGCGTTAAAGGAAACCAAACCACCCCATATCTTCACTGAGCTAACGGGGGCTAATCCTTCCCGATTAGTATATTATATTACCGCCGTTTTCCCAAAACGGCGTTTGGCCGTTTAGGCCTGTAATAGCACGCACGGTATAAGTGAAATATTTGATTTTCAATGCTGTGTAGAAATGATTTCGATAATATTACGTCACAAAAACTCGAGTGATGGTGGTAAAAGATAAATTTCTTTTGTTTCAGGCCAAGAAAACAGCCACTTACATACACGATATATGGAATAAATACGCAAACGCAAATGCAGTGGATGCCAATATTAATCATTTACAGTTAATTTCACTACAACTGCTGAATACAAAACTGGAATTTACGGCATATGGATTTTTTTCATTAGATTGGACTTTGCTACATGCGGTAAGATGATAAATTTAATACCATAATTTGTGGTGACATAGAACTCAATCCGTGAATACTTGCAGTGACGCTTTTAGTTCTTCTATTCTTCTTTTTTCTGTTTTATTAGATCTTCTATTTAGTGATCCCGCCGAAACTGAGACTATTATCGCCCCGTCTTTGTTCGACCCATTTCTACATTCCTTTCCCCATAATCAACTCGAGACTATTAAAGACTTTTTAAACGGCATGAGAGTTACAAGATTCAAGTCTTTTGGTCTCGTGGCAGCTATTCAAAAACAAATTGGATTTTAATTCTTTTGTTTTTAAGAAATCATCAAAAGATGGAAGAACTAATTTGTCGGGAGGCTGGTAACCGGGTTCTGTTGAAAATTCAAGACTTTTATTTTACATTTAAAAAAATATTTTGTACTTTCTTCTTCAGTTTGTCCGTGTTTTCTTTTTGATAAAGACTCGAAAGGTGGAATCGAAAAATAGACAATTTCTACAAAAAAGAAAACACGAACAAATTCCATATGAAAGTATAACCGAATCATTCATTTTGTGTACTTATACAAATAAAAGGAACAAAACAGATTAGTTTCAATATAAAATCCATACACTTTTCGTTCAACCCAATATCAGTTTTCAGTCGAATGTCGAATGTATGAAGGCTGCTTCTTTGCTTTTTGAGATGTTTGCGCACGCACGTTGTTTTGGTGGAGAATGATTCCCTGTTGCATGTTGGTTTTTCGGAGCTTAGCCATTACTTCTGGTAAGCAAGCGGTTGTGTACCAATCGAAATTAAATATTCATTTTTTTCAACCAACTTCAAAAAGTTGATTACTAAATTCGTCCGGATGTCTGTGTGTCTGTGTGTTGGTCGATGTTACAGGGTTTAGAAAGCTGGAAGTGGTGTCATCTTATAAGAAATTTTTCACTGATTCCAAATCGCTAGTAAATTTTTTGATAGGATCACCCGTTCGGCGTCGAGACGCCATTAAAGTCAAAATATACACTCTTTAATATCTCCTGCTAACTTCACAAACCCTCTTTACATACATGCGAAATTTGAAAAAATCGATTCGACCACAGCGTAGATATTTCACCGTTCCGGTACTTTAAACGTATCCTGTATATTTTGAATTATAATAGTTTTATGGGTTTATGTACAGGGTGTACAACTATGAAAGGAGGTCGGCCATAACTCAAATACTACAGTAGGCGCTCGATAATCCGGCACCCGGTTTTTTTCCGCTGCGCCGGATTATCGAAAATGCCGGATTATCGGATTTGTATGGGAAAAAAAAGCTTTACACATATGTGTATGTAAAAAAAAACACGTGGCTTCACTGTGAAAGGCCCGAACTGCCGAGATAAATTACACAAACAATTCATTATAGAGAGCGGGTGGGTTACCTGAGTCGCTAAGTGCCGGTTTACCGAGCGTGTCGGAGTGATGAGCGCCGGACTATAGAGCGCCCACCCGGAGTCGCTAAGTGCCGGTTTACCGAGCGTGCCGGATTGGCGAGTGCCGGATTATCGAGCGCCTACTGTATTTGAGATAGGACAGTGAAATAAAAATCTTATGATAAATGTGGCCAAGAGAAAATGCTGGAAATTTTTTTCAATTTCCTACCATTGCCGCCAGAGGGCGTTTCACTGATTTCAATTTGAAATTCCCATTTTTTGGGCAATTTTCCTCAGTAAAGTATTTTAAAAAATATATTCGTTGTAAACTAGTGATCAATATGTAAAACTTTGTTTAATGAATTTTTACGATTGCTGTCAAAATAAAGGCAGGGGGAACTAAATTACGTGTTACTAGAAAAAATCGTGTAACTTCGAAACGGGTTGCTTGAATTTGTCAAGATTGGTCTCGATGAAAAGACAATACTTGATATTACCAAAAAAATTCAAAACTACAACAATTTCTTATCTCCGTCTACCAATAGAGGGCGCAACTTGTTGAAAGAACAAAACGGTCGACTTTTCTAAAAAAATTCAAATATTACCACATTTTTGACTATAACTTTGGTAAGTAGTATGAGAGCTATTGACATAATTTTTTTTTTATTATTCCTTTATTAATTTTCCTTCCAATAGCAGTGAAAAAAACATTTGAATTTTTTAGAAAAGTCGGACGTTTTGGGCTTTCAACAAGTTGCGCCCTCTATTGGTAGACGGAGATAAGAAATTGTTGTGGTTTTGGATTTTTTTGGTATCAGCCCTATTCTGGTGACCATTGAAAAATGTCCAACATTGGATTTATTTCAATGTTATTTTCAATGTTCGAACCAAGGTTGGCAGCATTAGCAATTCCCGTGGCCACATTGGTAACCGTTCCAAGGTTAAAATTTGTTTCAATATTGTAGTTGTGAATCAGCCACATTTTCTTACGCAACTATTCATAATCCCACGTGTTTTCAACGAACTTCGTTCGTTACTGGATACTGGATTACTGGAATCGATATTCCGTCCGGGTCGGTGCGTTGCAAGAAACGCGTATTGACCGTATTGTCTACAACCGATTTATGATATGGATCTTATGTGAAATTTTATGCTGATTCAAGATCCGGTCCCAATTTTTCGATATCTCAAATACTTTCCGAATTTTGTCTTTTTGATAAGGCCAGATTTTTTGTATACTTTCGTTACATATCATACATATACATATTGACGTGAGATACTATATACCTAGTCCACGAAAAGTTGTTTCAGGAATAGTTAGGGGGCCACTTACATCACGCAACTGTCTTCATAACATATATAAGTATATTATAATAATTTCATATAAAACTAAATAGGTATACAACAATCTCAAATACCAACTCCTCTTCATATGCATGGGGGCAGCCAATAACATTAAATTTGCCATATTTTATTACCAAAATAAAGAAAGTCAATGAACAAACTAATTACTAATATCACAGATTTATGTATACCTACATCTGTGCTAATATTACATTGATTAGTTTAGTTTACTTGATTTTTTGTTTTTCAACCTTGGAAAACGAAAACAGGTACTACTTAGACACCCTTCAAATTTTTCAACCTTGAGTCAAGTATTGAGTCAATTTTCAATTTTAATGTAGTCATCAGAATTGCAAATCGCTTCCAATATTGGAATATATGGCAATACCCAATATTGAATCAATTTCAATGGTCACCAGAATAAGGGTGAATATCAAGCATTCTCTTTACATCGAGACCAATCTTGACAAATTTAAGCAACCCGTTTCGAAGTTACACAATTTTTTCTAGTAACACGTAATTTAGTTCCCCCTCCATTTATTTTGACAGCAATCGTAAAAATTCATTAAACAAAGTTTTACATATTGATCACTATTATGAATATATTTTTTTAAATACCTTACTGAGGAAAATTGCCCAAAAAATGGGAATTTCAAATTGAAATCAGTGAAATGCCCTCTGGCGACAATGGTAGGAAATTGAAAACAATTTGCAGCCTTTTCTCTTGGGCACATTTATTATAAGATTTTTTATTTCACTGTTCTATCTCAAATAGTTTCCGAGTTATGGCCGGCCTCCTTTCTTAGTTGTACACCCTGTACATTGTAGATACACTGTCCTACCATAGACCAACTGTTTTTATTGTTGCAGATTATAAGTGCAGTTACAACATACGTAGTCATATTAATTCAATTCGAAACTACTTAGATTTTGGAGATTTCTTTATGTGTACTTCATTATTGATACCATTTTATGAAGAGTTAAAATAAAAAAAGTCGATCCTGCCAGGATTCGAACCTGGAATCTTCTGATCCGTAGTCAGACGCGTTATCCGTTGCGCCACAGGACCTGTGTTACGAATACGTTCTTTTAAATATATTAGCAGCAAAATTCCACGAATATTTTACTTCATTTTTACATTTTATAATATATAAATAAACTATTGTACTTCTACTTTTTGTAGACTGTTAACACACTTACACCAAAAAGTATAATACAAATACATGTTTTTAATATGAATGAAAATGAAAGATAATCTTTGTAAATCGATAGTGTTGTAGAAGATTATTACCTAAATATCACTTGAACTTACACTGTACTTTTGCAATTCATAATAATATTAATTTTAATAAATTAAATATTATTAATTTTTTGTAGATGTAATAAACAGTTTGTTTTTCAATATTGAAACTCAGAAGAAATATCAAGCCCGGCTAGCTCAGTCGGTAGAGCATGAGACTCTTAATCTCAGGGTCGTGGGTTCGAGCCCCACGTTGGGCGACTTTTTTATTACGTACGACATGTATACACGATGATTCATTGCGAAACGGAAAAACTTCGAGAAGCGAATCTACACCACTTAGTCGAGGAAATAAAGCACTAAAATAAGCGAAACCTACCAAATTTTTGTAGTAAGACGGATTGAGATGGGGTTTTTTGCATTCGCTTCCTAAATTTAATAGGAAACTTTGTACCTACTTTTCATTATGTTTTTTTTCGAAATTGCATTTGTGCAGTCGAAAATGCATCCTGAAAAATGCATTTTCATAAAAAAAATTCATAACTTCGTTATAAGATTCTAGAATTGACTCAATTCGGGTACAAGGGGGTTTTCGAGGTCGCTGATTCCGAATATGACCTCCAAATTGCCTCACCGCCCACCTGGAGCTCAGGATGGCTGAGCAACGTCATCTCCGGAGATTTTTCTGAAATTCACTCTCAAATGATTCTAGACATCTCATCCGAGGGTTTTTAGGGTTGCTGATTCCAAATCAGACATGGGAAACCGTCCCCCGCGTACCTGCTGCCCCACACACGGGCATCAACGCCATCCTCTGAAGTTTCACTGAAGTTTCTAGACTATAGGGAACCGAAAATTGTTTCCGGGGTTTTTTGGGTAGCTTAGGTCGAATGTGGCACCGGATACTTGCTAACGGACACCAGGTGCATCACACCGCGGCGACATCAACGTGATCCTCTGGAGTTTCACTAAAAGTTCTAGCCTAGTGAACCGAAGATAATTTGTAATTGCTAGGACGGGGTTCTTCCAGGACCTCTATCCGGACCTGACCAGCCGTGCACGAGATTTTGAAACTACTCTAACTACCAACCTTATATTAGGAGTTTTACATACAAATTTAATCTGTAATAAAAGGAACAAATTAAATTAAATTAAATTTAAACTAAATATTTTATAATATTAACTTCATACATTTGGATGATAATGTTATTAAACAAAACTTACATTTTTTTATATATATCTCTCAATTTTATTTCACAAAATGAAAATGTCCACATCTATTCAAATGTTCCATTTAAGTTTTACCTTTCAAGCGAAACTCCAAAGGATGGCGTTGATGCCGCCGCGGTGTGGTGCACCAGGTATCTGTTAAAAAGTATCCGGGACCAGATTCGATCTGAGCGACCCAAAAAAACCCGGAAACAATTTTCGGTTCCTTATAGGCTTGAAACTTCAGTGAAACTCAAGAGGATGACGTTGATGCTCGGATGCTCGGGGCAGCAGGTACGCGGGGGACGGTTTCCCACGTCTGATTTGGAATCAGCAACCCTAAAAACCCTCGGATGAGATGTCTAGAATCATTTGAGAGTGAATTTCAGAAAAATCTCCGGAGATGACGTTGCTCAGCCATCCTGAGCTCCAGGTGAGCGGTGAGGCAATTTGGAGGTCATATTCGGAATCAGCGACCTCGAAAACCCCCTTGTACCCGAATTGAGTCGATTCTAGAATCTTATAACGAAGTTATGAATTTTTTCTATGAAAATGCATTTTTCAGGATGCATTTTCGACTGCACAAATGCAATTTCGAAAAAAAACATGATGAAAAGTAGGTACAAAGTTTCCTATTAAATTTAGGAAGCGAATGCAAAAAACCCCATCTCAATCCGTCTTACTACAAAAATTTGGTAGGTTCAGTGCTTTATTTCCTCGACTAACTGAACATTATTGAAGTTCACTGATCTACACCGAAAAAAAAGTTCGTATCAATATAGGTCCGGAATTGTTTCGTTAACGTGTTACAGATAGAGAAAATTTCGCCCGGATGAGCTGAAAAATTGAAAAGAGAGGTTCCAGACCTGTAGCCACAGTAATTTTTAAGATACATATCTAGCAAAAAACTCAAAACTTAGTTTCGAAAAACATGTTTGGTTTACGTTTGAAGTACATACACTAAGTTTGATAAATGGTTAATAAACACGTAAACGTAGAAAATTTAATTCTGAAAAATGTAAAATGGACCAAACAACGGCGTATCTAGAAATTTTGTTTCGGGGGGGTAATAAAAATGCACTAATTTTTTAATTAGGTAGGTATACTGTTCAAATTAAAAAAACTACCAAGCCTCTCCTTTGTCCGATTATAATAGGTAATATTTATTATACTAACGTAACTTTGGGGGGAGGGGGGGGGGGGTAATTACACCATACCTCCCCTTAAATACGCGCTTGAGACCAATAGCAAAGAAATACAAACTTATAAAACACGTCTTTTATTACATCAAAATAAAACAGAACTGGAAACAAAAGTTTCAAATAGGTACCTACACTAAATTTTACACCTCAATTAACGCCCAACAAATTTCGGTACCTATAGCTTCATTGTAACGCGGAGCTGAAATCCGAGCGAAATGTTTCGCTAGCTGTAACTCGCTAACGAAGCAATTCCGGACCTATATGTTGATATGAACAATTTTCTTATTTTTAGATATAGGTATTTTCACTTCCCGAAGTTTTTCCGTTTTTTCATGAATCACCCTGTATAATAATAATAACTAGCTGACCCGGCGAACTTCGTACCGACGACATTAGATTTGAAAACTTTTAAAGTTTGTATGTTGCTCGAACCAGAGGTGGGTAAAATGGTTTTCATAAAGCATTTAAGATGGAAAATATAAGATAGGTTAGTTCAACATAATATAAAATACAAAATAGAAATAGAATTGACCGTGAGAGTGATAGATAATCTTTAAACCTATTTTGCAAGCTGTTTAATAATGTTGTCGCAAGAAAAGAGCAAAATTTAAAATATTTTAAGTTTTTAAAATTTTATGTACCTACTTAAGCGAATTAAATGTGGAAGAAGCTCTCCATAATATGTATGCCTTGAACCTTGCAATTGATCTTAAAGTTTCAGTAATAGGTCGTAATTATTGTACAACAGATGCTCAATACACTATAATCGGAAAAATATATTTCAAATTGTGATGTACCCGACTTTGGCCGCTCGATTTTAAATGATTCCGCTAAAAGATTAGTCCGTTTGTGGATGGTTGTGACCAAAAGTTACGCCACTGATTTTGTTAATTAAAAGAAATCATGTACGTGATAGAATGTGTAAACACTGGCCGGGGTGTCTGGATAGCAGGGGTGAAAAGGGAACTAAGGCGAGAAGTAAAAAAATTAAGGGGAGAGTTAAGTAACAGTTGTCGGGGTATCGTAGAAGAAGTAAGTTACGGTGTCAATGAGTGCATCGCCTTCATCAGAAAATTTAAGTATTTTGTTTGCTATTTTTAATCAGTAACTGTTAATTAGGTAGGGTGAATTTTAATTTAGCATGTGTTGTGGTATTTTTGTAGGTCTTTTATGTTACAAATTTTTACTTTACAGTATTTATTCCGGTTGCCAAGCACTGAGCTTTACATTTGTCATTTAGGGATAACTTTCTTTTACTTCGTAAATATTATTAGGGTTGGTTTAGCGTAATTAGTAGAATTAGTTGAATTTTGGTGCATGCAAGATTATTTCGTGTATCTGTTTAGTGGGGTAGGAATTTTCCTGCACGTGTAACCGTAATTTCATGCATTGTATTTTTTGTTTAACGTTAATTCATTTTGTACGTGACTTTGGTGCGCGCTTGCGGTGATTTGAGTCATGGAATTTTGGTTATGTGGGGGCGTAATACATTTATTGACGGGTTATGTAGGTACTTGCCTAACCATAATAGCCTAATGATTGACTATATTAATTGATTATGCCATTGCTTTGTGAGGTGTAGCATGTTTGGTTTTCGAGTAACGATAAAGGGTTACCTAAACCACCATACCTTCCTTGCATAATTGCTTCTGAAACGATTACAATGACGGTTTGCGCTCGTGAGTCTCTTTTGGCTCCCTCATCCGGCGGTAAGCGTGTTCAGTTGTTTCTTGAATGTGAAGCTCTAGAACACCAACACCGCTGTTCGAAAATGTTGTCTCGCTTGGTTACACCAGCAGGGTGAAAATAGCCTGGATTGGGAATCCATAGAATGTAACGGTACTAAACCGATCTGGTTCCATCTATTTGGGTAACACCCAGGGTTTGACCTGTACGCGGGTCACGGTACTAAACCGATCTGGTTCCATCTATTTGGGTAACACCCAGGGTTTGACCTGTACGCGGGTCACGGTACCAAACCGATCTGGTTCCATCTATTTGGGTAACACCCAGGGTTTGACCGATACGCGGGTCCCATATATTCAGCAATAAAGTCCTATTATTATTATTATTAGTATAAAGTGTAAAAATATTGATAATCATGTAGCAACGTGCACCTAGCTATGGAACCCAGTCAGAGGTGAGCCTTCGCTGGGCCTGGCAGACAAACTTATGATTGAATGGTTTATTTTCCCACTCCCCTTCCCCCCTTTACCGACGAGCACCAAATCATGTTACGACTCTATGGGCATGGCATACCCCTTTTGGTTGCATTGTGGTTATACAAGACGATGGTATCCTGCCACCATCCTATTTTGAAGTATCGAATGCGATTACAGTTTACCTCCCTTGAATTTTATGCATTTAATACTGTTGATGTGATGGGTCCTAAAAACAAGGTACAACAGATACCAAACTAAACCCCAATTACCGTGGCAGGGTTTTAAGTTCAGTTGATGGCTGGCGCCCTGGGTCTAATTATATTAAATCTCAACCCTTAACATGTCAAAGACATGCTTCGCCCGTGAACCCTGGTGTGAAGGTTAGGATCCGTTACATAACAGCCTTAGTAAGACTTTACCTTGAAAGATGATGGCAGAAGTTACCAATTTATTATTTATTTAATATTTAAAGAGGGGATGAAATTCCTGATGAAAGTCGCACAAGCTGAAAGCAACCAATAGTAAAATTGAGAGTAATTTTATAATTAGATTTGAAGGTTGAAGGTGAGATAATTATCCTGGAGGGTTTTTCTGTAGCTCTTTTCCCTCCTTGTAATCAGCGAAGACCCAGAGCTAATCTCAAACCCTGAGTTTGAGAGGGCAACCCTTGAAGTTTATTAAATTTAATTCGTCCTCCTCAATTCTTGTGTTTTATTTATGTTTGCCTGATCGATCCTTATAAGACTAGCACACACACATCTCGAGCAATTCGTTTCACAACGTAGAGTCCTACCATTTGACAGTTTTGTTATTGACGATCACGTGCCATGGGGTTTCAGTTAGTTGGCGGGAGAGTTAGTTTTTATTTGGTTTTCGAATTGCGCGACAGTCTTTCGACGTTGCACCTGGGGGGGGGGGGGTCCCGATGGGGGTCCCCTAAAGGGGTACGCGACAAAATAGAAAATACCTTTGTCTTCTATTTCAAATAATAAATATAAAATACTTTTACAAGAAAGCATTTGAAATATAAAATACAAAATGCTATTTTTTATTTTAAATAGGCATTTCAAATAGATTTATTTCAAATATTTACCCACCTCTGGCTCGAACGCACTAAATAAACCTAACTTCAAAAGTAGTGATTGTATTACTATAATAGAATTATTCATTCTTACCTTTATTTATTTAAGATTCCAAAAATCATACATTGCGCGCGTCTACTATCTCCCCCCCCCCCCCTGCTAATTGCTGAACCACCTGAATTATCGCAAAGAAATTTGGAGGGCATAAATAGGACAAAACCTACTTTTTATGGAAAAATGACGACTAAAAGTTTCATAATGGCGGCTGAGCGCCATCTTGAATTATTTTTTTAAATAAAAGCACCCCGTATATTATTCCATTTTCGAAATCTGCTCGTAATTCTTAATACTTTTCTCTTATTCACAGAGTACACTCTACTCCAAAATTTTATTGTTTTCGAAATATTAACGTTCGAAAAGTGACATTTCGGTTTAATGAAGTATGGATTTTGTTCACTTCCGGTAAAACATTTCGAAAACAATTAAATTTATAAGTAAGGCGTATTATAGAAAAGTGTTAATAATTACGAGCAGATTTCGAAAAT
Organism: Pyrocoelia pectoralis; assembly: GCA_036250285.1. Taxonomy (NCBI): domain Eukaryota; kingdom Metazoa; phylum Arthropoda; class Insecta; order Coleoptera; family Lampyridae; genus Pyrocoelia; species Pyrocoelia pectoralis. Next base: position 62,543,337 of record CM070075.1, on the reverse strand, counting down.
GGAATAAAATACAGTAGGTATTTAAAAAATTTATCAAACTTTTAGCCGTCATTTTTACATATGTCCTATTTAAACCCTACCAATTTCGTTGTGATATACCAGGTGGTTCAAAAATTAGTAGGGGGGAACGGACTTTAGGCGCACACTGTATATTTATAATTCTTCTGATATTCCGGGTGGAGACAAACCCAACAAAGCAAAAACTATGAAAATCGGTCCAGCGGTTTTTGAGTTATAAATGGTGTAACTAACACGATTTTATATACAGGATGCTTCAAAAAGTTGTAGCGAGCTATGCAAACCGTATTCTATATGTGAAAATAAGGCTAAAATGTTCAGTAACATTTTTATGGCTTCGGCTTAGTTTAGCCGTAATCAGTCATTTTGTATTTTATTGAAAATAATTATTTCAAAAACCCTTCAAGATATTTTTATGAAGTCTAAACTTTCCAAAAATACTTTTTTGTACAACTGTCATTAAAAGTGACAGTTTTAACGGCTGTCAAGAGTGTTAAAAGATGACGTTTACAGAGTATAGCGTGTTAAAAATACTTTTTTGTACAACTGTCATTAAAAGTGACAATTTTAACGGCTGGCAAGAGTGTTAAAAGATGACGTTTACAGAGTAGCGTGTTTCATTTCATTTAAAAAATCTGAGTTTTCAGTCTTTGAATTTTCTTAAATTTGGAGCCTCATAGGTGACGTCGTACGCAACATAACTTTTTTTAAGTACACCAAAAGGAAGCCCTATTCTTCCTTTAAGCGCTAGTGAAAACTAGGTTGCCATAGCTACAACCGTTTTCAAGTAATGAATTCTTAAAGTACCGTCTGCATCCGCCATTTTTTTTAAATAAATGAAAATAACTTAAAAACCATAACTTGTGGATATTGACATGTTGGTATCAAAAGTTATGAAATTTCACGTAGAATCCAAAAATTCAATAAAAAATAGGGGTTGCTGTTTAAAATAACGAAGTTGGTAGCTACTTCCGGGATTTCCGGAAGTGCTGCCATTTTGAAAATATTTCAGATCGATTCGGCTTTCAGAGTAACCCCAAGTACATATTTTCAGAAACCTACCTATACAACTTTCTCAGAAACGTCTAACTAAAGCTCCCAAAAACACCCTGTATAATAAGAGATCCCAAATCATAATAACCAGAATACGAGGAAAAGTAATTTGGCATTCTTGGCAAATTCCTTGCTACTGAAATATCAGTCTATGCCTTCATATTATTTGTAGGTAAGTATGTAAATAAAATGCTGCATAACGTCAATTAAAGCACAATCAGCAATTACAAATGATGGAGCAATTTAATGAATTTGCTGTAGCTGTATTATTTGATATATCATCACGAACCTTTACAGATACATAGAGCAACGTCCCACGCTTGAGATGTTACAAGTGCTCCATTTGCTCCCCTCTGGTGATTCTGCAGATATTAAGTCTGTAATCACGTTCGTCCCACACTCCACGTAACATATTGTAGTATCCACAGTTGGTGTAACCTATATTTTAGAGATCCGACAACATGTACAAATATCTGAAAAGTAGTGGCAACGTCGATACTTTTGTTTGTACTCATAGATCCATCTGGCGGGGGATTTTGTGGAAGGCCTAAGGCAAGGTTTATTGGCCTAAGGCATCCTAACCTTAACTTTCAACTTTCAGCATGATCATCTGAATTGAAACCGTGAAGTAGAAAACATCGTTTTCATTTGTTTTATTTTTGGTGACTCCATTTTTAGTGCTATCTGCAGCCAGGTGATATGCTTTCGATTATTATGTTATCGTGTGTAGAATAGTAGATCTGTCTTATGTAATATCTATTTGTTTTCATTTTAAATTTGTGTTTGAACTCATGGCATTTCCGACATTTAATCTATTATGTGTGTAGTTAGCAAAAACAAAACAAACGACAAAATATGAATACCTAAAAACAGGCAGTCGAAAATGGGGAATACCCACGTCTGATCTGACTTCGATTTTTATTATGATTTTCTATTTATGTGTATGAAGTATTAATTGGGGTACATTCCAAATGAGTTCAAATTGAATACATATTAGATATTAAATATTTGTGGATAAACAGAGAAAGATGACTCTATTGTACTCGAAACGGTAACTAACTGTGTCCTTTGTGTATTTTTACCTGAATTTGAACCCTTTTGTAACTTGTGCATTTCTATCTATTTAAACTCTCTTGACCCTTTTATTTTGATATGCAATGTATTTTATTTGGTTTTGATTGTTTAATTTAATGTAATGTAATTTTCTTTGTCTCACCATGTGTACATGTCGTTTCTCAATAAGAGCCACACACTTGTTGAAAGCTTAAATTTAGTTGCAAACGTACTCCCTCATGTATGTAAGCGCCTTGATGGATGTATAACTAATGATGTCTTTTTTCTCCCGTGTAGAGTTGAATGTTGGGCTGTATTAACAAAAGCTAGCAACATTCTTCTCGAAATTCAACCTTAGCCGATTAAGGTCGTAACCAGGTCAGTCGGTACCTTTCGGGGGGGGGGGGGGGGGGGGGGCGAATAACTAACTTCTTACATGTGGTTTTATATGTTTTGTGTACGTGGTAGTTGACGAACCAGGGGGGAGTATAAGTAGTGGGTAGTTCCGTTTGTGGCCTTGAGTACCGAGTGTACATTGGTTTTGCTTTGTATTACTTATATAACTGAATTTGACCATTTATTGTGCCATATAAACCATTGCTGCATAAAGTATTTAAAGATGATGGAAGCGTATCCACACCGAAATTGTAAATGTTTTGTCTTGATATTATTTAACAGTCTTGTTGCTATAATTTTGTATTTGAATTGATGTCATGTATGTAATTATGTCAAAGGAGGAGTTTTTTTAGTGTTCGCACTTTTTTCTCCTCCTGAATCGTCGAGTAACTGTCAATAAATGCATTATTTTGGTACAGTTAATGGTAGTTTTGATTCTCCTTCCCTATTGGTTCACGACCAGTGTATTCGTACCTTTTTATACGATAGAGGGCCTGTTAGACGATCACGAGCTTGTGTCATTTTTGGGTTGGTTGTTTGGAGGGAAAGTTTAAATTTTGTCGGCCATGTTTAGGGTTTCCCGCTTCCATTTGAAGTTTATTAACGTAATGGGTGAAGTTAGCTCTTCGACTTTTATTTTAGTTTAGTTAGGGCTAGGGGGGTACACTACAATATCCCTATTAATTTGTTCAAAGGTATTGATGATGCGACCTTGCAGTCCTGGTAGGTCTACTGGTAAAGGAGACACGAACACTTTCACATACGCCCATACAAAAAAATCGCACGGCGTCAAGTCAGGGGAACGTGGAGAACATGGCATCAATTTCACGTGTCCTGTAACATTCTGCTCGCCGAAAAAAAAGGGCCGTAAACTTTGAATTGTGGGACTTCACAGAACATATACTAACTTTTGGAGAGTGCTGCACGATAGCGTGGGAATTTTCTGTGCCCCAAATTCTAAAATTATGCCTGTTTACTTTGCCATCCACAAAGTTGTTTCATCACTGAAGACAAACTTCTCAAAAAAAACCATCCTCTTCCATATTAAACTGTGTACAAAATTCAAAGCGTAACATCTTCAACAAATGCTTTCTCCTCGTCTGCCGCCATCTTTAATAACTGCTGCGCTCTCTCGGTTAAAAGCTAAAACACGACTCCTAGAAAAAAACAGAACCTGGTAAGTTGCTCTATGTATCTGTAAAGTTTCGTGATGATACGAAGACTGACGTATAATAAAACAGAATAAGAATACTATACAAAATTAATGAGAAATTTATTTTTATAATATATAGTAGTATCGGTGGCCTAATGGAACACACATCTCTTAGCATATGATATACTACACACTATACAATACTATAACCACAGATTTTATCTGTGCTATAACCAATCAATGGGAAGAATATAGTTAAAATCCATTGTAAGTCGCGTGTTACAAAACTTCTAGTATTAGGTATAGGACTTACACAGTATTAAAGTTATAAACCTATATATAATTATATACTGCAATGTTTGAGAAGTAAAATGTGGCTTCCTATATTATCATAATTACCCTTTAACGTAATTGAGTTGTATTATTCAATGGTTGTACCCATAGCAGGAATCTACACTATAATATTAATTTTGTTAAAAATAAATGGAATTATTTTTTACTTAAAAATATGACCGCGTTATAAATACTTTTCGTTATATCTTCCGATAATTACCTACTTGTACTTTCCTTACAAGATGAACATATTGTATGGTATCTTCTAAGGTTTCAGTTTTTATTGAATTCTTTCTTACAATCATCATTGTCATCAACGGTAACACATAACATACGAATTTGAATGAAAATTAAAATATTCCCAAAACTTCATATGTTTAATTGATTTTCTAATTGGATTAAAACAATAAAGTAAGTTGCTTGTGTTGATGAAATCTAAAAATAAATCAAAATTACATTCCATAAGGTTCGACACATGAATTTTACTGATGGAAAAATTAAAAAATCGGACCTACCCCTAGTAATAAATGGCGCTGCAAAGTAAAATATCCTGCGGTCGTCAATGACAGTTGTTCATTTAATAAATTTAAGGCGTACATTTCTCCCTAAAATTAAAGTACATCGTTTGATGACAATAATGAAAAAGGACACACCCATAATAATCAAAATCGTGTTGTAAAAACATTTTCAATACCATTTATGAGGCGGGGAACTGATATTTCAATTTAACCCAGTCAAAATTAATTTCAAAAAGGAAAAAATTCAAGATAGGCTGTCCGCTGATGGAGGGGTGTATTTTTGGGTTATAATGAAGGTATAAAAGCCCACTACCGTATCATGTTCGCTACGAAAATTACAGTGCAAAAATGTGCCAAAAATTTGAATAACTCAAAAAAGGCGGGAAAGTTGTATAGAATGTAATTTTAGGCAAAAAAGGTCCTTACAAAAACTTTGTACGAGTACCTGTACTCGAGTTAGATTTTTTTAAGCAAGGGCCATTTTTTGAGAAATGAACTTGTCGTGCATTTTTCGTCGATAACTCGAAAACGGCGCATTGGATTGGAAAATGAATTCGTGCATTTTGTAAAAAAAAGTTACTTGTGGTGAGTTGTACGTCAAATATGGCCTCCTCATTTTTTAATTGGAATTGAATTATGTACATTGAAATTCTTTTTTTGTTCATCTGCCTACGTTGGTTTGTTTCCGAGATACAGCTGTTTAAAGTTTGTTTTTGAAATGTATGTAAAAATATGTACGAAATAAGTCATTTATATGAAATTGGATTTCACTTATTTTCAATACATTCAGGGGCGGCATTTAGGGAGGGCTGAGGGGGGCGGCCGACCCCCCCCCCCCAAGAATGTGGGTTGGACTGCGTGAGGGCCATACATTAAACCTCAATAAAATAAAATTGGAGTGTCTGTTTAAACACAAAAGAAAAAAATTAAGCTAAACTTTCTATTATAAAATAATATACCTATATATATATATACTTTTTAATACTTATAGGTAGGTGTATATTAGGTAGGTACCAATTTTATTGAAATAAAAAAACAACAGAGAAAAAACGATTCGTTGCCCCCTCCAAGAAAACACTGAAATGCCGCCACTGAATACATTATAATCATATTAGTGGAGTGTCGTAAGCGCCTGAAATATAAAAAGCTCGGAATCCAATTACTTTGAACGAATTATTATAAAACCTGTTGGATTGTATTATTAATAAGGTATATTACAAAGTTTACCCATTAAAATTTGTTGCTTTTTATTTAATAATAAAATAAATAAATAAATGAATACAGATATACATATGTAATACAATTATAAGTTTAATAACTTAATTTTAAGCAGAAATCGTTGTACGAATATACTTTTTTCGTGATATTAATGTAAAAAACTTTAATTTTAATTAAAAGAAAAGTTTATAAAAATTATTTAATTATTTTACTTACTAAAATTAAATTTGTTGGTTTTCAGCAGTTTCTTCCACTTCACTTATTTTATAATAGGTGATGCGCTTTTCCGACATCCATAGGAATTTCCACATCCTTTTTCACAATTAGAAAATAACATTTTCAGTAAATTATCTGGAGCTGGATACCGTTCCATCATCGTTGGTTCAACCGTTCATCAATGAATCAACCGCAACAATATCATCATTATATTTAATCTTGCCTTTTTTGCCAATACAAAATTATCTTTATCTTTATTGGAGCATTTAAGTTCTTTTAAATTATGATTCTCAGTTTTTTTCATTATCATCAATCCTTCTTCAAACGCGTTATAATAATTAATATTTTCATCTCCAGTTATTGCTGTTGCAATCGACATAATTGTACCTGTATCCGGAAAGGGACAATGTTGTATGAAAAATTCCTCGAATTTTTTTTACATCTGTAAGTATCGTCTCTTTCCATCCGAGCGTCTGTTCAATCACCGTGATGATTTTTTGAAAGATATATTACAAAATTCTTCCATTCCTTCAATTATATCTTTAGTGTAAATCACCCCTTTGATTCATTAATAAACAGTGGACCTCCTCCAACATTCATTGATTTCTCAATGTTTGTTCAATTGTCTGGTCGATAGGAATTTCAGAAGAAAAATAATCCGAACGCCTTGCTGTGAAGTATCCTTCCATGAATTTCTGATACTTACTCTACACTCTACAGGATCCCTTTTAGTCTGTAGTTCTTCATGTTTTGTAAATAAATTTGTGAAACTTTGGGATAAGGAAACTGCCCTGACGCATAAAATAATGGAATCATAAGCTCAATACAATATAAATGTAACTGTTGAAATCTGCATTATCGCGTACAAATTGCACGAAATGGCATTTTTTATTTTTATTCGGAGTTGCCACGGCCGTTGAAACTTCATAATATAATTGTGCGTTTTTGTACGAAGCACAAAAACCAAACAAACACATACGAGGGTTATTTTTATTCAACCTCCGATTGGCTATAAAGGAAAGACGAAAACGAATTTATAATTTTTTTAGAATCTGTGAAGCGTTACAGTTAAAGACTGCTACACATTTTTTCTCGTATAGGTGCTTACTTATGTTATCGTTTAAAATGATTTCAGATTTCAAAAAACTCAGTGATTTTGAAATGTAGGTATTCATCAAGATCTTCAAACATTTTGTTACCTGCTGAATAATGCTCATTACAATAGACTTGATTTCTTCTAATAATTTCACCAGCGCAGCGGCCTGTAGCCCAATCGAATTAGATCAAAAAATGGGTTGACACGGAAAAAATTTTAATGTTGGACTCGCGGAACAAGCTCAGAGCTGTGTCCAAATTGTCATTGTTTTTGAGAGTGTTAAAGAATTTCAATTTTTCTACGTTGAATATTGATTACGTATATCGCATCCGGTGAAGGCATGTAAGAATAAAACATGCTTTACATCAAACTGTTCATCTTTAAAACTTGCCGGTGAATATAATTGTTCCGGAGTCCGTCCTCTGCCGGGTTTCTTAAAAGAAACGTTTTTCAAATGATACCTACCCTAAGGCAGTCAGTATCACGAGGAGATCGATGTCCTCGCCGATGATCGTGACTTCGTCGTAATTCGCGGCTGCTTGAATTGCCGTTCCAATGATAAAAGAATCTGCGTCTGCTGGTGCCTGCTGAACATCAGAATCCTGCAAAGCTTTTTTCCAAATTTCTTGCCTTGTTCTTGTCGTTGCCTAAAAATTTTTCTGTGTACATGTGAGTATGTTTCTGAATGTTGTGTAATACTAAATAATTAAGGGAATGCCTAATTAAATTAAAAAATGATATTCAGGTAAGTACCTATGGTATAAACAAAATATCACCCGCACCTCTTTTCGGGCCTTAATCGAAACATCAATTCTAGGAAAAATTGATAAGGACTACTATTGTAGGAAATTAAATTTCAAACAACTTTGGTGATAACTATTTTTCGTGTAAAATTGAAAATAAACGAGTTATTCAATAAACAAAAATTCACCCCCTCTTTTCGGGTCTTAACTCTTAACCGAAAAATATCGATCCTAGGGAAAAATTGATAAAGAACAAAACTATAGAAAATTTAATTCCAAACAACTTTGGTAATAACTATTATTCGTGTAAACTTGAAAATAAACGAGTTATTCAATAAACAAAAATTCACCCTCAAATTCAAGATGGCGGATGGAAGCAACAAAAAAAAATGGGTAAACATTTTAGTACTTTGTCTATAAAACATAATTCAGATGGTCTTACATTAATACATTCAAAGTAATTGGATTCCGAGGTCAAACTCTCCAGGCACTCCACTATATACAAGCAATGTAATACTTATAAGTTAATGATATGTGAATGTGATAAATTATTAAAAAAACACCCTCGAAAAGTGGTGTTTTTTGGAGAAATAATAGACAAATTATCGTTTTACTTCTTCTTTTGCTGATATTTTTTTATTTATTGATTTTACGAAGAAAATGTATCAGATCAAAATTAATGGCAATAAAATTTGCTACAAAAGTGTTACGTTCAAATTCGATTTTTAATATAAGTAGTATTATGCTATGAATTATTGAAAATGCTCGCTATTTTCAATTTTCAGCAACACGAAATTTTGAGTCTTTTTCAATGTTAAAAATAATGTACTTAACAATTGTTGAGAATTTTTTCAATTATTTCCAGTGATTCTGCATACATTTAGGTATCGTTATGTACGGGATAATATTTTTAGGGCGAATAGTGCACAAGAAAGGGCCCGCCGTCGGGTGGCATGGTGAGTTGCAGACGCGCTGACACAGGTCACAGACACATAGTGGCGTCAATCTACTTTGGCATTCGATGCAAAGCGTTAGTTACAAAATATATTCAATTAAGTAATCATATAATATATTATGAACATATTACTCATAATTCAATTATTATTAATAATTACTCAATTATTACCTACCTAATTTAACTAACACTTTCCACTGAGATTTGCCGCAACGTAATAAATGCTTAAAAAATTCATATCTCTGTCATTATTGATCGTACAAAAAAATAAAGAAGAAGATTTCATCTGAATAATTTTCCAATCCTAGGTGCCGTTTTCGAGTTATCGACAATAAATGCATGACGCGTTCGAGATTTCTTAAAAAATGGCGAACACAATTAATACGGGGAATGGGGATGGGCTTTTTGTACCTTCATTATAACCTCAAAATACCCCCCTTCACTAATCGACAGCATATCTGGAATTTTTTCCTTTCTTAGAAAAAATATTGACTTATTTGACTGTACTAATTACATTCTTACCTCATCTTCCAATTCTGGATAAATATTTAGAAGTTTATGAAGGATAGTCAAAGTGTATTTACTAATTTGGACGAGCTCTTCACATATTTCCACAAAAGCAAAAATAACAATTGCATACGCAACGGACCAAAGATCGTGCGCATAAGCAGATCTGGTCATTATTGTTTTATCTTGCAGCAATGATAGCATGTCCATAATAATGTTATAAAGTGAGGATAACGAAATCGCAAAACTAACTCCAATTAGAAAAAGAAATGGGTAGCCCCATAAATCATTGAAATCTTCACAATTAGTCCATGCCAGATTATGTAAACTAAACATTTTATCAAAGACGCTTTCGCCATTTAAAGCTCTTAATTGCTGTCGTTTCAAGCCAATTTCCAATTGAGTTTTACTCGAATTTTTATTAAAAGTAAATTTTTCCAGATTGCTATTGATTTCGTAAAATATCAATCTAAAGTACTCTAAAAGTAGAAATTCTTCAACAAAATACGTTACAATGATAACTCCCGGTAAATAGCCAGCCATCCAAAATATCATAGATAACTGCGTAGCGTGCTGCCATAAATCCCAAATAAAGTATGACGCAATTATTAAAACTTCAATTAAAACTAGACTTCCTACCATCGAATATTTCATTTTCACACTAAATCCTAATTGTTGTAACTCTTTCAAAATATTATTTCTCTTTATAAAACATTGAATCATTTTTCTATCATTAAGGAATGTTGAAACGTTGATAAAGCAGGCCAGCAATGGTGTCAAGTAAATATTGCAATAAGGGCTAATTCGTGAAATAAAGCTGTACCTGAATTCAAAATTAATGTTTCTTTACAGTTTCGCAATGTATGCACACCTTACCCTTCATGTCCCAGTTTAAGTTTCATAGTGTAACAGTTTGTCACGTATAAAATAAATAGTAACATAACGTATAACCAATTATATATTAAACGCAATGTGGACGAAACCTTTCCACAATCATCGAAAATATTACGGCCAAAGGCTAAAGGTAGGTATTTTAAAACTATATGAATGAGAGAAGTAAACTTGTCCCACTTCATCTTAGGGTGTTAAATGTGAATATTACGTAGATCTAAGCTGTAAGCGCTACTGATAATAGTATCTATATAATATTACTGATTTTATCTACCCCATACAGTCGTAATGATGATACTAAATCGATTCTCTTGTAGGAAGGCATTATAGCATTAGAAGATTTTATCAGTTAAATCAAATTAATGCATCTACTATAGCTTGGGGTATTTTTCGATTAAATATCAATATCAAATAAGTTTATTTAAAACACTACATTTACGTAATTATTATTTAATTATAATAATCCTGTTTGAGGTTTCTTCGAATTGACTAATTATTCCCAAAATCGCTTTGACAATGGTGTCTACATACAGTGCCAATAGCAATGGTAGGTAAGTGTTGGCTTTTGAATCATTGCATTGTCATGGTGCAATTACACCACATAGGTATGCTTATGAAAAAAGGCAAATAGATGAAGGTCGCGCATATACAGGGTGTTCGTGGGGGAACTACGAAGAATTCGTATACATATTCTTTGAACAATTTTTAAGCAAAAATGATTCTGTGCAATTTTTCCCAATTCCTAACCCCTGAGGAGATATGGGCGATTGAAGTTGGCATACCCGCATTGGTTAAACTCATTTTTTTATAAGATAAAGTTGCAGTTTTTAAATGTAGTTTAAAAGAGTATTTTTTTCTGAATTCGGCAATATATATTGTGCCATACTTATTTTTTGAAAAAAGTGTAAAAAAAATAATTGTTAAAAAATGACTGCAACTTTCGCCAATTAATTGCATTCGGGCCAAGGGCGAAAATACTAATATTACCTTTGATGAGGTCACTTTCGGTATAAGCTAAAATGGCGGCACTCATTTTTTTTATAAGATAAAGTTGCAGTTTTTTATGTAGTTTAAGGGTATTTTTTTCTGAATTCAGCAATAATGTATTGTGCTATACTTATTTTTTGAAAAAAGGGTTAATACGAGGGAAGTCTCGGTGGCAACTTGCCAGAATTTTTTTAAATTGTATCAATATCGATGCTTTTTTACTTCTCGAGTACGAAGTAAAAGGGAAGTATTGTATTAGTGTTCGAAAAAGAAATTGACCTATGCAAATTTCTACATATGTTTGCGTTTCTGATTCAAAAAATGAAAAAGAAATTTGCCGTCTGTCGTCTGTAGTCCATAGTCTGTCCGTACACATTCCTTGCGAAACGAAATTGACAAATAACGGATTTTTACTCAACTGTAAAGGCCTACTTGATTTTAACAAATCGAAAGTAAACTAAAAATAAGTTTCAGACCAAGCAGGGCGGAATCCCAAAATATGAAATTCCAATTCGAAAATTTTTGGTCCATCTCACCTATTGTGAACTCAATCCGGGGACACACTGTACATATATTGTGCTATATATTTTATTTTTTGAAAAAAGTGTTAATACGAAAGAAGTCTCATGGTAACTTGCCAGAATTTTTTTTCTCGCGTTGTACACAACATTTTTTCTAAAACTGCATATAATTAAAAAAAATAGCAATAAAATTGAAATTTAAATTATTGTATATAGCGGAACTCCTAATAACCCTAAATCTTTTAGGTTGGTATTATCCTAGACAAATTTTGTCTATGGGTTTATAACACTGACCTGTATCTTAAAGGACTGAGCATTCTAATGATCCCCTCCACTACTTTTGAAGCAAATTGAAAACCGCTATTTTAAGGTGCCAATTAGTAATTTAGGTTTGTTGTGTTGGTGATTATTGGTAACACTGTAACTAATGTTTTTGTTTACATAACATAACCTTGTTTCATGCGTAGTATAAATTACGTTTATGCATTGCAATAAAATACAATTTTGAATACTTTACGTTTTCAAATAATTATGAGCCTGTAATTATACTACTTTTCACCACATATTAAGCATATAGGTTAAAACAAGCTAAGCTGTAACAGCTGATACCAGAGTACTACCAACACATTATAAATACCGAGCTACCATCATTATATAACTAACGCACTAGTTGGCACCTGCAGTAACTAATATTTAGGTGGGGCTTGTTTGCTTCAATGTTGTATTGAAGAATGCTCAGTCCTTTATGATACAGGTCAGTGGTTTATAATCTACAATGTTGTCTTCCGATCATGTTTATAATAATAACAATCTACCTATATGTATAAATAAAAATGAATCGCCGAAATGTATGTAAGCGCATCACTTCCGAACGACTGCACCAAATTGAATAATTCGTTTTTTTTATTCGTTATTTTAAGGACAAGGTTTGTATAAAAGAAAATTTTAAATAAATCGAGCAGAAAGTTTTTAAAATCTAATAACATTAAAAGTGAGTCAGTGAATGATTAATTATCAAATATGTTTTCTTCGAGAGTATGGGCTGGCAAATGAGTTTATCAGGTCATCAGTTTAATTTATTTGTAATCTAATTCGGTAGTCAGGAGTGCGGACCAATTCAAGCGATTATGTGACATTGTCCATTTCAGATAGTTTTTTACTCTGCGTAATACTAGAAAGGGTCTTCTGCCGAGCAATTCTCTGGCATAGTCAAAAACATCCTCAGAGCAGCGTTAGTGGTTCTCATTGAGTGAAATTACAGTTAATGGCATACTTACCTATCCATTCATTTGCGGCCCTTAAATTCAACAAACTTGGTTCGTTGTTACTGTATTCGGGCATCCGTATGTGTGCCCGAAACGTTTTTCAAATTTTGACATTTTTCTGGATGAAAAAGTACGTACCTATATGAAGTAAAGTGGTCTTAAGACAGACGACTACTTTCGGAGTAGTACCGTGTCAAAGTTAAAGAAGTCAACATTTCATCCACTTACGTAAGGTTTTTTTATACATATTTATTTTGTTTTGTTCTTGTCCTGATGAAATTACGAAAGTGGGCGAAACGTTGACTTTTTCAAGATTGACACGGTCCTATCCCGGAATTCGTCTTTATCTTACTGACTGGCCGTGGGTGGAAGCCGTCCCTCTGAAAGTAGTTTTAGTTTTTTTATGTCACTTCGATAAGTTGGTCAAAATGACCGCTGAAGTTTGAAATTTTATTGGGGTTATGCACTGCTTTCCCAGATATTTTTTTAATTACTTATTTAATTAACGCAAGTAACAGTAGAGTATATTTAAGCTTACTATAACTACTACTTAATTATTATTACTCGAAAAGGCTCCAATGTTTTGACGCCTTTCTTGTTCCCATATCATACTGAATCATTATCACTAAATAAGAGACAATCGTTCCATATATCTAAACAAGAATATCTGCTACGAAATTACACTAAATGGAGTACCTACTTACAGTTAATAGTAATGGATAATCTAAAGCGAATAATTCACAAGGAGTAAAGTTCGTGTTTGAATGCATTAAATGCAACAGAAAGCATTTTAACTGAAATCAAACTCGATAAAAAAAGTTTATATTTTGTTTAAATATTACCTACCTTTCCTTGGACGTTACTGTTTTGAACAGTATGTTGTAGATCATTTACGTGGTAAGTGGTTTTGCGACTCTAGAAACATATACCTCTATAGTTATTATAAGTTTATAACTATTTAAATCGATAAAGTGACAATGGTGTAATGTATAGTATAGTCCAGCGTTTCCCAAAGTGTGGGTCGCGACCCGGCACCGGGCCATAGAAAAATTTTGCCGGGTCACGGAAAAAAATGGTAAAAACAACAACAAAATTTTAAGTTTTTTTACATCAGTTATACGTTATACACTAGGAATAGTGGAAAAGTGTGCATTTGCACTCTTTCACATAGCTTTATCGATCGCGTCCACACGTTGTGCTGCTAACGTTGATAGTTTAGGACTTCATTTACTAGTTTTAAATGAATAAAATTTTTTAATGACTTATTTTTCTTATATAATTATTTTGAAATTTTTGTGTATGAAATAAAACAAACAAACAAATTAACTAGATCTTGTGTATGAAGTACTCCATTTTTTAGTTCGTAGAATTATAACAATAAGTAAAACAACTTTGGACAAACTAAACTTTATTGGTCTACTGTTCACCGAAATCGATCGCCAACAGTAGACCAATAAAGTTTAGTTTGTCCAAAGTTGTTTTACTTATTGTTAAAATTAACTAGATTTTTAATTAAAAAATAAAATTTGTTTTGTAAAGAAGTGGGGTTTTTCATAAGGTGGGTCGCCAAAAATTTTAACACCTCGTACCGGGTCGCGGTCAAAAAAGTTTGGGAAACGCTGGTATAGTCGGTTTATTTTTAAATTACTACAGGCAAGAAACGCCTTCAAATTGCTGTAACCAATGGTAAATTGTGTCTCACTTGTTTACCTGCACGTTTATTCACTTCCTAATCCAAACCGAATAAAGCAGAAGTTCTATATTTTTTTCGTATTTCAAGACATAATACGTTTATGGAATAATATGGAACGCCGTTTTACTTTTTATTGTCAGTTTTTATACTCAACGTATAAAATAATTTCTTTGTTAAGTTTACAATTTTAGTTACAATTTTAATGTTTGTTTAATAAACTTCAAGTATTTATACTGATAGTTGATTTAAAATGTTACATGAATAAAAATGTACCTACATTGAAAATAAAAGAAGTAACTTTATAATTTCTTAAATTGTAATGAATAAGTTTAAAGTTAGGATATTTTTAAGCAACTAACATTTTAAATGGTAGAATTAAAATGTTTGTTGATAATTTTAATTGGTCGCTTCGATCGGTGGTGTTATTTTGAACTATAATTTACATGTGTTTCCTTATACTGATGTAGTTTCAATAACTGCCACCGATCGAAGCGACCAATTAAAATTATCAACAAACATTTTAATTCTACCATTTAAAATGTTAGTTGCTTAAAAATATCCTAACTTTAAACTTATTCATTAAAATTTAAGAAATTATAAAGTTACTTCTTTTATTTTCAATGTACATTTTTATTCAAGTAACATTTTAAATCATCTATCGGTATAAACACTTGAAGTTTTTTAAACAAACACAAAAATTGTAGTAAAAATTAATAATATAACTTTAAATTCATTCTATTAAATATTTGCTTGCCCTTAGTATTAAATATTGTATTTTGTTTAGAGAATTTCAAGCAAACTTTAATTTTTATTAAGTATATTTTTATGACTCTCCATTTATTTTAGTATATATGTATATTAAAAGTGTTTGTTAAAAAAACTCCACACATTTAAATTGTTAGATGAAAATGAGTTTCTTGATTTAATATATTTCACACAAAAATTTGTAACACTCGTTTTAAAACCTTTCATTTAAATTGAGAAGCAAAATATATGAACAAACATTGGAATTCGTGTAACATTTTTATTTAACAAACAAAAAATAGCAACTAATTTAAATGAAAGAATTAAAATGTATGTCGAATTAAAGTGTTACATGAATTAAAATGTTTGTTGATAATATTTGTTCTTTCATTTCAAATAAAGAATTAAAATTATCAACAATCATATTAATTCTGAATTAAAATGTTTGTTGATAATTTTAATTGGTCGCTTCGATCGGTGGCAGTTACTGAAACTACATCAGTATAAGGAAACACATGTAAATTATAGTTCAATATAACACCACCGATCGAAGCGACCAATTAAAATTATCAACAAACATTTTAATTCAGAATTAATATGATTGTTGATAATTTTAATTCTTTATTTGAAATTAAAGAACAAATATTATCAACAAACATTTTAATTCATGTAACACTTTAATTCGACATACATTTTAATTCTTTCATTTAAAATATTGCTATTTTTTGTTTGTTAAATAAAAATGTTACACGAATTCCAATGTTTGTTCATATATTTTGCTTCTCAATTTAAATGAGAGGTTTTAAAACGAGTGTTACAAATTTTTGTGTGAAATATATTAAATCAAGAAACTCATTTTCATCTAACAATTTAAATGTGTGAAGTTTTTTTAACAAACATTTTTAATATACTAAAATGAATGGAGAGTCATACAAATTTACATAATAAAAATTGAAGTTTGTTTAAATGGGACGAAATTAACTTTAGTAATAAAAAGTAAAACGGCGTTCCATAGAATAACGTTAATTTAAAAAAATGTTGTAGAACTTCTGCTTTATTCTGTCAGGGTTTAGGAATACAATAGAATTGCAGGTAGGTAATCAGGGAGTGTAAAGGAAATTCCATCATAATATGCTGTAGTCATATATACTACTTTCGCTTGAAACGTTTTGTATATGACCGTTGAGAATTTTTCACTCAACGATATGACATTTATTCTTTTATTTGCAAGTGAACCCCATTTTATCATTGGCTACAGCAATTTTAAGGAATTCCCTTACCCTATCCATAGTAATTTAAGAATAAACCGACTATGTATAAAGCACACAAAACATTTTGGAGAAACCATTTAGAGTTTAAGAAGAAATTTTTAAAAGCAGTTGAGCATTCCATTAATTATACGTACCTCCATAGAAATTTTTTTGCACCATCTCGCTAAACAAAAAACTTCAAATTGTTGACAAAACGCCCATTGCAAACTTATATATCCATTTAGAATTAAATTATCCGGATTGTCCCTTACTAACTCGTAACAGTAGTATAATTCATTTAAAGTGATATGGACAGCAATCCCAATCATTAATAAAATTTCCAATCCAAAAATCCAATGTAATTTGGAGCAAATTTCACAGAGCGTATTGTGAATGTCATGAACCAAAGTGACTCTTTCTGCTTCAGAATTTACTGAAAAATTAATTCGTATATTAGTAATTTGATAACGTTTACACTTTTGTTTGGTTATTACGACTATTTATAACACTATTTATAATAAACAATATGGGTGTTGTTTTAAACGCCTTGAGGTTTGAATGATGAGTGGGGTAGAATGGAGGAGCAACCTTGGCTGAAACCTCGCCCACTCAAAAATAAACTATTAATAGTATATTAAAGTATAAGTGGATAAACGGGTCTTTAAAACACGCGCGATTTTTCCAGCACGGCGGCGCAGCCGAGTGCTTGAAATAGAGCAAGTGTTTTAAAGACCAGTTATCCACGAATACTTTACGCTATTTTTTTTATTGGTTCACTTTGAAATCTGGGTATTAAAATGGAAATAAGAACTAATAATGTGAAATGGTTGAATTCGTATGTGAAATCAGTATACCTTTCGTTGTCATGGAAATGAGAAAAATGGAAATTAATTTGCAATCTGTCATTTTATTTGACGCAACAAAGTACTCCTGTCAGATCAATAACCAATTAGAATTCACGTTTTTCAAATTGGTGATGCAATCTGTCATTTTATTTGACGTAATAAATTACTCCTGTCAGATCAATAACCAATAGAATTCCCGTTTTTCAAATTTGTTGATGTTGGCATGACAACTTTAAAACACGCGCGTGTTATAAAACGCGATTTAAACACGCTGGGGCGTGGTTTAAAAGGCTAAAATAGGACACCAATAAAAAAATTTAAATATGCTTGTTATAGCACAGTCAATTTAAACACAAAAATATACAAACATTGCAAAAAATCCTATGTTAGGTTTGCTTTTTTCATGGTGTTAGGTTTGGTCCCAGTAGTAAATACTCAATTTTGCAACTTCGAAAAACTTGTGGAAACTGGGGGGGGGGGGCACCAAAAACCGCGATTTTTTCGGAGTTTTTTCAGTTTTAGCCTCGTAGATCAAAAACTATGAATTGTAGTGCAAAGAATATGATTATCTTTTTTAAACTGGACTAAATTTTCTACCATTTGAGCCTAACCGGAAGTCTGTAGTTATAATAGTTTCCGAGATACAGCTCTTCAAAGATAGGCATTTTCCCTAAATCTGTTTTTAACGTGTCATCCATGATTCGAGCCAGATATTGCCACAACGGCGTGCCCTACGACCATTGTCATGAAGGAAAAAATTGTAGGACATTTTATCACCTTTTATTTAAGCACAGATGCATTCCTGTAGGCCTAATAGCATTAATATGAATAGAAGACATTTTCTGATTATTCTTATTTAGCCTAGCGAACGAACGCTCAAAAAGGGCTTGTAGACAGACTTTTTGATCCTAAAGATTTTATTTCTGGGATGTGTTTGGAGGTGTTTGGTGATGATTATACGAAAAGTAGCGTAAAAAAATGTGCGGATTTGTTTGGTTTTCCGTTTACATCTCTTGAACAGGCCATCGTAGTGGGAAATGGCCAATTATAAAAAAAGCTGATTAAATTTTCTACAAGTTTGCTTCTATGCGTTTTTTCTCTATCTCTATCCGTTGAAGAGATATTCGCTGTCAAGAATTGACATTTTTTTAAATCGGTTTTACACGACGTTTTTCGGCAAATGTTGTGTCCTAGCTCCTAAAGTATTGGGTTTATAGCAAAAACTGCTGAAATAAAAGTTGTAGACCATAAAATTTCCTATAAAATACATACAGGGTGATTCACGACTATTCCCTCGGTCTCTTGTGCCTAAAGGGTACAAGATATCAGCTTCATTTTTTGGTGACATATGTAAATTGATAACGACTATTTTTTAAAATTATTTTCAATTATACAGGATGCTTCACAAAATTGTAATATATCAAAGTTAGGTTTTTTTAAATGCAACCCCCGGTATTTTATTACATTTTTAGATTATACGTTAAAAACTAAGGTAACTTTATTTATTAAGTTATGATCCCATATCTAATTATCAACTACAATAAAAAAAATCATGGCCTACTAGAATGCAAACAAAAACCATTTCCATACAAATTTTAGAGAAAAATCTTAATAACTTTTTAATCGTTGATTTTAGACATATCTATTACTCATAGTTTTTTATAGAAAATGAAAAGTTATTCAACATAGAATAAAAACATACAGGGTGTTCCATTTAAGTTAAGTGAGTTTTTTATGTTTGAAAAATATAAAATATGAATCCTTTTTCTAAACACCCTGTACAAAAAATCGAAATCCTACATAGTGCAAATGAAAGCCTTAAAGGTCAAGATAAATCGATATAAATTTGTATTACTGAAAGTAAGTGGTTTCCGTGTTATTAGGGGTTGTTTAAATTGAATATTTTCCTTAAAATCACAATTTTCTCAAAATTGGTAAGCGATAGGTATAGGGAACGTTTAATAAAGTTACCTTAGTTTTTAACGTATAATCTAAAAATGTAATAAAATACAAGGGGTTGCATTTAAAAAAACCTAACTTTGATATATTACAATTTTGTGAAGCATCCTGTATAATTGAAAATAATTTTAAAAAATAGACGTTATCAATTTACATATGTCACCAAAAAATAAAGCTGATATCTTGTACCCTTTAGGCACAAGAGACCGAGGGAATAGTCGTGAATCACCCTGTATACCGTTTAATATATTTTATCTCAAATAGATTAGATGTTATAGTTATTTAAAAAAAACGTTGAATTCAAGATGGAATAGAGGGCACTAGAGAACAACTAATTTTGTGGGAGGTTTAGAGCTAAATCTGATATGTGAGTATGAAATACAGATTACATAACTGCATCCTTAGCCAAACAATTTCAGTCTTATGCGCCACCATGTTTAATGGTTTCTAGTCTTTTCTTAATACATTTATGATAGGGTTAATGTTTGACGAAAAGAACAAAAGTATTTTCTTAAGGCAGCTTTTATTTTATAATTGACCATTTCCCACTACGATCGCCTATTCAAGAGATTCAAAGGGAAAACCAAACAAATCCGCAAATTTTGTTACGCTACGAAGTTAGCTCATACGGTAGGGCCGGGGATTTTTCGTATAATTATCACCAAACACTTCCCAGAAATAAAATCATTAGGATCAAAAAGTCTGTTTACAAGCCCTTTTTGAGTGTTCGTTCGCTAAGCTAAATAAGAATAATCAGAAAATGTCTTCTAATCATACTAATGCTATTACATATACAGGGTTATTAAAAAGTATGAAGACGGCGATTTATAGTCGTTAATATTCATTTTAGGAAAAATTGTTCAATACAAAAGTTGTTTATGTAATTTTTACCTATACTTGGGAATACTTCAATTTGTGTGATCTGCAATTGTTTGTCATTTGACAATGGCTCAGTCGATTTATAAAACCACGCACCTACTTGATGTAAAATGTTATTTTTCAAAAATACGCCTGATAAGATTTTGATTCATAACTTTTTTTTGTCTTCCATATTCCTACTTCATGTAAATACTTGAATCGACGTATTTTTGAAAAAATGTTATTAAAATAAATTTTAAAAAAATTTTCTTTAGTGCTGTTTTAAAGAGAAAAAAATTATGAGGTAAAAGTAATATGTTCTCATTTAAAAAAATTATGCGGAACGGAGTAACTCAGAAACAATTGCAGATTACAAAAGTTGAAGTAGGTATTCCCAAGTATAGATAAAAATTACATAAACAACTTTTGTATTGAACAATTTTTCCTAAAATGAATATTAACGACAATAAATCGCTGTCTCCATACTTTTTAATAACCCTGTATGTGGAGGATTTCACTGTTTTCCGGTTTTCCGTCTTTTTCTCGAGAACTGTTAGGCCCACAGGAATCCATCTATGCTTCAATAAAAGGTGATAAACTGTCCTACAATTTTTTTCTGCGTGACAAGAGTCGTAGGGCACGTCGTTGTGGCAATATCTGGCTCGAAACATGGACGATACGTTGAAAAAAGATTTTGGGAAAAATTGCCTATTTTTGAAGATCTGTATCTCGGAAACTATTATACTTACAGACTTCCGTTAGGCTCAAATTATAGCAAATTTAGTCTAGTTTAAAAAAGATAATCGTATTCTTTGCACTATAACTCGTAGTTTTTGAGCTACGAGGCTAAAACTGAAAAAAGTCCGAAAAAATCGCGGTTTTTGGCGCCCCCCCCCACAGTTTCCACAAGTTTTTCGAAGTTGCAAAATTGAGTATTTACTAGCTACTGGGACTGAACCTAACAACATAAAAAAGTCAAACCTAACATAGGATTTTTTACAATCTTCATGTTTAAAATGACTGCACTATTAATCTTGCAAAGAAAACAGATCCTTGATGAAATTCTTTTGATGAAAATCTTTTTTATAAATTTTTGGTTATTGTTGAGGTGCTGCCCACGAGGCTGTTTTTCGATTTCAATGGCTTATCCGTCTGACACGTTCAAGTCTTTGATCCTAACTTCAACCTCGAGTGCCGCCAGGAGGACGCCTAATTGACTCAAGCAAGTTTTCACAATCGTCCAATTTGGTCCAACTTTGATTCTGAGTAAAAATGGAAGCCTTTTATGCATGACCTAAATCTCGAATTGTAATGTATCTATCACTACTATTTGCTTAATTGGAGACGAGATCAATGTCTAGAAGGAGGTATGTACTTGTTTATAATGCAGCATTATGGGGTCCAAAGTCCAACGTTCTGCCCATTTCTTTCTTACTTACCAGTACCACCCCGTGCTCTTGATCACTTTCGTTATAGTTCTGTAATCTTTATCCGACTGCAAAATTTTAAACGTGCTTGCGTTTCCCTTTATAAGCACATTCGTGGTTATGTCTCACGCACCTCTCACTTCCACCTTAGGACCTCTTTATAACTTTTCCAAGTGTTTTTGAAAATCACTTCCTTTTACTTTAAAATGGCGTGTGTCTCCAAAATGCGCATTCCAATTTTTAATATTGCACTGACTATAACTATTAAGTAATTAAACAAGATTGTAATGCTCTTTCCATACCCAGGTAATTCGTTGACGTGAAGTTTTTTTTTTTAAGTTGTTTTAGACCACACCCTCCAAAGGGCGGCGGGGCCTAACTTCGTAATCTTAGATAAAAACCCCCAGTTTTTATGCATATTTGTATTCTACGTTAAAAAATATGAACTTTTTGTATTAAACTTTTTTTGAAGTTCGTGATAGATGGCGCTCTAATCGCGAAAAGAAGATTTAATTTTCCGATTAGGCAAAATTTGATGTCAGTTTTGTTAAATGAGAATCAGAAATATTAATGCTTTGTAAAAAGGTGCGAGGGAGAGCTTTATGTAAAACCTCCCCACCCCTACAACCCTTATTAACCGAAGATGGTAGAACGAAACCATTTTAGATTTAAACGTATCTTGAATGTCAATGTTTTCTTTCCTCGTTAAATCAAAGCATTTCAAATTCTTTTTTCGATTCTTCATCAAATACAAACAAAAATTAACAAAACTAACTTCTTCAATCGTGTAACAGTAACTAATTAAACAGTTGTAAAACTCAATTTTTACATTTATCAGTGATTGAATTGAATAAGTTAGAATGACAATAACTTGAGCTCATGCGATTTTTCACGCCCCATGGACCTCTATCAACTTAAGATGGTTTACCAAACCATTTTGGGTTTGAATTATGCGTCATTCCTCTCCTCCATCACAAAACTAAAAGTTTACTTTCGAGATATTTTGGCAGTATGTTTTTCTGTTTTTCTTGTTTTTCTAACGTGCACCGCTCCATGTGCGTGAAATAGTAACTAATAATAATAAACCAATAAATAATACATTATTTCCAAAATTTTCAAATTTTGCGTAATCGGAAGATTAAAGAAGATTACGCAGTTGCTCGCCCCCCAGCCCCGGCCGGTGGTGGGGGAGGAGACTTCCCATTACTATCATTCAATAGAACCTGGAAAAATGTTTCAGGCGTATATTTTCTTTTCTCAATGCGTTTTGTATTTCCCGAGATATTAGGTGAGTACCTACGGGCGGTCTGAAGCGCCCAATGTATGACCATAATTTTATTAATACTAGAGATCCGATCTGGCTTTATTGTATACGATTTAAATGTGAAATTTTGTCTAACATTTTGGATCTCAAGGGCTTAAGAAAGTTTGAGCACAAAAATATGTTGGAATGTTTTATGCTGCTGTTAGGTTCTCATGGCGTAATCTCGATTATCTATTACTCAGAGGAAGGCATAACAGCGACAAATATGATGGTAGAGCACAGCGCGTTTTCATATAAATACAGAGTAGGTAAGTACTTCTTTGAAAGGGAAAAAACGGATTTATTTTTCAAATTGTTCCTCACTTTACTCAATTAAATGAATAAATATCTACTTACCATTATCTTTCTGCAATGCATAAGGTAATGTCCACATTATTGCATGTTTATTAGAGCCAGACTTATGAACAGCCTTCAGAGCTTTATTCATTCTATAGAAGAGCTTATATATGGCTTCTTGAAAAACTAAAAACTGTAATTTAGTTATTCCCTTAAATATAATATTAAGATCCAACAGAAGTATAAGTATAACTTTAGTTTCTGTAACCTTCAAAAGCAGTGCGATATCTGAAAACGCTATAAATACGAATTCCAATAGAAAGTAAAAAAATCCAATGTAAAAGAATATAAATACACCAAGATAAGAATCTTTCTCGCCTAACAGTTTCAGTTGATTTTCAACTTTAACCACTTTGTTCATTAGTTGAGACGTTAACGTCGCTGTAAGACAATGCACAACAGTAGCGACAGTATTAACTGTTACTCCCAAACATATATCGAATGAGAAAGACACTTCCGTAATCAGATCTTCATCTTGTTCTTCCAAGAATTTGGAGTACGTTATAAGATATAATGAGCTAGTAGAAACAGCTACACCTATCAGCAAGCAGTACATGATGGTTTTAATTGAAACTACAAACTTTGCAGTGCGTTTATCGTACTTCACGCAATTTGTTCCAAAAACTGTTGATAGTTGTAACATTGGTCGCAATGCGGTTTGAAGCTTCATGTCTTACGTGATCAATGATTTAATTTCTTCTGCTGTACACTTACAACGTCAGATATGCTTCATTCAATTTGTGAAAGACGGATGAATTCATTCAACGTGTCGGAACGACAATAAATGTCAATAAACATTCGAGAAATATTGAGGTATTTCTAGCATTTACCCTAATAGAATAATGTAGGTATATTAAAATAGGCAAAGTACGAGACGCATTAAAATAAACAT
This sequence comes from Pyrocoelia pectoralis, assembly GCA_036250285.1. Taxonomy (NCBI): domain Eukaryota; kingdom Metazoa; phylum Arthropoda; class Insecta; order Coleoptera; family Lampyridae; genus Pyrocoelia; species Pyrocoelia pectoralis. The sequence goes on along the minus strand of CM070075.1, from coordinate 62,519,086 downwards.
TTTTAACAATGTAATTAATTTTTTGCTGTAATACAAGCCACGACCCTCACTATGAAATTAGGGAGCCGGAAACTTTGTTCATGGCTCTTCAAGGACAGAATCATTTTGTCAGTTTTTTAGATTTACACTCGTTAGGTTCCTGCTACACCAATCGTTTGATCGATTAAACAATTCTTCACCAGCGGTGCATTAACCTAGCAAACACACATATAAAATATATATACAACATAACTATATAAAATTTATGTAAATACCCCTATCTATGCTTTTGTATATATCAAGTGTGTAAAGTATTCTTTAATAAAGTTATGTAAACCTATGTCACGCATTACGTATATTTTACATAATAATATTAGATTTATGTACGTTATATGTAAAATCTAATATGTAAGAAGTATTACTTATTTTTTATGTATGCTTTCTGTAAATATAATTAGAAATTATCATTACGTATGGTCGTAAATGAAGTCCGTTTATTGTTTATATCTGTGCCGCATAAGTACTCGCACGCGCGTGTTTTCTATAACGCCAAAAATGGTGGTTCACGTAGCTTTAATATTAGATCCGTATCGACTAAAATGCGTCTAATTTATATAGAAAATAAATATATAAAATACATTAAATTCTTCACTCAACGATATAATCAAACAAAATTTAAACTAATAACCAGGGCCGGATTAAGGGGGGGGGGGGGGCTACAGCCCCGGGCCCCATGAGATAGGGGGCCCCCATTTTATAGGGGATACCACTTGAACCTACAAAAAATTAATGCCGTAGTAGTTTTTCGAAATGCATTTTTACTTTACCGTGCATATGCACACATAGGGAAAGTAATGTAATGGTCATTCCAAGATCTTCCTGGAAACCCCAAACGGGGACCTAGCTACGTCCATCTTAAAGTTAAGCAGGACGAAGATAAAACTTGCGACAGAAATGGTTACGGGCCACTGTCGCCTGAACAGACACCTGCACAACATGGGACTGACTGAAAGCCCGACATGCAGGGGTTGTGGTGGGGCAGATGAAACGCCCTATCACGTCATTTGCCAATGAGGCATACACAAAGGCAAGAGAACGACCTACGCATGCTTGGAAATGAAAAGATTACACAAGAGGAAGTAACGAAGATTCGCCCTACTAAAATCCTGGACTTTGTGAAAGATACAGGTATTCTTGAAGGGTAGGCAACACCGGGGAGCACAATAGCCAAAAGGTCGCAGTGCGGGAACCTATTGGGACCACTCCTAGTATCAATAATAATAATTTAATAAAAAAAAAACGAACTCGAGATTTTGATGAATCTCGACGTTTTTCGTTTGTTTCTAAATTCAAAATGGCGGCCAATATAGCAATTCTCCAAGTTTTTACTTTTTAGGTGTAGCTCAAGAACCGTTTAACTTCATTCAAATTTGAAAATTGGTGGCCAAAATTGGTCAAAAATTAAAAATCGATTTTCTCAAAATCTGCTCCGAGCATTTTTTTATTTTTTGAAATGTTATGTATAGGGGATGAATGTTTTGAAGTTGAAGATTTTAACAAATCCATAACTTTTTGGTTATCAAAGATAATGAAGTTAAATTGTACAGTGAAGTGAGGACATATGACTCTTTTAATCGAGTATATTAAGTATAGCAATTTACAAAATATTGAAAATATTTATGACATAATGACATACCCTGTGTATTATTTCAGGAGAATATCAGAATCTTCTGATTACAACTATACTACACACTACTATATATTTCTTTTGAGTTATTGAGCAAAAACTATATGTTATTTAATACGTCATTATTGTAGTAAACACGGCAAAGTTGTGTACCTGTTTACTGGTCATTTAATTTTTAACTGCAATAAAATTCAAAAATAGAATAAACTACTCAAGCAGTCAGATTGTCCGCGTTCCAGTGCCGCCGCATTGATAGAAGAACAGTAGCGGCGTTTTCCATGAGTTTAAAAAAGGGCCCCTTTCACGTAAAGAGCCCCGGGCCCCTCAACTCATTAATCCGGGCCTGCTAATAACGCGAAACAGCGCAAAGTTACGAAGTACGAAATAAAGAGAAGGGATGTTTCAGATTAGCGCAGTGGTAGAACCACTGACCTGTATCATAGGTCAGTGGGTAGAACGTCGGATACAAAGAAAACACATGTTGTCGGATTTCCGAATTTGCGACGCCCACCCCCAAAGGTTCGAATCCGGTTAAGGGAAACTTTTCAAGCAAGTATATCATAATAAACTGTCGGCTTTCAGTTCAGGTAAAAACGGGTTCGTGCAAGAATTAAAAGTTAAATAGGTAGGTATAATTAAAAGTGCAGTTGCACGTAAAAATGTAGGTAGCTTCTCCATTTTTTTTGTATGAAACTTTTACATTGATAATAATTACCTACATTATGCTCGAGTAGCTGCTATTTGGTCATCGCAACGCTTTTACAACTAATATTTTTTATGTAAATGTATATACATAAAACGTATATAAATTCATGTGCTACAGATATAGAAGAATTTACATCTAATAGACATTATATATGCCAAATTGCTGACATCCTGGGCATTCATTATCTCTTATTTATCTTCCAGTTTTATGTAATCCTCAAGCTCTTACTTAATTTCTATGTATTTTATATATAAATGTGTTTGCTGGGAAATGATTAGGCAATGTTTACATCACCATGGGTCAGTGTGGTATCATAGCATAATTATTAGGGCAAGGCATTTAATGACCTATAAATTAGTAAAATATGCAAAATAAAAAATGCATTTATGACCTAAAAAAATAGAAATATGACCAAAAAAATAAAAAAATGACCAATAAAAATTAAAGAATTACGAATAAAAATACTATTTATTACATTAAGTACTCACTTGATTACTGAATTACACAAAATTTAAGTTAACATCAAAATATTAAAAGAAAAGTATTAAAAAAAGTACCTTCTGTTACAGAAAATCCATTTCAATTACAGTGCACTTTTACAACAATTTTGAATTGCAGTTAACAATCAAAACTTGGCGGAAATTCTCAAACAAAAATTATTGTCTATTGTCTGCTAGTACTGACTTATAAATGGAAAAGCTCCTTTCTACTATACAAATAATCTCACAGCCTTCCAGAAAAGTGTAAATAATGCTCAAAATGACCTAAAAATTGCCAAAAAATGCCCTATCCCTAAAAAACTTAAGAAAATGCAAAAAAATGCCCTAACGAATTGCTTTTATTTAATCCGTTTTTTAATGTCATATATTTTCATATACCTATGCAAGCAATGTTACAACCTTCATAACAAAAAGATGTAAAATCATTAATAAATTGCCTTGCCCTAATAATAATTATCGTTGGATAAGTACGCACGCATATTATTTTGTTAACATATATTAAAAATAATGTAATGAGGTAGTGACGAAGTGACATAATTTATGAAGATTCTCTACCAAGATTTTGTGTGACACACTCTCAAAAACATGCTGTGAACACAATCGCTCGTGCATGTTTACCTCTTCTCAAAACAGTTTAGCGTTTTGTTGACAAATGACAATCGCATATCCGAAGTATGTAGGTACTTCTGCCAGTACAGAATCCATAGGAACCGAAGGGTTTTAACTTCCACCTATGCAAGACTCAGTCTGAAGTGATTTGTGGCTTGAATGGAGTCAATTCAAGTGCAACATGGGTGCAATATATATTTATCTGAGCTACATCGACCTCAAGAAAAATGTCACTTACTCTTACACAGTACTAATATAGAGTGTCTCTATACATTTCTGTTAAATAACTGTTAACTCTTTTTTTTCTTGCAGGTGATCGGACAGAATGGTCACCATACAAGAACGAACGGTCAATCTTGTTGGTCGTTTGCGTGGTACGTCCATGATTACCGGAATAAAACATTTCCTGGTAGATGATCCCTCGCTCACCAGGCCTGACTCGGATTTATTAAGTCGTAGGTGTGCCAGGTTCAGGTAACACCATGCCCAAGTTGAAACAACGAATTACAGTCGCAGTGGCGGAAATATTCACCAGCTGGCCTCTGTGCCTAGACTTAGAGGGCAATTACATAGGCATGTACTGATTTTTAGACCTAATGTGATACATATATGCAGTATCCAGTGTGTTTCTTGAAGAATAGTAAATATTTTAGGAAGACGAATTGCAATACAAAATTCCATTTAACATGTGTCCAAATTTTATTAAGTACAGACATACAGTTGTTAGTGTGCTTGTTGAAGGACTACGTTCTACCGGCTGACTAATGTCTTCTACTTCATCCTCTGTCTGTTCATTTACACGTTTAGATGAAATATAACTGCTAGTCACTGCACCGCAGTGTTACACAGTGTATTGAAAATACGAGTAATCACTCTTGAATCTGGTAATCTGCGGTTAGGAAATCGTATGCCGTATTCTTTACAAGCAGCAGCAGCAGCGTTTCCATTACAAAACCAATACAGAAATAAGATATCGGCATAATCAGCATGTATAAATACGTGCGCCATTCCTCTTACTCTCTTTTGTTGACGACCATCGCTTGTATCTGGATTTTTCTTTCGATTATTGTTTATGGATGTTTCAATAACAATGCAAATGCAATATAGACTTGGCCAACAAATCACAATGACAGTTGAAAAATGCCATGTCTGGCCATGTACACTAAAGCACAACTTCGCAACATTACACACTAACCGCTGTATCTCTGTACTCAATAAAAATTGGACACATTTTATATAGAATTTTGCATAGAAATTCGTGTATACTACCACCAAAGACCAATTATTATATGGTCTTTGCTACCACCTTCTAAAATATTTACTATTCTTCCCTGAAACACCCTGTATATGGTAGATGCATTTCACAGAAATGTAGACTTAATGTTCACCCGGTATAATTAGCAATTTTTTCAAAATCACTGCCATCTTTAGATGAACGTAGAAATTATAAATGTTTTCAGTTTTTGACCCGCTTACACTTTATTGATCGATTTAGAATTTTGAGATGGAATTGTATTTTTCGGGATTATCCGATTCAATGGATTGAAAGTTTAAAGTCGTTTTCACATTTACCATTGCGCCGACAATTCTATTAAGATTAAGATACAGCACGATAATACATTTTTACATACTTATATAATAAATGGCGAATGAAATCCAAGAAAAAGACGATAAAAAGAATACGGAATTAATCCGCTTGTTACAATCCGATAGAAAATCCGAATCAAATCTACTTTTCGTTACCAACTGTGGAAATTCCGAATGGACGTTAGAAGAAACAAATTGTTTATTGAATCTAATTTCAGATTCCGATACATTTCCACAATTAAAGTTAGAAAGTGATATATACGCGAAATTATCTAAGTTAATGACAATTAATGGTTACGTAAAGTCACAATTGAGCATCAAAAGCATCTGTAACGTATTAAAACAGAAATACAAAGCTGCTGATCTTTCAGAGGTAGCGTTAAAATTCTCAAAACCGAAAATGGTTATCGTGAACGAAGAAGAATCCAAAACGGTAAATTACAAAAATACCAAAGCATCAAAGCGAAATATCTGGTCACATAAAGAAACCGAATGTGTTATTAATGTTTTAGAAAAATATGGTATGCCCAATCGTACAAATTTAAGAAAATTTTGCTTACTAACAGTGGATCATCTTAAAGAAAGTGGTTTTTCAAGAAATGAAGAACAAGCGCACATAAAAATAAAACATTTAAAAGCACTTTACAATCAAGTCATTCGTAAAACTTTGAAGGAGGAAGAATTTCCTTTTTTTAGTCGTTTTAAATCAATAATACATGCACAGGGACGAGTTATGAAATTAATGGAAAGCGAGGATGGTTGCATTACTGAAGAAGAACATCCCAAATATGATATGGAAGTGGGTTTGAGCTCAGAATTTAACGAGGACGATATCTCCACGAAAAAAGCCAGACAAATATGGACAAACAAAGAAATTCGTGTACTTTTAAAATTTATCGAAGAAAATAATATAATTACCGGTAAACAATTACGAAGAATGATTAGTAAAGCCATCAAGCATTTTGCGGATTACGGGTTTTGTAGGTCGCCCACTCAAATTTTAATTCGCTGGAAAAATACGAAAGCTGTATATTGGTCCACTTTCAGAAAAAAGCTGCTGCATCCCGAAATGGAATGTACCTTCTTTTATCAGTTACATGGTATATTAAATCGTGACGATTATACGTACAAAACAAAACTTGATGGTGAAGACAATTTGACTCACACTGGTGAAGAAAGTATCACTCTCTACAGTGAAATAATTGGTACGAAAAATAGAATATTGTGATAATAGACTTTAATTTTAATAAGATCGTATCGCGATAAAAAAATTTCACAAATCATTCTAGCGATAGTATCTACAACGTGCCCAAGATAAGGATGAACATGGGGATCTTGAAAATGGTAAGAGATACGAAGGCGGTTAAATTAGGAAAAAGTTGTATAATTTAGGGCATGTTCACATGTAGTTTGCAAAAGTTCATTATTGTTTATCGTTTCCAAGATTTGAAACAAAATGCGATTTTTAAGTTTATGTTTTTTTGCAATTCCTTTATTTATTTTAAAGGATTTCTAAAAACCAAAGGTACTTCTTCATTTGTCACTTTTTGAATTCTATTAGATTAGGGGGGGGGAAGATGTCATTTTTGGGTTTTTCGGTGGACTCTAGAACAAACTATTCCACATGAAAATGAAAACCAATTAAATTTCCTATAAAATTGTTTCTATACATATTTGTCACATTTTCAACGGTTTTCAAGATATACGTTATTGAACATGGATAATTGTCAAAAAATCATTTTTACCTAACTCTTTTAGTCAAACATTTATTTCTAATGCCTCCCACGATCTTATCTCAGAAACATTTATAGAAACGAAGGTATTGAGCATTAAATTTCCTTTAATTTGATGTAACGTTTGCTAGTTTATCTTCAACCAATCAAAACCTATAGAATTTCTAACATGTAGGTAAAGTCGGATTCACCGGTTTTTAGGTATCGCTACAAATCGTATGCATCAATGCAGACGCTCCGTATGTCGTAACTAATAAATAATTCCTACTGTCAATTTTTGTGTAATCTGTCAATCCAGTTCGATCAGCTGTTTCAACGCACGGACGTACGTTTCATTGCTTGCACATAAAATAAACGGAACGACATACGTTTCTCAATTGCATTTTACTGATACTTTTATTTACAGAAACAGAAAACTACGTCACGTCGACTATCATACATTACTGCAATGAGTCATACCTAAAACCCGGTGAATCCGACTATACGCTTAATTTCGGTGTTCCTGTAAAAATCAGTCAATCAAGTATTGTAGAGTGCGCATGGAATACGCGAGACTTTGTGAGGAGTAGTTAGTAGGTAAACATACTAAAAGTCTCCACTCCTGTGAGGTGAGGGAGGGAAAGGTCATTTTGCGATTATATCTCGGAAACCGTGGACCCTAGAAAAAATTCCTCTAAAGTGAACATGAAAACTAATTAAATTTCCTATAAAAGTGTCTTCAAATATATTTGTCAAATTTCCAACTGTTTTCGAGATATACGTTATTGAAAATCGATCATTTTCTACAAAAGAAGTTTTACCTAACTCTTTTTGTCAGATATTTTCATCACGTGTCTTCCACGATCATCTCTCCGAAAAAAATTAGAGAACATTCAATTTCCTTTAATTTGATGTAACTTTTGCTACTTTATCTTCAACCAATATCAAAAGTTATAGAATTTCAACATTTCCATGTTGCTCTACAATTGAGTATGCAATATGAGAGACTTTTTGGTTTCAGGATTTTGTTAGTTAGTTAGTTAGTAGTTAGTAGGTAAACATCCCCACCCCTAGGAGGTGAGCTTAAGGTGGGACGGGGGAGGCAGAGGCCATTTTTGGGATTTTCGATTATATCTCGGAAATGGTGAACTCTTGAAACAATGAGTGAAAATGAAAGCTTATAAAAAACGAGAACGAAATATTTGACAAAAAGAGTTGGGTAAAAATGATTTTTTTGAAAATTATCGATTTTCGATAACATACAGTGTGACTCATTTAGAATGGAAACACCCATGTAAAATCTGAAGTTATTTACCGATTTTAACCATTTTTTTTTTAAAATGTCAATTAACGAAACGTCTACCTCGGGACAAAATTTTAAATGTTTACTCCAATTTTCAGGGCATACTACGATAACTTTTTCGTACTCAAAATGGAGAATTCTTAGCGATTTGTTTATAAAAAAATATCTACGCCACTGGATTCAGAATGCTTCCAAATAGCTGTCACCAAAATTTTACAAAAATATATTTATTAATAACAAAGTTATGACAACTTAAAGTTCGAAAACTTTCTAAGCTAACAGTTACAAAACAACAACCTGTATCAATAGATGGCCATGGAAATTATGTTAATGATTCTTAAATTAAACTATTTAAACCATCAGTGGAGAAAAAAATATTGAAAGTAACGTAATATTTAATAAAAGTAACGGAATCGCGCGATTAAGTAAATAAAGACCTAACATTTCCATTTAAATCTCAGTTACCATGGAAATTATGTTACTGTTTAACTTAACAGTTATGATAGATTTTTATTAAATATTACGTTACTTTAAATATTTTTTTCTCCACTGATGGTTTAAATTGTTTAATTTAAGAATTATTAACATAATTACCATGACCATCTATTGATACAGGGTGTTGTTTTGTAACTGTTAGCGTAGAAAGTTTTCGAACTTTAAGTTGTCATAACTTTGTTATTAATAAATATATTTTTGTAAAATTTTGGTGACAGCTATTTGGAAGCATTCTGAATCCAGTAGCGTAGATATTTTTTTTATAAACAAATCGCTAATAATAATTCTCCATTTTGAGCACGAAGAAGTTATCGTAGTATGCCCTGAAAATTGGAATAAACATTTAAAATTTTGTCCCGAGGTAGACGTTTCGTTAATTGACATTTAAAAAAAAAATGGTTAAAATCGGTAAATAACTTCAGATTTTACATGGGTGTTTCCATTCTAAATGAGTCACACTGTATATCTCGGAAACTGTTGGAAATTCGACAAATATGTATGGAAACAATTTTATACGAAATTTAATTTGCTTTCATTTTCATTTAAATCAATTTTTCCTAGAGATATAATCAAAAACCCAAAAATGTCCTCCTCCTCCTTCCGCCCTTAAGCTCACCCCCCAGGGCGCGGACTTTTAGTATGTTTACCTCCTAACAAAGTCCTGGGGTCAAACATTCTCCCATATTCCATGCACTCTACACCCCTCTTTTGAGCATTCATTGACCAGACTAGATGCCGGTTCCAAATTTTTTATTCAACGTTGAATAAACAATTTGAAAACGCCATTTAATAGAATTCAAAAAGTGACCTTTGGTTTTTAAAAAGCTTTTAAAATAAATGAAGAAATTACGAAAAAAGAAAAATCTCAGAAACGATCAACAATAATGATCTTTTCCAAACTGCATGTGAATATGCTCTAAATTATACACCTTTACTTTAATTTAACTGCCTTCGTGTGTCTTAGCCGTTTTCAAGATCCCCATGTTGTTCATCCTTATCTTGGGCACGTTGTATAACCCTTTTGCATCTAAACAGTTTCAGATTCAAATTGGTAATGTTTCTCTTTCAGATAATGAAGATAGCGCAACAGTGATCCCTTCTAGTCCTAAACGAAGTCGCACTGGAGAAATCAGTTGTGCAAGTTGTGGACTTCTCGACTCTATAGACCATTATTGTGTCTCTTTAGCTCATAGTATGAAGCGATTAGATGCCAGAAAGCAAGCAAAATTAAAAATAGAAATTCAACAACTAATGTATAAAGCTGAATTTGATCCCGATTTTTAAACTGATATTTACAAAAAGTGAAAATGGTTTATAAAACTCATATCCCTAGGTGAATTAACTGTAATTGCCTTAATTTTGTAATGGGCATATCTACATGCTAATTGACCCACACCACTTACTGTTAGCACAGAAGACATAATACAGAAGCGACACTCGTTTGATGTTCGTTTGACAAATCCTGGTGACCTTCGCCATTTTGTTGTTAGTTTCTTTACGTGGGAAATTTAAAAACACTTTAGTTTTCAGCATTAATCTACTTCTCTGGATGGCAACGATATTTCGCAAATGTATTAAAAATTAAGTTAACCTTTATGAAATATCGTTGCCATCCAGAGAAGTAGATTAATGCTGAAAACTAAAGTGTTTTTAAATTTCCCACGTAAAGAAACTAACAACAAAATGGCGAAGGTCACCAGGATTTGTCAAACGAACATCAAACGAGTGTCGCTTCTGTATTATGTCTTCTGTGCTGTTAGTATGTGCACAAACATCCATGTCCTACTGCAATTTGTAACCTATAGGGCCAATGTTGACTATTTAACCAAGGCTACACATACTTACTTTTATAACAATTATTGTAGATGTCTTTTGTTTATTTCTATTTGAATTTAGTGATTACCAGTATTCTTGTCTATGGTTGTTACTGAGCAAAATTGAACTGTCGGCAGTTTTTTTGCTTATTAACCAATTCTTGAATCAAACCAAAATTGTCTAAAATATATTGTCATTATATAAGCATATGTACCTTCAAGTATGTGAATAAGTCCAACTGATCGAATCATTTAGTTAAACTGTGATACATGTGTAATAAATTATTGAAGAAAAAAGGTGTAAAATAATCAAATTCACCTCAAACTTTACTCAAAACTGCAACAGATTAACAACTACACCTTTACTTTGTAATGTAATGTCTCATTTATACTTAGAATATAGACCTAAAGTGGAAGTGTCGACACTGAACTCATCCATTTAAATTACTTCATAGAACCTCCACCTGCACATTCACCTACAGTAGAAAGTTATATAAAACACACGTTTCAACTTTTAATGTTATATTTTCAACATTTCCTTGTTGCAATTTAATTTTTCAGAAAGGCAAAACTTAAAAATCTCTTTTCCTCAATCACTGATTGCTCAGCTAGTTCATTTTTTAGTGGAAACGTTGAATCAGCCAATTATCTACAACTTGGCAGTGTCACTACATCTGAAATTTCTATACTTCTTTCCAATTTCAAATTAACTAGGCATGCAGTGAGCAGTGAAATGAGGCATTCGAGCCGAGCACCAGCAAGCAGACAAGTTTTGATTTCGTGCTCGATGAGCAGGCATTCGAGCAATATATCATATTGATTTGAAATAACGAAAACTCATGAAACGATACATATACTTGACAATGATATTGCATTGTATAATATTTCATATGTCGTAAGCATCTTACACATTTGAAATCAATACTCTCCGCTGTTAATTTAAAGATGGCGGGTAAATCGCTGCTCGCGCTTGGCTCGGCTCTACATCATGCGCTTGTCTGCTCGCTGCATGCCTAATGAAAGGGGTGGGGGGAGGACAGTGTAGAAAGGGTGTAAGGATGTGCAAAGGTAAGAAAGCAGTAGCATCAGGGAAGGAAGGTACAATCAGAGGTATAGGAGCGCCGTAGTAGATGCGGGAACGGTGAAAGGGAGAACAAGTATTGGTGGGAGGATGACAAGATGTAGGTTGTGTGGAATAGGACGGGAGAGTTTAACGCACATGTTAGGTGAGTGTGAGGAACTGAGAGAAGAGGAGAACGATTTTACCCCCTAAAATCGCTCTCGTCTTCCCTCTTCCTCCAGAGGAGAAGGAATAGGATGAATAGGAAATAAGGTAAAAGAAAGAAGGAATTGGAGGGGTTACAATAAGAATCTTGTAAGAAATTATTTAAATTTAAACATTGAATAAATTTCACTCAAGGGATTAAGCAAAGGGAATATAATATATAAAATCATATCCTCCGTGGCGAGCGCTACCTTCAAAATAAACTTGACTCATTTTTTTTAGATATCGTTTCCTATTTACTTACACAAATTGGTGTATTTCTCCTATATACACACAATTGCCTACTATAACTTAACACGTGTTGAGTTATATGTGAATGTATTTTCTAAGATGTAGGTACAAATTGGTGCTCCTGATTTAAAATTACAAATCTTTCCGACTTCACAAAATAAATGAGTAGGATGATGGGCGTATGATGCCTTCAACTATAATGATTTTATAAGTTATTGTGAATAGACTTTGATTAATTACTAATACAATAGCGTTTTCTACTCCACAACAGTAATATGAATTAGCAAATCACAAGCCACTTACATTTTTTAAATGAAAATCATGCCAAAAGAGCTATTAGTACAGTAGTTAACGCTGGTATATTGTATTATTTTGTCAATTGTACATAAAGCTATTTTGGTAATTTTAAATCTGAGGGAATTAAGTGCAGTAAATCAAGAGGCTGTTGAATTATTTGGGTCTTGTTTTGAATATTTGGTTATCATTATGAATAATTATTTAAAAATTTTTGATTGGTGGTTCACTGAAGGCCTCTCTCGTATGACGGCAATCTAACATCAAGTTCCACCTAGCCTTGTGCTGGGCTTGGGTGTCTTGAGTTATTAAGTTGTTTACAGTTGATACTGTAAGTGGGAGAGCCGTCTCTGGAACATAAAACACCTGTTTTGAAGCCAGTTGGCTTTCTCTTTGTCTTTCGTTCCAGCATACCCCTTAACCCATATGAGCTCGAGGGTGTTGCTGCTTGCTACTTGCTACTTGGTGATATGTTGTGCAGGTGTTTGTTCAAACGAAAGTGGCCTGTGACCATCTATTGCAAATTTTACCTTCGTACTACTTAAGCTTAAGATGGCAGTTTTCAGAAAAGATCTTGGAATGACTGTGTCCTGAAATTTTTGACCAGTGTCTGCAGTGCTCTTTTGTGAGTATGGCCTGTGAATCTCTTTTTTGACTGTGTTATATGTAATCCCACAGGCCAGTTCGAGAACTACACCATTATAATACGTGAATTATGGCAGTTGTTTTAGCCCTTGTGTCAACCTTAACATTTCCCGATATGTGCGAGTTCTTTTATGTAAATTATGTATTATCATTGAATAAATTCAATGGTATTATGCATATAATAATTTTGTACATTTTCGTCTTTGCAAAATTTAATTTATTACGTATTTGAGTTCTGCTTGTCCCTATTATCTAAAAAATAACACAGATATAATTTAAACAATTTATTGTTAGATCAGTACACATTAGTTAAACTGAAGTGAATTGGTGCTGCTTCTACTCCAGTTTTCATTAGATGTAAAAATTTGTTAGATACACTAACTATAATAAGTAAAATGTAGAATATAAAAAGAACATTTACAATAATATAACTGCAGGCAATTTACTAACAAAAGTACATAGGTATATTTTTAAACAAATCAAGAAGTGGTAATAATGTAACATACAAATAGTAATACATATTTGAAACATAAGGCACTTTTATGGTCAAATTAAATAAGCACCAAGCGATAAGATGTATAAAAACTATATAAACATATTTACAACTTAATAGAGAACTGCACCGAATTATTTATTTTCATTAATCGGATAAGAAGTTATTGGTCTTTTGAATAATAATATATGAGGTTCTACAAAAAAAATTGATCAGTATTCCAAGAATTGATTTTTACAATCTAAATAAGTACCTGGTGAATGCATCATGTAATGAACCCATCCTTTACTTTGTTGTACTCCTATACCCCGCCATTCTTGCTCAGACATTAGATGGGTTTTTGGAATAAGTTTGAGAAGTTCTTTAGGCAAAACGACATGTCTAAAATTAAGCAACAATTAGTATTATTTAAATAAATCAAGAATTTTTGTTTTTTTCTCCAATTAAGCATAAGTCGTGTGAAAGAGAATAGTTATTATCAGAAAACATCTTTCAAAATGTAAAAGTGTACGTGTGTCGGAGAATTAACATACAGGTCTAAAAGTTATTGTCTTTAATGAATATGATTCGTCGTATAAGGTCATTTCATACTGTTCTGTTGCTTTAACAAAACTTCGCACATTGTCAAGAAATGTGAGCTTAAATATTATATAAAATTTCCACGGCAAAAGTTCTTTTCCTTTGGACTGCGATTATGTAGGACATTCCTACCGTATCACAAAAAGCTGATAGCCTTGCTTGTTTCATTTCACTATCATTACAGACTGTAAATAGGTGGTAAAGATGGTAAAGCGATCACAACAAAAAATGTTATATATAGGGTGTTAAAAAAAAGTGTTCGGAAATTTTAAGGCCGTATAGTATAGACCAAAATAAGTGAAAAAAGTCTAATAAACATGGGCCCGCAAACTAACTGTTTCAAAGATATGAGCTAAAACAGAACAGAACCAAACAAACCAAGTTACTACACATGGAATCAGGTTTGCTGTGATTAACAGTCAAAACAAATCGCCAATACTTAAACAAAGTACCATAACCTAAGCAAAGTACATTGAGCAGCGAAAACGTCAATAGTGTCATAGTGAACTTTCTCTTCTGCCGTGATTAAGGTTGATTTGTCATCATGTATTCTAACCAGGAAATGGCAGAGATGCATTTTATGTATGGCCGCGCCAATGGAAATGCTTATGAAGCACGTCGTCTTTACGAGATGGAAGGGGGACATGTAGAACACCTATTGTAAAACGGCTTAAATAAAAAACATAAATTTTCTTAGATAGTACATTTCTGGAAATAGCTCATATCTTTGAAACGGTTAGTTTTCGGACACATGTTTATTAGAATTTTTTCACTTATTTTGGTCTATACTATACGGCCTTAACATTTCCGAACACTTTTTTTTAACACCCTGTATAGGGTTGTAACTTGGACAACACATACAGATTTCAATGCAAAAATCTTAATATGCCATTATGTGCTCTCCAAATTATTTTGGAGTAAAAAATGTGTTAGAGTTTTTTGAGAGAAAACTTTCTACACTCATTTAGGAAGACTTATTATAAGTATTTCATTTGATTTACAAATATTTAAAGACATTTTAGGCAACTAAGCCATTTATTATAGGCATACCATGCTTGTCTAAATGGGGTGTACAATGCATTACATATGTAATTATTTTAGTTGTAATATTCGATTTCATTTGAAATGGCAGTTTGATCTTCGGACAAACACACTTCCAGGAAGTATGGCTCTCTTTTGAAGAAAACTTTTGGATCATCAAACTGAAATTCACCTTCATTAATTACTTCCACTGAAGCTATTATTATTTGTTTTACAGTCATTCATTATCCTAAAAAAAGCGTTTGTTAAATTGCTTTTTTTTATAAAGAGAAGTATTCCATCAAACGTAAACCTCAGTTTTCTTTTTCTTTGCTTCTTCAGCGCCATCAGCAATTTTGTTAAAAATTGAAAAATAAACATTAGCCAAACTACTTACTAACAGACTATGACGTATGACTACATTGAGAGCTGGAGTAAAAATTTTCTCCGTTTACTGGTGAATTTTGAGACTACACACGAGTTTATTTGTTTGTATGTAACCCTGCTTATCGAAAAATCTGAGAGGTTATCCTTGCAGTTGAGCCATGAGAATGAAGAAGTTTTATGCTACGTTAACAAAGAAAACGATTGAAAAATTTGTTAGTCTTGAGACCAGGGTTGAGAGATTTAAATCAAATTGATTTAAATCGTGATTTAAATCATGATTTAAATCAAGTGATTTTTTTAAAAAAATCGTTGATTTAAATCAAGATAAATTAAATTTAATAATTTGAATAAAAAGTGAATAGTTATTAATTTTATTATTGTATATGTGTTTAGTTTATTAAATTAAAAATACAAACAAATCACAGTAAAAAAATAAAAACATGTTTTAATAAATCAAAAATATTTTAATATGAAAATAGAACAATTCAAATAACCAAAATAAACGAAACGTTTATTTATTTTGAGTTAAAGTCATTTTGTTTTCTTCAGCAAGGGCAGCAGCAATCCTAATGTGACATGTTTATTTATTATTTATTTATATTTATGTTCTTGTGAGAAACGCCAGCAAAGCAAAATCCAGAAGGGGAATTAAAATTTAATTTCCTTTAATTTCCTTCGTTTAAATCCACCACTGCAGCCGAACTCATATATTTTTGAATAATAACTTTGTAGTATTCATAATATTTAAAAATTTAATTCAAAATACCTACCCGTTTTTACGCACTTAAAAATAATTAAAAAAATCTGATTTAAATCAAAAAAATCAGATTTAAATCAAAAAAATCGATTGTTTTGATTTTTTTTTTAAAATCACGATTTTTATCCACCCTGCTTGAGACAAAACATTTTTTCTAGTGTGTTAATTGCCTTACACATGGTATGACACGGGGCGAAAAACCAGGATTTGTTTTACACTTTTTGCAGTTTCTCCTCTACAATTTTTCTCCCTTGCATCCTAAAATATAAACCACTCTATTCACTTTTGTAGAGTGTTAAATTTTCTATAATTTGAACTGATCAAATATATTTTTGACCCCATACTTATCGAGGTACAGGGCCTCAAAAGTGCAAAATTTTCCTAATTGGCTAAAAATCACAAAAAGCTGGTTTTTGATATGTAAGTTTTATATTACTCCGTATTGGAAGGTATTATGGCACCTGCATCTGATTTCTTACATGCAATAGGCAGTATGGTGAGCATGTTCTTCTACAGATTTAAACATGCAAGAAGTAACTGGATTCATGTACTTATCCTTATGCCTCGCCAATAGTATTTTCAGGTTTTAAAGAACGTAAGAACATGTTGTATGTCGAAAGAACTATATTTCTAAATTAACATGCGGTATAATAGTAGAAAAAATAGTGATTCGTTTTTAGTAATGGAAATAGTAATGTTCTGTATGGTAATGTTTTGCACTCAAGCGAGAATTTTCGGATTTGGGTTCTTCCTCCTTAACATCGGTTTCTTCTTTTCTTTCCTCTTGCAGGTCAGGCTCGGGAGAGTTTGCGCATCCACACTGCAATTCTTGCAGGTACCATAATATCTTTTGATATGTAATAATATAAAACTTATATATCGAAAACCAGCTTTTTTTGCAATTTTTAGCCAATCTGAGATATTTTGCACTTTTTTGAAGCCCTGCACCTCGGTGTGGGGTCACAAATATGTTTTGACTAGTGCAAATTATAGAAAATTTAACCCTCTAGTGAATAGAGTGGTTTATGTCTTAGGACGCAAGGGAAGTTATAGAGGAGAAAATGAAAAAGTGCAAAAAAATTGCGGTTTTTTGGGCCCTCCCAAAAATTATACAAGGAAATTTGTTCGATAAATCGAGTAGAGCACAACTGTACCATACCGAACCACAACCCTAGTTTCATTAACTTGGCATTTATTTTAAGGGAGCCCCCCTTTTCCAATCTATGGCGACTGGACTAAAACCGGATAAAAACTCATAAAGAAATATATGCATACATTTCAGACAAATTATCAAAAGGATAAATTAAAATAAGACAGGTTTTTATGAGAATTAACTAAGAAAACAAAAAAAAAAGACGGGTAGCACACTATAAAACTACTGCAGCATACCTACATAATTCAAAAACTAACTGTCACAGTGTTACCTGGTCTATCATCAAAACATAATCGCCAAAAATTTAGAAACCTTAAAAAAAAACTTAGTTGTATCAAAGTTTACCAACAAGCTGGCTCAACATTTGTTTTGTGTTCAAAATCGGAATTGTGCTTAAGTATTTCAGAAGAATTCTAGTATTTAAAGGAATTTAAACATATTTTTTGAGATATTTAAAAGTATTTCTTGGTATTTATGTATATTTAAGCAGATTTATTGTATTTATAAATACATATTTCTAATTTGTACACCCATTCAAGAGAGTGATAATAACCCCTCAACAACCATTCATTTGGAATCAAATTTCTTGTTGTTCCTTAGCAACTTTGGCACCAATTGGAGCAATATGTTCCTGAAGCAGTTGTAGTAAACGTTCACCTCTTGAATTGCATTGCAAAGATAGTCCAACAATATGATGTTCTAATCGAGCCCATGCATTTATATATTTTTTTGGAAGACTGGGAACCTGTTTGAACCAACTTAAGTAAGTTTAGTAGGCCACATCCTCCAATTTTCAATATTTGGTTCACAATGAAGAGTAAATGTGCAGAAAATTTTTCTCAACAAAAAACATCATTAATTACTTACTCTAAAATAAGTTGAGGATTGAACATTAAGAATTTTGCATTGAAATCGTTCCATGTACGATAATATGGCATTATTTTATCAAAATTCCACCATTGCAGCATTACCGTTAATGGATGGTGGAGTGTATCACAAAGCTACATTATATAAATTTTATATTTATCTAGTACAACAGCATATCAACAATCCTTCTGTTACGTCATTGTTTAAATTTTTAGATACACCCTACCATAACGTAATAAGGGCCTATTCAAGCGGGTAAGGCGAGGATTCACTCACATAGCGATTAATCGTGCAACAACTTGTTTTACATGTAAATGGTTTTGAAAATTTTGCTATATTTCTTATGATTTTGAACCAATTTCTTTATGTGCATCGACATTCTATATCATGTGTAATATATAGTAGTTAACAGTTTACACATTTACAGGTACCTACTAAAAATAATTATAATTTGACAGAATATGAGGGAATCCCTCACGTGCGACTAAGCGCATTACAATTGATGTAGCTACTAAAGTCGGGTTAAGATACACCCCGAAAGTGATACGTTATATTGGCATTTAACAATAACCAGTTGAGTATAACATGTAAAATTATTCAAATATGTACCTATCTAAAATGCTCGGAATAATTAAGAGGCATTATTAACCCTCCAGTACTAACATGAGTTTTGTAACATGAATACTAACATCGGTCTGTTAAACCAAGATCAGAAAATGCTATTTTATTTTAATTTTTGTTTTTTTAATAAATAAAATCAGTCCCTAAAGAAACTATAAACACTTTATTATTTTAATAGTTGTAACATAACATGGGAAATTTAAACTTCTTCAAGTTGCCAAAAGCATGTCCAGCGCATCTTCTACATATTGCGTGAACGTGTTCTAAATACAAAAAATCGTTAAAAATGCAAATAAACACTTCGCGTTCACACACCGAGTCGGTAACTAAATAAAATGAAGATACCTAGCTGCACGAACACAATGACTTCCTTAACGCAAAGATATGGGGGATAATAGGGGAGGTCCGTCTGTTAGACGGAATGTTAGTACTGGAGGGTTAAAGCTTTCATAAAGTGCCAAGACAACATTGATAATGTTGTAATTCACACATACTGAAAAGTAAAATTACTACAACAAATGTTCTCCGATGCATTTACTCAACAGTCACTTTGTGCATGAATACTCCAGATTCCTTTTTGCATTCTACAGCTATTAAAGAAACCTTAATACATACAAAAAAGGAAATTTTTTAGTGTACCATTCGTCATGTAAACTTCTACAAATTTAGTAAATTGTAAATACAAATACTTTGTTACAAAAATGCCGGTTATAAACGGCATAAGTTAGTACAATTCAAGGTTAACATGGACCAAGAGTAAAGCATTGAGACAATAATGAAAAGTTTAGATACATGCAATTACTAAATTGATGAATAAAATTGACAGTTACCTATACTCGTGTTTGTCATCATAATATTTTTCGGAATAATAAATATTTTTTGCTAGTTCTTCTAATTTATCGTTCATTTTTTCTAAAAATTACAAGAAACACCAAGATGCCAAAATAACTGTTAAATTCGTGAATACAAGCCACTAACAATATTCAAACTGTAGCGCATGCGTGCCCGTTGTAATCTTACCAACTGTAGTTTACTGTTACCAACGAAACTGAAAATTTAAAAGGAAGGTTTACACTGCCACTTCTTTTTTACATTGCGTACGTGGATTTTACTAAATTTATCGTTTATCAATAATAAAGTAACAAGGATCCCTAGTAAAGGAAATGGTTTTCGTGGTTTTGAATTATTTATTTATTTATCGACAAGGAGTATGCTACAGTGCGATATTGTTTATGATGAACAATTTCACTTTTTTAGGTAACTTGAAAAATATGCTAATAGACGTTTTACATTAGACAATTTCTTGAACAAGAAATTGAACAATTTTTGGAACAATCTAAATTGTGTAGTTTAAAACAGCAAATTGAGTGTAATATTGTCTTGCTTTTAGATTGTGTCGTAAAAATTAAAACCTGCTCTATTTTTGAGACAATTTTTAACACAATTTGCCTATGAGTATGCGCACTGAACACAATTCGAAGCGGCAAACATCAGCTGTTTCCACCCTAAGAAAATTATGTGTGGTTATGTTATGTTATGTTATAGTACTAAAGCAACGTAGTAATATCATAGCGGGTATCTTTAATTTTTGTAAAATTATATTTAATACAATTGGGTTGTATTACATTAATAGATGGGGTGGACAAATGAACAAATTGCTATGCTCATTGAGCAATATGCTCAACATCCCTGTTTGTTTTCGGTGAAAAACAAACATTACCACAACAAACAGCTGCGAAGTTTAGCGTTAAACGAAATTACGCAAAGCCTGAAGAATTTAATTCCATGTATAACAGAGGCAGACATTCAAAAAAAATTTTTAGGGCTTCGTACAACATATTCCAATGAGCGCAAGAAGGTGTTAGCAACATTGCACAGCGGAACTGGCGAAGAAGAGGTAAACAACATTTATTTGACAAGTCAATAGGTACGTCAAGTAAACAATCAAATTGCTTTTCTTTTACAGGTGTACAAGCCTTCATTATGGTACTACAAGCGTATGAGTTTTTTGAACGAGTCCTTAGAAATTCGGTCGCATAGGTCATCGTTTGCACCAAAGACTTCTTTAGATACTGAAGAACAGCGGGAAGACTCGCAACAAGATGTATTGACCATAGATGTACCTTTGGTAACTAAAAAACCTCAAATTAGTTGCAGGTAGCTTATATTTCAATTTTATTAGACTGAAGGAGAATACGAAATGCAGGATGATGGTTCCCTGTTAAAATCACCAGAAGGTGAAGAAGATTCGCCAACTTCATGTGGTACACCTAGAAGTAGGTCAACTAGCAGGCAATCTTCCATTACCATAGATGTGCCTGCTAAAAGAAAAAAAAATTCGGGCAAGAATACAAATATTGATGCCGATATGGTAATTTGTGTCATAATAACTGTAACAAATCTTGTTAATTTTATATTACTTATAGATAATGTTGGAGAAAGTATCACAAAATTTAGGGGAAATTAGTGCAGCGGTGCAAAAGAAAAGTTACGAGAAGACAGCTGAAGACATTTTTGGTGAATTTGTTGCAACTCAGCTTAAAAAATTAACCGAAACTGAAAAAATTGAAGCGCAATATTGCATTCACGGAATTCTCAGGAATGCTCTTCGAAAAAATAATTAATTTTTAAGTTTAAGAATATTTTATTAGATTTTTAAGTTTCATTTTTACATTAATAATAACTGTTTGTCGTTTATAATTAATACATAAAATAATTAATTTTTAAGTTTCATTTTTACATTAATAATAATTGTTTGTTGTTTATAATTAATACATTACATTAATAATAACTGTTTGTCGTTTATAATTAATACATAAAATAATTAATTTTTAAGTTTCATTTTTACATTAATAATAATTGTTTGTTGTTTATAATTAATACATTACATTAATAATAACTGTTTGTCGTTTATAATTAATACATAAAATAATTAATTTTTAAGTTTCATTTTTACATTAATAATAATTGTTTGTTGTTTATAATTAATACATTACATTAATAATAACTGTTTGTTGTTTATATTTATTAGATATTTATACACAAAAAAAGAACATAAGTATGAACTAACAATGCCTATACTATAAGAATTATAAAATGCCAATTGCTCTATTTTGCCACTCTACACTGCCATCAGGCGAATTAAAGTAGTTACAAAAAATTGTTCTAATGTCACTTGCACTATTAGTGCAGCGACTTCCACCTTGTTGCGACATTCTTGCTAACGTGCAATCATGGGATTCAGTTCCAATATATTTCTTCTCATTGGCTGCCAGGAAATTATGTAGAACACAACATGCCAAACTTATAATTTCTGCTTTTTCAGGGCTTAAATTTATTGTGGTTTGCAAAATTCTAAATCTATTTGTCAAGATTCCAAACGTATTTTCTACTATACGTCTTGCCCGTGAAAGACGATAATTAAAAATTCTCTTTTCCACTGAGAGCCCTCGTTGAGGGAATGGTTTCATAAGCCTATGTGTTAATGGAAAAGCGTCATCTCCCACAATCACATACGGTATTTTAATATCTGTACCAGGTAAATGATCATCTTCTGGTAAATTTAATGAGTTGTTATTCAGTGCTTCTCGCAAACTGCTTTCCCGAAAAACCCCACCATCACTGATCCTTCCATTTATACCCACGTCGACATAAATAAATTTATAATTCGCATCTACTAATGCCAATAGAACAATGCTGTGTGCTCCTTTATAGTTATAATAAAATGACCCAGCACTACAAGGAGCTTTAAAATTGATGTGCTTACCATCCAAACTGCCAATGCACATTGGAAAATTCCATAAAGCTTCAAATTCCTTTGCAATGTTCTTCCACTCATGAGTACTTGCTGGCATCTTAATAAAAATTCAAATAGTATATAATATACTCACATGTATTTGTACTAAAATCTACCCATGGACATTAATCAATTTCTTACCTTAATGTACTCAGGCATCAATGCTTCTATAATGCTCTCACAGACGTTCGGTACAATTAAACTTATAGTACTTTCGTGAATCCTCGTAGCATACATTAGATCCCGGTATGTATTTCCCGATGCTAAATATCGTAGGGT
Organism: Pyrocoelia pectoralis; assembly: GCA_036250285.1. NCBI lineage: Eukaryota > Metazoa > Arthropoda > Insecta > Coleoptera > Lampyridae > Pyrocoelia > Pyrocoelia pectoralis. Next base: position 62,496,287 of record CM070075.1, on the reverse strand, counting down.
AATTGAAAGTCTGAGAGTAATGAATATAAGGTGTTAATCATTTTCAGTTATGGTTAAAAATTAATAAACCTACCTTTTTTCAGCTGATATGCATTGCCGAAAGTGTGTATCTTGTTTTTTTATTCTATCTTCTATAGATGACAACAATTTTTTAAAAGTTGTGCCCTCCATACGAAGATAATTTTTGTATGAATCAGGGTCTTCCACTAATAGCTCCTGGTGTAACATATTTAATACTCCCCGTCCCTCCTGTCTTCTTTGCAGCCACTTTGCCTGCCACTTACTTCGTATCTTTCTTTTTTTACTATTTTTTATTCGCTTTTTCAACAATTTTTTAACTAATATACCTGACACAAGAATGTTTGCCTGAATTAACTCTTTCGCTAAATTTAAATCCATTGTAATTTTAGTAGAAAAATTGAGGTTAAACAGCACAAAACTAACCTCGAAATAACGTCAGATTACTTATAAACACGTAAATGCGCAGAATCCCACACCAATTATTGTGCCAAAAATTGTGCGAGTATAAAACACAAATATTTTGAGCAATTCTATATTCTTCACAATTTAGATTGTTCAAGAAATTGTTCAATTTCTTGTTCAAGAAATTGTCTAATGTAAAACGACTTTAAGTACTCATTCGTATTCTTCTACGAGAAGAATATGCCGCTTGTCCCCTATTATTCTATTCATTTTAACCTCATACCACATACACTACAAACTACTATGTCTATGACTACGTTTACACGCACTGATTTACGCCGGAGTTATAACATCGGTAGTTATAACTCCTGTTAGGCAGTACCGTTTACACGTTGAGGTTTAGCAGGAATTATAACTCCGATTTAGAAATAAATTTGCCGTAGTACCAATCTTACCAATATATAAATGAAATGAAATGAAAAAATAGATTCTTTCTTATAGTGAGGTTATAAGGTGCCTTTCATTTTAATTGAATTGTAATCGTATTGAATATGAACCAATATCAACATACAGACATACACCTTACGCAGTATCATGTGCGATTTTATTTGGGTTGGCAACAATCGTAGTCGCCTGTTTACACGTAATTTAACACCGGAGTTGACAGAAATTCCGGTGTTAAATAAGTGCACTCCTCTTTTCCAACAGGTGTAGAGTTATAACTCCGGTTTAGTAGTTCCGGTGTTAAAGAGCGTTTACACGGCATCTTACTCCGAAGTTATAACTCCGAAGTTATAACTCCGGCGTAAATCAAGTGCGTGTAAACGTAGTCTATGTCCTAATAGTCGGTAGCCCTGTGTCAACGAGGTAAATACCTCGTTGGCCTGTGTACATTTTTTAACGTGATCGTCTCAAAGTTGAAACTTCGTAAGATGTTGAAATGGTGGGTAGGTACTGGATGCAGTAACAGTAACCGTAGACTGCCAGTTGAGCGCTGGGGAGCGTGAGCGTTAGTTCAAAGATTTAACAAAAAATGAATACAGCCGCCTGATAGATACCAAATTGAAATGTTAGACATTAGTACATATTATTATAATAGATAAAGTAATTATCAGTTCATGTAAACAATTTATTTTTAATTATGTATTACCTTGAACCCTTTTTCATCTTCGGTACACTCTGAAATATGTTTCTCTAATGTAATTAAAAAATCGTCTACGTTTTGCGACGCTGCTTGACCATTACAATTTACAAATATGTATTAATTTTTGTAAAATAACGTTAATATCTAAATGTGTTGAAAGTGGATTACGAAATTGACTGAAAGATTCGATGAAAGTGTTGAGTATAGTCGAGTGCTTTACAACCAGTGACTAAGTATGTAGGTATGATAGCCACAAATCACTTTGTTAGTGGTTTGTGATGATAGCTTTTAACACGAGGGCTAAAAAATTTGAAGAAAGCCACATTATGAATGGGGCGGACATTGATGTGTGGGGATATTATGCTATCCCCTTAGATCATATGGAGTATATATGATCTAAGGCTATATCCCCACGTGCGAAAGCACACCGTGTAGTGCTACAACCACGCACGAAGATACACACGCTCTACTCCCCCAAATACGCAGCCACGCCAGGGTTAATAAGGGGCGCGCACCGAATGAATTCTTACCTATTCTGCTGCAGAGTTTTCGTATACCCTGGAGAGAATCAACCGGTCTACACCAGAGTACCCTATAGCCGGGATAGAGACGCTCGCTTGGAGTTTTTTACAGTTTTATTGCAAAGTAACCAACAACCGTAAGCCAAGGTCAACGCCACACGCCTCCACCAGCACAACCCACGACGCCCATTAATCATGTATTCCAGATTGTAATCATTAGTTGTGTATGTATAGGTACTGTAGTAGTTTTAATATGCAATAAAGCCACAGTGCCAAAGATATTGTTCAACGAGAATAATAACAAACAAGATGTAATCACGAAAGTTAGGGAAACAGTGAAGCGCAAATTACGGAGGCTACAAGAGAAATTCCTTACATATGATTCCAATATACGACCCAGTCTAACGAACAATGGTTTTACACAGCAGAACCAGGCATACCAGACAGAAACTTGCACTCAAGATAGCAAAAAGGGTGAAAAAAACGATTTGGGACATAAATTAATTGCTGCTACGGTTTGTGCTGTATAGGCTACAGGGCAGTACGAGTGCCTAGGCACAATTACACAGCTACACTGCAACTTGATTAAAAATGCCTACATAAATTTATCCTTGTTTATATGGTATATGTACTTATAGACTATTGGAAACTAAAAATTGCGAAATGTAAGTGGTTCCATCTAGCAATGTATTTACATATTTGGATTATGCAAAAACCACAGAGAGTGCTTGTGAAATTGGTTTGGTGACTATAATCATATGAATGATTTTCTTTGTTGTCTGCGCCTTTACTTTAATTGTATGAATAATTAATATAGTCTGACTCTCTGGTGTTCGTCTCCAAAAGCTGGCTTGTCTCAAAATTACACAATCCAATTTTTAATATTGAATTTGCCAATTATTAAGTATATGTGAACGTGAACATTGAACAAGGGATTTATTTATATGCATGACTTGCTTTCTTGCTTAGTTGATACCACAAGTGATTGATATACCACCACATACCACGTTGATACTTGATGGAGAAAATAATTGAATAAACTATCTATAAACCACGGACGTATAAAAAACAAATGGACTGCTAATTATGTTGAAATAATTGTCCCCTGCCTGTGCGGCGCCATACTGTGCTCAATCACAGAATAAGTAAGAGGAACGTTATTCTGTGGCTCAATTTTGTATTGGTGTATTTCTAAAGGAGTAATCCACAGACCCACAAATCACTAACAAAAAAGTGATTTGTGCACACACCATTAAAAATATTAGTGGTCTGTGGAGTGTGGAGTAATCTTTGATTATATATATAATCAAACGGAGTAATGAACCCTGAAAATTTAGCGGTTATATTTGAAAATTGCAATTTATAATTTGTCATTTAATTATTTCTGAATTTCAATTCTGTAACTATATTTTCATCAGAGGTGGGTAAATATTTGAAATAAATCTATTTGAAATGCCTATTTAAAATAGGAAATAGCATTTTGTATTTTATATTTCAAATACTTTCTTGTAAAAGTATTTTATATTTATTATTTGAAATAGAAGACAAAGGTATTTTCTATTTGAAATATATTTTTTCGCTTATAGTGTATTGAGCATCTGTTGTATAATTACATATTATGGAGAGCTTCTTCCACATTTAATTCGCTTACATAAAATTTTAAAAACTTTTGAATTAGGTAAAATATTTGAAATTTTGCTCTGTTCTTGTGACAACATTATTAAACAGCTTGCAAAATAAGTTTAAAGATGATCTATCACTCTCATCGGCAGTTAATGATTTTTTTTTAAATTGCGTTTGGTTTCACAAGACAATAAAAATACATGAAAAGCATTTTTTATTTAAAAACTTATTTGAAATGCCTATTTTTCATTTTGTATTTTAAATAACAACGGTCAATTCTATTTCTATTTTGTATTTTAAATATGTTTGAACTAACCTATCTTATATTTTCCATCTTAAATGCTTTTTGAAAACCATTTTACCCACCTCTGATTTTCATCATCACTTGCTTGGTATCAACGACGATTCTGCTGTTGAAAATATTTGTAAAATTTCTTCTGGAACGTGGTTTTCGATGGCATAATTATGTGTAACCATTTAACAAACAAAACTTGTTTATTTACACACGACTAGGGACGTTCCGATACTACTGATATGATTCTGGTATCGATACTTTTCTTTCAATACCAGCCAATTTGGTATCGATACTATGCTTTCGATATGTTACTAATATCAGTACTTTTTACTGAGAATCGAATCGTATTAATGTATTAAGTATTGCCTAACAATCCACATATTTTATATTTGAAACCATCAAATTTTGTACAACACTGTATACTTTCACAAAACATCTGAAGAATAAAGTGCTGATTCGGTACTTCTCAAAATAGAATAATTAAATAATCATCAGAACTTAATTTTCGCATTGAATAAAGAATTCTTTCAATCAACGATTTTGAATACTTCAAAGTCGGAATGTTCAGATCACGCCGATCACGGAGTAGTTTCGATACTCTATGGTATCGATACTTTTCTTACGATACGATGCCAGTATCGAATTTTGTCTTTCGATACAATGTAATACCAAGTATCGATACTTTTCTTGGTATCGCACGTCCCTACACACGACACATAGCAACAATCGTTTCCAACGAAACATCACGCTCTATTCATACTATGTATATAAAAAATGTCAAATATGAAAGCAACGAAAGGTAAGATATAAAACATTGAGGTTAAGTCAAAGACTTTGAAGTTTGGACCACTTTCGATTTGACGTTTGAAATTGCCAACTAAAATCGATCTCTACAAGAAAATAACTAACTATTAAGAGCACAGTATGGCGGCTCCCATGGTGGGGACAAATAAATGTTGGCGGTACGTACCTATTAGCATTAGCAGTCCATTTGTTTTTTATACGTCCGTGCTATAAACACAGACAATATACAAACACCCAGTGAACTGTATAATATAACTGGAATGCGTACGCTTGTGTAAATTCGGTGTTGAAAAACGGTCGTCGATGTTAGAATGACTAAGTTGCTGTGGCGTGGGATGTTGTCCTCCTTCTACTCATCAGTTATGTATTAGTGAAATCACTCCGAACAGAAGCAGTTTATAAATAATTATTTTATAATCGTTTTGTTTAATGCAAATAAAGTTTGTTTAAAATGGTAAAACATTGTTGTGCTTATGGTTGTAATAATAAATGGAATCCCAATTCAAATATCCGATTTCATAAGTGAATACGCTAAGTAATATATCTTTTTGTGCACATTTAGTAGTATTTTTACTTTTAAATTAATTTAACTACCAAAGCAATTTCCCTTTCATATTCTACTATTTCAAAATAACTAAAGTAACGTTTGTGTTTACACAGATTTCCAATAAAGCGAGTTGATATTTTTAAAATTGTGAATAGAAGCTGTTCGTTTGTTCAACTTTAAACCCAATTGTAATACTATAGTTACCTTTATGTAAGCACAGATGAAATAGTATATTTTCATCTGTGATGTAAGTGAACATTTCACAGTCCATACTTCATAGTTATTTGGAGTCGTCATTGATATAGAAAACTTTTAAAAAAGACGCATTTGCTTAAGTGCTTAAGACATGTATATGTCGCAGTAATTTAATCCGCCATGAAAGAACTTCTCCATTAAAGGTACTACTAGATGAAAATTGTTCAAATGTGCAGATTCTTAATTTGTAGATATTATCTTTCAAGAGTTAAATAGTAATACGGAAATTGATTTCAACCACGCAGTAGCACAAGTTGGCTCATCTGTAATGTCATATTGTAACATTTTTTTAAATTTTGTGTTAAAAATGTACAACATAATTATTTAATTACTTAAAATCACACAAACCCTAAAGTAAATATTAGTAAAAAGCAGTGCTGTAAACAGATAATTTTTAAATTATCTAGATATAGCTAAAGTTTTTTTTTCAAATAATTAACTAGATGCAGATAATAGATAAAGAATACACAGGTTATATAGATAATATATAACAGATAATAAATAATAATCTAGATAATAACACAGATAAAAAATAGTATAGTATTTAGTTGATTTGATTGATTTAATTGTTGATGAAACATAGTCATTGAAACGAACCTTATTTGTACTTGTACTAAGAGGTGGTGATACCACATTCACATGATTACAAACACAAATACTGTCAATTGAACTATCGGTTCTTTCTTTTGTGCATTTTTGAATAAATTATTACTGAACTGTCGTTTTATGTATTTATTCGATGTAAAACAAATTTTTGAAAATTAAAAGCTTGTCTTAAACATTTGACAGTTTCAGTTCGCAAAATATAGTATTTTTTTGTGTATGTTCAAAGCATCTACACCAATCAAAACCGTGGAAAAATAATGTTTATACTTTAATAAGGCAAGTAAAATAAACGGTCAACTGAAAAAACTTTAATAGATTTTGAAAATTCGTCCCTTTATTAAAAGTTAAGATGACAAATCCTAAAATATGTAAATAATTCAGTGGTAATAGGTGTTTTCTTTTTGCATCGCCACAGCGTTAGGTAAAGTCACAATTATCACGTGATTGAAGTGCCCTGCTCTTCGAACATATAACAAATATTCGAAGTAGTCCAGTCATTTTAAACATGAACATTGCAAAAAATCCTATATTAGGTTTGACTTTTTTATGTTGTTAGGTTCAGTCCCAGTAGTAAATACTCAATTTTGCAACTTCGAAAAACTTGTGGAAACTGGGGGGGGCACCAAAAACCGCGATTTTTTCGGACTTTTTTCAGTTTTAGCCTCGTAGCTCAAAAACTACGAGTTATAGTGCAAAGAATATGATTATCTTTTTTAAACTAGACTAAATTTGCTACAATTTGAGCCTAACCGGAAGTCTGTAAGTATAATAGTTTCCGAGATACAGCTCTTCAAAAATAGGCAATTTTTCCCAAAATCTTTTTTCAACGTATCATCCATGTTTCGAGCCAGATATTGCGATAACGACGTGCCCTACGACTTTTGTCACGGAGAAAAAAATTGTAGGACATTTTATTACCTTTTATTTAAGCATAGATGCATTCCTGTGGGCCTAACAGTTCTCGAGAAAAAGACGGAAAACCGGAAAACAGTGAAATCCTCCACATATATGTAATAGCATTATAGTATGATTAGAAGACATTTTCTGATTATTCTTATTTAGCCTAGCGAACGAACGCTCAAAAAGGGCTTGTAGACAGACTTTTTGATCCTAATGATTTTATTTTAAGATGTGTTTGGAGGTGTTTGGTGATAATTATACGATAAGTCCCCGGCCCTACCGTATGAGCTAACTCCGTAGCGTAACAAAATTTGCGGATTTGTTAAGTTTTCCCTTTGTATCTCTTGAATAGGCGATCGTAGTGGGAAATGGCCAATTATAAAATAAAAGCTGCCTCGAGAAAATACTTTTGTTCTTTTCGTCAAACATTAACCCTATCATAAATGTATTTAGAAAAGACTAGAGACCATTAAACATGGTGGCGCATAAGACTGAAATTGTTTGGCTAAGGATGCAGGTAATCTGTATTTATTACTCACATATCAGATTTAGCTCCAAACCTCCCACAAAATTAGTTGTTCTCTAGTGCCCTCTATTCCATCTTGAACTCAACGTTTTTTTTAAATAACTATAACATCTAATCTATTTGAGATAAAATATTAAACGGTATATGTATTTTATAGGAAATTTTATGGTCTACAACTTTTATTTCAGCAGTTTTTGCTATAAACCCAATACTTTAGGAGCTAGGACACAATATTTGCCGAAAAACGTCGTGTAAAAGCGATTTTTAAAAAAATGTCAATTCTTGACAGCGAATATCTCTTCAACGGATAGAGATAGAGAAAAAACGCATAGAAGCAAACTTGTAAAAAATTTAATCAGCTTTTTTTTATAATTGGCCATTTCCCACTACGATGGCCTGTTCAAGAGATGTAAACGGAAAACCAAACAAATCCGCACATTTTGTTACGCTACTTTTCGTATAATCATCACCAAACACATCCCAGAAATAAAATTATTAGGATCAAAAGTCTGTCTACAAGCCCTTTTTGAGCGTTCGTTCGCTAGGCTAAATAAGAATAATCAGAAAATGTCTTCTAATCATATTAATGCTATTACATATATGTGGAGTCGTAGCGATTTCACCGTTTTCCGGTTTTCCGTCTTTTTCTCGAGAACTGTTAGGCCTACAGGAATGCATCTATGCTTAAATAAAAGGTGATAAAATGTCCTACAATTTTTTCCTCCATGATAACGGTCGTAGGGCACGTCGTTGTGGCAATATCTGGCTCGAATCATGGATGATACGTTAAAAACAGATTTAGGGAAAATGCCTATTTTTGAAGAGCTGTATCTCGGAAACTATTATACTTACAGACTTCCGGTTAGACTCAAATGGTAGAAAATTTAGTCCAGTTTAAAAAACATAATCATATTCTTTGCACTACAACTCATAGTTTTTGATCTACGAGGCTAAAACTGAAAAAAGTCCGAAAAAATCGCGGTTTTTGGTGCCCCCCCCCAGTTTCCACAAGTTTTTCGAAGTTGCAAAATTGAGTATTTACTACTGGGACCGAACCTAACACCACGAAAAAAGCAAAAATAACATAGGATTTTTTGCAATGTTTGTATATTTTTGTGTTTAAATTGACTGTACTAAAGGCCCTGCTTCAACGTACAAAAAGAAACTACTATAGTAGTGCTACTAGCTTTAAAAATTTAAATTTCCCTAGATGGAGCGTATAATGTATGGTCTACCGTGACTATAGTGACACCACTGAAAAAATTTAAAATTTGGGCGCTTTATTTTTTATCTATATAACTTAAATCATCTAGATGAAAGAAATATTATAGGTATATATACATATAATATACAGGGTGTCCCTGAAATGCGTGGACATCGCTTAACCACAGATTCCTGGTTCGAAAATAAGACGATATAACTAAACTTACCTATATACAATTACGTTTCGTTTAGCTAGTATTCAGCTTCAAAGTTCTTTAAAAAAAAAGTTATTTTATCCATAACGACAGAACGCTTGGATCGATTTGGATAATATTCGGTATTGCACTCCTTACAGATGTAGGTCATCTTTTAAGGTGATATTAGTTATTATCAGTGAACCATTAGTATACGAAACACGGGTAACACGGCATAAACCAGTCAAAAACTTTTTAATGTTAAGGCCAATAACTTTCAAAAAAATAGTTTCAGAAAGAGACATTCCATAGTAATTTTTTTTGTTACTTGTTAATTGATGATATCTGTTAAGGTTTAGACACAAAAAAATAAAATCTGAGGGACGGCGCACTACATTTCTTAACAAATGTAACCTAATAGTCTGGTATTCTATGAAATAAATGACGATGATATTTTTATTAATGGCAAGTATAGTGTATGCAGTGCGCCGTCCCTCAGATTTTATTTTTTTGTGTCTAAACCTTAACAGATATCATCAATTAACAAGTAACAAAAAAATTACTATGGAATGTCTCTTTCTGAAACTATTTTTTTGAAAGTTATTGGCCTTAACATTAAAAAGTTTTTGACTGGTTTATGCCGTGTTACCCGTGTTTCGTATACTAATGGTTCACTGATAATAACTAATATCACCTTAAAAGATGACCTACATCTGTAAGGAGTGCAATACCGAATATTATCCAAATCGATCCAAGCGTTCTGTCGTTATGGATAAAATAACTTTTTTTTTAAAGAACTTTGAAGCTGAATACTAGCTAAACGAAACGTAATTGTATATAGGTAAGTTTAGTTATATCGTCTTATTTTCGAACCAGGAATCTGTGGTTAAGCGATGTCCACGCATTTCAGGGACACCCTGTATATATATTTTTTAAATTATCTAGATACATATAAATAGATAAAAAAATGTATCTAGATAATTTATCTAGATTAATTTATATAGATAATTTACAGCACTGGTAAAAAGACGCATAGACGTTATTTATTTTCCTAATTAAAAAGTTTCCTGTTGAAAACTACAATTTCAAATTATTACTGAATGATATCTCATAAAAGCATTAAGGACAGACAAAGATAGAACCCACTCCGCAGCAACTGCACTATTCTAACTTTCTCGACCGTTTCTTGCTATCACTGAAATATAAGCAACCTGGAACGCTTACGCTTAACTTACAGCCGAGCCGACAGAAAGGGAATTATTGTAGGGACATTCGGTCTGTGTCTTACTCATTTTTTTTTATTGTATCGTATACGTAATAAAAAACTAGTTTGATTAATCGTAAAACAATGAAAATGCTTCAACAGCTTAACTGTGAATGAGTACAACAAGGACACAATGTCCCTTCGTTATTGCTATCGCACGCTCAGTTTATTTCCTACAGGTTAAATGCACCGTGCGCGTTCCAGGTTGCTTATATTTCAGTGCTTGCTATATAGCGTACGCATTCCAGTTATATTATACAGTTCACTGCAAACACCAAACGAACTATCACGTCACGGGGTATATTGAAGAGACACATCCTGATTTCTGTTATTAAAATTTTAGAAAGGTTATGTCGTTATTACGTATTTATTTATAATCTTATTTTTTTAATATTTCATATCTTTGCAATGCCTCGACACTGGTGAGATGATTAAATTATATTTAATTTCGCACATACTAATATTCTTTCCTTTCTATAAGGTCACGCAGCATGATCCCCAAAGAATCTTCCTTGAAGTCTTCTCCGAGGTATCGCAAATCGAAAGAGGAACATAGATCGAGTAGTGAAAATAAATATGCCTCCTCTTCATCTTCTAAATCTTTACAGAGAGCAAAACAAAAATCTTGTAGACGTAGAGATTCTTCATCGGATTCTAATTCTTCATCAGATAGTTCGGATTCCGACAATTCACTGAAGTTATTGGAAAAACTTAAAGCGGAACGAATGAAACATGTAGAAGAGCGTAAACAACAGAAAGAGTTTTTAAAAGCTACAGAAACGCCTGAAGAGAAGAGGTATTTTTTTAAATACCTACATGTAAATTAATTAATTTAAACGTTAATAATGCACTTTCAGATTACGAAGGTTACTTAAAAAAGAGGCAAAAGAAAGGAAAAGAAAAGAATTAATGGGTTGGGATAATGAATATCTTCACTATACAAATGCAGATAATCCTTTTGGTGATGCCAATTTGTTATCGACATTTGTATGGACAAAGAAATTAGCGAAGGAAGGTTTAGTGGGAGTGAGTTCGGAGGAATTGGAAACACGAAATAAATATAAACAAGATGAAAATAAACGAGAATTGGAGAAGGTTTGTGTGTGAAAGTTGGGTTTTTGGTATGTATTATATGGTTTATTATTGTAGGTGAAAAAAAGGCGTCTTGAACGTGAACAAGAAAGACAAAATAGAGAAGAGGAAATGCAGAGGTTACAAAGAAGCAAAGAGGCTGCACAATTTGAAGAGTGGGAAAGACATGAAGACAAATTTCACTTAGAACAAGCAAGGTTACGTTCTCATATTAGAATTCAAGATGGAAGAGGTAAATTTATTTATTTTAATGGCTAATGAGAATTGTCGATCATTTTGGAGTAGTTTAGGGTTATTCCTTCTCAAATGGTCTGAGCTTCATGGTCCCTACTTTAGGGCCAAATATCTCATGAATAATGAGTAAAGGAAACTTCGTAAATTTGTTAACTATGCCTGAGACAGTACCATACCATATTATTTTCATTCAGAGCCACTTATCGTGGTTCCTATTGGTGCATAAAGATGGTGTCAAACACCAAGTTGCCAAAAACGAGCATGTCCAGAGTGAAATAAAGTGACTTACGTCATTTCAGAGATTATTTCTTCCGCCACCAATGGAAAGAGCACATTTTTATCTGCTAGAATCGTCTTGGTTCATGTTAGATTCGATTCATCAAAGGGATGAAAAATAAGGCTCAACTTAATGATAAATTATTCGTAATCCACTGTGGTAGTACAACTTTGATACCTCGATGATTTAATTTAATTATCATAATTAATATATTATTATACAATTTCATGCACCCTTTTGGTCCAGCTCGCTCATTTTCCTGAATGAACTATTTTTCACGAAGTTCAGCTTTATTTTTCATCCCTTTACTGAACAGACCCCTGCAACACAATGCACCCCTCTCTAATCCCAATACACATCTCGAATATCTTTTCTCTGACACCTCCCACCCTCATATTTCCACCCTTACATCATTACACTCTACTCTACTAACTTTTCGAATAGCCATCTCTTCCCCCTAACGTCCTTACCAAAGATTCTCTCCCCCATCTCCCATATCTGTCTCAATATCCCAATGATAGGAAAGAGTGTAGCAATGATAGTGAGCATTTAATAGAATGTTATGTAATATAAATAATCCCACTGCTGACTATAAACTGTATATACGTAAGAACACAGCATGTGATCTCTGTTTGGAAAAAAGAAGTGTGTCGATAATAATAGATTGAATCAACAGCGCATAAGCTAACAGAATGAAGTGGTTGTCAAGTGTCAAATTTCGATCATGAAACGTAAGGTTTCTGTTTGTAGATGGTGGTAGGAGGTGGTTTCTAATACAGTGACCTTACTACAAACAGTGGTGACAAGCGATGTATAGATTTTTATTGGCCTGACTAGTCAGTTGGTATATTTTGCGTCTTAATGGCGGCCTGATTAGTCACATGATATTCATTTTCTGTGTTTACCTTTGATCAGAGTGTGATTTTCATTCGGATTTAGCAAGTTGCTAGGATACTATCGTTGAGTTCATACAAACCCGTCCAAAATGTTGCCTCTTAATGGCGGATGGGTGGAACTAATCGCTGCTTGTCATCACTGTTTGTAGTAGAGTCACTGTAGTTTCTAATACAGTGACTTTATACTACAGTTTTGAGTTGCTAAATTATTATTTATACTTAAGTCACTGTAGTTTCTAAAATGTTATTTTAGTCGTTGATTGCATCGAAAATGAGTTATGTTGGTTGGGTAATGAAAAGGGAACCATTTCTGAAATGTTTTTAAACAATTGTTGCATAGGCATAAGAATTTGTTTATGTTATAGTGGCTTTATGGCATTTTGCAAATGAACAATCAATTTTCAGTGGTCTGGTATCATTCTAAAACAAACTGTAGCAGTTTAAGCTTTTCGTAAGTTGTAGGTATGTATTCTCTGTATGTAATTCAGAATGCCATTTCAGTTAATTTTGTAATAATAAATATGGATTAAATAATATGATTATTTGAATTTTATATAGGTATATAAAATAGCACAACAGATCATTTTAGATCCAAGACTTTCATAGTTTTCTTCCATCTAACCCTATCTCTTGTCCTCACTTTCCAATCTGTTACTCCACATTTTTCTAAATCCTTACACACCACTTCTATCCATTTGACCTTCGGTCTCCCTCGTCTTTTCTTAGCATTCTCCCATTTGTAGTGCTCTTCTTGGTACACGTGCTTCAGACATTCTACAAAGGTGGGCCAACCAACGTTGGCGACCTCTTTTAACCCAAGTCACTATACACTTCTTTAAAAAGCTTTAATATTCGCTGCAATGTTTTGGACCTTAGCCCATTAACAAGTTAAATTTTTGATTTAGCTATCATTGTTACTTTACCAGTAACATAAACAGTTATATTAGAAATTAAGAAACTCATTCATCCTACATTTAACTAAATGCCTTATTTTAAAAAAGTTGCATTATTATCGTTTTTTTTTAGCCAAACCAATTGATTTACTGGCAAAGTATATAAGTGCGGAAGAGGAAGTTGACGCCGTTGAAATGCACGAGCCCTACACATATCTTAACGGTCTTCATGTAAAAGATTTAGAAGATTTGATTGAAGATATTAAAGTGTATCAAGAACTGGAACGAGGTAAAAATTTGGATTATTGGAATGATATCACTGTAATTGTTGAGGACGAGCTGCAAAAATTAAGAAAATTGCAACAAGAAAATGATTTTGATACCGGAATAAGCAGACGAGAAGGAATTCATCAATCGGTTGCTGCCGATGTAACCCAAGTGTTTAAAGGCAAAACCACCTCCCAGTTAATCAATTTACAGATGCAAATTGATAAAAAAATTCATGGAAAAACTGATGGTGTCGATATAGGTTATTGGGAATCACTTTCATCACAATTGAAAGGTAAGCACTTTTTTAAATTTTTTAATTAACTAAACGTATGCAATTATAGCTCATATGGCAAGAGCAAGATTACGAGATCGACATCAAGATAATCTCAGGCGTAAACTACAGGTAAGAAACCTAACGTAACATTAAAAAGTAGACTTATTATATTACTATTATAGGTTCTAAAAGCGGAACAAGCAGTTGCAGCTTCTAATGTTGACACTACCGAACCGAACGAGGATTCCGAAAGTATATCGATAAAAATGGAAGAAGAGCCACAGCCAGGTTTAAAAAAAGATACAGAAGAAGAAATGGATGAAAGTGATCGTGAAGGGTAAATTTTATTACACTGATAATATAACATTATATATGTTCTTAAATTTAGGCAAGCCGAAGAACAGGATGAAGAGGAAGAAGATATTGAAACCATAATGCTAAATGAATGTTTTCTGTCCTATACAAACGGTGGATATAGTCCCAAATTTCTGTCATGTGATCGTTTGGAACCAGGTACAATTGTTGTTAGCGAAGAGGACGATTTTAAGAGGTTGGAATTTGCGAGAGCTCAAGTTGCAAATTCTGGAAAGAAAGTTGAAGTGAGTGTGCGCAGAGTGTTGCTTAATTTATATCATTTTCTTGCAATTTTAGAATGTATTAACAAAAGAAGAAATTATGTTACAACGTGAAGCTAGAAAAGGCATGGGCGAAGATGAAGCTCAATTTTCTGTTGAAGCTGCTTTGGATAATCAAGTTTATTTGTGGTCCGATAAATATCGTCCTCGTAAACCTCGATATTTCAATAGAGTACATACAGGTTTCGAGTGGAATAAATACAATCAAACTCATTATGATATGGATAATCCTCCACCGAAAATAGTTCAAGGTTATAAATTTAACATTTTCTATCCTGACCTTATTGATAAAGGCAGTACTCCGGAATATTTTTTGGTAATAATTGTTGTGTTTATTTTTGAAATATATTAATAAATATTTGATTTTATAGACTCCGTGTACAGACAACAGAGAATTTGCTATATTAAGATTTCATGCTGGCCCACCATATGAGGACATCGCATTTAAAATTGTAAATCGTGAATGGGAGTATTCATATAAAAGGGGTTTCAGGTGTCAGTTTCATAATAACATCTTTCAATTATGGTTCCATTTCAAACGATATAGATATAGAAGATAGATGTAATTAAACAATGTTATTTGAATACTATACTAATAAAAACAATATTTATATAAATTCCTGTTTGCGTTTAAAAAGGAGTTTATTACAACTTAGGTACATACAGTGTGTTCATTTTAAAACTTACCACCCCTGTAACTTAAAAACCGCAATAACTTTCAACATTCACGGGGCACGTCGATTTTTATTTTAGGGGGGCACGTTTTTTGACAGTCAAGTGGTCTTGATATGTTCATCCCTCTAACCCCTAGCAACCCCAATTTTAAAATCTCAAATGCAACTACCCCCACTTGTTATACATCATTTGAAAGCCCCTTTCAATACCAATACAACAGTGTATTCCATTTGAAAATGGGGTGAGATTTGATAAAGTTATGGGTCATATAATGTGATATTCAACCAATCACGTACAGCTCTAGCGTAGTGCGCGGGCGCACCATCTTGTTGAAAGTGTAGTAGGTCTTCTTGCAGTAAAGAATTTCCGTGAAGATCCACTTGATTTTCTAAAGATTCAGTGATTAGTCCATCAACTGTATCCAGAAGCATATCTATAAGTACACCTCCCCGGTTAGAGAATCATTTATAAATAAAAATAAGGGACCTATTATGGCGTTTCCTAAAATTCCTGCCCAAACATTTATGTTCTGGGGTATTGCGTATTACCTTCCCGGAATAGATGGGCCCATTAAAGAAAATAAATAAGTTTTTGTCAAATGATTGCTTTTTGACCCATAACTTTATCAAATCTCACCCAATTTTCAAATGGAATACACTGTTGTATTGGTATTGAAAGGGGCTTTCAAATGATGTATAACAAGTGGGGTAGTTGCATTTGAGTTTTTAAAATTGGGGTTGCTAGGGGCTAGAGGGATGAACATATCAAGACCACTTGACTGTCAAAAACGTTCCCCCCCTAAAATAAAAATCGACGTCTCCCCGCGAATGTTGAAAGTTATTGCGGTTTTTAAGTTACAGGGGTGGTAAGTTTTAAAATGAACACATTGTATATTTAACAAAATGAGTAGAAGTAATATAACATTAGATTAGTATATTTACTTCAGTTATTTTTAATGAACACATTTCTGTACCTACTTGTGTATTTATAGTTTTGTACATGGTACAAAAAGGTTGTGATGATGGTATTTCTGGTTCCAGTGGTAGAAAATTCCGTATATCACACTAAGTTGTTACAATTAGATATAAAAGTGTTGTGTGTACCAGAACTAATCAAATGTACAACATTAAACTAGGTGGTAAGAGGTAGCCCTGACAAAACTTGAGGTGGCATTGGTTTATGAGGTAATGTATCTGCTTCAACGTACAGGGTGGCCAAATTTAAATGTTTTAATAGGAAATCTCGTGAACTATAGTTTGTATGAACAATTGAACCTCGCATCCTCGATCTCTTTTTTTGAGAAAAAGTCAATGGTGCCTTTCACAGTTTCACAGTCTTTTGTTTTCGAGTAATAGCCAAAAATTCAGATTTTTGAGTTTTCATTTTATGGCCATAAGTATTTCGCTTATTTATGAAAACAAAAAAAATCATTTGGACTTTTTTGATGTTTTCAATCAATATACCTAACGTCCAACATTAATCTGCACAGTACTTTGACGTTCAAAATCAGAGATACTTCGGTTTAAGTTTTTCAATGTGCCCTATTCGAAGATCACATTTAGCCTATCACATTTATGCAAGAAAGCTGAATGGTCAAACGATATTCTGAAATTTTAATCCAACACATAGAGGAGAGGAGGGTATTATGGAATACCATTTACATTTCTAACAATAACTTACTGATTTTTGAATAAACATCCCCAAAATCATCATGAGTACATACTATAACTAATTGTAATGAACTGTCACTTGTAAAAAAAATACTATTTATTTTGTTGTTATAAAAAAAAATGTATTTAAAAAAAGTTACAAATGGAGGTTAATATGGAATAGTCGGGTAATATGGAATAGATGGTGTAAACCATTGAAAAACTAATTAGACTTCATAAAACATAGTTATTTTTAACTATAAAAACCATATTTTTTAAGATTATGTGCAAGTCATTTCTGCTTCTAATCAGTAACTTCAATAAATTTTGTGGGGTTATATCACAAACCACTAAGAGTAAGTGATTTGTGGGTTATATCATAGTAGAAACGAAACTCGTATAGCCAAGTTAAAAATTATTTAATAGTTTGTTGATCAGACACTTGGCGCTAATGTTTTTGATTCGATAGTTTTCGGTACCGTTCGCGATTTACGAGATCTTCCTGAAAAGACGCGGTAAAAATTTTAACCTCATCACATGCGTCATCATAACCTAAATTTAATTGGTTTTCTGTGCTTTTGTCCTTTATTCGTTTTTTGTGTTTTAACAAACTGAAATTCGTTTTGTTGTTATGTGTAGTGTATATAATATAGTATAGTGTATAGAACGACTGTTACCTAGTGTTAGTTGTATTATTAGTGACATTAGTGTAGTTTCGTAAGTGTTAGTTTAGGTTTCTGTATAGAACTATAAATAGTGATTGCTACATATAAGTGACTTAAGTTTTTATGTTTAGGTTGAGCTTACAGAAGCGTGGTGAGTATATAAGGAAGCATAATAAATTTATAAACGTCGTTAATTCCAGTTCAGCTAAGAAAATGTCAAATGTGAAACGTAAACCTTGCAGTGTAAGAGGTTGTACTGATAATGTACACCCTAGGCATCGTTATCCAATTGCTAATGAACAGTTATTTAATGTTTGGATACAACATGCAGATCACCCTAGATTTAAAAGCATTTCATGTCAAGAGATATATAAATCTTATTATATTTGTGGCAAACATTTTGATGATAAGTACAAAGTTGTTGGAACAAAACGAGGATTAACTGCAACAGCGATTCCAACTCTTTACTCACCAGGTAATAATCTTTCTTTTTTGTATAATGCAAAGTTATCATAATATGTTTCCAATTGAAATGCATTAAAATGAATGCAAGGACAACAGGTTTGAATATCCAGCTTTCAGATTCAGATGGTAGAAATTTTGTTCTTGAACGTGTAGGAAAGGTTAATGATAATTCATGTTTTTATGAACATTAGATTCATATTCATTGGTTTCAAACATTTTCTTACCAGTTACTTCCAAATTGTATGTAATATACATCATTATGTAAGATGAGTGATTCTCCCCAAGTTACTGGTTACAATATTATAGCATGGAATGAAATTGTGTCTAAGAATTTCCTGCAAAATGTTACAAAGTGTAGTAAAAATAATAGGAAGACAATAGATATTTGAACAACAGTAAACTGTTCAACCTGATGTACCTACTATTCAGTATTACTATTAGTATTCTTCTATATATAAGGACCGCTTATTCATATATTGTAATTTTTTATATTTTTTGGATGTAGATGTACAAATAGTAGATAACAATCCTGTTGCGGAACAGATAGATGATCCAGGTAGTAGTCATCCATCAAGTAACAAACCCAGTACGTCACAAGTGATTTCCCCTTCATTTCCTATAAGGCATCGAAGAAGTACATCAGGTAATACTGTATCAGTGAAATCTCAACAAATATTTTAATTAATTTTATTTTCAGAGAGAACAAGATTACTAAGGCAAGTAAATGTCACTCGTCAAAGACAGTTAAGTCCAAAGGCACGACATTTATATAAATTATGTAAAAAATGGAGTACATCAGTACAATCTCTAAAAGGTAAATTGAGAAAATATACAGAGCGATTACAAACCGCACAAAATATGTTAAAAAACAAAAAATTTGAAAATCTGTTGACATACATTAATCCAACCACATATAATTTTATTTTATCCCAAATCCGGACCCAAAAAGTAGCAGCACATGGACGTCGTTATACGATAGAAGATAAAATCCTAGCATTAAGTTTCTATAAGGCTAGTGGGAAAGGTTACAAATTATTAAGCAAAATATTTACTTTACCTTCAGTGAAAACATTAACAAATTTGTTAAATAAATTGCCATTTCGTCCTGGCCTGAATGAGAGTGTCTTAGAGACATTGAAGGAAGCTGTTATAAAAATGACTCCACAGGAGCGAAATTGTATAATTCTTTTTGATGAGATGTCAATCTCTCCAGAGTTACAATATAATAAAAAGCTAGACATCATTGATGGACTACAGGATTTCGGCACTGCAAGATATGCCACAATAGCAGACCATGCAACTCTTTTTATGCTGAAGGGTGTATTTCATCATTGGAAACAACCCATAGCGTTTGTATTTAGTAACGGACCATTAAAAGCTGCAGAACTAAAAATCCAGCTAAAGAACTGCATATCTGCATGCTTCAACATTGGGTTAGATGTAGTCGCTACTATATGTGATCAAGGTACAACAAATCAAGGTTGCATTAAATCATTAATTACCGATTCATATGAGCAAGCTAATAAAAACAATTTACGTTTCGTTGAGCCAGGATTTTTTATTAACGAAAAGCTGGTAATTCCCTTATATGACATTCCACATTTATTTAAGGGAATTCGCAATAATTTAATGACTAAAAATCTTCATTTCAAATTAAACGAATCGCAAATGGTTGCACAATGGCTACATATTGTTAAATTTTATTATTTAGACATGGCAGAGGAAACTAGAATATGCCCTAAAATAACTGATAAACATATCTTACCAGAAGTAATGAATAAAATGAAAGTGTCCTTGTGCACCCAACTTTTTAGTTATAAAGTTGGTTCTTTAATGCTGTGGATGTCCAAGTGGGGTAAGTTATTTTATATATATTTTTTCTTGTTACATAATTCTCAATACATTGTAGGTATACCAGGTCAATTGGGAAAAGATGCAGCTCAAACAGCCCAATTAATACTTTTCCTAGATGAGCTTTTTGACAGCTTTAATGGAAGTTTTAAAAAAGCTCCTAAGAGTAAATTACTTAAGGGTGGAATTACCATGTCTTCCCCTCATTTAGAATTTTGGAGAAAAGCTCTGAACATTGTGGAGACAATGAAATTTTATTGTCCTGCCAGGAAAAGTTTTGTATCAACACCAACACTAAAAAATTTACATTTCACTATCCGTGGTTTTATACGTCTTCGGGAAGAATTGTTAAACAAAAAATTTGGTTACATCATCCCAAGAGTGTTTAATCAAGATTCCTTGGAAAATTTATTTGGAGCAATAAGAAGTCATGGAGTCAGGAATATTAATCCCAATGCAAGACATTTCACTACTTCTTTGAAGACCTTATTAATCAATAATTTCATGTCTTCTCATTCACCTGGCTCTAATTGTCAAAAAGATAAGACTTGTGGTGCACTAAGTGATATGTGTAATTTTTTAACACAAAAACTTAGTGCTACGATACCAGCTGTTTGTGATGTACCAATCCCAAAAACAGTGTCTACAAAAGGAAGAAGTAGAATCAGCAAATGCACTACTTCTTATATTGCTGGTTTTGTCACGAAAAAGTTGCTTCCTTATAAAAAATGTAGTTTGTGTAAGTCCTGTTTGTTTTCCATTGGGGATAGTGAAGCGTATGAATTTATTGAAGCTAGGCAATATACCAACAGTGAATTGCAAAAACCCAATCCCTTTGTTGTATTTGTTGTAAGAGAGGCAATTTCAAAACTCTTATATGTTATACCTAGGATATGCCAAGTAAATAATATACATTTAGTATGTAGTAATTTCATACTTTCTGAAATTAATTTTACTCCACTACAATGCCAATTACATCCAGAGGTACCCAAAAAAATTTCTACTATTGTAACCTCTTGCATAATATATTTTTGGTGTAGAAATGTAAATAGTACATTAAAAGGAACTAACAGCAAATTTGTAAAATTTATGAAGGAAATAATTCCTCTAATGTGGATCCAATGCAACTGTTAGCATATAAGAAATATATGTCTTTGCGACATAAAAAGAAGGGTAAACAAAGTACGTAGTCTGTTAACAGTACCTACTATACTTAATATTATGTACTTTGTAGAATAGGTAGTTAAGGTGTATTTAGCATGTAAGTTCATTATATCATCATATAATTTAATATGTATTTTAGGCTTGCTAGGTACCTAACTGAATTAAGTTCTTTTGTCGTTACGGTTCAGTCTAAAACAGCAAAATACTGGTTTGGAATTATCTAAAATTTTGCGGCATTTAATTGCTTTCTACAATAGCCTTTTTCAAAGTATGCCATAAGTTGCACTGTTACTTTTACAAAAATTACAATTATTATTGCTCCTGTTAAATTTGTAATCATCGTAATCATAACATCCTTTTTTCCACTACTAGCTGTGAAGTTGACAATTATTGCGTATCCTAGCCTAAGCCAACTGAGAAGTTGAATTTCTCTAGTAGTGGTGAATAATTTTTTCTATTATTAACCTAGGTTAATAATGGACAAATTCAAACGTTGTGAGAATCCAGGGATAGTTGCTTAACAAAAACTTGTGTAACATAATTTTTTATACCCAGGAGATTGTCTTTAACGTATTTGCTGCTTAAAATTACCTAACACGATAAAATTATTTCAGTAAAAATGTCATTAGTTTAAAATTTGCGCTCAACCAATAATGACTGATAACATCTCGTAACTACAACATGGCGGAATGCGGGAGCCGGATAGAGTTTATTTCTATTATTTCTAACATATACATATTCAAAAAAGCACCCAAACACGATAATTACAAATGTTATTTGAAAATAAGTTTTATTAATGGAAATGTCAAGCATCAGACTACTTGATTTTTGTTTTATTAGTGGAAAGGCGAATTTGCATTCCTGTGCTACCTACTTGATTTTTACAAGAAAAATTTTTATTTTTAATTTGTGTCTTAAATTTGACTAGTAGTGGAAAAAATTGTATATATACCACGGTGGTGAAGACATTTATAGGCCTCGCACCTTATTCCGCTCGCGGCACAGCCCCTCGCGAAATAATCTTGGTGCTCTGTCAATAATAACAGTCTTCACCACCTTGGTGTATAATATACTATTCTATCTGAAGATGTAAGGTGATTTTGTGATGTAATATCTGTTATTTTACTATACGAGAACTCTATTATATATGATTTATGTACACATTTAAAATCATTACAAACATGTAATTTCCAAATGTATTATTAATCAGATTATAAATTATATGACGTGATACGTGATTTATGTTTTTAGAATTTTTCCAGTTTCCCAGATGATACATGATATTCTCAAATTAGATTAAATATTCCTCAAGTCTCACCATTGTAATATGGTGTCACCACATTTGTCTTCGTTGTTATTTCTTTTTATTTAACTACAGCTGTTTCGATGTGGGTATTGCTTTTATTACATCATTTTCAAAAGCTATAAAGTTGATTTCTTTATAATTGTCAATTTTATAGTTCGAAAATGGTGTAATTACAATACATCGAAATAGCAATCGTTAATAGACAACTAAAAACATATTGAATTTAAATTACCGCCAAATTACAAAGTAAAACACTAGCGCCAAGTGTCTGATCAACGAAGTATTAAATACTGTTTAACGTTCATGATATGAGTTTCGTTTCTAAAGGGGTTTTTCTATGTTTTTCTATGGGTTATATGGAATACCTAGTATTCCATAATACCCTACACGCCATCTTGGAAAATGAACCTTTAAACTGATGGGCAAAACATTGTCAGCTAAAAAACGACCACAGTATAACAAACTACAATTGTTTTAGTGTACATTGTGCTTAACTTCAATGTTCAAATCACGTGTGTACTAGCAGGTTAAAATGTTTGAAAACTTATCTACAAAAACTCTTAAAAATCAAAAAACACACTTTGTTCTGTAGCGAGTGGTACGATAACAACAAGCGGTCAACTCTCACTGTACTGAATTATGGGAGTCTTTCTTGAGTAGTTCATGGTATTCCCACGTGATAGTAGCAGCAAACAGATCCAAAACATCGGTATTCCATATTTCCCGACTATTCCATAATACCCTCCTCTCCTCTATCTATATAGTCAAGGATTTTTTAGATGACTTGCCGCTGAACATTAGACAAAACTTATGTTTTCAACAAGATGGGGCACCCTCTCACCACCCGGTCCATGACATTTGAACGGTGGTTTTTAAAAATGTCAAATAAACGATGGCTCAGACTTTCTTCCTCATCTTCCTTGCTTCGTGCGGTAAATACACTGAGGGCGGGTTATAGGGCAATCAGCACCTGTGTTCCATGATCATAAGGAACCGCCCGGTTGTCCGCCACCGCTCACCACGTCTCTAAATTGTTAAACATTCATTTTCAAGACAAATGGATGGGAACAATAATGAACCTGTGAGGTGTGGCCACCACGGTCACCCGTATAAGGCCGCTTATTCTAGAGAAGCCTCCAGGTACCTAATCATTTTATGTAAAGTACTGTAGGAGCAGCTCTGTCAATGCTCTGCCAAATTGCCTAAACGTTACCAAGAATGGTTATGGGGTATTTTTGCAGTTTTTAGAAGTTGCGCCATTGATGGTTGCGCCTTATCAAAGTGATCTTGTTGCGGGGTACGTGGACATCAGGTGTCATTTGAGACATATCGAAAAGACTTCTCAGATTTACCTACCTGTGATGTCATACCACATTTTCACTGATATTGCAAAAAACAGTTTTTATGTACCTATAGGTACATGTTCCCCTTAACTACCGTTTATCAAGAAAAAGTGCTAACAATAATAACAATATACCTAATAGAGACCTGCATTGACCCAAAAATTTCATGGTTCTCCTTCTCATATGAGGGCAATGTTTTATTTTATTGCATAAAAATAGCGCCCCATACAAAAAAAGGCAAGAGAGATTTTTGTCACAAATTGAACGAGGAATTCAAAAATAACTTTCAATTTGAAATATCTCAGTGGCGTAGGTACCATTTTTTTCTTTAAAAAGTTGAGATCATTACCCGTATGCGCGCCACTGATGAACATAAAATTCTTAATTGCATGTCAAAAAATGCGTAATAGCTACCTCTCAAAACCCACCAAATTTCATTTGCATATCTCGACCGGTTTTAGAGCAATAAATAAATCGTCAGTTTTTTAAAAAAAACTTTAACACCCCGTATCTCGGAAACTAAACATTTGAAGACATAACGTTTATATAGCAAACTGTCATTATTTTTTCATGCAGAATCACCCCTTAATGTTTGTCGCACCATAAACGCCCTGTATAAAGCTATAACCGTCGCGAAATAGAAAAAAATTTAATCAACTGTATAATTTTTAACAAAGCAGGAAGATTTATCGAAGCATTAATTGCAAATTTTGTTAATAATAAAAGCTTAATGGTATCTTAAATAGTAACATTTTGATGTTTTTGAGTTATATTTAGTTTATGGTTTTAATGCACATTTTCTAGTTTATATCCCCTTTTTTCGCCTTTTTCTAAAAAATGTAGCATATATCCGCGCTCTACTCGAATTATCAATTGTGCAGTGCTTCTTTAGCTAAAACATTTTTGTGTGTTTTTTTGGTGTTTGTTTTATTGTGTTCAATTTTATATTCACATGTTAAATTTAACAAAATGTTTCCATAGCAACCTATAAGTACTCTATTGATTACGAAGGGAACTGTACGAAAAAGACGAGAGCCTTAAATTTTATTCATGTCTGATTTGGATAATGAATGAAATGGAAAGTCAGGTTTGAATTTGAAAACCTCATTGAAAGAAACGTGCGCGTTCGAAAATTTAGTCGGCATTGCTTTACACACAATTTTTAAGACTGCGCGCCAGTCAGTTCGCGCGCGTTATAAGGAACACTAACGGTATCGTTAATTTCAAAAATAGCAATAAATTGCAGGTACACTCGCCTACCCGGTGTAGGTGTTAGTGACAGTACTAAAACGGCTTGTGGCCCGATGAAGAAAAAACGTCGTAACTTACCGCCACTTAAAGTGTACATGTCCGAAATTGATATTTCGCCGCCTATATCTTTTCGAACCGAAACAGACATGGCAAAGAAAAATTCGAATTTAAAACTTCAGTTAAAAACAAAACCTCCCAAAAATAAAGAAAATAAAAGTGCGCGTGATGAAGATGACCGTCCCTTGACTGCGACGTTAGAAAAACCGCAAATTTTAGATATAAAGTTCATCAATAAAATAGATATGTCCGTAATTAGAAAAGAGTTCCTTTGTATAACAAATCTGTGCCGTGCACCTTTAACAGTGATAAAATTCTCAAACAAAGGTTTAATAAGTGACCGTCCTCTAAGTTTACCTAATTGTACCACAAGATCAAATATTGACATCGAATCACAACGCTCTAAAACAAGTTACGAAATGTATAAAAATGATAAACCACAAACATCGAGTGCAAAAAATTTACAAAAATTGATAGTGCCCATTAGGAATATCACGAAAACTCACACAGGCAGGGGCGTTATTAAAAAGGTGGAAAACGACGCATCCCAAAAACTTACAAAAATCGTTCGTACACATGTAAATAAAACCGATAACGGTAATAAGAAGGATTCGTCAATAAAACTTCCTGAACCGTGCACAACTTGCGGACGACCGGATCAACCGGAACGTTTGCATAGTCATCCGGCAACACCATCAAAACCTTTACAAAAAACAAAAATGCAAACGAAAAGTACAGTGCAAAAACCGGTTGCAATAAAATACAAATCTAAACAAATTGAAACTAAAGCGCAGATAGTTGAATCGGTTCCGGAAAAAAAGAATGAAACTGAAAGCGCGGCGAAAATTAACCGTAAACCGGGTGCGAAAGGACCTAAAACCTTAATGTGTTATATTTGTGGTAGAGAATTTGGAACGGCTTCTTTATCTTTGCACGAACCGAGGTGTTTAGAGGTAAGGATAATTAATCAATTTTTAACACATGCGGGAGTTAATCTACGCAACTATAACACGTAATTTGTTTTCTAAATTCATAATCAATAGGTGTTTCATAATATTTGACTCGTAGTAGGTACGTACTTACGTAATCAATAGTGGACAACCGATGTCTAAATATAGTAGTATAACACCTACCTTTTCGGCTATGAATCATTTTAAAAATGCATATTTATGGAATTGCTTGAATTGGAGTATAAGTAGTCGATTGGTACTATAAATACCTATACGTTTAATAACTATCCTATACAAATATCCAGTCGTCGTGCAATTTTTCTTCACGATTGATTTCAATAACCAAATTCGAAAGGAAATGATGGTTATTTTACCCTTGTTTTACGTTAGTGTAGTACATATTCTCTTCATTTCTTTACAAAATAAGATTAGAAGAAATTAATTACTTACATAATATAGAGAAGACATAGGTACTTTCTTTCTTTCTAGTACATACCTACCCATTACCATTGACTAGTCAATGCCATTACATTACCTACCTACTACCTACTTCTTATTCAAAGATCGTACCTGGTAATTAACTTTTTCGTCTACTCGTCAAAGTAAAATCTTTAATCTGTTTGTATTTTCAAGTAATAACATCTTCATAAATACCTTCTCGTTGACAATACATCGTGGGGTCAAAAACGACATCGAAATTTGAAAAGTACCTATTCTAATGTTTCGTATAACGATAAAGTAACAACTGCACACTATGCAACGAATACTACTAAATTTTACATTTTACAGAACAAAAAATTAAAATTCCTTTATTTAACCCACAAAGGTTCTTTTAGAATCTTAAAATAAATAAATGGTAGCATTATTATGAGTTCCATCAAAGGTAACCAGGACAAGGAAGCGTGAAAACCCCGGATGTTGTAGCTTAAAACCCGGACATGTAAGCAGGATTTTTTTAAAGTTACTCAGTAAAATAAAAAGTGGTTTTAATTGTTATCAATAACTTTTTATGTACATATTTTCATTCAATTTTAAACTAAATTTTCTTTCTCTTCTAAGAAAGAACACAGAATCTTCTTAAAGTTTTGAGAAACTGTTACCAGTCTTACATTTTTTAATAAAAAAATAATTATACTCTGTTATCAAAACAAAATCTTAAAAAGATATAAGGATTGATAGCCTCAAATTTCTTATTTTTTATATGAAACAAAAATTATACAAAAAACTCTTTTTGGTCTCACATTTTTAATTTCTTTAAATAAAAAAAATACTCAACAAAAAAAATCTTGAAGTTATAAAAAACTATTCTAATCCCACATTTTTAATTTCTTTAAATAAAACGATAGGCGGGGGTGGGGGGGGGGGCAGTGAGCCGGTTGCTCACGGTTTGCACGGCTGCTCGGCAGCGTCCGGTGACTTTGAAAATTTTTTGAACCCGGACTACAAATGAAACCCCGTCCGGAGCCGGACGCCCTCAAAACTAGAACAAATCCGGGGAAACTCGGACGGATAGCAACCCTATGCTAAAGTAATGCCAAATGATACGAAAATGCGGCCGTAAAGTGATCCAATACGGCCGCTGCCAAGGGCAACCGCCAAAGTATGTAACTTAAGGTAGCCCTTCACGTTCCGATATGGCTCGCAGGCCAAGACGCACAGTTCCGATCTTATACTTAAGGCGAAATCGATCTCGCTCTTTTCACCCTTCACGTTCATATTTTAACAAAAGGTTTCTTGACGATATCGAAAGAGAAAAGTTCATAGGCGCAGTGTAGCTAGTCCTTGTTAGTAAATATTTTAACAAAAGTAGTCCTAGACACCGTAAAGTAGAAGAGGAAGGATTATGTATGTATGTATGTACAAAAGTACCTACTATATGGCGCCTTCAATGAAAAAAAGTAAGTATAGAACATGAAGAGAATCCTAAAATGCAAAGAAAAGAAAGAGGTGTTGGTGTAAGTAGTGGTTTCTTATGTGAACACCACTGTTGAAATGATATCTATTGATCGAAACCAGATCGACAGGTATCATTGGCTGTCTCTGTTCAACGCTGCATTTGTTATCACACACTATCTTTGTTGTCGATGAACCTCACGGATTTCTCTCGGACTTCACGATACAGTTCCGGTATTAACTGTGGCCTGCGCAAATATTCAACATGTTGAAAGATCGCAGATCTCGCCGTTCCATTTTGACGGTGTACGTCTATGAAATGGCGAAATATATGAAAAATAACAAACTGTACGGACTTAGCTACTCCCACCCCCCACCTTGGTATTTGATATTTCGAAACTCATTTCCAAAGTAGGTAATACGGAAGGAGCTTCATAAATCTCTCCCCCTTTTTTCAAATTCATTGACTTCTTTTCTCATTTGACGATCGTTCCCATTTAAAATAGATAATATTTCGGAAATACCTATTCGTAATTACCCAAGTGCTTAATCTCATATAGGTACCTACTTTTAGAATAAGACAATGATTTCATTTAGTCGTTACTATTCTTTTTCCAGATTTACTAATAGGTATTGTTTAGGCACTCTCTTTCCGTCTATTTTCTGAACATGTCTATACCACTTTAATTACTTTTTTCCTCTATTTTTTCTACGACGGTTTTCTCTACTTCTATTAGTTGTTTGACGTAATGTTTAAAATCCCAGCCCAATCTTCATTTAATATTAGCAACCCTCTGATCATTGATTCTAAATAATTTGTTTAGATGCCTCTGTTTTCAAGTACACATGTAATAGCTACGCACAGATATTATATTCAGCCAGTTTAAGATTATTCAAACTATGTTAATTTAACATATAGGCAGCAGAAACGTGTTGAGAGTTATTAAGTAATAATTTCTTGGAGGCGAATAGCTTAAGTGCAGCACTTTAATATAGGTTGTATTTGTATAGCATTTCAATGGAAAATACTGGATTAGTCTAAATTTGTATAAATGACGACAGAAGCGAGTTAGGCGAACAAGAACATAATGTGTTTCTAAGTTATTTTTGAGTTAAAAGATTGACCTAACATTATAACTTTATTTACAGAAGTGGAGTAGGGAAAATGCAGCTCTTCCGTCTAATCAACGTATGCAGTTACCAAAAAAACCTGATATTCCTATGAACAGTGAACAGTGGAATCAGCGTGCCTGGGAGTCCTGCCAAGTAAGAGAAATTTATATCTTTCTTTTGTTTTTATTGGTACCAAGAAGTTAAACAAAAACATTAGCATGAGTAAAAGGCTCATATTATAACAAACTAATATTTGGTGCGATATAATTGGGTGGTTTTGCTTTTACAGTTATAGTTAACAAATAGTTCATCGAATGTAAAAACTACGTATTTTTTTGTTCACCTGCTGAAATTGTTAAACATTTTTTATTCTAAACGAAGTATTTTTAATTAAGCTGGAATGTATGATGCCACGTACCTATATTAAAATCAGTTATAGTTATTATTTTTATTAAGCTTCAAAGTCGAATCTACAAACTCTTTGCACCAATGATCAGGGATCCCCAGGGAGCCGCGCTGCCGCCATAAGGGCGCCGCGAAATATTCAATTAAACAATTCGGCAATTTTCTTGGAATTTTCAATTCTCGAATTTTTGCGCCAACAATCATGTATGCTGACAAAATTCCAAGAATTAGCAACTTTCGAGTTTTTCATTGTTTTCTTTCCAATCCACATCTTTTGAAACGGCTAGTGCGCAATAAGCACGGCTTCCCCACACATGCTTTAGTAATCGTTTTTAAAAAAGAAAGTTTTCCAATTTTTCAAGAAAGTCAAAAATTTAGAAAAAAATCTGATAAGTATATTAAGGGCGCCGCAGAAAAAATCCGATTATTTAGGGAGCCGCAAACCGAAAAAGATTGGGAACCTCTGCTATAAGCTATAATTTCAACAGTGTTACATTGTGCATACATATCAGTCATTCAGTCTTCGTGTAATCATACTTCATTCTTCTATCATCTGGCCTTAGGTAAATGTTTTAGATTCTTCAGTAAAGTTAGAAGGTATGTCGAGCAAAAGCTAGTCGTACTCTTCGATGTTACGGTGAGGGTAACTGCCCCTTGGCAGGTATAAATATGTCTCAGCTCTCTTGAAAAACTTTCAAAATCTATTTCGCATTTCAGAAGTTGCGGAAATGCGATTCGTCAAACTGACTTGATGATACATAATAATCCATATCTGCGACTCTGCGAGTGATATTGAATTTACGACAGTCACTACCTTTTGTACTGCCTTCTTGTTTGTCTATAATTTGACGATTACTAAGGTCATGTAATTAAGAATCGGTGAATAGTTCTTGTTTTGAAATTTAACAAAATATGAAAAATACAACTATTTTGTATTGAAAAATATGAAGAAAAACTTTGTTTCCCAACTTCAATAACGATCGAATGAATAAAAGCCGTAGTAAAAAGCAAATGGAATTCTAAATTAGCCTCACATGACTAATAACTCATAAATAAATATTTATGGAAAGGATAATTATTGTCGTTTCTATAGGTGCTCTTTTTCTACGTTCTTCTCAATTTTCTCGCAAGATATTTTAAACAGTTCTCGTTTGATGTCAGTAAAAGTTATGTGGTGTATGGAAATGGAAACGTGCCAAAAACAGTTAGTCGAGGAAATAAAGCACTGAACCTACCAAATTTTTGTAGTAAGACGGATTGAGATGGGGTTTTTTGCATTCGCTTCCTAAATTTAATAGGAAACTTTGTACCTACTTTTCATCATGTTTTTTTTCGAAATTGCATTTGTGCAGTCGAAAATGCATCCTGAAAAATGCATTTTCATAGAAAAAATTCATAACTTCGTTATAAGCTTCTAGAATCGACTCAATTCGGGTACAAGGGGGTTTTCGAGGTCGCTGATCCCGAATATGACCTCCAAATTGCCTCACCGTCCACATGGAGCTCAGGATGGCCGAGCAACGTCATCTCCGAAGCTTTTTCTGAAATTCACTCTCAAATGATTCTAGACATCTCATCCGAGGGTTTTTAGAGTTGCTGATTCCATATCAGGCATTGGAAACCGTCCCCCGCGTACCTGGTGCCCCGCATCCGAGCAGCAACGTCATCCTCTTGAGTTCCACTGAAGTTTCAAACCTATAGGGAACCGAAAATTGTTTCCGGGTTTTTTGGGTCGCTCAGATCGAATCTGGTCCCGGATACTTTCTAACGGGTACCTGGTGCACCACACCGCGACGGCATCAACGTCATCCTCTGGAGTTTCGCTTGAAATTTTCGCTCAAATGCTTTCATTTTAATGCTTGTTTCATCATATCAGGAAATCATGAGGTAAAACTTATAATGGAACATTTGAATAAATGTGGACATTTTCATTTTGTGAAATAAAAGTGAGATATATATAAAAAAATGTAAGTTTTGTTTAATAACATTATCATCTAAATGTATGAAGTTAATATTATAAAATATTTAGTTTAAATTTAATTTAATTTAATTTGTTCCTTTTATTACAGATTAAATTTGTATGTAAAACTCCTAATATAAGGTTGGTAGTTAGAGTAGTTTCAAAATCTCGTGGAGAACTTCGGAATCCGCCTCTGCAGGCGGGCTATGTACCATTCACGGCTGGTCAGGTCCGGATAGAGGTCCTGAAAGAACCCCGTCCTAGCAATTACAAATTATTTTCGGTTCACTAGGCTTGAAATTTTAGTGAAACTCCAGAGGATGACGTTGATGTCGCCACGGTGTGATGCACCAGGTGTCCGTTAGCAAGTATCTGGTGCCACATTCGACCTAAGCTACCCAAAAAACCCCGGAAACAATTTTCGGTTCCCTATAGTCTTAAAACTTCAGTGAAACTTCAGAGGATGACGTTGATGCCCGGATGTGGGGCAACAGGTACGCGGGGGACGGTTACCGAAGCCTGATTTGGAATCAGAAACCCAAACAAACTTCGTATGAGATGTCTAGAATCATTTGAGAGTGAATTTCGGGAAAAGCTTTGGAGATGACATTGGTCAGCCATCCTGAGCTCCAGGTGGGCGGTGAGGAAATTTGGAGGTCATATTCGGAATCAGCGACCTCGAAAACCCCCTTGTACCCAAATTGAGTCGATTCAAGAAACTTATAACGAAGTTATGAATTTTTTCTATGAAAATGCATTTTTCAGGATGCATTTTCGACTGCACAAATGCAATTTCGAAAAAAAACATGATAAAAAGTAGGTACAAAGTTTCCTATTAAATTTAGGAAGCGAATGCAAAAAACCCCATTTCAATCCGTCTTACTACAAAAATTTGGTAGGTTTGGCTTATTTTAGTGCTTTATTTCCTCGACTAAGTAGGTACAGCAATTAATAATTATCATATCAGTACTTGAGATTATGATTTTATACCAATTACGTGTCAATGTCGCATGCATTTTAAACGAATCGATGAAATACATGTGCATTGCATGGGCATGGGCAATGATATTTTACAAGAGTTGATACTTTCTCAATGTCTAAGCGTTGATTCACTCAACGGTCTAAGTTTAAACATATTACTCTTATGCGTGAATGTGTGATCTTTATCACCACTTATACGGTTTTTTTTTAAATTGTACCAAATTAGGCAGAGATTACAATTTCCCGATAGTATTTCAGCGATAAGGGAAGAGAAAGTATTGTAAACGAAAACTAACATGGATTATTTTATTTACTGTCAGTTTAATGGATATATTGTAATTTAGTAGTTAAAGTGTACCTAATCATGAAACGTACTATTGATAAAATCAAACATAGGTATAGAAAATAGTAAACGCAAGTCGCACGTTATATGAAAATAATTGTCCCTAGTTCAAGGTTTCGAAGGTAAAAAATCAATATTGTTTAGAACTATGTGAACCATAAGTACATAATTTTCAGGTTTATTTATAACGAAATAAATTGTTTGTTTCCTAATTCGTTTAAGTGTACCTATATAGTCACGCAAATTTTAACTTAATAATCACAAAAAGTTGTAAATTATTATTAGTAAGTTCGTATAATTTATTTCAGTTTTTTCAAGAATGGTGTTTTTCTTGTTGAACAGTATGCTCAATAAGTCTCTGGTTTGTTTAATTAATAACGTAAATATCTATAAAGCAATAGGCCCAGTAGGTACGTTTAATTTGAGAGCGAAGCACTATTATACTATTCAGTGGCGTAACTTCAAAATTTGGGCCCGGAGGCAAGAATTTTTTAAAGGCCCCTTTTTGGCAATTAAATAGTAGAATAAAGGGTAGCATGATAATAAAATAATCAACAAAAACCATTTCTTGAAGTTTTATTGCACAAGACAAAAAAAGATTGGTACATTTATGTGTTATGTGTTATGTACCTACCGTATACAAATACGAAATACAGTAGTTTTAATGCGAAAGTATGGTATTTTGCACATATGGAAAATACAGCAACAGTTCAGGTCTCGTACGTCGGAATTTTGCAATCGTCGGGCCCTTAGGCAAACCGGGCCCGGGGGCGATTGCCTCCTCTGCCCCCTCGGTAGCTACGCCACTGATACTATTACCAATTACCTAATTATGATGCTGCTGTTGCACAGTTAACTCTCAAGCGAGATACAAAGAGGCGCGATAAAAAAATAAAGATTTGAAAGTGCGTGCTAAGCCAAAGGACCAACTCCAGATAAAAACTCGTAACGTTTACGAGCCGTATTGTGTAGGTGAGGAGCTACATGAGGGAAAGATAAAGTTACTGTTAGACTGGAAAAGGACAATTTTTGTAAGTAGGAACTAATTTAAACATGTCGCATTCCATCTTAATTAATGTAATTAGTCAAACTTAATGGTTGGTTTCACCACCGTTCAAGGTTAAAGAACGAGGTGTATTGCCATAATGGATTCTAGTCTTATTTATACAAGGCGACTTCATGGCCCTTAGATGCTGAGAGGGTCGGTTATTTTAAATGGAAGCCCTTACAATAGTTTTTATTCAACTCCTCCCGCTACAATCGATTCCAATTTCCACTCACGGCACAGAGATTGCTTCAGCGTCTCCAAACTCTTGTGGGCCTTAGCACAGGGTCTAGCGTCTAAAATCGACAACTCACGGTAATCTATAGGATTGAGATCCGGGAGGCCATTCGGAAGATGTGATGTAACAAAATCTGGAAAATGTACACATCACAAAACTGAATGATGAACTTGGATTTTGGCGGTGCCATCGCTGATTTTAGGCCCGTATCCGAAGTTGGAGGCATGTTAGAAATCATATCAGCTCGTTATCGTCCGCGTGGAACTGTACTTTTTGGCGTTGAGGAGGTTTGACACCCAGTTTCTTATGACCATAATATTACTAATATCAATCTTGCGTAAAGTTTTCCTGGATTTCGCTGCACATACTTCCGAATGATCTGGCTCTTCTTGGCTGTATTGGCAGTGCGCTTTCTTCTTCGGACCAAACGGTCGGCTTCATGACCAAATTTTTTAAACTTATTAACCGATTTGAACACAGTCTGCTGAGCGCCATTAAGCAAACGAACAACTTCACATTATAGGGTTTCCCTTGAAGGGTTAAAATAGCAACATAAAGCAAGCAATAGTAAACTGTAATGATACACGCTGCCTAGACCGAAAGCGTGGAGAATAAAACAAAAATTATTTGACTGCGTTCAAATAGTTCTGCTCTAGGATGCAATAAACGTGAACTTTCTATATCCTTGCACCCTGCATTGCTTGGCATGATTCAAGTAATGCTCTAAAAATTACTTCTTATGTATTTAACACGTAGGTAGGTATATGTATAGTGAATGAGAAATATGCGGACTTTTATTTCTTTTTCTTTATTTGTTGTTTATTATACTTTAGGGCTGATACCATATACGTGTTATTATACAGGGTGACCCTTAGATACTTTGTCGAGCGATTATGCCGTTAGTAACAATAACATCGAAAGAGCATGAAAATCATCTTATACGAAACCTATAAGTAATGCGTAATGATATTTGGCTAATTTTTTTAAAATGTAATGCTCTGAATATCTCTGTGCTACTTACTTGATTGATTAACATATGTGAAAGTTTGTGTGCTTTCTCTGTCAGATATATTACTTCTGGCTAGATTTTCATTCTGTAATCTTTGTGGTTTGTGGTTAATGTATAGGTATAGATAAATTGAATTTGAGCATTTTGATATTTTTGATAAAATAAAATCTCTAAATGAAGTAATCGTGCACGAAAATCATTCATACTGAGATGTCAAAAATATATAGGTACGGCAGCCATCCATGAGTAAAATTATTATCGAACATTACAACCTTAATAAAAGTGAATGATTGATTTTTGGAAAACATTTCCTTCAATCATCACACAATCGACCGACGGAATGTTACTGGGCCACCCTTTATTTGTATAAGATTAACTGCAACCATTGATTCGGAACAGTAACAATTACGAACGGAATAAATGATTAAGTAGTAGGACCTTATGTATCAATAATACCAAGACAAACGTGTAGAATGTGGAAAAAAACTCAAAATTGTGAAGAGCCGTTATCATAGAAAAAAGAAGTCTCTATGGTCGTTATCGATTATTCACTAAATACACTCTATGTTGAAGCGTGTAATACTTACAGTTCGCGTCAGAACTGTAGTCATTGATGCTAACAAACTCATATTTTGTCTCTTTTTCAGGCGTCTCTAGTTCCCTGCGAAAAATGTGGGCGAACGTTCTTACCGGATCGACTTAAAGTTCATCAACGTGGCTGCAAAATTGGCAAGACCGCGGTGAGTGAAAATCCATCCTTCTTTGTGTCTTAAATGCACTAAAACGGCTCCCTTCAAATTTTGTGTCTGTATACGTATATACCGTATCCATATTTATTTAGATAAATATCAAACTATAGTAAATTTTCTAATAAAGTTTTTAACTCAAGAATATAATTATTCAAAAATAACCAGATCAGTTACTTATTTTATAGATTCATACTAACGTTACCTTTTTGCCTGTAAGACGGTCACCTCGGGGCTCACTCACCAGTCCTAAATTATTGCGATACATTTGGGTTTTTTCCCCAAATTGCGCCAAACCAACCACTCGATCTAATCGTAAGATTTTTTTTGTGCTAAACCATAATAAAAATACTTATCAAAAAGTATCAAAAAGCACGAAATGTTACAACCGAAGAAAAAATATGAAAGCTTTCGGCATAACATACACAAAATACTAGCTGCTGCCCTCGCCAGGAGTGTTTACCGCTACGTCATCACACTCATCATATACAATCGTATGGTGAAATATGAAAAACATGAGTCAAAATTGTACTTATTATAAATAGTCAAATGAGAATTAAATTCATACGCATATAAAACAACTTGATTTCGCCTTTATAGCTAGGTTTACCTACTCTTTCTACTACAATACATTTGCTTATTCAATACTGTATGTCGATTTCGTCAAATACCTACACTACGAATTATGTTCACCATCCTTATTTACTTCACTGTTTTATATGAGAACACCGTAACAAATTGGATGGCTACATTCATAAATTAATGAGGTAACGGTAAACACTCCTGGCGAGGATATTAATTTATACGCCAGCATTTTGTCAAACCATGCCTATTACCAGAAAATGTTATTTTATCTGTGCTATTATGCACACAAACAACCATGAAAATCAGTTCACACGTTCTACGTTTACACACAACACAATTTTTTCCCAAAGAATTTGAGCTCTTAATGCTGGTTCCTCGCAGTACACAGGGGCTCTTTTAAATTTATTGCCTCTTAATTGTGATTACAGTAATCCATTATATTGATGGACGTATACGTATGGGTTACAGTAGAATATGAGTGTCCAAGGGATATTTCTATCCCTTTTCGTGTAATAAATGAGATTAAATTGTATATTGTGCAAATTGAACATGTTCCCTACAGCCCAGATCTCGCTCCCCCAGATTTTCATCTGTTTGTACCGCTGAAGGACGGTTTGAGAGGTTGTCGATTTTCCTCAGGCGCGGACGTTCGGGATGCGGTGCAAAAGTGGTTTCAGGACCAACCAAAACCTTCTACCACGAAGGCATATGAAAGCTTGTGGCACGCTGGACCAAGTAATAATAATAATAATTCTTTATTAGTCACAAAGATGGATTAAAGGTTCGCAATCAGAATGACACAAGGGTGTTTTCTTGCGAGCCCTTTGCAACATAAAGTTACAAAAGAGATGATAGATTCAACATAAAATTAGTAAATATTATATAAGTGTATAAGTAGTGAGTGTTGCTCAACGTGAAGACTATATCGAAAGATAATGTATTTGTGGCGCATCTATCTTTGTTTAATAAAGTTGCAAGACTAAAAGGGTAAGTAATTAAGAAGTTGGGGAAAACCAAAAAGCGTTGCACGTCACGAGTATTATATACCTACATGTCAACAGTGTTGTCATATGGATTAAAACGAAATAGAATAAAATACGAAATGGAAGACAATAAATGACAGATGTCCTTGGTTGCAACATTGTAATTTTATTTATGATGCTGCCAACTTGTAGAATTATTTTACCCTAGAATATTACCTTTAATGACAATCCGAAAAATGGTATTACATTGGTACTGTTTTTACGTCATATGTCACGTGCAACGCTTTTAGGATTGCCGTGACATACCATTTTCTTGTATAACGAGTATAACGACATTGCATTAAATAAATAAATATACAGATCACCGAAATATGTGAACTAATAGTTATTTGTGTATCAAGGTTGTAAAAGTGATCTTTTTTGGCCGAATTTTGCAGCCGAGGCGAAAGCCGAGGCT
Source organism: Pyrocoelia pectoralis (assembly GCA_036250285.1). Classification (NCBI taxonomy): domain Eukaryota; kingdom Metazoa; phylum Arthropoda; class Insecta; order Coleoptera; family Lampyridae; genus Pyrocoelia; species Pyrocoelia pectoralis. The sequence goes on along the minus strand of CM070075.1, from coordinate 62,458,277 downwards.
AGCAAATTAGATGAGGCTAAAAAAGAACTTTTAACCGAGGTGCACACAACATTTTTTAGGCGACTATCACAAAAAGATATAAACTTTAATTTAAAAATCAATTTCATAATTTTGACAGTGACAGTTACCTGACAACATGTCACTTGCAAAGTGTTTGTAGCGGCCGTAAAAGAGATTGTAGCGGCCGTAAAGTAAAGTAAAAGCGGTCGTAAAGTAAATTCGGCCGTAAAGTTGTTTATGACAGATGTCAAAAAAAAAGTTATACTTTACCGTTTTCAAAAGATACGTAAAACAAAGTCGCCTAAAAATATTTATTTTAGTACATTCATAAATCAAATTTATACTTGACAGTTGACAGTTCTGTACATGTTAAGAATGTTTTATATACATACATACTTATTTTATAATAACCTTTATTGTGTTTCTAGGGGCTATAACCTTTATTAAATTTAATCGTTTCATTTGTAATGGATAATTCTTTGGCATCCACAACGTCTCTATTAATTTTATCTAGTTATTAGACAAGTAACATTTAGTTCACCAGGAAGTACTCGTGTTGCCGTTCAAGGACCAATTTTCAAATATTTAAATTTACCGCTTAAATACTTTTTAACTTGAATGTACATTGAAAAAGACGACAGTGCTAGCTCCACCCTCTCAGCTCTCATGCTTCGTTCAACTGTAGTCAGAATGAGAAATTACACAGTTCAAACCCAGAATATGGTTTAAAAGTAAAAGTAAGCGTAACTGGGAACGCTATTCGTTCGAATGTGTATTTATCTAGATTAGTATAAACAAATGTCTATACCAAACTATATGAAATGGTACTATGTATTTACGTTGGAAAACTTGATTAGGTTTCAGCATTTCTCGTTGAAATGAAGTAGTTCCATTTTTTGTCGTTGGCACTGTATAAATGTATGAGAATTGGCCATTTGTAGGTATTTTAGTCGTGTTTCCGTAATTTATAAGCATGCGCTGGCGATGTTCTCTCACTTACACACGACGTCTGCGTGGCATCCTATTCGACTTCACGTTTGTGAATCGTCTCTCTTCTTCCTCTTTGCGGGGAGTACGCCATAGTTGGCGTTATAGTTTTGTATCTTGCTTGTGAAAATCTTAAAACATCCAAGATGGTAAGTGATTTAATACCTTTTTATTTATTGAAATCTACTTGTGACACATTAATTGAAACTTTTACGTAGTTATTTTAACAATATTATGTTTTTTTAATTTCTAAATAACGAATAACTACTTATTGCACAACAGTATGAAACATTGAAATTCATTAACTATTTTATTAACCATCACTCTTTACCTTTTCCCTTAATAAATTGCTGTCGTTAATTGTTTTATTTGACATCAGTATATTTTATAGCGATGTTAAAATTTTTAATATTGTGAAATGTTAAGAAATTGAACACATGTTTATCCTGTACATCATTAAACTGTCATTTAAAAAAATAAAATGGTTAGTTAAGCACTATTCTTAACATATGCTTTTACCTCCCTTCCTTCAATGTATTTGCTTTTTTTAAAATTTTTATCCTTTTGTAGGTTAACTTTACAGTAGATGAAATCCGTGCCATGATGGACAAAAAACGAAACATTCGTAACATGTCCGTCATTGCCCACGTCGACCATGGTAAATCAACTTTAACCGACTCCCTGGTGTCGAAAGCCGGTATTATTGCCGGTGCTAAGGCAGGTGAAACTCGATTCACCGATACTCGTAAGGACGAGCAGGAACGTTGTATTACAATTAAATCGACGTAAGTTTTTCTTTGAATATCGTTTTAACTGAGTAAAATATATAAATGATGATTGTTCAATTTAGCACCGATTATCTTTTGAAGAATTTAGAACGGCCAACTGAATTTAAAACAGATATTCTAATCGTTTCCATTATTACAACTTTATTATCTTAACAATTTTTTTTTAGGGCTATATCGATGTTCTTCGAGTTGGATGATAAAGATTTAGTCTTCATTACCAACCCCGACCAACGTGAAAAAGAAGAGAAAGGCTTTTTAATTAATTTAATTGACTCGCCCGGTCACGTCGATTTCTCCTCTGAAGTAACAGCTGCTCTTCGTGTTACCGACGGTGCTTTAGTTGTCGTGGATTGTGTCTCAGGTAATTGTCTTTCGAGTACTTTAAACTTCCAGCACATACGTTCCACTTCATAGCTCCAGTTAGCATGTTTTTTGTAAACATGTAATTAAGCATTGTTGATGTTGGGAGTGCAATGGAAGAAAAGTAATTCTAAAAACATTTTAACGCTGTTATAAGACCTCTATCTTTATGTCTAATTATAACACGCTTCCGTGTTTTTAGAACAATTCTTTTAAATGGTATTGCGTTGCAAGTACTGTCATATATCATTTGTTTTAGGTGTTTGTGTGCAAACTGAAACCGTCTTACGTCAAGCTATTGCCGAGCGTATTAAACCGATTTTGTTCATGAACAAAATGGACCGTGCTCTCCTAGAATTACAACTGGAAGCCGAAGAGTTGTATCAAACTTTCCAACGTATTGTAGAAAATGTTAACGTAATCATTGCCACTTATTCTGATGATAGTGGGCCAATGGGCGAAGTTCGTGTAAGTATTTTAAATTCTTTTAATAATGAAAATGTTGAGTTTTGCATTTGTTGCATTTACTCACATAGTCATGTGATAGTTGCATTTTGTGGTTGCACAACGTGTTTATTTTGTATGTTGCACCATAATTTGTAACATTGTTTGTTGCACCATAATTTGTAAGTTGTTCAAGTTGATTTTATCTCAGTGAAGTTGTGTTGATTGTATTTAATTTTCTGTATCTTAAGTGTTTTTCTTTTTTTGTTTTAATTTTTTATGGAAATGCATGTGTGTTTATCCAGTTTTGACTGAATATCTAGTTTTTACACACTTTCTATTAACTTCACTTGAATAATCGTTTGTTTCAACTCTTTGGAGGTCTGTATCTCCGCTCCTATAAGGACTTAGAAGGTTGAAAAGCGGTCTAGATACGCTGTGCACTTTTGAATGTATTAAACGTTGCTGGCCAAACTCCAAATTTGCGCGGCTTAACAAATTAATTATTTCGCTAGTATTGACATAATAAATTATTAATTTGTATTGTTTTGAAGACTAAAAAGGATAAAATAAAATTTTTTAAAAAACGTTATCTAATATTACACACTTTCTCATGCACTAAAAAGGATAAAATAATTTTTTTCTTATTAAAATAAATATTTTTTAACAATTTTACAAAAGAAAAACCTAATTTAATACACCATTACTTTCAGGTTTTCAGAATAATAATGATATGTTATCAATATTATGATCAACCCTGTATCTGCATTAAGGGCCACACTTTTTTCGTAAAATTGTTCAAAAATATTTATTTTAAAAAGAAAAAAATTATTTTATCCCTCTTAGTGCACTAAACATTATTTCATCCTTTTTAGTATAAAAATATTTTATACTTTTCAGTGCATGAGAAAGTGTGTAATATTAGAAAACATTAAATTTTAAAAAAATACATACAGTAAGACAGTAAGTTTTTGGCATTCCAATTAATGAATTTTTCTAATTTATTTTAAAACCATAACAAAAATTTAATTTGTTATCTGTACGCTACCTATTTTATGAGAAACAATCTCTCCATCAGAACTCGTGAAATTGCGTAACAGCATCAACTTATGATCTATTTGGCATTTAACGTAAAGGAAACCCTTTTCAACATTAGCATTACGATCTGAAATCACAAAATGATAATCTGTTAATTTTACTAGTTCTAAACAACATTCTTCATTATTAAGTGATTTGAAATAGTAACAGTCAACTTTAGTACGTATGAATGCTATGTTGGGAGTTACCGTGCGTGTTAAAGTTTGGCCCCCCTCCAGGATTGTTGTTTGGGATGTGAAAATCAATTTTTTGGGGGGGGGGGGGGCCAAACTCGGTGGCCGCTATCTTGGAAAATGGCACCGATTAGATTTCGAGCCATAACTCGGTAACCAGCCGTCCAAATTGAACGAACTTTAGCTCAAAATGTTCAGAAATGTATTCTCTGTCTCTCTTGTTCCGCACCGAAAATAGCTAAATCCAACGTGTTAGACGTTATTAGGCATAAACTGGAGAAACACACAAAAAATATACACATTTTGCTAAATTTACTGAAAACTATTCGGAATTGAACTTCCAATGTCCTGAACAAAAATACAGAATCGGCATTTTAGAGTTAAATAAAAAAAAATTGATCTTAATCGGAGTAATCGTTGCATAGATACAACGCATAAGACACAATGCCGTCCGCTCTAGGGCAGGAATGTTAACAGCAATCCATAAGTAAAAGGTCGGACTTTTGGAATTTTTCTGTATCCAATCATCAAATGTCAATGTTGGCGATGATTCTCGATGAGTTTCGTACAAAAGCATTTTCAGTGCCACGTAGGTAACCCGATGTGCACATCTAGTTTTCTCTTGCCATCGTTCTCGTGTCTTCTTGATTGAAAAAGAGAAACAGCAGTTCCGTGAAATGAATCTTTGACTGTTCTTGATGTTAAATGATGGTCTATGTTATCGACAGCTCCGACAGTGAAAATACCGCTACGCATTTGTGTCCCACAAACGGAGTTTTCGACGCACTCCGAAACTAAGAATGCAAAAGAAGCCGAATGGGGTTTCATGATTTTGATGGATATGTCAGATGTGTGCGTTGTACTAATTGAGCTGAGCAATAGTGACTATCTGCTCCTTTTCGAAGACAGTCTTATGAGTGGGGCCGTATAATATGAGCCCTATAAGATACTTGAGTGAGCTAGAAACGGAGTCTTTCTGGCAGTCAGCATAAAAGTCATCTTTCACAAAATCGAAACTCTTTTCCTTTGTCATGTCACGTCTACAAAGCAAAGCTCGTTTGATAGTACACGATAGCCTTCTGATGGAGCCGAGGACGTTAACGAATTCTGTACCACGTCTTTCATTGCTGTAGAGCGCAGTAGAACTATCTCGTTCCTGAAACCTCACTCTTCTTTAAGCTAAGGATGAAACCTGTTTAGTATTGCAGTCTTCAATCTTGTTCGGTTCATAATCGGCACCTGAAACATTTCAGATCTCCAACAAATTTCTTCGTAAGCTGATTTCAAAGTAAAGTATGTCATCCCATTTTTTTTTAATTATATGAATAAAATAACTGGGATTATTGTGTTTTGGTACCGTAAATTATGGAATTGAATTTATTAATCGTGGATTTGGATTTCAAATTAAATTGTGGACTTGATTTTAAAAGCAGGAAAATGGTACGGTTTATTGTTATTCACGTTGTTTTAAGATGCACGCATGCACGTGCAAAAGATTTAGTCGAATTTCAGCTGATTTTCTATGAAAAGAAAAATGGAATTACAAAAATTTAAGTAAAAATAATTTACTGAACTAGATTTCCTTGAATAATTAATCCTGAAGTACTAAAGTAATCTTTGAAAAATATCAGGTAAAGTTTGATTTTCGAAGGTGTGTGTACGTCAAAGACATTTTACATAGTTACAATTGTTGGCAACAATATAATAACAAGTAACTAAGAAAAATGCCTATGATGTACACGCACCTTCTCAAAAATCAAACTTTAGAACTCAGGGTTCGAAAAAATCCGATTTTTATAATAAATATCAAAAATCCGATTTTTTGATATATATCCGATATATATCGGATATATATCCAGGCTAAGAAAAAGAAGCGAATTTCATTCTATAAGAGGATTAAACACTTAAAAATGTGAAAGGAATTTGTAAAATAATATGTGTCAAATTTTTTAATGAACATTTAAATAAACAAGTACTTATTATTATAATAATCTTCATTTGTTTGTGAGATAAATCAACTAGGTAATTTCAATAATAATTTAATTTGTATTTTGTAATCATAAAGAAAAAGTAATCATTCAGGGTCAGGCCTTAAGCATAGATCTATGAGTGGGACATCATCATCTGGCTCCCAGTCCCAGTCAACTTCTGTTTCTTCTATGATGTCCTCATTCACACTGGGATTCCAAATCCAGTCCATATTGTATGACGGAGCTGAAGCTGTACTATGGATGCCCCTTTCAAACTGGTTGAAAGTCTTGAAGATATGAACCAATTTATGCGCTTTTTGGGTTCCTAATCGATTACGAATCTTTGATTGCACCAGACCGAAGGTAGAGAAAATTCTTTCGAGACCTGCAGTTGACGCTACTGCTGACAGCAATTGTTCACAGAGTGCCTGAAAGGCTTCTTTACCATCCCAGTTGAGCCAACGCGGATCATTTGTGTTCATATATAGGAGCTTCCACCATTCCAATGGTGGGGTCTGTTCAAATTGTGACCCAAACAGATATTTGGGAAACATTGACGATTGTGTCAGTAATGCCGTCACAGTAGGCATATGATCGGGCTGCATTTCACTAAATGCTTTGTCTCTTTGATCGTTGGTCAGATGTTTACCCAGAAACCGATGGTCCAATATATTGGCCAAGTAATGAGCAGACCCCAATGCAATCTCACGTCTGCGCTGGAATAATTTTTTAACTTCTGGTATTTCATTTTCAAAGTCCTTTTCAAGCCGGTGCCATATTTCTACTGCCACCGATATTGTTGTTCCATCCCTTTGGGCCCTGTCTAAGGCTCTAGCAATTGGGTCCAAACGTGACAGCAGTTGAATTGCTTTGTTCGTTATTTGTGCGTCATTTACGATTTTGCTTATGTCGTCATCAATTTCATTCTTATTATTTTGGCATATTTGCACCAGTATTCCACGATTGTCAAGATAAGACCGAATACAATCTCTCGTGGTATTCCATCTGACGGTAATGGGCATCACCAACTTTTTACCACCAGCAGCCTTATACCAGCTTGCAGGTAGATGTTTATTCCGAAAATATTTCACTACCTTAATTATATTTCCAGAAACGCCTTTGATTTCTACGTCATGTGCTAGAAGATTTAACATATGCGCACAGCAACCATATTGAATTATGTCTGCGTTATCTTTACACAGTTCGTGCCTCATTTTCGTAACGTTAGCGGCATTGTCGGTAACGATGCTCTTAACTTTAACTTTAAAGTTTTTGTTACTGTTAGTGATTGCATTCGTGGCGACTTCCTTCAAATAATCCGCAGAGTGAGGGTGGCCTGACGTATCGATGGTATCAACCAATACTGATTGCCCTTCAGGTGTAGTGAGGCTACAGCAAACTATAGGCTCATTGTGGACATTAGACCACCCGTCCAAAGACATGGATACCGTTTTACCTTCAATATCATTTTTTTGTTTTTGTAAGGTGTCCTCATAACTATCTTCTAAGAGTCGCCCTCCTATTTGATGAGACGTGGGAGGTTTGTATCCGGGACGAAGCGCTGTGATCATTTCTTTAAATTTAATGTGGTCAGCGTGCAAAAAGGGCGTATTCGTGGCATAGAAAAAGTTTGCAATCGCTGAATCAATTTTTTTCGCATGAGTTACTGATGTAACAATTACTTTTTGTGTTTTTAATAAGTTATATGATGGACCGGTAGTAGACAATGAGCACTTAGTTGTTGCTACTGCTACTGATTCGTTACTTGAAGTTGCGGGCTGTACAGCATGACTACTAGAAGCTGTTGTTGATGAACTTGTACTTGAAATTGAGCTAGAAGCCTCGGATCCTGGACAAAGACTCATATGTTTACAAAGCCGCTCAGGGATACCTTGAAGCTCTTTCTTGCACTTCTTACATTGAGCCCATTTGCCCTTGTTACCAGTCTTGGCAATAACATTAAAATTGCTCCATACAGGATGCGCAGGTTTTGGCATGGCTGTTTCTTTCACGAACTCTGAAAACAAATATACAAGAACTAACTTACTACTTAACTACTTAACTAACTACATTTTTGTACTCATTTAACTATTGGGAAATTAAATTAGAGTCTAAAATGTAGTAGGTAGGATCTACATAAGCTTAAGAAAATATAAAAGTAAAACTTACCATGTAGGGTACAGAAAATGGCAGAAAGTAGATAGGTATAACAGGCAGTAATAATCTTCTTAGCTTACACTAACAATTAGTTGACTTCACGTCTCACGTAAATAATATGTTCACAATATGAAAGAAATCGTATGCAGTAAAATATTACGTCTGAATAGAAGGAAGTGAAAAACAATACTGACTAATGAGTCAACGTTTGTCATTTTTTTATTAGCTTGTAAAATAAACCTTATATGAAATATGATATGAAGTTAAGGTTTGAATTTCAATAAAAAGCTAGCCGTACTGGTAATGTAAAGGAGATTTCCCCAACATTAAATGAGGTTGCCATTTTCGGAAGCAATCTAAATTTTTTTGAATTATAGTTTTTCGCTACGTGTTGCGAGGGTAAATATTAATCTCCAAAATTTTTAGTTCAGAAGAAAGGAAAAAATCCATTGATATATATCAAGATAAAAATCAATTGATATATATCGTGATATATATCATGATATATATCCGCTGATATATATCGGCGAACCCTGTTAGAACTACAGTCGAACTTCCATAAGTCGAACTTCCGTAAGGCGAATTTTTCCATATCTGGAATTTTTAAGAAAATTTAGCACCAAGAGCGCATTTTACATATAAAATTGTTTCTATATCTCGATTTTCTTTACGTCGAAGTTTTCTATATTTCGAGGTAAATTTCGTGTATTGTTGGATAGCGAAGCTCCTTTACTCGAACTTTCACAAAAGGATTATCATAAATTTTTACCTGTAGATTCTTCGAATTCTTTTTAAAGGATTTTGTTTGCTAACGGTAATTCTATAATCTACCTCAAGCACAGACAATTGTTTCTTTAATATTCTTTCAGCTTATTTTAGTCACAATACCCTCTTTAAGTCTTCGGGAATTTTAGATAATGCCTACAATATGTTTTTGCAATCAACGCGGCGCCGGCGTGCATTTCATTACTCATTCCCTGATGACAACACAAATTCTTAAACTGATCATAAAATGCGGAGACTTTAAAGTTTTGTTTGCAGTTTTATTTTGGTTCTTTTTTGCCAAAGACAGTCAAAAATTACGAGTTTTTTTAAGAAATAATATGTATGTACATATGTAGTACATATGTACTTTTTGTCATAGGTTGTATTTCTCCAAACAATTACATAATTTCAGTAATATGTACATTTAAACATGTAGATTTATTATACTATATAATAAAGTCTTAAAATTTTTTGGTGTTTCTATACCTCGAATTTTCTATATCTCGACTTTTTTTTGGTGCACGATGGCGATTCGACTTATGGAAGTTCGACTGTAATTTGAATAGTTCGTATTGTTAATACATACCTACTCCTGACCTAGAGCGGATGGTATTGTATCTTATGCGTTATATCTATGCAACGATTACTCCGATTAAGATCCATTTTTTTATTTAACTCTAAAATTCCGATTCTGTATTTTTGTTCAGGACATTGGAAGTTCAATTCCGAATAGTTTTCAGTAAATTTAGCAAAATGTGTATATTTTTTGTGTGTTTCTCCAGTTTATGCCTAATAACGTCTAACACGTTGGATTTAGATATTTTCGGTGCGGAACAAGAGAGACAGAGAATATATTTCTGAACACTTTGAGCTAAAGTTCGTTCAATTTGGATGGCTGGTTACGGAGTTATGGCCAGAAATCTAATCGGTGCCATTTTCCAAGATGGCGGCGAAGGTAGCGGCCACCGAGTTTGGCCCCCCCCCCCCCCCCCAAAGATTGATCCTCACATCCCTAACAACAATCCTGTAGGGAGGGCCAAACTTTAACACGCACGGTAACTCCCAATAAAAATTTACATTGAATTGACATGTAAAATAAAAATAAATAAAATAAAATAAAACGTAAAATCGATGCGTTTTATCCATTTCCGGTCTATGACAAAATATGTGAGGAATATATTTCCGAGTATTTTGAGCATAAACATGTTAGATTCAGATAATTGGTTCCAGAGATATTGGCAAAAATGTGAATTTTTTTCATTGTTCGGCCCATTTAAGCCGGATACCTTAAAATCGGTACAGTTTAGCCACTTTCATTATAGAAGAAAATATATGAGAAATACAATTCAGAGTATTTTGAGCCGAAACTATCACATATGGATCTCTGGTAGAAGAAATATGTTGCAAAGTACTATAAATAGGTAGCATAGTGTCTTTAAATTAGGGTGTGGAGAAGAGGGAGGCAAAGAACTACAGGCGGATTAGGAAATGTAGGATACAAAGCGTACACCTCCATCAAAGGGGGGGGGGGGGGGAGAGAAAAGGGCATCATGGATGAGTGGCAGGTGTTGTTCAGGAAAGGAAGGAGGGCAGTGAACAACATTTATAATTTATATTGTTAAGCAGCTAGGGAGCTGGGGCGGGAGGGAGGGAAGGTGTTGCCCCTATTCTTGAACATCAAGGCCGCCTTTAACAATTTGAAGCATGGAAAAGCTGCGGGAGATGATGCGAAAGAAAGGTATAGGAGGTACAAGCGAAACAAAGTTGCATGCACGTCATCAGCGTTTGATGATGTTTACATTTACAGTATTGTCAAATTGATCAGGAAATATTTAATTTCCCAGCAAATATTTCTTATTCAACCACAAATAAATACATATTACAAATTTTTGATGACAAAAATTAATTAAATATACCTCAGAATACTACTGTCATCCGTAACCTCAAAATATCGATGAATCCATGAATAAAAGATAGCAACACAGCACCATTCCCTGACAGTGCCTAGGTTTACGTCTTTACTTACTGGCCTGTTGATTAAAATTTTATCACAACATTTTAAATTGAGAGGCGTCTAAACCCAACAAAAACAAGCTTGTGCACATACATTATTTTATCTCAAAAGTCTTATATTAATTGCATTGCCTTTGGAGTTGTTTTTTTATAAATTTATGATACAGTTGGCGATGGAAACTTTGCCACAAAGACATGGAAATTGCCGCCTGTATTGAGACAGATTATGAAACAGTCAAACAGCTTTTTTGCATTGTTTCATTCTATTAAATCATTGACAAAGGGGAGGTTAAGAGTGTTTTATTAATAACTATCTACTTACGTAGTTTCATAAATCAACACCAGATATTAATATCCAATAGTTGCAGTTGTCAATAAAATTGAAGGGTGTTTTATCTCTACAGTTCCACCAAGCTTAGAATGTGAACTAAATTTGAAACAATTCAAACTGATCAATAAAATTCTTTTAGAGAGGCTTGGTAAATTCAGCTCCAGAATTGTTTTGACACCTTACACAGTTTGCACTCTGTTATTCATTTGCTTTGAATGTATGTACTTGGTAAACATGAAGCTCCTTTCTGTAAAAATGTAATTTGTTGCTTTGAGAAAAAAATTTGATACGGCTTGAGCCTTTCTCATAGCTTGTAGGTTCGTGTTGCGTTAGTTCTAATCCACGATATCATTCAACACCTTTCTTCCAATCAGCAGAGCCTTACTCAAAATATATAAATCCATCATTAAGATTTAATTTTTTTTCTTAAAGGTCGATCCAAGCAAGGGTTCAGTGGGATTTGGTTCAGGTCTACACGGTTGGGCATTTACTCTTAAACAGTTTGCCGAAATGTATTCTGAGAAATTTAAAATCGATGTTGGTAAGCTAATGAATCGTTTATGGGGAGAAAACTTCTTCAGCCCTAAGACCAAGAAGTGGGCCAAACAAAAGGAAGTTGATAACAAACGTTCATTCTGCATGTATGTCTTGGATCCCATCTACAAAATTTTCGACTGCATTATGAACTACAAGTAAGTAATATTTTATTTTTACAAATTCGCTTTAGTTTTTTTTTGAACGAATTTAATCAATTATGATGAAAAAACGCAGACCTGTTCTGAAAATAATTTTGTAGAATTTGGTTGCTGAGAACAGTGTTTTATCAATTGATTTTATTTCATCCATAATGTTGATGCTAATTTTGTTCACTTTGTAGGAAAGAAGAAACCGAACAATTGCTTTCAAAGCTTGGTGTTGTATTAAAACATGAAGATAAGGACAAAGATGGAAAACCTTTACTTAAGGTTGTTATGCGTACTTGGCTTCCTGCAGGTGAAGCTTACTTCAAATGATTGCCATCCATCTACCTTCTCCGGTAGTTGCACAAAAATATCGTATGGAGATGTTATACGAAGGTCCTCATGATGATGAAGCAGCTCTTGCTGTTAAGGTAACTTTGTTGTTGTTGTTGTTGTTGTTTACTTTTTATTCATTGATCCGGTTTAGAATTGCGATCCCAATGGTCCTCTTATGATGTATGTGTCAAAAATGGTACCGACCTCAGATAAAGGACGTTTCTATGCTTTTGGACGTGTATTTTCAGGCAAAGTAGCTACCGGACAAAAAGCCCGTATTATGGGCCCAAATTATACCCCAGGAAAGAAAGAAGATTTATATGAAAAAGCAATCCAAAGAACCATCCTTATGATGGGACGTTATGTTGAAGCAATTGAAGATGTACCTTCTGGTAAGATATACTTGCCACGATTAGTTTTATAACTGTCTAAATAAATTTTTCTTGTAGGTAATATTTGCGGTTTGGTAGGAGTAGATCAATTTTTAGTAAAAACTGGTACAATTACAACATTTAAAGATGCCCATAATATGAAGGTAATGAAATTCAGCGTTTCTCCTGTCGTGCGTGTTGCTGTGGAACCGAAAAATCCAGCCGATTTGCCAAATTAGTGGAAGGTTAGTTAGGATTGATATTCTTGTAGCTCTATATTAAAATATCTTTTTAGGTCTTAAACGTCTTGCGAAATCCGATCCTATGGTACAGTGTATTATTGAAGAATCAGGTGAACACATCATCGCTGGCGCAGGTGAATTGCATTGGAAATTTGCTTGAAAGATTTGGAAGAAGATCACGCGTGTATTCCACTTAAGAAATCTGACCCAGTTGTTTCATATCGTGAAAGTGTTAGTGAGGAGTCGAACCAAATGTGTCTGTCAAAATCGCCGAATAAGCACAACCGTTTGTTTATGAAAGCTTGCCCCATGCCTGATGGATTGGCCGAAGACATTGACAATGTAATATTTTTTTATGTTCACACGTTTTTTAAATACTTAACTGTTTTCTCAATTTAGGGTGATGTAAATCCCCGTGACGACTTTAAAGTTCGCGCCCGTTACTTAAGTGAGAAATATGACTATGATGTCACTGAAGCACGTAAAATTTGGTGCTTTGGACCCGATGGTACTGGCCCTAACATCCTTGTCGATTGTACGAAAGGTGTACAATATCTTAATGAAATCAAAGATTCCGTTGTTGCTGGTTTTCAATGGGCAGCTAAAGAGGTACTTTTTTACGACATGTCCTAAACGTGCACGTTTTACAAGCTCTGTTTACTTTAGGGAGTACTTGCAGAAGAAAATTTGCGTGGAGTACGCTTTAATATCTTTGATGTTACTCTTCATGCGGATGCTATACATAGGGGTGGTGGCCAAATTATTCCCACAACTCGTAGATGTTTATATGCTTGTTTGCTCACAGCAGCCCCAAGAATTATGGAACCGGTTTATCAATGTGAAATTCAGGTTTGTTATTGTAATTTTGTAATTCACGAGTTCGAAATTAATTTGTTATTAATTTTAGTGCCCTGAAGTGGCTGTGGGTGGTATTTATGGTGTATTGAATAGAAGACGTGGTCATGTATTTGAAGAAGCACAAGTCGCCGGAACACCTATGTTTGTAGTTAAAGCATACTTACCTGTAAATGAATCGTTCGGTTTCACTGCCGATTTGCGTTCAAACACTGGCGGTCAAGCTTTTCCACAGTGTGTATTTGATCACTGGCAAATATTCCCAGGTGATCCAATCGAACCATCCAGTAAAACTTATACAATTGTCCAAGTAAGTAATCGACTTTCTCAAAATTCCACAACAGACAGTGCCTTTTGATTACAAAGGAAAATGGTACTCGCTTTTTGTGGTATATTAATTAAGTTTTTTGTCTTATTATGTGATTTTTTTGTTCATGTAATAACTTAAGACTTAAACATTTTAATAATATAGGCAGTCGGTTTTATACTTACGAATTGTTCTTTTTTAGGATATTAGAAAACGAAAGGGTCTTAAAGAAGGATTACCAGATCTTTCTCAATATTTGGACAAGTTGTAAGCTGCAAAATGTTAGAGCTGTACAAATAAATATTTTAACAAATGCTAAGTTGTAATTTAAATAATTTGATATTAAATCTTTTTTTTTACGAAATGGGCTGAACTGGATAGAAATGTATAATTCAGCAAACAACAGACTATGTTCAATTGTAAAAATTGTGAATCCAGCTTCATAAAGTGCATTGTACAGTTATTCCATTGCAAGTAAAGTTCTACCGAAAGGAGCTTGTTTTATTACTTTTTTTTTGTTGTACCTTTTATACAGGTTTAATTGCATTGTAAATCTTAAATTATTATATTTTATAGTTGAGTTTGTTACTCATAATTTAATAAAATGGTTTTGTCATAGATGTGTGGCATTTAATTACATACGCTTTTGTAGACTTGATCTTTCTTTTTGTAGTTCCAAGAGAACAAATTTCATAAGCAGTGTGGGTTTGTTAATTGTGGTAATGTAGTATTATTTTTGTAGTGTCGTTTATTAATTTTACTTCGTTTCCAGCGGACAGTGTCACTGGTTATTTCTTATTAGAATATTAACTCCAGATCCACTTGGTGTTCATGGATGCTTTATCAGCAGGTAAATATATTTTAATAACTTTTAACATCTTTGTTGTACCCCACATCATTTACATATTAATATCAATGATTACAAATGAATGTCGTGATTTAGTATTCATAACTCATATTTTTTTTAAATAGCAATTTTTAAGTATACCAACATCATCTCGATTCCCCATCTAATAAGCCGTCAGTTTTTTGTATGTATATGAAAATTGTGTGCTCATGATGGGAACATTAAAGTCCGTTTTTGTGTATGATGTCTTGGTTAATATATCCAAGAATATCAAGGATAAACCGAGACATTTCCTCTTTATTACTTTTGAGCATAATTATAATTCTAAAATGATTCTTTTTGTTATAGAACAATGGTCATAGTCGATGAGGAATACTTAGGAACTAAGTTTGCTAATTAACCTAATGCGCCGTTGTGTAATCCACTTACTGGTAATTATGACTCATTATAAAAATGTCTAATAATGTATGAAAAAGTGTATGATTATTTTGTTAACCGCCCCCAGTCTGAGTAGGGTGTGATTGATTGGTATTATTATGATACAGTATGGTATTACTTTAAAATAGTGTTTTAGTCTCGGTACTAACGTACTTTTGTTTTCAGCAATACAAAGTACCAAGTGAAGAAGGAGCGATCTATATCTATTTCATCTTTTCATGGTAATTATAAATTCACATTTTTATAATCAGTATATTGCTTGGAATATTTTAAAATTACATATGATTATTTTTGTTACCCGCCCCAGTCTGAGTAGTAATGATTGATTGGTATATATTTATATGATAGTACTTCATATTATTTTACTATTAATTTGGATGTTTACCACGCTAAAAGTAAATTTGTTTTTAGTATGATCCGTTTCGAAGAAGCAGATGGACCCACACCTCATGTAGTCAACTTAAGGTAAATACGCAGTCATATTTGTATCAATTTAAAATATTTAAAAGTATGATTATTTTCGTTACCGCCCCATCTGAGTAGTGTATGATTGATTGGTATATATTTATATGATAGTGCTTTATATTATCTTACTATTAATTTTTATGTTCACACATTGAAAGTAAATTTTGTTTTTAGTATGATCCGTTCCCAAGAGGTAGATGCACCCTTATGTGGTCAACCTAGGTAATACACGTTCTATTTTTAATCGATTAAAATATCATAATTGGCCCATTTTCTAGTTCATTATTATGGTAAATATGCTCTTAAATTTTGTTTTAAAATCATTAGAATCTTCAATTTACAATAGAGAGTATAATTTGCAATAAAGTCGTCAATGTTGAAATACTAATTTTTTTTTTTGGAAAAATGCTCATACCCGTCGATTAGTATTTCAAATTGCCATTCTTTACATGCAAAAATAATGTAAAGGGTGACCCAGGCCTGTGTGATTGGGCCATAACTTTCTTGCTATTCAAGATATCGACATGCGGTTTTCACTGGCAAGTAAACACACTTATACTACACATTATAAAAATATTTTGATTATGTAAAGGATGTTCCTATACAGGGTGGTAAACCAAAGTTATGTTTTTAAATGGGACACCCTGTATATTTCTACATTATTAGTTTTTACATGAAAAAATAATGGGACTTTATATAGGTCACTATGGGTCTAGCTCTCTCTCAGTTTCGGCGTTATTCAACGTTTGTTCGAAAAAAAGGCTTATATTTGATAGATCACTGCTCAGTAGGCCATGGATGTTTTTCAACAAACTTGTCACAGAAAATTTTAGAATAACTTGGAATTTTCATAAAAAGTCCATATTTACGAATTAGGAACCCCAATAATTTAACTCGTGAAGAAATTGAACATTTATTGTATAATTCGGATTCTGGAGACAATAGTTTTATCAAAAACTTAAAAAACAGTCTGTTCTTGACGAAGCGCATTGTCTTTTTGTACTAGTCCAGTACTCTCCTATTATTAGTATGACCAGAAGACAAAGAGTTGCGACACTGTCAGACGGAATAGAAAAAATATGCAAATTTTTGATGAAAAGTTGAAAAAGGGACAAGTTGCGTTTAGAACAACTGATAGGATTGAAATGGAGAGATCGCAAAGATGCTGTCTACTATGCACGAAATTGTAATGAAGACTGTCGATTTTTGAGTACTAAATGAACCTATACAAAAGTCATTGTGTATTGTTAGATACAAGAAGTATGGGAGCAGATATGTTAATGGCTAGTTTTGACTGCATGCGCAAAACCATCAAGTTGTACAAAAACTGTTTCCATAAAGTGAAGGCCAAACAAAATCCGTTGCACGTCGTATAATGTGAGTGACGTAGATTGGTAGCGATGTTGCCAGATTGTAATTGAAAGAAGGTAACGCAAATAAAACTTCTGAGTTCACTCGTAACTTTAGCTATAATAAATAAAAACAAAATCAAAACTTCAAAATTGTGACAGTCAAAACATAACCACAACAAAACATTACAAAATTCATACCTTATGGAATTGGCATTGGCAACGTTGCTGAAAACAATCCATTGTTACCAACGTGGCGATCATAAAATTCTGATGAAATTACTTTTTACAGGTCGAATTTTCACGATTTTTATGCCGTTACATTTACGGCAGGGACGTCAATTATCAGCTGATTGGTGATGTGCAACGGATTTGTTTGGCGTTTACTGTACTTGGACATTTGTGTATTAAATACGCATGCCGAGTAGACTACTAGGCTTCCACTAGTGATGTTTCATTTGCAACTTATTGAACAATTATTGGACAGTTATGTTCTTCAATAATTAAAATTTATTGTTGTAATAAGAAAAGTTTTTTTTAGATATGGTAATGAAACCATCACTAACGATTTACCAAACCTGTGACTGCTAGATTAAATGAAAGGCATTTTGTTACCTTAGTGCCTTCCACTGAGAAAACAAAATCTGCAATGCGGAGGTGTACGGTTTGTTCGCACAAAACTGACAAGAAAATGAGAAAAAGTTCCAGATACATGTGTCAACCCTGTAATGTGGGGTTGTGTGTGGTACCGTGCTTTGAAATATATCACACTGCCCTTAACTTTTAAGTATTGTTCCTATTTTTATTGTATTAAAGTTATTTTTCTTGCTAAAACCCAATTTTTAATAACTTTATTAATTATATAACCAAATTTTGTCGAAAAAAGAAAGCAATATTTGCTGTGTTCTTATTTTGAAGTATGAGTGTAAATGGTGCGTCGAACACTGTTTGCCGGGTGTTTAATAAAGTAGCAATGTAATCGACACCCACCGTATTTGGCAATCTCCAACTTTTGCCTGTCTTTTGGCCTTAAATAACTTGGAGAAATTTGTTTTTCAGAATTTGTCTTTCAGAGAAAGAGATCTATGCTACTGTTTTTTAAGGAGTAGAAGGAAAGAATGGCCAAGTTCATTATAGGAGAAGCAATTACTTTGAACATAATGTAAAATACAATTTTTAAAAAAGTTCTTTCATTCTCAATAATAATGACTTGTCTCTCACGTTTGTGTTATTGTATAATATTATGCTATTGTTTTTGTATGTTTGCACACTGAAAGTAGAATTTTTTGACAAACTATATTTTGGAATAAGATAATAACAAATAGTAAACGGTTTAAAGCACTGTCTGCCACTGTATTTTTAATTTTTTTTTACAATTAATTTCATATATAGTAGATTTTTTGTTCATTTTTCTTTATGACTTTCAATTTTGTACAATTTTGTTTTTGCTTTCTAATACTGTTTAAACTTGCTTCTTATTAAATGTGTTTTATTGCAGCCCCTTAGTTAATCGCGGATAATCTAATCCAAAGTTCCACTATGGAAGTGTCATCTATTACAAAATAATATTTGGCAGTAGTTATTTAGTGGTATAACATATGGTCTCTTCAGTTTCTGTTTTAAGCTGCAATCTTCTGAGGCAGGAATCGGGAGACAGACAAAATTACTTATTCTATAATCTGTATTAATAATGTATGTGCTGAATGTTTAAAATAAAGTGCTTTATCAAACATTTATTTATTTATTGTCGCATTTTAGCTCTTCTGTTTAATGTACGTCAGTTTAAAAAAGAAAGCCCCTTTGTGAACTGAAGCAACAAACAACCCAAATGTCCAAATTTGTGCTGTTGATCTCAATGAGTAAACATTGGTTGATCCTTGAGGCAGCAGTGGCTACATCGATTGGAAGAACCAAAGTCTCTTGTTTAACTTTCACGAATAAGAAGTAAGAAGCAGAACCCCACTATCCTAAAAAATACATATTTTTACTTGCAAAACAGGAGTATCCTTTCACAACTGAACGTTATTCATGAAATCCCTGTATTCCCTCTAAACCTAACAGGTTCCCCCCAATTAGTTTGAAATAGGGGGGTTTGTACTTTTACTCCATAAGGTACCTTCGTCTCCTAACGTTGTAATTTGATCATATTTTAAATTATAATATAGTCGACACATTTACGCCCTCGGAAAAAATTGAGATAATCACAGGAACAAAAACAAGAATCTTGACGGGATGGGACTAGTGGTCGCGAAAAAAATGCCGACCTAAGCGTATATTGCCACTCAGGCGTTTAGGTTAGATGTAGGTTTAGTACATTTTTTTTCAATTGATACAAAAACGTGAATATTATGATACTATAAACACTATTTGAAACTTAAAAAAAAACCCAACCTAAACGTATATTGCCACTCAGGCGCTTAGGTTAGAGGTAAGTTTAGTATAGTTTTTTTTCAATTGATAACAGTCCCTCAAGATTAAAAGTTATTTTCGATTTTCGATTTGTACGGCGAATTTGACCAACGCCCAACTGTTCCGACGGCGAATAGGTCTAGGCCCTTTTTAGAAGCAGTTGCCCGCGGCCACTTGTCTCGGGGCCAGTCGGCCGCGGCCAGTTGTACTAGACCGGAATCCCATATAGCACACGTACGTACTATGCGCGTACAAAGTACGTACTGACCAGGATGTATGTACATACAGTGTACGTACAGTTACGTACAAAGGATGTACTATGTACGTACATAGTATGTTACTTTTTCACAACCTTGTATGTAGGAAGTACGTACAAAGTTCGTACTGTAGTGTACGTACATAGTTCGTGCAGTACTAAAAGCAAGAATTACGTCCAATATCGAACGTACATCTTGCGTACAGATATGTACGTCCATATCTTGAAACGAAGTTTAAGCACCATATGATGCCGTCCCAAACATTAGCTAAACTTTTGGGAGTACTTCTTGGTATTTAAAATGCCATAAATATTTGTAGCTTTTGCTTTCAAACTTCTTACTAAATCAAAAACGTGAGGATGCTGTTTTTCTAACACTAGTGTTTAGTCTGTAGTTCCAACCTACGGTTCTGTATTGCTGACCAATACAGTTTCACAATCCACGAAATTAAAAGGATGGCAACTATCTATTTCTCTCCTCTTACAAAGTTTCCACCTTAGAATAAGGTTTCCACCGATTAAATTTTGTGTCGATTTGCTTTGCTGCTAATCAGCCAAAGCCTGTGGACCGAACCGATAGTGAAATGAAGGAAAAAATTTACGTCTAACCATGTGATTTAGAATTTAGTGCAGAATGTTAACTCATTTCGGAGAGGGTTCAGCCCCTCCCCCCGTACGCCACTGGTGAAATGAACGCAGTCAGGCACGTTTCCATCGATTTTAATCCTGTTCTACGCCGTACTAGGAGCGGATTAACGAATCTGTGGAAACTATACATCATTTTTTAACTAGGGAGAGCTATTTAGCCCCTAGTATATTTCCGTTTTCAAATTGTATTTTCACGAAATGGAAATGACCTTTCCTGTAAAAGGCACTGACCTGTATCAGGTCAGTGGTAGGGGCGCTCTTATTAATATAGCCGCGCTAGTCGCTATCTCGCTAATAAGGCATAGGGGCTATTAGGAGGAGCGTTTCAAATAATTTCCGTAAAAAAGGTTACTTTTGATCATTGAACTCTATATATCTAGTTCAATGCTTTTAATTAATGATGACGTCAAAATTGTCTAGGAAATTTGGGAAACTCGTATTTTGACGCCGAGAAATTGACCCTTATCGCCACGTTGTTAAGGTTTATAACAAAAATGTTTTGCGTCTTATTGTGGAGTTATTACACTGACCTGAAGTGAAGATACAGGTCAGTGAGTTATTATCAATGAGTAAAAAGAAACAGGAGATAAGGTATGCATGGTGGGGGAACACAAATTATTCGACGGAAACGGCCATTTGCAGAAGCCACTTTTCAATGACGTGAAGTTGTCGTTTTATTCTGTGTGAAGTTGTAACATTTTTTGTTGAGGTTACGTATTGTGTTTTCTGACATTTTGAACAACTTTTTACCACAGTCCACAGTACATATATGTATATTCGTCTTGTATACTTTGTTATTACGTTAGTTATTATGGTTAGTTGTAGTGCATGTGGTGTGTCCCATAAAGCAAGGCAGAGATGATGAGTAACATTTCATCGGTATAAGTGTTTGATTAATTCTTGCGCGTAGTTGCAACTATTAGGACTATAATGATAATGGAAGAGATTATCACAGGAGTATGAGAATGTTATTTTCCTCTGAGGTGTGCACACATTTATTTTTTTATTGGTGTCCTATTTTAGCCTATTAAACCACAGTCCAGCGTGTTTAAATCGCGTTTTCTAAAACGCGCGTGTTTTAAAGTTGCTATGCTAACATCACCAATTTGAAAAACGTGAATTCTATTGGTTATTGATCTGACAGGAGTGCTTTGTTATGTCAAATAAAATGACAGATTGCAAATTAACTTCTGTTTTTCTCATTTCCATGACAACGAAAGGTATACTGATTGCGCCATTTGCACAAGCCATTTCACCATTTCCGCCTAAAAAATTATTTAATATACATTAAGTACCTCCTCTTTCTTTTTACTCATTGATTATTATAACGAAATAAGTGGCAAGGGGGTCTCGAAATGTTAACTACGAAGCTCCTACTTGTGTGTTATAAATAAATTTCAATAATTTCGAATTGACGATCAAGATGCAAACCACGAAAATTCAACTAACTTAGTTATTCCACACGTCGCGACGCCGACGCTTTGTTATGATTTTGCATTTGCGGTGCTTTCCGTACTACCACAGAATAAAACACAAATGATACAGAAGCGACACTCTGCTAAATACGTGTTGCAAATTTTCTTATCGCGTGGACTAACAACTCCGCCTTCTTTGTTGTAGAATATAGTGCGCGCATTGATACATTATATGTACATTAGTACATTTTCAGCGTGTGTACCTACCTAGCGGTGCCCGGTGGGTTGAACTCTTATTGCGAGAATGCTATCGGAATTAGTTTTACGGCGAACCGCTTATCACATGCGAAAATGTATGACAAATATTTTTCGTTTATCATATTTTTTTATACGATTTCAAATTTAGATAATAATGAGAAAAACTACAAACCACTCCTCTTTACTAGCCTTGCTAATGCAACAGACAAGGAAGTTTGACTAAAACGAGCGTGGTTGCGCCGAGAAGACCGCCTTGTACGGGCAACATAACTTCAAAGGTGCCGACGGACGCTTCTGGTTCACTTTAGTGTTTTATTCTGTGGTACTACACAAGCTCCAATATTACCTACTTATTTTCAACGTGCTGTCGTTGTTCCTTAGTTCATTATCGTTCTTTGTCTTTTATTAATATTCGGTTTATTGTTAATTGTTGTATACTAACTTATTAGGTCAATAGTAGTAATATGGGAGGTTATATAGTTCTCAAAGCACACCAAATGCAAAATCATAACAAAGCGACGCATGGCGTAACTAAGTTGAATTTTCGTGGTTTGCATCTTGATCGTCAATTCGAAATTATTGAAATTTATTTATAACACACAAATAGGAGCTTCGTAGTTAACATTTCGAGAACCCTCGCAACTTATTTCGTTATAATATCTCCACAAATAACACGCAAACTTAGACCTTTTTGTTTTTATTATAAACCCGATAAGGGTCAGTTTCTTGACGTCAAAATACGAGTTGTCCACAATTTTAAATTTCCCAGACAATTTTGACGTCACACTAATGGGATCTATTATGCCCCTATTCGCGATGTTCCGGTGTTATTTTTAAGAGTTGGGAGGGCTGAGTGAACGTTCACTCAATCCCCCCCACTTCAAATGAAAATTCCTGCTAAGGGGATCGAGCTCAGAATTTGATTCTTGCGGGGTATACTTATTTAATAAAATAGCGTTTTTCAGCGCCATGTAACAGTTATTAGCTCCCTTTTATGTAAGAAAAAATCCCCATTTATTTTCCCATTTATTCCTAAATAGTATTTTTCTAAAACTGCCTTAGAAATAGGATTTTCTTTTGTAAAAGAGGAAAGTTTTCCTCACTTGTGATGAAAGTAAACAGGTATTGCCAACACCATTTATCTATTGCAGGAAAACAAATGAATTCAATAAACTGTCAACATTGACAATTTAAGATTATACCTAAATTAAAAATTAATGAATATTTTTTTAATTATATGCAGTTCTAGAACAAATGTTGTGAAAAACACGAGAAGAAAATGTTTTTTTCAACTCTCGCTCAATTGACGCACTTGCTACACTCTTGTGTCAAACTTAAATTTGAGCTTGAGTTGAAAAAAAGCATAACTTTCTTCTCTTGTACAAATAATACTACTTCTTTAATAAAAGTGGCGAAGAAAGTCAGATTTTCCTCTCTAGAGATGAAAGCAAATAGTATTGCCATCCCATTTATCTATTGCAGGAAAACAAATGAGTTCAGGCAACTGTCAATATTTACAACTTACTGTTATAATACAGGGACCGCAACCTATTGATTTTATTATAATCGAAGCCGGAACACAAATCTTTATTCATATTTTATTTAAAAATGAACCGGAATCGTAACCCTACTACCGGTATTTTTAGCTTCCCAAACACTATCAAAATTATACGCATTTATTATCACTATAGAAATGGTGGTACTTTAGCCATTTTTACAGAGTAAAAATTATTCAAATATGAATGACAAAAGATTTGTAGTACGTGAGCTCTATCAAAAGCCGCGAATTCTTCTGCAATTCTAATTTTAAACCAATTTCAAGTCTGTAACTAAATATGACATAAATACTATAATATAGTATATACAATATATATGTATATAACCCCCCCCCCCCCCTCAGACACAAGCACCCCGGATTCTGCACAAATGAGTCATTCTTTTTTTCCATCCTTAAGAGAGATGGGAGCGGAGAGGGTCACGGATAATTTGTAAATCACGAAAAAATGTTAGAGAAAAAAAAGTAAAAAAAGATCGTTTTTCTGCGGACCTGTGCAATTTTCCCCCTTTCCACCCCCATAACGATCTTTTTTTACTTTTTCTTCTCTAACAAAAGGGGTTGCAGTTGGGGGTAAAATTTGCAATTTGAGAATAGTTTTTTATGGAGAATCCCAAAAGTGCAATAAAAAATAGGTGTTCCCATTTAAGTTTTCAAAACTCACCCCCGCTTCACCCCACAGGGGGGCGAGGGTAATGTTTACGTATCATGACTCAATAGGTTTCAAAAATTAAAGGAAACGCGTTTTTTTCTTTTTATTGAATGTGTCGTTTTCGAGATATTAAAGGGCGTATATTTTGACTTTAATGTCGTCCCGACGGCGAACGGGTGATGCGATCAAAAAATTTACCAGAGATTTGGAATCAGTAAAGAATTTCCTATAAGATGACACCACTTCCAGCTTTCTAAACCCTGTAACATCGACCGCAGAATGCACAGCAGACACACAGACATCGGGACGAATTTAGTAACCAACTTTTTGAAGTCGGTTGATTATATTAATACATCCGCAATTCAATGGTTCATTTTTTACACCTTTTAATTTGAATATTCACTAGTTCAAGCATTACCTACTTCATATGTAGTATGTAGCGTTGCGGGTTGCCATGCCAGACGCCTCGCTTTACGCGCACCAAAGTGTCCCGCTTTTTAAAGCAAGAATAATTGTTTAACCCGACAACGCTGTAAGTCAGTCAGATGAAATGCGGATGCGCCAAAGGTCAAAGGTTGAACGCGATCCACAGATTATCAGATAATAGCAAACCTCATTTGAGAATTTCTATTCATTTTTTATCGGTTCATTTAAATCTATAAAAATATACATCAATTTAAATAGCGTTATGTCGGATTCAGATTTATCTGATGAAAATGAAGCTCTTACAAGTACTAGTGAACCTCAACAAGAGATAAGGAAAATAAAACGGTAAGGTTTGATAATTTTGATACATACAGGGTGTCCCAGGTTTAATGATCAGGACTTTGACATTTTGTAGAGAAACACATGTTAAGGTGGGTTGCTCCTATATACATAGGACCTAAAATTGCTTGTTCCTGAGATACAGAGTGCGTCACAATTTTCTAAAAAATAAAGGTTTTATTTATTTATTTCCGAACTGTTGAAAATATTCAAACAAAAATAGGCACACAAGGTACATGGATAGAGCATAAGATCCATGGCAACCATAATTTTTGTACATAGCCAAAATACATTTTTCGTGAAATAAATGACAAAAATCTAGTTTGCGGCCGCACGGTAACAGAAACGAAAAAAAGTCTAGAGACATTTTTTGTTCAGAATTGAATGCTCCATCGCAAAGTATATTTCGAATATTTAATTCAGGCCCGTACTCTTTTTATTTATCAAATTAGTATAGAACGGATTACCCATATCTCCGCCCCTGGTTGATTAAAAAAATTGATATTCTTCAATCTTGTGGCCCTCTGTCCTTGTATCTTGTGTACCAATTTTGGTTTGAATTATTGCCACAGTTTGGAAATAAATAAATAAAAACTTTATTTTTTAGAAAACTTTAATGCCCTGTATCTCAGAAACAAAGAATTTTAGGAACTACGTTTATAGGAGCAACCCGCCTTAAAATGTGTTTTTCTACAAAATGTCAAAGTCCTGATCATTAAACCTGGGACACCCTGTATATAATTTGAAAATATATTCGTGTCATAACTTTGGAAAAAATATTGGAACCTTATAGTCGTTTTTTTAGGTATCAGTCTTCTGCCTTTAAATTTAAAATATTCTTGGGTCACGAAGGGCAAAACGAGGTTTTTTATTACTCCCAACTAAAAAAAATCATTTTGCTCCGCAACTGGACGCTTCAGCAGCTTGTTGGTGAAGATATTGCTGTGTATAAAGCAATGTCAGTAGAATTATCAGAAGCAGTGAAGCAAACTCGGCAAATTGCATAATTAAAACCACAGTATAGGCGTAGTTTTCCTGCTAAGGGGCTGCAACTCAGAAATGAACTATTACATATAGGTATTTAGTACCTACCTAAGCTCCTAAATCGGAAGATGATTCACCGTCATAAAATGATCCGTTTCTCGATTCTTTAACATAGTTCCCTCTTGCGTGTTTGGTACAAGGGGTCGTTTTCCCTGCTAAGGGGTTGCAACGTGGGAATGAAGGGTTACATATTTCGGAAGCTCCTAAATCGGAAGATAAATACCGGCATAAAATGATTCGTTTCCCGATTCATTAACATAGTTCCCTCTTGCGTATGTAACTACAGCGTGTCTCACGGTGACCACCCATTAGAATATTTCAGAAACTATTACGATTTGAATTTTGAAAATTTGGGTGATGGGGTTTTCGGGCGTGGCCTCCTCAAATAAAATAATGGCGTCTACGTAACACTTCCCGTTTTTCCGGAAATGACACCAACTTTGTTATTTTAAATGTAACACCCTATATATTATTCCGATTTTGGATTCTACGTAAAATTTTAGGTAGACTTTCATCAAGTTTTCTTATTCCTAAAATTAACCGTTTCCGAGATATTTAATTTTTTTAATAAAAATTAAAATAAACACTATCTAGCTTAAAACCGTGTGAATTCTACAGCAAGAAAGATGAAGGAACCATATTGATACGAGAGATAGCTGGACCCCTAAGCTTCCCATCCGTACTTTCAAAGTGGCTTAATTGCATACAGGGTGGTGGAAATTTAATGCCGAGTTTAGTTAACTTCAAATCATCATAAGTTGGTTTTTTCAAATGGAACACCCTGTATGTTTCGTCGTAGTCTGATGCAAAATTTCATTCTCTTTCGAACGGTACTATGGTTCCCTATACCTATCTCTTCTAGTTTTTGAGATATCTACTGTTTTTTGTGTAGTCAACTAAGGTCATTCAATTTCTTGCGAAAATGGCTTAGCAGGACTTCAAAACAAACCACCAGTTATTAGTTGTCAGTCTAACACCACTAGTGACAGTTAAATTGAATACTATTTATTACAAAAATTGAAAACAACAAACGCAAGAAATTGAATGACCTTAGTTGACCGCACAAAAAAACAGTAGATATCTCAAAAAGTGTTACGTAGACGCCATTATTTTATTTGAGGAGGTCACGCCCGAAAACCCCATCACCCAAATTTTCAAAATTCAAATCGTAATAGTTTCTGAAATATTCTAATGGGTGGTCACCGTGAGACACGCTGTAGGTATATGTTTGGGGTTGTTTTAAGGTAAGCGGTGGAGCTCGAAAATCGAAACTAGATTGGTTTAAGACCTCCTAATTATGTGCGTCTGCGCAATCCTCTTTTGATAATTTAACGAGAGGTGGGGGGCTGAGTGAACGTTCACTCAGCCCTCCCACTTTCAAATGAAAATTCCTGCTAAGGGGATCGAGCTCAAAATTTAATTCTAGCGGTGTTTGAAAGCTCTTAAATTCTAATTCTGAGCTATCATTTATTTTATTCCCTCGTGGTGGGGAGAGGAGGGGTAGCTGAACGGAGGTCGCAATAATTTCGCTTCAAAATTACTTTGTCCACAAGTTTGAACCTTTACCAATAATAATAATTGCTCTTATACAGATGATAATATTATTTATTCACAGTAAAGTTACTGTGGAAATAGTAAGTTCACTTTTTATATTCGTTAACCACGGTTCACCGTGGCCTTAACTAACAGAACTTGTCCTAGAATAATAAACGTTCACATGTTGATCAAAAAGGTGTATAGTTGCTTCTCGACTGCAATGCAACACCTTTTGAATAAATGACCACATAACTGGGCGAAACTTAATTACGAGTATACATATTAATTTGTACTATACGCGTGTAGGAACTTGTTCGTTGAATGAACTTGTCTACAGTGTGTTCCACACATTTGCATCGGTTGTGTTGAACCATAAAACTAATTTTTTAATGTTTAATTTCAGAGCTCATCTGCACCGTGTGAGGACTGTGGAAAAACATTTTCTATGGATCGGCTTAGAATGCATCAACGTACTTGCAAAAAAAGCATCGATGGGGTGAGTGAAAGCATTTACCTACGATGACAAATAGTCGTGTACGCGTTCACTTGTTATTAAAACTATGCTATTCTTTGGAAAAAGTGAATAAGTGTCTATTATTTCACACTATCAAATTATACATAGATAGATTATAAAACAATATATTATGTATTGATAAAAAAAATCGGTTATTACGTAATTACACATAAATGTACCATTATCTACTAAACGAATCGCTCTAATCCTTTGGTGTTTGGCAGTTGTCACCTATTTTTACTAAAAATTGTTTATTTATTGTTGCGGAAAAGTTTACAAAACAGAAATAACAAATGCTATTGAGTACCACATAAAGAACTCGCATATTACAAAGGGAAACCCATTGTCGACCTAACATTCTATAATCTTTCTAAAGTATTTCAAGTTCTTATCTTTGGCTATTTATCTCTGCGTAAGTATTAGCAATCGAGTTTCCTAACATGTTCATGTTTTGAATTTTACGGTTACATTTTAAAGTGTAGGTATTTAGTGAGTAGAAGAGTTGTGGTGTTGCTTACTCCATAAAATCCCCACTGAACCTGTAATTATCCTGAAATTACTTAATATCTTACAGTGAAGGTAAGTACCATTCGATTTTTGTAATAATGTCAGTGATCTCCTCCTATATGCAATGGGTTTCAATATGTAAATTTTTAGTTATGTACGTTACGCTTTACCTTTTCCACCTCCGTTTTATACAATATCCTTGATATTTTCCCAAAAAAAGGGAATTATGCTTATTTTTTATGTAGGTAGGTACTTACTTTTGCACAAAGAATGTGCCGTTCAAAAGGTCAAAGGTGGCGTGTTTCAGGATTTTTCCTAAACAACGCCCCCACCTTAGTTAATCTGGAGGGTGCTTTTCATGGGGGCGAAAAAAAAATTGAATAAAACTAATTTTCATTCATACTATCGAATAGAGAATTAAAAGACGCATCAAATGAGGGGTCGCTCGACTCCCTTTCCCTATTTAAATTCTTGAGTTAGGGGTTGCTGGAGCTAGGGGGTTGACCTGACAAAGTCAACTTTGACATCAAAAGTTGTCCCCCAAAAATAAAAAATCGACGTGTCCGAGCGTTTTTTTAAGAAACTGGTCTAAGTGTCCCAAAACAGGCGTGTTTCCTTTTCAATGGCCCACCCTGTATAATAGTGTATAATAATTATAAAATAGTAGTGCAAAATATCCCATTTAAAAATACAAATTTTTCCTTTCATTCTTGTATTCCATTTTTTTAAATTTTCATTGTATTCCTACTTCAACACTTAAATACATATAATTATGTAATTGAAATTCCGATTTCTGTAGTTAAATTTACAATATTGGGGTGAGAAAGACCAGCTTCCTAAATTTCTGATTGGGAGTTTGTGATAACATTCTTAATACTTATACTAGTAAAATCAAACGTTTAAAAATGTCTGAAATAATTTAGTAAATTAATATGTAAAAATGTAGTTAGAATTTTAATATTGAGGTATTTTAATGTTATTTAATTAAATCGACGAAAATGAAAATTTCAACAAAATAATCGCCTTAAGGTACGTGACCCCACGAATTTCTCTTTTAATCTACTTAGTAGTGATGTCATTTCTATGAATTTTTAAAGTTATTTTCCATTTGAATTTTGAACGAATCGTATATAGTAGTATATCTAGCATTTGTGCGGAATGATTCGTAGTTTCCGGACGGGCTATATACAAATAAGTGTGTCTTTGTTTATATACGTATTGAAGTCAGAAAACGGTAAGATTTTCAATTCTATCAATTTATAGAAAATAATCCATGAAGTAACTTTTTTTCTGTTTGGTTTTTTGGTTTTTACCATTTGAATTTTTTTTACTGGCTATCTTTGTTTCCTTTTAATATCGCAGTTATAAGGTGTCCTTAGGGCCGTTGCGTGGGCGGGCGGCCGGGGCGATCGCCACGGGCGCTGCGTCCAGGGGGGTGCCGCGAGCGTATTTTGTAAAGTAATTTTGAATAATGTGTTGCATGTATTAATTGAAAAAATAAATATTTGGCACTAATAGCTTTGTATTTGTAAGTTATCCGACACACACACTGCACACGCTGCCGTGAAGCGCTGGCCGTTGTTCTATTTTGTTTCAACTGGCAACCATTTGGGTGTTTTGGTGTTTTCAAAGACACAAAAGGTTTTAATAAAGGATATAATAGGTTTAATAATGGATGGGCGAAAGATTGAGTTGGTGGTGGAGGGGGGGGGGCGGGCTGACGGACTCTCGCCCCAAGTGGCAACTAACCACGCGACGGCCCTGGGTGTCCTACTTTTGTTCCGAATTATAACAAAAATGAGTAAAAAATATGTATTAATTAATAACTTGGCAACGCCGTGTATTAATACAAAAATAATGTACAACTGAAAAGTTCACTCAAGGCCCCTATATTTACGCTTAAAAAAAGTGGGTCATTGCATTTAAAAAAATATACGTTTTATGCACCATACTTTTTGGAGACACCCTGTATGTGTCTAAATAATTTACAAATGTGCTTCATCCAACCTAATTGCAATCCCGTATATTTATTTTTTAGTAAATTTAACAATAAAGCCGTACTTGAAGAACGGGCTACTAAATGGACACCCTGTATAATAATTTCCAAAGATCCTAATTACTATAATCACGTACCTATTTACATTTCATTTTTACATATTACATCTCTTCACCTATTAGTCGGTATGGTCGAACATCTGTAAATGGTGAACAATTTCCATAGTACAGTATTTTTCCATAGGCGAGGAAATAAAGCACTGAACCTACCAAATTTTTGTAGTAAGACGGATTGAGATGGGGTTTTTTACATTCGTTTCCTAAATTCAATAGGAAACTTTGTATGTACCTACTTTTGTCCATGTTTTTTTTCGAAATTGCATTGGTGCAGTGGAAAATGCATCCTGAAAAATGCAATTTCATAGAAAAAATTCATAACTTCGTTATAAACTTCTAGAATCGACTCAATTCTCGGGTTCACGGGGGTTTTCAAGGTCGCTGATTCCGAATATGACCTCCAAATTGGCTCATCGCGCACCTGTAGCTCAGGATGGCTGAGAGTGCCATCTCCGAAGCTTTTATGAAATTCACTTTCAAATGATTGTAGACATCTCATCCGGGGGTTTTTTTTGGGTTGCTGATAAAGTATCTACTTTAATTCGGTATTTCTTTATTTTTAGTCACTTTTTAGTTGTATTGCAGCTTAATTAAATTTAATTTTATTTTACCGTTGCGAATCCTTGTCCTTAGTTGTCATTTCTCTGATAACCTTTTAACACTTAGTACCTCATCAGCATTGGAAAATGATCTGAAGATCACTAAAAACAGGATTTGCACTTAGTTCAATTTCAATTATTTGCAACAACTGTCGATTTACTAGTTTATTATAGGCAGGAAATATAGTATTCTTCCAGTTCCAACTTTAGCCACTGTCGTATACGTATGACGTAATAAACGAAATTTACAAAAAGTGACTAGTGTAACGCCCTCCACGGTGTTTATTAAAAATTATTTGTTAGCTTGAAATGGGTCACCACAAATTCCTAACGCGTAGATGTTCTGTTTAATTGCAAAACAATTCTCCCGTCAGATGAATTTCAAAATTTTCAATAGAATCTATTCCAAATGCCCGCGTTTGTCGAGTAGGTAACTACTTACGCAACACTTCAAACACTCGTCTTAGGCGAAATAAATACAGTCTCGAAATTATGTTACTGTCTGTTGGATAATATACACCGTGTCCGTTTTTCGAGTGCCACTATGGGGATCTCGCTTATC
Source organism: Pyrocoelia pectoralis (assembly GCA_036250285.1). Lineage (NCBI taxonomy): Eukaryota > Metazoa > Arthropoda > Insecta > Coleoptera > Lampyridae > Pyrocoelia > Pyrocoelia pectoralis. The sequence goes on along the minus strand of CM070075.1, from coordinate 62,426,469 downwards.
TTATGAGATACGAAGTTGGTTAAATTAGAGCAAAGTTGTGCATTTTCATGCCAAACAATAATCTGTTTTCAGATTTGACTTATCTTTGACAGTTTACGTCATATCGCAAAAAAACGAAAAATTACGATTTTCGTTTTTCTGTTTTAAATCAAAAACTAATTAAGATTGTCTTTTCTAACCAAGACATTCTTCAGGTACTTTTTCATGTAGAATTAGAAAATGGCATTGACTTTTTAATACACTTCAAGATGGCAGACTAACAACTGTCAACTTCATTTTTTCTTATGGGCGCCATTTTGAATTTTTCCATTTGTAGATTACGTTTATTTTTCTCTTTACAACGATGTATCACACATGTTATTTCATTATTACATGTTTGAAAAAAATAAAGTTTTTCATTTTGTGTGCAGAAAGCTTTGAAGAAAATGTCAACGCTCTTTTGTTTTGAACTAAATTTGAGAGTTCGATCCGTCGTCTGCGTTGGCCTTGATTTATTTGTGTAGAGAAAATGCAATTTTCAAATAAAATTATAATTCAACAATATTTAACAAAGATGAAAAGAGCTTAACAATTGGTAACATCACAACAGGTGTTCAAAAATCCCCCCTTGTAATTACAAGCAGAAGCAGAGTTGCACTCTTTTTCTAAGATTTGCTACAGCTCTTAACACGTCTCTCCTTCTAATGTTGTGTCTGAGAGTGCTAACGATTCGGTGTCGAAGTTCATCAACGTCGGGTGGCAATGTTTTGTATATCGTATTTTTCATTGTCCCCCACAAACAATAGTCCAAGGGGGACAAGTCAGGCGACCGTACTGGCCACCGTTCGTAGCCATTATTTGCTATTAATCGGTTGGGAAACATTTCCGACAAGCATTCCCTAACCCTACCAGCATTGTGAGGCGGCGCCCCATCCTGCTGGAACCAGATCGTGTTCAAACGATTAACAAATAAGTTATCGTCGAGAAAATCTGTTAAAAATGTCCTCAAAAAACATTTTCTTCAAAGCACCGCTGCACACAAAATGAAAACTTTATTTTTTTCAAACATGTACAATAATGAAATAACATGTGTGATACATCGTTGTAAAGAGAAAAATAAATGTAATCTAAAAATGGAAAAATTCAAAATGGCGCCCATAAGAAAAAATGAAGTTGACAGTTGTTAGTCCGCCATCTTGAAGAGTATTGAAAAGTCGATTCCATATTCTAATCCTACATGAAAAAGTGCCTGAAGAATGTCTTGGTTAGAAAAGACAATCTTAATTGGTTTTTGATTTAAAACAGAAAAACGAAAATCGTAATTTTTCGTTTTCTTGCAATATGTCGTCATATGTCAAAAATAAGTCAAATCTGAAAACAGATTATTGTTTGGCATGAAAATGCACAACTTTGCTCTAATTTAACCAACTTCGTATCTCATAAGATAAGCGAGATCCCCATAGTGGCACTCGAAAAACGGACACGGTGTAGAATGCTTGTGTACAAATTATTTTAAAGGGCTTTAAGAGCTTCCGTTTCAAACCCTTCATCGTTAGCTTTCTTTTGAAACAATAGTAGAAACGATTAAGTGAAGTAACAGGAAGAGTTTATTAAAGTAATTGGATAACTACAGGTCCACATCACTATTAATTTATATAATTTTACCTTAATTGTGACTGCAGTGCGAGTTACTTAAATTCATTTGGGTTTTTATTCGTGTACTTAACACCTGTTGGTAAAAATTACTTATTACTTACGTTATTTAATTTTTTTTGTACGGCAATATTGCATGTAACCATCAACATTTGAAAAATGTTCTAATTTATTTTGCAGAAACATGGAGTTGGAAATGGATGTCAAGAAAATTTCTAGAAAATTTCGTGTAAAGGATCACATCTGTAATGCGTGGAAGAATATTACTGTAGAACCAGTTTTAATATGTTTTATGTTACCGTTTTGTATGTCTGCGCTTACGATCCAAAATTTAAGTCTGGAAAAAGCTTGCCGAGTGAATCTCAATTTAGATACGTCTATCTGTGATGCAATTCAAAAACATAATCATTCTGCTTACAACGAAACAGATGAAGTTGCCTCACAAAAGATAGTTGCGGCGGCGTATGTTTGGAAAAATATTGTATACAGTCTCTTTCCAGCAGTTTTGCTTCCATTATTTGGGTCTTGGTGTGATCGAAATAGAACTATGAGAGTTTTAATGCTTATGCCTATTATAGGTGAAATTATTACAAATATTGGATTCATTTTATGTACTTTTTATTTTTACGAATTACCAATGGAAGTGAATACCCTTATTGAAGTTCTTCCAACTGCTCTTACGGGTGGAACAAATATGTTACTGCTTGGTGTGGTGACGTATGTGACTACAATTACCACCAATGAAAGTCGAACAATTAGAATTGGAATTGTTCACATTTTAATCAACGTGTGTACGACAATTGGAAATGCATTAAGTGGAGTGATGTACAAATTAATTGGATTTTATGGAGTATTTACATTAGCTTTAATTATGTACACATCAGGTGGCCTTTACGCGTATTACGTGGTTCAAGTAGCTTCTGGAGACAGCGAGAAATCTTTAACCAACTTTCAACTTGTCAAAGACATTGTGAATATAAAAGAAACCGTACAGAATTTCAAATTTCTGGTAAAACCAAATCGAGGTGAACAGTTGAAACAAATTTGTGTGATATTAGTTTTAGCTGTTTTGGTGCTAGGACCAGTGATAGGTAATGAAATACTTTCAAAATGAATGTAGGTACATGCTTTTGCTTGAAAATTATATTAATTGCAACGCAATCGATCTAATGATATTAATTTCGGATGATTACATGTGACTGTGTTGACAGATTGTTTCCATACGGATTATTTTTGAAATTAATATATTTTGAAGGTCTAAGAAGAACAATGCATCGTATATCCGTAGTTATGTTTTGTTTTATTTCATATCAACATATTTACTCATCCTTAACTAAATGTATAAGCAATGTACATACATTGTTCTAAAAAGTGACATTTTATTGCATACTCTGCCAACATTATACCTACATCTTAAGATGTTTATTGCTATTTCATGATTTTTGATTTTTAGGAGAAGGTACGGTGATGTACATGTATACAAGATTAAAATTCAGTTGGGGTGAAATTGATTACAGTTTGTATAACACTTACAACGGCATTTCCCATCTTATTGGTAAGTAGAATGGATATAATTTACTACTTATGTAGATAATACTCACCACACCGTTGCGTTGTCATCTCGCCTATTTTGAATATTTTTCAAAATTATTGTTGCGCTTTAATTCAATGACATCTTTAATTTTTCCCTTCTTTATAAATCGTGTAGGGAAGACCTGAGTAAATTACATTTTTTTAAATAAATATTTATTGCATTCAACCGTCACTATTGTTAGACTGATAACAAATAATTGGTGATAGAATAACAGTTTGTTTTGAAGTTTTGCTAAGAATTTCACACTCATCTTAGCAAGAAATTGAATGATGTTAGTTGACTGGACAAAAAAACAGTAGGTAGATACCTTAAAAACTAGAAGAGATAGGTATAGGGAACCATGGTACCGTTCGAAAGAGAATAAAATTGTGCATCAGACTATGGAGAAACATACAGGGTCTTCAATTAAAAAAATTAAACTTGTGATGATTTGAATTTAACTATAGGTACTCAGTATTAAATTTCCACCACCCTGTACGTAATTGAACCACATTGAAAGTTTGGATAGGATGGTTAGCGGTTTAGTTATCTTTCGTGTGAATATGGTTCCTTTATCTTTCTTGCTGTAGAATTCACATGGTTTTAAGCTAGATAGTGTTTATTTTAATTTTTTGTTAATAAATTAAATATCTCGATAACGGTTAATATTAGGAATAGCAAAACTTGATGAAAGTCTACCATAATCGGAATTATATATAGGGTGTTACACTTAAAATAACAAAGTTGGTGTCGTTCCCGGAAAAACCGAAAGCATTACGTAGACGCCATTATTTTATTAGAGGAATTTTCAAAATTCAGAACTAAAGTAGTCTCTGGAATATTCTAATGGGTGGTCACCGTCAGACACACTGTAGGTAGATGGGAGGTTTAAGATTTCACAGTAATTATTTTTAATTCTAATAATAAATACAAGTAATTACACTTTCACTTTTATTTTAGATGTACCCGACGCGTTTCGACACTTTGTATTAAAAGTACAAAAAAGAACATCCAGTTCACCCTCTTTTGTTTTCTTATTTTTTTATGCATTTTTGATGAGAATAAATAATAAATATGCCAAAGATTTCCTTAACGTTTCCTTAACTTTAATCGATCACAATCTGTTATTCTTAATAATGTCACATATCGTACGTAAACGCGTAGGGTTACATTTAAAATCAGAAATTTGTAGAATTATTTGAGTTTATTATTATAATTGATTCTGGAGTTCCACAAAGTAAGTTTACAGGAAATTAACTGTCTAATTATTTTTTTAAGTGTTTATTGTTTATGTGTTCTGTCTGAAACCCCAAGGCACGTGAATGTGATCGTCATTTGGTAGGACTCTTCACTCTACGTTGTGAACAAGCTGCTCGAGGACCTATGGGCACTGCTTTTATAAGGATCGAGTGGGCAATGGGCAAACATAATTAAAACACACGAAATGAGGAGAATGAATTTTAATAACTTCAACCAAGGATTACCATCTCCAATTAAGTAGAGGTAGAAAAATTACCGAACAAAACTAAATGCAATCAACGATTACATTAACCTCCACGCAAGTACCCTCCGTACATATGCATCTAAGACGAAAAGAAATAAAAAAAGCGCCCCCCGAAAAAAAGCTTAAGTAAATTTACAGAAATAAAAGTAAAGCAAAAGCATACCAGAGACACTAAGATGATATAATATGTTTAGACAGAGTCGGATTTACCATAAGGCTAGAAAGGCTATAGCCTAGGGCGGCAAATTTTAGAGGACGGCAAATGTTGGAGTTCAAAAGATTAAATAATAAAATGACATCTAGACAAATTCAAATCATATGAAAAAATACAATATTTTTGCGAAAATTACTATAGATGAGGGGCGGCAAAATATTTCCAACCTAGGGGCGGCAAATTCGTAAGTCCGCCTCTGTGTTTAGAGTGTGGTAACAACTATGATAAACAAAATACCTCTTATATTTTATTATTATAATTATTTCACTCACTATAAATATCTATTACAAAAAACGAATGCAATTTACTCCGGTATTCCATATTAAATCAAAAATCGGTATCAAAATATGGTTGCAGGTTGCAGACAAAGTACCTATATTTTAGACATGGGCACGTGACATTAACAATAATCATTTTTTATTTTAACTCGAAAAATATGTAAAATGCCTACAAATTTTAGGAAACACTGTTGGAATGATAATTTTATCGAAGTGGTTAAAATGTGACGACGCCATATTGGGAATTGCTTCGAGTATAAGCAAAATATGCGGATCAGCTATTTATGTGGCGGCTTCAACAGTGTTAGTATTTTATTTGGGTGGGTATTATTACTAACTTTGTTATCATTTTATTTATTTATTTTATCCATCATTCTTATATACTTCATTTTAGGTACATTTGTTGATCTATTGAATGGCACAGCATTTATAGGTTCCCGATCAATTATTACAAAACTTGTTGATGAACAAGATTTAGGTACGTACCTAAGTTTATATTTTACATAACAAAAATCTAAAAACAGAATTGCCCTAATATAGCAAGTGGCAATTGCATTAAACATTAATTTTAAACACGAAATTGTCAATTGTCATTCAACTGAAGCAATGGCGCTGTTTTTTTTAATAGACCGTTTTGAGTTTATATTCCACAGAATTTTCAATGTATTTTTCTACTGAAGACTTCCATCCTTCATTACGTTTAATAGCGGGAAAGTTGTCGCCTTAAGCAAAATCCTAGTATTTTCAACGAGTTTTCCAATGCACGTCACAAAATTTATGACGTTATTTTACTACAGTGTTGACAGACATTCTTTGTACTATTGAAACGATCCATTGACAGTGTAATTTAGGACAGAAAAGTAAGAAAATTAGAAAAATCGGGATATGTAAATGTACGTGAACAACAAAAGCCCAACAATAATAGAATTGATTTACAACGCAAATATTAAACAAAGAGTAAAGCAGGTTTGGCATCGTTGGTTTTCAGTACCAACATTAACATTGAAAATTTACTGTTTTTAACTGTGAATAACGTACCTGATCAAGATTTTTATTTTGGTATGTCATTTTATTTCGTTAATGACGTGCATTGGCGAACTCGTTGAAATATAAAGGGAAAGCCAAACAAAGTTGCGTGCATCATCATCAGCGTTTGATGACGTTTACATTTACAGTATTGTCAAATTGATGAGGAAATATTTAATGTCCCAGCAAATATTTCTTATTCAACCACAAATAAATATTAATTACTATTACAAATTGTTGACGACAAATAGTATATTATACACCAAGGTGGTGAAGACTTGTTATTATTGACCGAGCACCAAGATTATTTCGCGAGGGGCTTTGCCCCGAGCGGAATAAGGTGCGAGGTCTATAAATGGCTTCACCACCGTGGTGTATATACAATTTTTTCCACTACTAGTTAAATTTAAGACACAAATTAAAAATAAAAAAATTTCTTGTAAAAATCAAGTAGGTAGCACAGGAATGCAAATTCCCATTATTAACCTAGGTTAATAATATAATAAATTATTGACCACTAGGTAGAGAAATTAAACTTCTCAGTTGTCGAGGATCAAGGCCTCCTTTAGTAGAGGCCTGGAACTGCATGACGTGACGTCACAGCTGAGGATCCATTCTAGTAAAATTGTGCGTGACGAAAATGCAGTTTTATAAAGTAAATGCGCCCTCAAGCAAGATACGGTAATTTGTAACTGAAACGACAATGTATACAAAGTCTTTTAATAATTTTTACGTGAAAGTCTGTGATGCCGATTGACGCAAACTGCTCCCTGTGGTATATTTTAAAACAATCTATATCTTTAATTGAACCCTTTTCTTTTGCCAAGCGGCAAGCGGTCGGTTTATTTGTTCCTTTTGGAAATTGTCTTGGCTCTAATGTTAGGATCTTACGTTTTTTGACAAATTACCAGTCACAGAATGGGGTCTATCTTCAAAAATCGTTGGATATGCATAATTGCGCTCGTGGAACAATTAGAACGGTACCATCCTTTCTAACTGCCCGATCCTCGCGAATTACACATTTATCTGCAAAATGTTTAATGCATATTCTTGAAGATTCTGTAAGTACAACATTTTTGAGACGAATTGCGTGTATTTACTTATTTCTTTTCACTACATCTTTCGGAAATCTAAATACCGAAACCTTCTCAGAATTTCTGGAATTGCTTCGGCAGCAAGGTACGCATCTAAAATATTGAAAGTACGTTTTACCAAATGGTATTTAAGGCCGAGAACTTTTGATCATTTGTGAATTAAGTCTTAAGCGCCCCATACACTAGAGACACAAGTGTTAAAACTTGCCTGCACAGATCTAGATGCGCGTGCAAATACAATTGTCAGTGGGCAAAATAGTCGCAAAACTGTTCATTTCCAGGCGCGGCTCGAAGGGAATCAATTGAGGGTTGATTTTTAGAGCAAATACGAAGGTACACCCTTGTGTGTGTACGTGTCTGTTCACGCCAAGCCATTGGTTACATGGTAAAGTGAAATAATTAGGGTTATTTACACAATTCTTCAACTTCCATGGCGTTCAAGCCCTTATGACTGACTGACATAAACACTCAAATTAAGCACGTGGCATAATTGCTGTTACACCGAAATGGATCGGCAATCGTGACGTCACAACAGGAGAGGGGATGCAGTTACCGGCCTTCTGTTTTAGGTTGCCTTGCTAGGATACACAATAATTGTCAACTTCACAGCTAGTAGTGGAAAAAATCAATTAAATATGCCTGTCAGAATACTATTGTCATCCGTAACCTCAAAATATCGATGAATCGCAATAAACGCAACAAAAACAAGCTTGTGCACATACATTATTTTATCTCAAAAGTCTTATATTAATTGCATTGCCTTTAGAGTTGTTTTTTTTTACAAATTTTATGATACAGTTAACGATGGAAACTTAGCCACAAAAGACATGGAAATACGTCATTGATGACGTCCACGCAAGTTTGTTTGGCGTTCCCTATATGTATAATATTTTGATGAATCCAGTACCTAATTTAAAAAAATCCTCTTGTTGTCAAAACGTACTTTTGTCCACTGTATTTGATCTATTTCTCGGTAACGTTGATGCATTTCTCATTATCAAAGGTAGTGAAAGAATTATGTTGACCTTTTCACCTTGCAGTCATCTGTTTCCTTGTTAGATTTTCTTCTCTCCACAATATTATGTAGGATAAGGTTTCATTAATTATCAACTGAAATTGATATCTAATGGTGGCCGCTGTAAATCATTGCAAATACTGGGTAGCTGAAGAAGACTTATAGTTTATTTTATGCGTATTACCGTTAAATAGTACTTACCTACTTGAATTAATTTAATAATTACCTTCATTCAATGACGTCTTAGGTAATTAAAGCAATTAAGAATGTCCTTTTAAATTTAAGACACTATTCTGCCAATTACGCGATAATTTTAATTATCAACTTAAATATTTCTAAATGTCAGATGAAAATCAAATTAGGTATACCACCAGAAACCACATAAAAAATTTGCTATACCATAACCTTAACGCATTTCGGCACTAAATAAAAACTGTCTTCATCAGCGAACAACAAAATGTATTAAATGTTTAGTGTAGTTTTTAGCGTTTGTTGTTTAGTCTCCACGTCAATATTCACTTGTTTTTCGGACGAAAACCACAATGATTCAGGTCCATTATCTGTTGGGATATTTTATCTAAAACGGAAAAATAATTCATGTGGCGTCCATAGGGTACCTGTGACATATGCCTTACTTTTAGGCTTCACGTTCCGATGTCATTATTGAGCAGTCGCAAATCGCGTACCTACCTCAAATTGTAACGAGGGATAGATATTCTATAAGAAAGATGGGTTATATTGTAGAACAATGCCTTAGGTTTAGGGTAGGTACACAACAATAATAATTTGCGCATGTCTCATCACTCTATCCCCTTCTTCTTATCGACGGAGCTTCGATCCCTCATGTTAATGTTCCGGATTGGGACTACCTTCATCTGCTTGCCCTTTGCTCCCTTATAAAGGTATAACATGCCTCTCAGTAGAATTTAAGCTATGTATTGAAGATGTCGTTTTCTAGTTGCAGTTTAATTTCTCTATCTTTCTTTTATAAAACTGCTCTTATTTCTATATTAATTCGTGATTTCATAATTTTGATAGCTGAAAAACCCTTTTATAATAATAATAATGATCATCTTATTTTTTACATTACTGGACCATACAATATGGTACTGATCAGGTCAACGAACTATACGTAAGTAATATAACAAATGTCGCTTGAGCACTATGTTCTATTCGTTATCGCTCAAGTCAACTAAATGAATTGAATTGAGGGATATTCATGTCGTTCCAAAGAAAAAGCTTAATGGCGTTAAATTTTACTATCTAGGTGGACAGTTGACGTGCGTTTCGGATAGTTACGCAACCAGAAAATGTTTGGTTTAATGACTTAACTGTTTTAGGACTTGTGTGGCACATGGTATCGTATTACTAGATATAAACTATGCTCATGTCCATATCTTCCTCCTCACACCAAGAAAGACAGTCCATCTACTATAATGGTGTTAATGGTGGATGTAGAGGCTGTTTTAACGATTATTTCAGAGCGTTGTAGGCACAGAATGGTTAAAAAAGTAGGTTCGCATTCCCTATACTATAATATTGTTCAAGGCTTTTTGACCTCAACTCCTGTATCCAGTAGACTATGTAAATGCATGCAGTTTGTATCTTGATCTACCTCCTCGGCTCAGTACTTTGTCAGGCTTAGTCACATCGCGGATAAATTTGAATGTTTAGAATTTAGGATAAAGTTGATTGGTAAACTTTTAAATTTTGGTGCCTGGGATGCTATATAGATCAATAACCAGTTATCCATGAACGAAGACAAAGTATGGCTTAATTTAATAAAATCGCTACTGTTTTTAATTAGAATAATTCATGTGCATCAACAGGAATATGAATGAATCGAATGAAAAAGTTTGGAAATGTAATACTAATTATTTCTGGCTTTTTTAATGACATTTGTTACGATTTCTCCACACACCTACTCCATTTTGACGTGAGTCAAATAAACATAATGGAAACTACAATAATTAGGCATCTTCTTTAGGTTATCTTTTAAAAAAAAAGGACAAGTGATCCATTTGACGAATTTTTATACCCTTAGTGCTTATTTGAAACAAATTCTATATTTTAATTTTTTTAAGGTAAAGTTAATTCGCTGTTTGGAATTGCGGAATCTGTAACGAATTTGATATATGGGCCTATGTATAGTGCATTATACAAAGGCACGGCAGGTTCATTTCCTGGGTGGTTCTTCATTCTAGGTATTGCTCTCACTGTTCCCGCTATATTGATGTATACGTAAGTAGCTGGTATTAAATATGTTTGTATGTAAAAAATATTTCATTTAAGGTGGTTGTACGTAAGAAGAGGTAAGCGTATACCAACAGATTCAGTAAAATAAAATATGCGGCAGTAATATTACTCATAGGAAAATTGAAAGGACAATTCAGATCATCAACAAAGTCATTGTAGATTAATTTACCTAAATCATTTTTTAATTTGTTATTAGCTGTTTGTTAATAAAATATGTTTCGCTAAAGTTACTAAAGTATTTTAAAGCGAATTGTTGTTTTACTATTAATTAGGCTTCTTGCGAATTGGTAAAAACTTCCCAGCAACCGCTCGAACATAACCAAGTGAAGGATAGTCGAGAAAGGCATTATTTTACTTTATTCTAATACAAAATCAAATATAATTATCAGCTTTACAATTGTGTGTTTACACTGTTTACTTCATTTCATGAGTGTTTTAGCCCATCCATTGAATCTGGAATCTGTAAGGCAAATGCAAGAAAGTTATGCAGAGGTAGGTAAATAAATTATAATGTCGTGTTCCATTCATGTTAGGTAATCAATATTTTCCTTTATTCATTTTTGCTTGCTTTTTCTTTCTAATAGTAATGCGGCCGTGAGCTACAATATAACATTCTTAGTTCAATTGCGGACAGTGTATGTTTCTAAAATAGAGTCAATGTTTGAGCGAACGTTAGCTAAGCAGGTTAACAATAACTTCACCAAATGAATTACTGAAAAGAATTATAAAAAATAACGCAATCAGTACATGACCACATTTGCATCTTACCATTTAATATCTTCGTTAACCATAGTAGACATTTTAAAAATCTTGTCGAGTAGGTACCTACCAAGAGGTGCTTGCAACTCATCTTACTCACACCGACTTTTCAAGCTTTCGCAAAGTTTTCATTTGAAGGTTTTGAATGTGTGTTAGACGGATATTAGTTTTTGGGTGATTATCGTTCGTTACCATAATGAACGTTCAGTGTGTAGTCATCTGAACACGTGCAGGACCGTCTAGATACTCTAGATGAAATTCGAGGATGTGAGAATTATCATTGACTTTCTACACTATAGACAAACGGTGCAATGTTATAAATTCCCGACAAATATCGGAGCTGTGAAAGTGTTAGTTCGGAGCTGTGCCACCAAATCTTCACAGCGCCAATCTCGTTATATAATACGTCATAAATGTACGTCATGTTTACGTTAGCGCCCGTCCTATATTCTGATACCGTTACAAGAAATACAGTTACTTACTACGATCACAGAACGTATATTACGTTCTTTGCGTACTATGATAAATCAATGGAAATTGCAGTGCTGTTACAAAACAACACCTGCAATTCAATCTCTTTATTTACGCTTCTTTCATGAATTTGCTTTGAAAAATTTTCTGCTGTATTTGTTGGTGTCCTGTCCGATATTTTTGTACATATTTCCATTTCAAACCGCATAAATTTCACCACCGTATTTACTTAAGGATAACCTTAGATTTTTTAGAGGACTTTTCAACATGTAAAAATACTCTTCCGTTGTTTTTGAATCGTGGGCGCAAATCTCAATAAAAATTCTCCCGAAATATCTTGAAAAATCCGGGAGGAAATGCTCTAGCGGGGAAAGTCCATGAGAAAATTCCTCCTTTGCGTTTTGCACCTCTTGAATTAAGCCAAGTCCTCTAAGTCAGAGTGTTTTTAAAATATTTTTTATTATCGAGATTTTAATTAAAAAAAAAGAAGAAGAAAATAAGATGTTCTCGCGGACTTTTCCCGCTAGAGTATTTCGTCCCGGATTTTTCCAGATATTTTCGGAGAATTTTTGTTGAGATTTACGCTCAGGATTCATGAAAAACGGAGTGATGTTGGTTCTAAAAAATGTCTATCACGCTCTCAATTTGAGAGTAAGGAAGGAAGGAGTGGGGGGGGGGGGTTAGGCTAAAGACGGGGCGGAAAGAAGATATGGAAGAGTACAAAAAATGCTTTAGAGAAGGTGATAAGATGTACAAGAGCAAAAAGAACAAATGGATGACGAAAAAATGCAGGAGATAGAAACATGTAACAGGAAAAATGAATCAAAAATATACTGTATAGACTCATAAAAAAACAAAAACACAAGGTAATATAACTCAAAGAGGAATGAAGGACAGCAACGGGAAAGGGTGATGACTGATGAGAAAACAGGATAAGAAAGAAGAGGCGAAATGAGTAGGAAAGATGAAGTGACATGTGAAATGTATTATGTGGGGACTTAACCACCCCGGCAAACGGATTTGTAATTCCCGAAAAGGGATAGCGTTAAGCTGCAACAAAATAAAATGAACATCTCATTTTTAACTTAAACAAAATTAAACATTTCCACGGATTCCAAAAATCAAATAATCTTTTCGTGATTCGACGCCGATGAGGTAAGGTTTTTTCAAAAAACAAATTTTAAACATTGATTTGTTGGTGTTAAAAAAATGAACGCATTGCGATGAATTTATAAACACATTTTTCGAATAAACTATGTGGGTGGGAATAGGTTTGTGACATCGTCACCATCATAACAAGTGTGAAGCTGATGGTGCCTTTATGTAATGACGTTCCATACTGACAAAATCAATAAATTTGCATTCCAGTGTGTATAACAAGTTGCCTATTTAACGCAAAAATTCACTAAATAGTGGCTTTCACTTTTCCCTATCTCACCGTTTGTCTATAGTGTAGAAAGTCAATGGAATTATCCACGGTGCGCTCCAAGACAGTGCCGGTTTTACATGCCATTTAGTAGTACGCACTAAGTAACATTGGGCCCCCCACCATCACCATCCACCCTCACAACAATTTGCATGCATAGCAAAGCTTTAAATTTGGTACAAACCAATCTACTTTTTTTCTCTACCTCCGTTGCTTTTGAGACGATAAAAATGAAAACCATTCAGGCTAATATATTTTAAATAGCTTCATAAGATGAAAACGGCAAGTCTGAATTCTTAAGAGGCTTACAATACAATAAATACGGCGCATCTGTCTTTATTTATGGTTGGTAGGAGTAGAAACAACACCGCACGTAAACGAAGTGTAGGCCGGAAATTATGGCAATAAAAATTTTGGTCCATAATTGGAATGTGTCACATTATTGGTAACTCGCGCGGAAAATAAAATTTACATTTTGCAATTTTTTTAAAAATACATTTTCAGCAATTTAAGAGCAATGTTTACGAAAATACAAATATTAGTGCGGTAACATCCGGGTCCCATAGATCACAGGCCCGGGTTCCGCGGGGGTGTCGGCATAATTAAGTACAAAGGTTATTTATTTAGAAAGGGACGAGGAAATGTTCAATCTGCAATAAACTCTTAAAATATATGACCAATAAATTTTAGACTCAAACGTGTTAAAGGTATTATTATACCTTCTTTTGAGATTTTAAGTTTCCTGTTATTTAAGATTGTTGTATCTTACAGTATTTATTCTGAAGGGAAGTGGTGAGTGAAATAAATACACCTTAATTCCTTAATATTAAATGTATTGATTGATACCTATTATAATTAATAAACTTAAAACTTTAGATTTATCCGGGCCCTACGCACGTGCGTAGTGTGCGTAATGTATAAACCGGCACTGCTCCAAGAGCATCTACTGTATTCTCAAAATGATGTATACACTATGGAGTACCTACTATTTGATTTATCAACGTGGAATCGAATCTAACCGAATATCTATGTTTCTCAAGCCCCTTTATATTAGATGTGTGGTAACTCTTCCAAAGGCAATGGAGAGTTAGATAAATTCTTAGTTTCATAACCGCAATGTCCCACCATTCAACGGGTTCGACTTTAATGAGTATTGCCGTATTGCAATATAACCTCATCAGCGTTTGATGAAATTTAAAAAAAAAACCCCGGAGCTATATTACTCGTTGGATGTATTATTTGTAATTGTTGTTACTTGTTTGTTGGCGTTTGCTGGTTATTTTTTAACGCTTATGCACTTAACACCTTTCATGGGTTAACAATGATAACGTATTTGCTATTTGTTTATTTATTTATGTATTTATTTTGTAGACCGATACCTAGGAACAGCGGATTTCCAGGTACGGTTACGCATATCATCTATTTTGGTGTTTAGTGGTACTAGAATGTTGCCTGACTAAAGGAAAGTCACCCCTAACCAGGGCATCTACAAATGACCAACACACTATTGAACATATAAAATTGTAAATTTTGAAAATATACTCTTTGCTAAGGCAAAATCCAGGCTGAACTACGAACGACACTGAACAGGTTGCCGCAAGAAAAGTAGGTATCGTCTTGTAAACTGTTCCATATAACCGATGACTGATTAGTCTCTCGGAGGCCAAAAATCGCCGAAAGACTGGTACCTACTGACGAGATACCAAAATTTAGTGATCACAACTGTACGCGAGATATGAGGGGTGAAATTTCTTCATTTTTGGGCAGTACATGAGTCATTTATATATGTTTAACATGTGTAAAAATCAAATTGGTAGAATCAGTTGTTTAACTTTTATTTTAATTAACAGCAATAAAAACGCTGTATTTAGTATTTTCCTGGCTGACGGTCAGTTTTAACTTATCATAAAATTGTTATTGTTTCATAAATTGTTACCAAATTTACAAATGTTGTAGCACACATACTTCTGAAAAGTCGACAGTCAATAAATATTGATTATTCATATAATTAACTGGTTTTATAAGCCCTAACCGAAAATTGGATTATTTTGCAATATACGGTAACTAAAGAAAAATTCTTGTTTTAAATGCTAAATTTGTATTACTCAAATCGGGCTGCATTATTGCTTTATTGAAAACAAAATTTGTTTTCTTGTAAACCAAAGTAAATGTTATAATTATCGCGAAAGAAAGACGCACATATTCCTGCGAGAGGTAATCTACAACATCGCAAATCGTGAGCGGCAAACCACAACAATGTGATTATTCTTTAGCATTGTACAAAACCATGTGCTTCATAGCAATAGTGTACGACACCATCGTCCAGCTCGTACCGCACTTCGTCCCGCAAATCCAATCATCCATCCTTTTTTCCAAATTTCTTTTAAACAAAACATGTATACATGGCATTATTTTTGTGAATCGTGTTAGACCACAATATAATTGCTTAAACCTTGTTATGTTACTGTCAATATTATTAATATCGAACGTTCAGGTACTGAGTTACACAAGATGTCGTTTTTTCATTATAGCTTTAAGACTAATAAACCAATTGGCCTCAAAAGCATCTCACACCGACAAAAAAGTATACACTTGTCAAATATATAAGTATCTACCACTCAGTTTCAATAATATAGCCGTAATTAATTTTTAAAGTCGAGCGCTTGTGCGATTTCAGTCATAATTAGCGCTTTTTCGCACATAAATTAATACAGAAAATTAACGATGTGTTGCAAAAATCTAAAACTGTACACCTTTTTGTAGGAATAAATGATCTTTTAAATGCACTTTATTTCATTAAATTATGATTGCTAATTACTGAGATAGAAGCTTCTAAAGTCAGAGGCCTTGCATTTTTACTCCGATAGTAGTACGTGTATCTCGAATATCAGTATACGGGCAACAGTTTCCCGGTGTAACAGCAGCCTTAATGCTCCCTCTACGCATTAAGTTCCTCATCAATCGATTATTATCGTTTGCTCCCCTCTTTTCCAAAAGAGGAAATATTTGACAATTTTAAGTTTAATTATTATTATATCTACTTTCGATTATTATAAATAAATTATGTAGGTACATGGTGTAGGTATTTTATTTAATGAATTAATTAATATATACCTCCAAGTGTTTAAAAAGATTTTTCATAGTTCAATAACCAAATTCATGGTAAAACCTTCTCCATTGGATTGGAAGACACCTAAAACTACATAATTTTGAAAAGTTCTACAAAGTAGGCAAAATCTTCACATAATGTGTACAAAAACCGAGTTCGCTGTAACTATTACCTGCAAAATATTGATAAAGCTCTCTTAAAAATGACTTGCTTCATCCTGGGAGACGCACACTTCTTTTTAAATATAACCACCTTAAATAAAATATTTCACTAAATAGAATATTTTGGATATCTTGGACTCACGTGTACAATAAAATTGCCGGAACAGTAATACAAATGCCTGCAACGAAGAACGACTCAGAGAACGAAGAAAGTGTTGCTTTATATAGAGCACTATAGATTGGTCCACATATAAGATGGGTCAGAGATTCAGCAATTCCAAAGAGTGCATTAACTTTACCTGTAAGTGTAAGTTATCATAAACCATTAACATATTAATAATGAGAATGAGAAAGTGTAAAACTTACCCAAGTCTTGTTCTGCAACTAGTTTTGTAATCATCGATCGAGAAGCTACAAATGCGGTACCATTAAATATTTCTCCCAATGATGCTGCAATTATTTAATGATAATTTGTACTTTCACTGTCTCATTATTTACCCACCTAAATAAAACAATAACGATGTTGTGGATAGGACATATATGATTCCTCCACAGATTTTACTCGAACTAGAAAGGACCCCTAGTATGGCATCCTCATATTTTAACCATTTGAATATTGATATGGCGATGAAGTTACCTAAAACACTTTATTGTGTATAAAAGTAGTCATTGTTTTTATCCCCGGTTTAAATGAAATGGCCAGTAAACTTGCACAAAACTTTCTCGTGATTAACAATTAAAGCTTCTCGTAAATATTTACTTATTCGCATTAATTTTAATTTCTCTCTCTCATAAGCTTCTTTTTTCTCTTACAGGACACTCTGTATATAGGAAAACTATTTCAGATTTTGTAACCAAACAAAATTTATTTGAAACGTTGACAATGACGTATTAAATAAAATAGTTTTTGCGTAATAACTCAAAATAGTTATTTTCGAATCTAGTGCGCGAAATGCCACTTTGGTGATCGAGAAAAAATAGATCACCAAAAGTATTTCGCGCACGAGTTGCAAACAAAATTTTTTCTACAAACGCAAACGAAACGTGAAGAATTTGACAATTATTTTAACGTTAAAATACAAAGCTCTCATCTAGTTTGCGTGCAGTGCGTACTTCGCGCCTGGCGTCGTCATTTCGGGCACGCTGTCATGGTAACGTAGGTAAGTGAAAAAAAGGGTCACTTCGCGTATTGTTATCGATGCGCAAACCTTGTCATTTTTTGACGTTTGTAGAAAAAAATATATAGTGTGTAGTGTCTTTATATTCTTTATAATCAGAAAACGATTTCTGATTTTCTCCTGAAATAATATATAGGGTGTGTCATTAATATTTTTAATATTTTCCAACTAGACCGGAAGTAAATTGGTATACTTATTATATTCGATTAAAAGAATCGTATGTCCTCTACTTCAGTGTACAATTTTATATGTTATGCATTTTTTTAATTTTCAACTTCAAAAATTCAACCTCCTTCTCCTATGGGAAATGAAGAAATAAAAATAAAAAAATGCTTGGAGCAGATTTTGAGAAAATCGATTTTGAATTTTTGACGAATTTTGGGCGGCAATAAATTGGCCACGTTGAATCTTTGTTCTTTATTAATTATAAGTAAAGTTATGGCTACACTTTGACTACAATTTTCAAACTTTAATGAAAGTAAAACGTTCTTGAGCTAGAGCCTAAAACATAAAAACTGGGAGAATTGCTATATTATATTACTTCCTTTCTGGAACGCATTTTAATAAATTTTTCCAAAAAAAACCACTTTCGAATTTCAAAAAAGCAATTTCATTTCTGTAACAATGTAATTAGACGTAATATCATATGATTCATATGTCAGCTAATGCGTTCCAGAAAGGGGAAAAGTGACGCATTGGAAAGGTCGCCATTTTGTTATACCTTGATCTATTGTTTTCAAATTTGAGATTTGAATTCTTATTGTTAAGAGCTTTCCAACAATGTGCGACATGACCCCCTTTTTCATTTAAATTTTTTTTACAAAATGGCGCGTTGACGCCATGTTGGCTTTTTGGTAAAAAAAATTTATGCTAAAATGTGCCCAACAAAAAATAAAAATCGACGTATTTCAGGATTTTTATCTGAAATAAATTGTTTGCAAAATAATAAATTTGTTCCATAATTTAGCCGCTCATTGTATAGTCTAAAAAAGCTAAACAAATACTTTAGTATCCCATTAAACTTACCAATAAAATTAGTAACACAAGAAAAAGTAGTAAAGATGCTGTAGTCAATTTCTCTCCAACCAAATTTAAGTCTTGTATATAAATATCGCACAGTCGCTTCCCCTAAAATCGAGAAATATAAAAATCAGATTACTGTAAAATGCATTAATTTGCAACTATTATACCTATAATATATACAAAAAAAATAAAAAAAAAATTTGATATTGGATTTGAATTTTAGGAATAATTCTTAAGAAGACACGTGTCGGTGGTGGTACTCAAGGGAAGTGTGATTAGTAAAAGTATTCAATTGTGATCCTAAATATCGGTTTAATTTTCGAAAAAATAGTAAATTACCTACAAACGGTCCCAGCACCAAAACAGCTAGAATTAATATAACGGAAATTTGTTTTAGTCGATCACCACGGTTTGAGGTCGTCAAAGATTTAAAGCTATGAAAGGTCTTTTTTACATTTAAAATATCTTTCACGTGTTGAAATTTCGTCAATTGTTGCTGGTTATCAGTCGAAACTTCACGTACAATGAAATAGGCATAAATTCCACCCAAAGTATACATAATTAACGATAATGTAAATATTCCATAAAATCCAATTAATTTATACATAATTCCACTTAATCCATTTCCGGCTGTTAGGCATATGTTCCAGAGAGTGTGAATAATCCCAATCCTAAGTGTTCGGTCTTCGGTGGCACAAACCGAGGTGACATAAGTGAACACACCAAGTAATAACATGTTTGAACCACCCGTTACAGCAGTCGGAAGAACCTCAACAAGAACATTTACTTCCATGGGCAATTCGAAGAAAAGAAGGTACATAAAATGAGTGCAATGTTTGTAATAACTTCGCCTATAATTGGAATTAGCATTAAAGGCTTCATGGTTTTATGTCGATCACTCCAAGATCCAAGTAGCGGTAGTAAAATAGCAGGAAATAAACTTTGTATAGCAGTTTTCCAAACATACGCCGATGCAACAACTTTTTGTACGACAATTTCATCAGTTACATTATAACCGAGAGAATTATGTTGCTCAATTGCATTACATGTGGATGGATCCAAATTAAGATTAACTCGACAAGCTTTTTCCAAACTTAAATTTTGAATTGTGAGTGCGGACATCCAGTAGGGTAACGTAAAACATATTAGAACTGGTTCCACTGTAATACCATTCCATACTCTAAGAATAGTTTCTTTTATGGTAAATTTTCTGGAAGATTTCTTGTCATGTACTTCTAGTTCCATTATTTGTATAAATTCGAAAAGTAGCAGTACATTAATTTAATTTAATGTAATTGTCGTACCCTATAACAAACATTAAAATTATCAAATTATCCAATTAGGGTTAGTCTGGATAATTGGAAACTTGCTTTTAAAACATTTAAAAAGCGCGCCTTTTTATAGTATTATTGGTAAGCGCTTGTTGGCAACACTGGTGAAGAATAATTTTTTGTTTTGGGAGGTTTCGCGAGCTTATCAGAGATGGCGTGCTTATATTAGGGACTTTAAAGTCACTAAATATTCTAAAGTACCGCAACCTTATGTTCCAATGAGTTAGAGAGAGAAAGCTAATTTTAACCCCAAAATGGCGGAAAAATGACATCTGTGTTTGACATACGATGAAAATTAGTATTTTACTCTTAGACCATTGGTCTAAAATTTTACTATTACTAAGTTTGACGTTTATTTGACACTTGGTTTGAAACGCGGCAATTTGAAAAACATCATAAACTTGTAGTTTTCCCATTTTATTCTTACACACTACTTGCTGTATTTTTTAGTTATCCTTTTCTGTGATTTAAATAACGATTCTAAATGAAGTATTAACACGACAAAATAAAATGTCAATTTTAAAAACGTATGTTAGGTTCGTGTGGCAAAGTTCCAAAGTTTTTATCTTTCAATTAAACTGTACCTTTTAATAACAATGACAACTAATTTTTAAGAAATATATTGATAAGTATCTAATGTGAGTTTAGTTTTTAAGAAACGCTTCATAGTCATTAAATTTTCTAGCGACTAGGTCTTCAATATTTGAAATTGCCGCCATAATTTTAACCCCAAAATGGCGAACGTTGCGGTACTTTAGAATATTTAGTGACTTTAAGGGACTTTAAAGTCACTAAATATTCTAAAGTACCGCAACGTTCGCCATTTTGGGGTTAAAATTTTGGCGGCAATTTCAAATAGGTATTGAAGACCTAGTCGCTAGAAAATTTAATGACTTTATGAAGTGTTTCTTAAAAACTAAACTCACATTAGATACTTATCAATATATTTCTTAAAAATTAGTTGTCATTGTTATTAAAAGGTACAGTTTAATTGAAAGATAAAAAATTTGGAACTTTGCCACACGAACCTAACATACGTTTTTAAAATTGACATTTTATTTTGTCGTGTTAATACTTCATTTAGAATCGTTATTTAAATCACAGAAAAGGATAACTAAAAAATACAGCAAGTAATGTGTAAGAATAAAAAGACGAGCCTGTCTATGGGAAAACTACAAGTTTATGATGTTTTTCAAATTGCCGCGTTTCAAACCAAGTGTCAAACGTCAAACTTAGTAATAGTAAAATTTTAGACCAATGGTCTAAGAGTAAAATACTAATTTTCATCATATGTCAAACACAGATGTCATTTTTCCGCCATTTTGGGGTTAAAATTAGTTTTCTCTCTCTAACTTATTGGAACATAAGGTTGCGGTACTTTAGAATATTTAGTGACTTTAAGGGACTTTACAGTGACTGTATTACAAACAGTGACGACAAGCGTGGTATCGATTTTGATTGGCCGTGGTATATTTTGCATCTTAATGGCGGCCTGACTGTGTTTACCTTTGATCAGCGTGTGATTTTTATTTTGATTTAGAACGTTGCTAGGATACCACCGTTGAGTTCATATAAACCCGCCCACAATTTTGCCTCTTAATGGCGGATAATCGCCGCTTGTCGTCACTGTTTGTAATACAGTCACTGTAAGGGACTTAAGGGACTTAAGGGACTTTAGGCTAAGTGACTACATTTTGTTGTCTAGTTAATTTTTATTTCATTTTAATGTGATTTTAAATATTAATTTCTTTGTTATTACGTTTTCATTTATATTTAACGTATCCTAGGTTTTACTGTGTCTGTTGAAATATTACAAGGTACCTATGTACTGTTGTTTTGTCATTTTCTGCATAGTTTGCTGTTTTGAATTACCCCAATAAAATGGCAGTTTGGTGTAAATGGAAACACCAATAAGGAGTAAAAGGAAACATTGTTGTTCTCTTGTTTGCAGCCCTTTTAATTTAATAATTTACGTTTCTTTCAGATGCCCTGAGTTTATAAAAGAGTGAGGCCGTCGCCTAATTATGCAATAGAAGATAAACAGTGCAGTAGCAGATGTAGTAATTCAGAATCTGACATTCAGGTAAAGCTTCCGCGCATCATAGTGTAGCAAACATTTACAACAGAATTAAGGGTCGCAAAGTTGAAGAAAGGGGGGTGGGAGCTATATCAGAACAGACTGAAAGCAACATTATTTGAATGCTTAGAGGAGAGATCAAAAATGGGGTATCCCTGTTCTAAAGAGGAATTGCTTGCTTTGGTGCAAACTAATGCTATGGAAAATTTAATTTCAATCAATTTTAAGAACAGCAAACCTCCCATGACTGGTATAAAGGTTTTATGAATCGTCACCCAAAGCTGGATTTTAAAAATATAAAAATCTATAGGGCGTTTCATTTAAAATAAGGGACCTGATCACAACGGCCACTGATCATAACGGCCACCCCGTTTTTTGCTATTTCATAACGGCCACCTTGATCACAACGCCCACTAATATTATTTGATCATAACGGCCACCTTGTTCACAACGGCCACTCTTTCAGTTCATCACAACGGCCACCTTCATCACAACGGCCAACTTTACAAGTTGATCACAACGGCCACCGTGATCATAACGTCCACTCGTACTCATTGTCATAACGGCCACTTTGATCACAACGGCCACCGACGCCAGTACTGGAAAATGTCATACGACGATGATCACAACGGCCACCCTGATCACAACGGCCACTTTAGAAGCTGATCATAACGGCCACCGTAGTCATAACGGCCAATCTTAGTGATGATCATAACGGCCACCGTGATCACAACGGCCACCTTGATCGTAACGCCAATTTCTTAATTTCTGAGTTCTGATAGTTGAAGCTGTACTTCATAGCTAACGGAGTTTTTTTCGATAAAAGCGTGTTATGATGACCTACTACGAAATAAACAAAATTAAATGGAAGGGTTTAAAGGTATTTGGAAGAAAAAAATTGTACTCTATACTTAAATATTTTCAGCATATTTGAACAATCGAAGTTCCTTTCAATTGTTCTATCATACCTTCTTTAAACTTCAAGTGAGTACTCTTGTTTGTTTAGATATTGAATCTAAATCTTATAAATTTCCTCTATGGCAAAATTTTACTTCAAATTATCAAATTATGTAATAAAATATGGAGATCTCCATTTGAAAAAATTAAGTTATTAGGTTAACGAGCCATATTAAAGTAACCCCACAATGTAGATAGCCGTCGTCGGTCCCAACACATCATGCTCCAAATGTTTAAGCATTTTCTGAATCCTACATTGATATTGGAAAAATGGAGTGTTCTCCAATTCTTTTAATAAATGTCTGCTAAAGCAGATTTGTTTTAGAAATAAACGAATAACTCCAAACTATCGAATCAAAGTAATGGTACCCATTTGTAAAACTCAAAAATCGGTAAATCTGGTATAATCGGAAGCGATAGAAATCTGAAAATATTTTAGTTCAAAAGAACGTAGTCGATTATACCGAGATTAAAAAAAGAAACACAGAAACACTATAACAGCAAACTCAAAACGCAAGTAGGTACCTACCTATAACAATGTAAACAGCAGATTGTTAAAACTAAATTAAGAATTTTTTTGAACCATCACAACTTATACTAATTAATATTGCAGTTTTCATAAACCAATCAGGAAGGGGCAAAATTTTCTTATTGACTCTAGCTAGACGTTGGCGCCGGGTATTCAAGCAGATAATAAGAAAGAAGAAATCCTTAATTTATGGAGGATTTGTAAAAAAAACCTTTAGTAATCGCCTACTACTATACAAAATATAGAGTAATTAATATTTTAACCAAATTTGCCAATTGTAGCTATGTATCTTTTAATATTTTACTTGCAACTTCCGGAGCCCTTTTAGAATTAGTTACAAGGAATATAACAGTATAACCACCTTGTCGCCATATTTTCATAAATTATGGTTTTACCTTTACGTGACCATGCAAAAGGGCCGCCTTTACGGTGCATTACCAGCCATTTAATTATACACCTACTGTTTATACTTTTGAATCCGTACTTTATAACAAAGATAACCTTTGAAGAATTTAGTGAGAAATTACCAATCAAGGAAAAAACAGCCCCGAGTCCTCATTTAAGAGCTTCGTGCGTTATCAAGACAAATCGGTTTCGATTATATTGCAATTGCTTATTCTTTTTATGAAGGGTTAGTAATACAATTTTTATTAAATTATTAAATGTTTAAAAAATAAATTATTTGTTATTATTATATGAGAAATTAAAACCCTATGCTTTGCAAAAGGCAAACATTTTATGACAAAAAAAAAGTTCTAAGTGGAGTTGTATTCCATAATTGCATTGTAGTAGTTTATATTTATATAAATAAACATGGGTAGTAACTATTATATGTATGAACGAATTGTTACTTTTTACTTAAAATAAGAACATTTACAGCCATCAAGGTTAATAAACCAGAAAAGATAAAAAAGGCCGAAAGCCGGAAGAATTTATGAGAAACAAGCTTTCTGCAAACTTCCACTGACATAATGCACCCCCATGTAATAGAATTTGTAATAAACAGTTTTAAATACTATACCTGCTTTTGTACATTTCTGGGAAGTTCTGCCTTAAGAATTTTGTTAACTATGTACATACCTACCTTAACAGTTGCCGACAAAATAATATAGAAATATAAAAATATTCAATGCCCAACAATAATTGTTAGGTAGGTAGGTAGGTACCTATATTTAATTAATCTGAAGGATTGTTCCGATTACTTGAATCCGCAATCATCTTCAGAATATTTAGTGTGTGAATGTCAATTTTAAAAAATGACGTAAATGAATATATCAGTGACTAAATATACGGGGTGTTCCTTATTGATATGCGAATATTTAAGGCTGTGAATCTACATGATAAATTAATGGTAGTTTGCTTTGTAAACAATGGTCCGAAAATGTTCACTTACAAAAATACGGGGTGCTAACATGCTTTCAATTGTTTAAAAAGTATACGTAAACAGCCAGAATATTCTTGCGGTTGCAGGTATCTCCCAGACGAGTACCTATATGTATAATAGTCATGACTAGGGCCAGGATTTTATTGCATCTTAAAACGTCAATATAGCGCTATAAACTAGCATTACAAATCATCTAAAATAGCACAAATAGTAGCAATTAATTTCAGAATAGCAAAATAAATAGCACTAAAAGTTTTTAAAATCAGTTTAATTAAAAAAACTTTTCGCTTATTTTACATGTTTAAGCTATTGAACTAAAAACTTTTCACAAATATTGCACTGTCGGTGCTAAAAACGTCTCGAGTTTTATTATACGGATCAATCCAACACTTGCTATTTTGAGGGATAACGCACTCCTAGTTTTAAAAAGAAACCTCGCAATTTATGTGAGTTCAGTGGGTAGACTGGTTAAATTTCAAAGATTCGGACTGCGACGTTGACGCCTAGCAGGTACTCCGAAAATTTGCAAAATCAATATAATTTGTGAAGAACACACAAAGAATGCTGGTGTCTCGTAGGTACCACGCAACTAGTTATGTTTATGTTCTATGTACTTTAGAGCCACTACTAAGGATTAACACTTTCCGGGAACAAACTTGAAGCAAATGGTAATTTCTTATTTGCCTTCCCCACAGGGTTAGTTACGTGTTCTTAAGAAATCAGAAAAATGATCGAAAATTTTCTACTTTACATAAATTTAGTAGAAGAATAGTACATTTATAGCAAATATAAAACAAAATAGCATTTTATAGCAAAAACAACAAAAATAGCAAAAAATTGCAAAATAAAATTTGACAAGCGAGCTCTTGATGACTTAGTTCGCAAAGATATTATATTTAAATTACATCACATGCAAGCAAGTTAAAGTAGCAAATGCAATAAAATCCTGGCTCTAGTCATGACGCTCGATGGGAGTGCGAGCCCAACAGACTTGTACGAATTCTAATGTTAGAAAGAAAGGATATGATATGTTACATATATTGTGAAGATATGATGAGGGATCACTAAAATTGAAGATAAAGATAAGGATCCATGACAATGACCTGAATTGAAAAAGTGGCTTGGGGAGCAGCTTCCAAACTGACGAAGAACTCATAGAAACCGTTACAATTCACTTCAAATCGTTGGCGGCTACATTTATGAAGACGGTATTGCAAAGCCTGTTCACAGATATGACAAAAGTCTCAATCATGAGAGTGATTAAATCGAGAAGTAACCTTAATTATTGTACATTACTTTTGGTAATAAAATCATTTTTTCATATGCCGTGTTTCCTTTATAGTCAACCGGAGGTTGAAAAAAATAGCCCTCGCATTACATAACATTCTAATTATGTAGACGAGAGTTTGAAAGCATATATCTGGATAACCCCTTG
The DNA here is from genome assembly GCA_036250285.1 of Pyrocoelia pectoralis. Lineage (NCBI taxonomy): Eukaryota > Metazoa > Arthropoda > Insecta > Coleoptera > Lampyridae > Pyrocoelia > Pyrocoelia pectoralis. The sequence continues at coordinate 62,400,037 of CM070075.1, read as the reverse complement.
CTCGATGTTATTGATAATTACATCAACGCATATCTTATTTCAATCTGTGTAATGCACCTAACAGAATTTTCCTAACTATTTTATGAAGCATAATCGAAGAAAAATCGTTATCTATGAAGAAATTAAGAAATGGGCGTTATGATCAAGGTGGCCGTTATGACCATCACTAAGATTGGCCGTTATGATCACGGTGGCCGTTATGATCAGCTTCTAAAGTGGCCGTTGTGATCAGGGTGGCCGTTGTGATCATCGTCGTGTAACGTTTTCCACTACTGGCGTCGGTGGGCGTTGTGATCAAGGTGGCCGTTATGACAATGAGTACGAGTGGACGTTATGATCACGGTGGCCGTTATGATGAACTTGTAAAGTTGGCCGTTGTGATCAAAAGGTGGCCGTTGTGATCAATTGAACGAGTGGCCGTTGTGATCAAGGTGGCCGTTATGAAATAGCAAAAACCGGGGTGGCCGTTATGATCAGTGGCCGTTGTGATATAGACCCTAAAATAATCGAGTACGATCCTGTACAGACCAAACCGAGAGCAGTGCGGGCCTGAAAATATTTTTAGGTTGTAAACAAGGAACATCTGAATATGATATGTCTCTTACCTTTTGTCCTAAAATTAATATTGACGTGTGTAAGCTCAAGTATCGACACGAATAAATTATTATTATTATTATTATTATTAAAGGTACTATCGAAGAACGAAGAGCAAGTGGGTAACCCTGTATACTATACATATTATACAGTTCATTGTTTGTATACGACGCTGACACTGAAGAGGAAAGTAAAAAAAAACTTTGTTGGGGAGGTGATCAATATCTCTAGCGATTTTACAGGAATTTCTGCAAAATTTCTCAGAAAGTCAACGAAAGTGAAAAATTCTTATGTATTTCCAATGGCTGAGCACCTTCAGTGGATTCCCCGAATCCTATTGTGAAGCCTGTAAATAATAGTAGAGGGCGACATTTTTTTGATAAATAAAGTGCTATTAATTATACCTATATCCAACATTTTTGTTTCTTGAACATACGGGGTGCTTCAAAAAAATGTATACACTTTGAACTTCCATAGACAATTTATTTACCGTTCTACAAAATTAAATTTCAGGAAATTAGAAAGCTTAAAGTCCAATGTAAATATTAATAATATGTTGATATTACTACTAACGATTATGCTGCCACCTGGTGAATAAATATAACATTAGCCTTTTTAGAGCGGGAAATCTACGATAGTTGAAGCACCCGGTATGTACTTATCTCATATGTTTTGTTTAAATAATATGTTTCTTTTCTGTAAAGTAAAATACACATCACAACAAAATTTGCTATGTCATTTTAACTTCCCTTGTTCTAACATAGCGGCCGTGTGTTGCAGATTACAGAAAAATTTTTTTTTTACTGTGAGAGGGTTTTTGGAAATAAAAGAGTTTTGAAATGAAGTGCGATTGTTTCCTGGGGCGAAGAGAGTGTTCACCAAATATAAAAATGGAGTTGTTTTCATTTACCCCAGAATTCAAAGATAAATCAAAGAAAAGCGTCTCCAATTACCCCGATTGACCCTACAAGAAAAAAGTTATGGCAGTAAATAAAATTATGTATTTATTGAAATACGAATATACTATTATTTTTTTTTCAGTATTAAATAGGTGGTGAGTCAATTTTATTTGTTGATGAATGTCTATCGATCACGTAATTAACATACATTAACGAATTCCCATGTTTGTTCAATTCGTGCAAATGATACCAATGATACGATATTCAAATACGTACCTACATAATTGAGAACGTGAAGGGTAGCTGTAATCATACTTATTCGCGATCACTATAAAGGTCAAACGACATTACGACAATGATCGTTTCCTGCAGTAGCACTTCAATGTAGTGTGTTGTGGACACGAGTAAGAGGCAAACGTCATTTTCACTTTCACTATGTAGTAAAACTAGCCAAATGAATTTTGTATTCGCGATGACAAACCTATAGCCTAAAACCTAAGTAGCCTTAAATCTATTTATTATAAATACGTATAAATTATTGCATCTTTCGCAAGCTTCTAATTCCCAATAAATATTTAGTAATTTATAGCGTACTTACATAAGTTGGCTCATCAAGCATTTGACCTTCCTTAGGATTTAACGGTACTTTTTAAAATGAAAGAGTTGGACTATTTTTGGAAAATCGAAAAATAATAAACAACATTTACGAGGATTTTGTAGTAGGTATTCTTTCCATCATAAGAAATGAAGTAATTTTTCAGCATAATAATCATGCACTTACTTTTACTTGTATTATAAACCCGGAATTAAAAATTTAGCACCTATATTATTAGCAGCAAAGTTCTGTACTATGTAAAAGTTCCTCAATCGGTAACTAAACACAAGGTGCAGTCGTCGCACTCGTCGCAAACGATAACTTCCTTTTAAACCTCCACTTTAGTCTCAACGCCCACTTTCAAATTTGGCCTTAACGTTCATTTTGGTTACAACTTCTACCCGCAGATTTTTTTACTCTGTTCATAAAATCCACTAGTAAATCTGTTCATAACGCTACTAATAATCATATCGGCCACCGACGTTGGCCGTAATGTTCATCCGTGTGCGCGATCATTCTTTTTAGAAGCGATTAATCGGTTATATGGATCCTTCATAGATTAAGAAGGACCATATTGATTTTCAGGTCTCTAAGCCAACAGGGTTACAGTGGCTGGTGTGGTCTGGATCGGAAACGGTAACAAAATTCTCAAGATCACGTATCGACTTAGGATTTATGGTCCTTATTGAATATAATTCGCAACCGTCCTCCAAGCCAAGTCAAAAGTTATGGAGCACAATTTACCTTTATTTATGCAGCAAAAATGTCCAAATGAATTGCATTGATGTCCAATAAACGAAATAATGCATTTTAGGCTACTGCATGATTTTTGGCCAAGTCATGTTAAAATTATTACATTGTGGACCAGATGTCCCAACCTATTACATCGGTGCCCAATTAGTGAATTTAATTCCACATGGATTTTGATCAAAACTTGTCAAAATCGTTATTTATGTACCAATTTCGTCGGAAAAAAGTGGATTTGACAAAGATTGTGGTGAAAAAATGTCAAGATTGCTATTTGTGTACAACTGTCGTGAAAACAACGCAACGAAATAAGCGAATTTTATCCATTTTAGACTCCACATAGTTCTTGACTAAGACATGTCAAAAAATTCATCAAAATAAGTGATGATAATACTAACAATGAAAACTATTTGGTAAGAAGAACTCAATCTAAATTGTATTATTTTTTTCTTATAGTGTAGGTTGTCTAATAAAAATTAAACATGGTTTTGGGTGCCCAACTGTGGTGATCTGGGACACAGAAGGGATTAAACAAGTAAAATGCTATTTAAATTATACCAGGTGTCCAAAAAGTCGAGAACTACACATCCGATTACGAAAAGAAAAAACACGTGTTCCTTTATTTTTTGAAACCTATTCAGCCATGATACGTAAACATCACCCTCACCCCCCTGGGGGTGGGGCAGGGTTGACTTTTGTAAACTTAAATGAGAACACTATTTTTAATTGCACTTTTGCATTCTCCATAAAAAACTCTTCTCAAATTGCAAATTGCACCCCCAACCCCCGACCTATTTTTTGGGGGTGGGAAAGGAGAAAATTGCATGTGTCCGTAGAAAAGCGATCTTTTTTTTCTTTTTTTCTTCCACCCTGTGTTGTGATTTAAAAATTATCCGCCACCATCTCCCTTAAGGATAGAAAGAAAAACAATGTATCATTTGGCAAGAATCGCCGTTCCAGATTTAGGTGATTCTTGGGGATGGCGGGGTAACGGAGAGAGTGGCGGACGATTTGTAAATCACAGAAAGAATGTTGGAGGAAAAAAGCAACAAAGATCGTTTTTCTGCAATTTTCCCCCTTTCCACTTCCAAGGGGTCGGAGGTGGGGTGGTGAAATTTGCAATTTGGAAACAGTTTTTATGGAGAATTGCAAAAGTGCAATAAAAAATAGTGATCATGTCATGACTGAATAGGTTTCAAAAAATAAGGGAATATGTACGTGTTTTTTCTTTCCGTAATCGGATGTGTCGTTCTCGACTTTTCGGACACCTGGTAGGTATAATTTAAATAGCATTTTACTTAAATTTAACCCCTTCTGTGTCCCAGAGCACCCAAAACCATGTTTAATTTTTATTAGACAACCTACACCACTTATAAGAAAAAAGTAATATAATTTAGATTGAGTTCTGCTTACCAAATAGTGTTCATTGTAAGTATCTTTCGTTATTCTGTTCTTCTTCTTCTCCTTCTCATTCTTATTAAGCTTACAGCTTGTTTATTCCAGCTTGTCTTTCCATCTCTTCTTACGTCTTTCGGGACAACGCTTTCCTCTAGGTCTCTAGTCTCTTGCTATTTTAACTTGTCTGTGCTCGTTCATTCTTGATAATATGTGCTGATTCCAGTCCTTTCTGCGTTGTTGTACCCATTCTCCTATCTTCTGTACCTTGTATTCTCGCCTTATGTCTTCGCTTCTGTTGTAGTCTCCCAATGACTTATTTGTTATTTATTAATTATATAATATTATTCTATTGTATCGTTTTATTTAAATTTTGTTTGTGTCCATTTCTCTTTTAGGCAACGCTGCAAGCATGTCATCTTCTAGCCGTAGCGTAGTCACAGTCCATCGACATTTTGAGGTCCGTGATAATGACGTAACCACACATCGTTTTAATATAATATTAAACGCTCATTTCGTACCCTTAACAATTTTCTGCTCAAAAGCGTTTATATATTGTTTAAAACTACCAATACAACCCCGAACTCTCAGTCTGCAGAATAATTCTCATTGTTTAACTATCTAATTCAATCTACCCAAACAAATGAATAAAGGGTAATTTTACCTATTACATTGAATTATCTTAGCCTTAAATATAAACGTAAAATTTAATTTTTTACAACTTTACGCACAAAATGATTCTACAAAAGGTATAACAATCATCAGCCTGTGAAATGGTAACCGCCTGATAACTTTCTTATTTTCTCATTCACAAATTTAACCACTCGCTGGCGGTATACGTAAACATAAAAATCTTAATAACAAATTTTAAATCATTGATTTAACACTTTGACAAGTAGAATTTATTTTGCGATCCTGACATGGCATTTCCTTGTACACAGTTTTCACAGTCAATACTTGTATAAATCACAATTTTCATACACTCTAGTGGTTTTGTATTCAAAATGTCAATTATGAGATTGTTAACACTCATTCAGAGTTAAATAAACTGCATTTCCTTAGTTTACTATTCACTTTTAATTTCAACGAATTAAGAAAGAATTTATTAAAAGGTCCATAAAGCAACCTTTTTCGAATTGAAAATGTATCTCAGATTCGCAAAGCGTGCGAACCTCAATTTTTCCCCGGAATGCTTCAGGTTTCTAAAGCATCCACAAGTACCCATAAAAAATATAAAATCGAGGACTACGATCTGATACGACTTACAATCCTCCATGTCTAGCAAACGAGGTGGTTCTTCAATTACTTACTCCCAATATTTTAAAGGTTACCCAGAATTCATTCAGAATAACGGCAAATGGACCGTATTTCATAAAAATAGTTCTTTTCTATATTCTTCTACACTCACATTTTTCGCGAGTGGCCGTATAAAATCAACTTTCTTATTTTTCCAAACTACCGACCAACCGCTAGTTTACTATCGGTGACCTCCTTTACGACCGAATGCTCGACCCGAATACTCACTCCATAGCCGCGTCACAGTTAATTTTTCATTATGAGTGCCCCTGTATTGCCTCGCAACACTCTCAAATTGTTACTTTATTTCTCTTATTCGTATCATCACCTCCTGCACGACCTCTTGTAGTCAGCTGAAACAATAGAGTCGAGTTTCAGTTATGCTTGCATATGGTGGTTTATAACATAGGAAAAAACTACGTAAAATTCTGCTCAACTAAGAGCTATCAGTCTCAATAGAAGGAAACCTTAAAAACGGTGCACAACAGAAAACAAAATAAATAGGCAAAAGAACACAACAAATAACAAAACAAACGAACAAAAATGTGTACAACAAATAACAAAATAAATAGGCAAAAGAACACAAAAGATAATCGATGCACAACCGATAGCGAAACAAACGAACCAAAATGTGCACAACAGATAACCTATGTACAACAGATAACAAAATAAATATGCAAAAAGAGCACAACAGATAATCGATGCACAACACATAATAAAACAACCGAACAAAATCGATCGAAGCGACCAATTAAAATTATCAACAAACATTTTAATTCTACCATTTAAAATGTTAGTTGCTTAAAAGTGTCCTAACATTTAAACTTATTCATTAAAATTTAAGAAATTATAAAGTTACTTCTTTTATTTTCAATGTACATTTTTATTCAAGTAACATTTTAAATCAACTATCGGTATAAATACTTGAAGTTTTTTAAACAAACACAAAAATTGTAGTAAAAATTAATAATATACATTTAAATTCGTTCTATTAAATATTTGCTTGCCCTTAGTATTAAATATTAAATTTTGTTTATAGCATTTCAAGCAAGCTTTAATTTTTATTAAGTATATTTTTATGACTCTCCATTTATTTTAGTATATTAAAAGTGTTTGTTAAAAAAACTCCACACATTTAAATTGTTAGATGAAAATGAGTTTCTTGATTTAATATATTTCACACAAAAATTTGTAACGCTCGTTTTAAAACCTTTCATTTAAATTGAGAAGCAAAATATATAAACAAACATTGGAATTCGTGTAACATTTTTATTTAACAAACAAAAATAGCAAGTAATTTAAATGAAAGAATTAAAATGTGTGTCGAATTAAAGTGTTTCATGAATTAAAATGTTTGTTAATAATATTTGTTCTTTAATTTCAAATAAAGAATTAAAATTATCAACAATCATATTAATTCTGAATTAAAATGTTTGTTGATAATTTTAATTGGGCGCTGTAGGTTGCGGAAGTTGTGTCAACTACACACCATAAATTCACTTGGCAACATCGTCTAATGTAATTAAATTTATAACTTTAAATACTAACATCTTAGATCATATACTCCGTAGATAGAGCATTAGCCTTTCTTGCCATGTATAGAAAATGAGCCAAGATGCCAGACAGAGAAACGATATTTTTTTGTCTTTAAAGGGGATTCCCACATGCGCACTTTAAACACGGTTTCCAAAACCGACAGCCATAGGCGCAGATTACGAGCGTGCTTTAATGCGCATGTTCCGAACGCTCTTCATGAAAGCATTATTTAGTTTCTTTGTCATTCAAGCTGGCACAAAATAAAATTTACCTACGGAGTGTATATGATCTAAGACTAACATTGAACAACTCGCATTTGTCCCCAGAAAAGGCGTGAGAAATAAAACAGCGTGGTCAAATTGACTAGTATGTAGTACTGAAAACCTCCGCAACCTACAGCGCCCAATTAAAATTATCAACAAACATTTTAATTCAGAATTAATATGATTGTTGATATTTTAATTCTTTATTTGAAATTAAAGAACAAATATTATTAACAAACATTTTAATTCATGTAACACTTTAATTCAACATACGTTTTAATTCTTTCATTTAAATGAGTTGCTATTTTCTGTTTGTTAAATAAAAATGTTACACCAATTCCAATGTTTGTTCATATATTTTGCTTATCAATTTAAATGAAAGGTTTTAAAACGAGTGTTAAAAATTTTTGTGTGAAATATATTAAATCAAGAAATTCATCTTCATCTAACAATTTCAATATGTGAAGTTTTTTTAACAAACATTTTTAATATACTAAAATAAATAGAGAGTCATACAAATTTACATAATAAAAATTGAAGTCTGTTTAAATGGGACGAAATTAACTTTAGTAATAAAAAGTAAAACGGCGTTCCATACTTTTCGTCTTTAAACCTTTGGAATGGCTAACAAGACATTTTACTTTAACTGCAGTATAAATAAGAACTATTTCCACACTTTTAGAGATTACTATTCTCACCTCGACTCCTTTTTAAAAAATCCCCCAAACGTAGGTTAATTACACTTTTCAGTTATCTTTATAAAACTATCCCGATCTTCCTTTGTCAAACACCCCACTACACCGTTCACGAGTATATTACTACAATAGGATTACGATAACTATGTGCGTTTCTCGCATCGCAAGTAATATTTGTATGTATAGATAGTATTGGATTTACACAACTCAGATATATTTCTATGTATAGGTACTTACTTATCCTGTAAATCATAATAATTGTTTTTGTTTTAATGATTTGTTTTTCATATGCGAAAAAAACTGTGTGCAGGAATTTCAAAACAGTAGATATATGGTGGAGATACATACCTACTTCACATTTATAATTATATCGAAAATAAAAATTGTTAACATAAGTATGATTGAATAAGACAAATAATACAGATAAGACGTACTAACAACATTTGAATTTTAAATGTATGAAGATATTTTTATATCATCGGATAGTAAAGGTTACAGGCAATGAAACTTGATGAGGTAATAAGGTAAAAATAGAATGTTAAAATATTCACGAATCTTATATCGTGTGTATGGTCTGATTTAGTGACTTGTTTTTTCGATTTCAAACATTGAAAGCAGTTTGTGTAAATAAACGTACGGTACATAGTGAGGTATTACTGAAAGATGCTAATTCAAGGGTTAACAACATTTTTATTTTCTGAACGGGCGGACACCCTATTATTACGTTCAAAGTGAGCGTTCTTTAAAAGTGTATTAAGGCAAATGAATCTTATCATCAAACGGGCTATTATGAGGTAGGATTTTTCCTATTACTTCTGAGGAAAAAGGCCACTCTTATGCAATCATTAATTACAGCTTCTTATCGTGCACTTTGTACGACAAATATCCATTTAACATTATCGGTACTCCATATTTCAGATAGCCACAAGAAATTATTTATGACGAATACTAAACAGCCAGCTGAAAAATTGTTCACCACAGTAAAAAAATGTAATCTACCGAGGCCCTCGAAATGCTATGGAACTTAAACAATAAATAACATACAAAATGGTCGGTTCTCGTTTTTTTCTCCACAGAACATTCAGGGGATGTACGTTCGAATATTTAATTTCCAGAATCTAAACTAAGACTGGATTGCAGAATGAATTGAAATCGAATTTTTGAACGGGCCAATTTTTCTCAAAAGAAGAGCGCCGGAAGAAATTTCTTGCAAAGTTATAGCCACATGCGGTGGCGTCATTCGCGAATTTCGTTCATGTTTTGAAAGAAATACGTGGAAATGTATGCTTATTTAGGAATGTTCGTCGCGTGTGCGACTTTATTGAACGGCGGGCCAAGAATGTGCAGGATAAACGCCGTTTAAAACGACAGGTTCATGAAGTGTGTTCATTTAGGGAGATGAAGCCACGTAGTCCTTTATGAACGGCCGATAATGTGCTAACTTCTATAATAATATAACAAGGTGAATCATGTCACAAGATTTTTCTAAATAAGTACAAAAAACGTTTTGCTAAAATGGAAGTGTTTGTACAAGGATGTTCATGAATTAGGTATTTAGGTCATACATTATCCATACAACGCATCACAGCAAATCAGAAAACTGTTTTGGACAGCACGATAATGCTCGTAACCCGTAACTCATTAGGTACAATTCCATTTTTACAATAACTTCGATTACCTGATGAATAAATGAAGTGAAATTGACAATAATTCAACGTAGGCAATACTAAACTGCCTGCTCACACCAAACATACCTAATCGCCCCGCGGTTTTTCCGAAATCTCAGTTCTCTGGTACTGTGCTTCGAAAATGACCAGAATGCGTTGATTCCCAAAGTAAAAAGGAAATTTACCTATTCAACTTTCCTCTAATACCATTTTCTTCACTCTTAGCAAACGAGGCTATCCTAGGCGCGAATAATTCAATCCGTAAATTTCCAAGTGACAAATACTAAACAAATTGCCGATAATGTAAAATTTACCATTGCACCTTGACCCAACTGAGAAATACATCTTCGAAATGTTCTCATTCTATAGAGTGTGATCCACGATTGTTTCTAACGGTTGATATGACAAGAAAGCTAAAGGGACTTACGTAAAGTAAGATGTGTTTTGATTTGTACTTACAAGATTGTCTTCTTCGCTTCCTTAATCACTGTTGCTATGTAGCGCCAATATACAATATACATTGGTTAACACCATTTTGATCACGCCGCACAAGTTTAATACAAAAATTTCTAACCTGCTCCCCTCTGACAACGTCGAATAGCCTTTGGAATACAACACTTCACAGTTATAATAAACACCCTATTGACAACTGTTATTATCGGATACTTGGGCGGTAGTTTGTACCTATAACTACTCTAAGTAGAGTCACATGCGCAGCCAGTAATTAATTTAAAATAGTAAAGGAGTAAGATATACCTAAGCGAATTCTGTGGTTGGAAAAGTCAATGGGTTTATCTTTATTTATCTCTGGCGGTCGTGGGAGCCTTCACGAATACATAAAGACACGTGTCTAATGTTTTCCAGTCATAGATGGTAAAGATTTTAGCGAAGTCTCAACCTGTGACACAGATCAATGTGTAGAATTTATTATCGTTAGCTTAATATCGCTCTACATAAGTAAAACAGAGGCATTTAAATGGCCTTATATACTAGCGGGTGACCTGTAAAAGACGCTGTACATAATCGATAACTCAAGAAATTGTAGAATATTCAAAAGGGAGTACACCTATAAAAGAGAAATAAAAATTAACACAAGTTCACAATTCAAAATTAATATAAAAAACGGATAATATAAATGTAAATGTAAATATCGAAGTTTTGACATTTCGCTACTAATTGCTATTATAAATTTATTGAATTTTTGAACAATTTAGTAACTTGCAGTCATTATGTTATAGCTTTTCTTAGTTGCTTAGTTGGTGCATGGCCCCGCATTCTAAATAATAATTACCAAATAAACAACATGGACGGATTAAGAATTTCTTAATCTACAAAAAATTTAAATAGCTTTTTTTGTCTAAAATAATTAGGGAAGCGATTTTCACATTGAAATCCCTATGGTGCACCGGCCAATTCTACATCCTGTAATTAGACGTTGTACGCTTAATACAAGGTAGGTACTGCTCAACTTACCAAATTACTCTTCTTTTTTTTTATTTTTCTAAATAATCCGCCCATTATACGACGCGGTACTCTTGACAACGATGAAACAACACGTTAGTTTCGAAAACACGTTTTAACGTACCGAATCGTCGTATTGTACTAAGAAACTTGTTTACATTGATATACCACAAGGGAAATAATGTGCAAGATAGTAGCAAATTTTAGAGGTAGTGGAAGGCTATAGTGGGTTATTTAAACGTGGAACTAGTTATTCAATGGTGGAACTTAATTACTAGTTGAAATTGATAGAGCCATAATTGTTGATGTTGGTGTGCATCTCCAAATCGTAATTCTCGGGTACAAAATCACAAAAACTTAATCAATTATTAAATTAGTAAATTATTTACATAATTAATTCCTAGAATACTACATGTTTCGACAAACAAATTGTCATCTTCAGGCTAAAATTATGCAAAGCAATAAAATTGAAGTTTTTTATAAACAATAGGTACTTACTATAACTTTTTTCTGAAATTTGTGGTGAGCGGTGATTTATTGGAGGGCGAATGATGTGAGGTTACATATGTAATAAAATTGCATTTCTGAAAACCGAGGATCAGTTTGAAAATCTTAAAAGAGTTGAACAAAAGTTAAAATTAACAGGAAAAATCAACGGACCATGCTGAAAAAGAAAGCTAAGAAGGAGAAAAAACTCGCTGTAACTATAATTACCGGAAAAAAAATTTTTAAATTAAGGTAAAAAAATAACCCATTGACAGGGGTCTCCCATACCATAGATTAGAACATATATAACCTCACATCATTCGCCCTCCATTACACCATACATCACCGCTCACCACAAATTTAAGAAAAAAGTTGTAGTAAGTATTGTTTAAAAAAAGCTTCAATTTTATTGCTTTACGTAATTTTAGCCTGAACATGACAATTTGTCGAAACATGTAGTATTTTAGGAAGGAATTATGTCAACCTTTCATTAATCCAATTTTACAAATAATATATTATAGTAGGTAATTTAATTTATTTTATTTATTTTACAGTAATATTGACTATCTACTATTAAACGGTTTAAAAACTATATGTAGGTATAATAATAATTCATCTAATACACATAGGAAAATATACACGAATGGTAAGCAATATTTACTTCCTTCATTATGAGAGACGTACACTTCTTCTTAAATATAACCACCTTAAATAAAATATTTCACTAAATAGACCATTTTAGATATCTTGTACTCACGTATACAATAAAATTGCGGGAATAGTAATACAAATACCTACAACAAAGAACGACTCAGGAAAGGAATAAATTGTTGCTTTATACAGAGCGCTATAGATTGGTCCACATATTAGATTGGTGAGAGATTCCGCAATTGCAAACAGTGAATTGACTTTACCTAAATTATTTAAAACGGGAAAAGTACTTAATATACTATCTGAGCACTTACGAGTATGTAAATAACAATAGGAAAACGTAAAACTTACACAAGTCTTGTTCCGAAACTAACTTTGTTATCATTGATCGAGAGGCTACAAATGCGGTACCATTAAATATCTCTCCCAGCGGTGCTGAAATTAACCTAAGTAGGTATAAAAATGTTCACTTTTACGTTTACTTACCCAAATAAAACATTAATGATGTTGTAGACAGAATGTATATGATTCCTCCACAAATTTTACTTGTGCTGGAGAGGATCCCTAGCATTGCATCGTCATACTTTAACAACTTGAATACTGATATAGCGATAAAATTTCCTAAAACACTGACATTAAGTATTTAGTATCACAAGTTTACTATTAATAATAATAAATGATAAATGTAAATTAGTTCAGGAGTACGCCACTGTAGTATTCCAATGCTACACAAAGGATTTAGCACTTTAGCAGGTAAAGAGAATATAAAAGAAGGGTGGTCGTCGCAACAACCAACAGTAGTAAGTTAGTAAGTATTATTCTTGGAACAACATTTGTAATTATTCAACGAGGAAATATTTTGCAACAAATTATTCGTAAATAAATGTGAGCCCAACACGCACTAAATCCTCAAAAGGCACGTCCTCAACTTGGTATACCAAAAAGTGGCCTTCCAAAATGCAATTTTTACACAATCTATCTCATTTCGAATAAAATCAGCATTACTAACTTATCGGGTAGCCCATTCCCATTAGTGCGAGGAAGTTCAATATTTCATTCAATATCATACGGATTAAAAAATCTTTCAAATAAAGGTTGTAAGATACGACCCATTACATATTTGTAAAATGTTAATAAACATACAGGGTGCTTCGAATAATTGTGGTTCCATACCGACCTGTTTTTTTTTTAAATGGAACGCTATTTGATATTTGATGTTATATTCCGATTGCTCTCTTAAAATGCTCTATGTCCATATTTTTGTTTATTTGTTTTAAATGCAGCGTTCCCAAGTTATAAATTTTTTTCCTGAAAAAACATGGTCTGATTAAAAAATGTTTGGGCTCGAATTTTGAGTCAATTTTTGGTACACAAATTAGTAAAGGTCGTTCCTTAGTGAATATACAAATATTTATCCATTTACTTATAATACAGATTGTTTGCAATAATTCCCAAATTTCGATTTGGGTCGATTTGGGTAGTTGATGGACGTCCAGAACGAGGTGTGTCATCAATCGACATGTTGCCATTTTTAAACCGACCAAACAACTCGTACACTTAAGTTTCTCCCATAGCGTCATCTTTGTAAGCTGTTTTCAACATGAAAACAGTTTCAGCAGCATGTTTACCGAGTAGAAAGCAAAATTTCACAGCTGCATGTTGTTCGCTTCAACTTGCCATCATAAAAAACGAATCAAGAACAAAACAGCGCTAGCAGAAAATAATCACTGCAGATCCTGCAGATGAACAGATTAAGCCAGGTCGACAACACAGGCGGCACTGAACCGGCAATGAGTTGCGCTATACACTCCTAGCGGCAGACATGCGTACTACACAAGCTGTGCCCACGGCAATGCTATTATTGTTAATAATCATTGTGTACTCCTTCGTATATGATAAAACAACCAAGGAAGCTAAGCTAAACCAATACGATAGTACCTATAATCATTTCACTTACCAATAAAATCAATAACACAAAAATAGGTGCTAAACATGCTGAAGTCAATTTCTCGCCAACCAAATCGAAGTCTTGTATATAAATATCGTACAGTCGCCTCTCCTAAAAATGACAAATATAAACATAAAATTATTACATGCAATAGCGGCATTATTTAATTTTGAATGTACTGAAATTGTATACAGGGTGGGCCATTGTAAAGGTAACACGCCTGTTTTGGGATACTTAGACCAGTTTCTTAAAAAAACGCTCGGACACGTCGATTTTCTATTTTTGGGGGACAACTTTTGATGTCAAATTTGACTTTGTCAGGTCAACCCCCTAGCCCCAGCAACCCCTAACTCAAGAATCTAAATAGGGAAAAGGAGTCGAGTGACCCCTCATTTGAAGCGTCTTTTAATTATCTATCCGACAGTACAAATGAAAATTAGTTTTATTCAATTTTTTTTTCGCCTCGATGAAAAGCGCCCTCCCTAACTAAGGTGGGGATGTTGTTTAGGAAAAATCCTGAAACACACCACCTTAGACCTTTTGAACGGCACATTGTGATGTCAAGTTTGACCTTATCAGATCAACCCCCTAACCCCAGCAACCCCTAACTCAAAGAATTTAAATAGAGAAAGGGAGTCGAGCGACCCCTCATTTGAAGCGTCTTTTAATTCTCTATTCGACAGTATGACCGAAATTAGTTTTATTCAATTTTTTTCCACCCCCATGAAAGGCACCCTCTAGATTAACTAAGGTGAGGGTGTTGTTTAGGAAAAATCCTGAAATGTGCCGTTCAAAATGTCAAAGGTGGCGTGTTTCAGGATTTTCCCTAAACATCACCTCCACCTTAGTTAATCCAGAGGGTGCTTTTCATGGGGGTGGAAAAAAAATTGAGTAAATCTAATTTTCATTTATACTGTAGAATAGAAAATTAAAAGACGCTTCAAATGAGGGGTCGCTCGACACCCTTCTCTATTTAAATTCTTGAGTTAGGGATTGCTGGGGCTAGGGGGTTGACCTGACAAGGTCAAATTTGACATCAAAATGTGCTGTTCATGAGGTCAAAAGTGACGTGTTTCAGTATTTTTCCTAAACAACACCCCCACCTTAGTCAATCTGGAGGGTGCTTTTCATGGGGGCGAAAAAAAAATTGAATAAAACTAATTTTCATTTATGCTGTCGAATAGATAATTAATAGACGTTTCAAATGAGGAGTCACTCAACTCCTTTTCCCTATTTAAATTCTTGAGTTAGGGGTTGCTGGGGCTAGGGGGTTGACCTGATAAAGTCAAATTTGACATCAAAAGTTGTCCCCCAAAAATAAAAAATCGACATGTCCGAGCGTTTTTTTAAGAAACTGGTCTAAGTGTCCCAAAACAGGCGTGTTACCTTTTCAATGGCCCACCCTGTATGTATTCCAACAATACTGTCTATGGAAGTATATCAATTGTAGGTACTACTCAAGGAAATTATTTATTAGAATACCTACAGTTAATTTTTGATGATACAGATGGTTATTAGTAAATATAATTATTGCAAAAATTACCTGTAAAAGGTCCCAGCACCAAAACAGCTAAAATTAATATAATAATAATTTGTTTTAGTCGATCACCACGGTTTGAGGTCGCCAAAGATTTAAAGTTATGAAAGGTCTTTTTTACATTTAAAATATCTTTCACTTGTTGAAATTTCGTCAATTGTTGCTGGTTATCAGTCGAAACTTCTCGTACAATGAAATATGCATAAAGTCCACCCAAAGTATATGTAATTAATGATAATGTAAAAACTCCGTAAAATCCAATTAATTTGTACATTATTCCACTTAAGGCATTTCCAATTGTTACGCATATGTACCACAGAGTGTGAATAATTCCAATCCTAAGTGTTCGGTCTGCGGTGGCACAAACCGAGGTGACATAGGTGAAAACACCAAGTAATAACATGTTCGAACCACCCGTAATAGCAGTCGGAAGAACCTCAACAAGGACATTTATTTCCATGGGCAATTCGAAGAAAAAGTAGGTACATAAAATGAGTGCAATATTTGTAAAAATTTCGCCTATAATTGGAATTAGCATTAAAGGCTTCATGGTTTTATGTCGATCACTCCAAGATCCAAGTATCGGTAGTAAAATAGCAGGAAATACACTTTGTATAGCAGTTTTCCAAACATACGCGGATGCAACAACTTTTTGTACGACAATTTCATCAGTTACATTATAACCGAGAGAATTATGTTGCTCAATTGCATTACATGTTGAAGGATCCAAATTAAGATTAACTCGACAAGCTTTTTCCAAACTTAAATTTTGAATTGTGAGTCCAGACATCCAGTAGGGTAACCCAAAACATATTAGAACTGGTTCCACTGTAATACCATTCCATATTCTAAGAATAGTTTCTTTTATGGTAAATTTTCTTGAAGATTTCTTGCCATCTCCTTCTACTTCCATATTTGTACAAAATTGGAGTGAGTAAGGTAGCAGTAGCAGCTAAATTAACAGATTTCGTTTGGTTTTAATTGATTGAAATATTCATTAATTAGGCTAGGTATTTGGAATTACGACGGCAGTTAATTTCTATGAAATTTCGATCGACTCATGTAAAATATATTTCCAATTGTTGTACCCTATAACAAACATTAAAGGTACCCAAATTACCAAAAAAAAGTAACTTAAACAAAACCAACTTCACTAACCAAAATTGCTCCTGCGTGTGGTTTGCACTAAATGTGATTAAATCAAAGAATTTCTATTGATCTATTTGATTTTGGCTATGAGATTTATTGCAAGACGGACATTTTTTGGAAGTATGTGTTTAAGTACCTCTACCTGATGGATGTTTATTGATTATTTTAATTAAAGTCTAACAAAATAATTAAGATATTGAATGAATTGAACGAAATTGGTAATGCAGTAAATTTGACTACCTACCCATGCAAATGCACAAAGGATGTTTTACTTGCGCAATCAATAACGACAGGATTCACCGTTAGCTGTAGTCGAACTTGTTCCATGTACCTATTATTGTGGAATATGGACACTAACTTTTGAAAAGATTGTCCACCGTATCAGCTAAATATCTTAGTGTGCGTAACAAATAACTTTGAACTCATAAATTACACCCAAAATATTATAAATTTATTCACACACATCCAACCTTCACAGACTACTTGATTCCAAATGAACACTTTTAATTAGAAACTTATACAAAACTTAACTGATTAAATATGTGACCTTGCAAATGAATTATTATTTAACAAAATTTTTAATGACCTTTTTTTACTGTTAGTACGTTTAGGAGGATTTACGGTGTTCTCCTTAGCATTTGAAATAGAATACTTTTTTACCATAATGGTCATATCATAATTCAAAAATATGTTATTATCTGAACGACATTAAACCTAATGACTGGATGGGTACGATTAAACCAGTCAGACGACCGTTATTTCTGTAGGTATTATTGGGATGTTAGCATTAATAAAAAGTACAATTAATTAAACAAAGGTTTTATAATTAAATGTAAAATCCGTTACATCATAAAACAAACTTTTGTCTCATGTCAAAAATAAAATATTAAACTGTTGACCATCTGTTACCAAGAGAACAGAGCACTATGGTTACAATACAAATACTTAAGGGAAAAACTCTCGCAAAAATTCAATTAACTTCAACGGATATTTGATATACAAACAAGGGTTTTATGCTTGTATTAAAAAACTGTTATTATTATTATTATTATGGCATGTGGGTACTGTTATATGCGCATGCTTAACTCAGTGTTTACACCGGATTTGCACTAGAGTTATATAAGTAATGGTTTTGGATGATCTCGTGAACGACACGTGACCACGTCGCAGGTAACTATAATTCGTCAAACTTTTATGTAGGCCACTTTTCTAAAAATATCGTCCGTCATTATGAAACAATCAGCACGCGTAATTATGACTGAACAGTAAGTAAATAAAATAAATTACATGATAAATATGAAATTTGTTGATATATGAGAACGAGAACACATTATTTACATTTTGGCGCCTTTTCCAAAGTAAGTCGATGTTTTTATACTTCACTTACTACCAAATTTCATAATTATGGCTCCTCCTACTCGCAGCTA